>CM036318.1:26102271-27302271 GCA_020567845.1 Rhododendron henanense subsp. lingbaoense
ACAAGCACCGCGATATGAAGCCTCATGCCACATGTGAATATATGGTGTACATAGGGGCGGCCTAATTCAAGTGTCACTATCCTTTTTGAGACGAATTTTGTCAACGAAAATAAGTAAACGCATTGAAGTGGTTGTTTTGCAACTTGCAACTCTACCTCGAAAGGCGTTGAAAAACGTATCACGACATACTCCATTACCATAATATATAAGTATGAATAACATATCGTAGTTTTGTGATATCTCAATTCATAGGAGAGATCGGTTCTTTTTTATTAATTATTTGGCTAGAGAATCTTCATATCAATGGTTATGTTTTGTGGAGTTTTGGAAAATTCGCTTGGTCCTGTTCTCTTCTTTTTTTTTCGTCTGCAGTCTGTATAATTTTTTTTGTTTTTGTTTGTGATCCTCTTCTGGAGTCTGTAATTGATGACTAGCTCTAATTTGCATTCAGTCAAATGTAAATGCAAGGGCTATGTTTGGTAACACTGCCACTTTTTTGTTTCCTGTTTTCTATTTGCTGAAATCAGTTTTTACTTTTTCTAAAAAAAAAGTGAAAACAGAAAACATGTTTGTGTTAACCTGTTTTTTTTTTTAAAAAATCAATTTCTGAAACTAGTTTTTACTTTTTCTAAAATGGTCTTTCTTGCAATTTCTCCACTAATTCTCAAACTATACAGGGGAGAGAGAGAGAGAGAGAGAGAGAGAATCATCCAAGCCTTTGCAATCATGTGAGAAAAAAATTCCATACTTGATATTCTGAAAGAAAGGGCCGGGTGGATAGACCAGGCATAGCCGGCTTAGAGAGGAAGCCGAAGAAGTCGTTGCTTTTGGCCCCCGATTTTTTAGCCCGAAGAGGGCTCCAAAAAATACAGTTTTTTAGTTTTAAATAATAAGAAGTTTCAATTGCCCTGCTTTGAGTAACATCTTTTTGGTCATGTGGCAGCTTAGGCTCTTTAAATACTTTAAAAACTGGGTTCGAATCTTCACCCCTTAGTTTTCCTCAACATTTCGCAAAATTTTGTTCAAAGATGAGGAGATAAATGGCCCCCCTATTGCAACTTTCGCTTCGGGCCCAAATATCTTTGAGCTGGCACTGAGTCCAGGTGATTGGGTTCTTTTTTCCTAGGCCGAAGTTATAGTATCAACTTTCATAAAATGATGGTTTCATAAGCCCAACGTATCCCTTCCGGCCTCCTCTCATCTCTAAGTTAAGAGAGTATATATATATATATATATATATAGAGAGAGAGAGAGAGAGAGAGAGAGAGAGAGATGAAATACATGTGAAATTTTCTAATTCCAAAGTCGGTCCTTTATTGACTATAAGAGGGAGGGAGGGAGGGAGGGAGCGAGAGAGAGAGAAAGAGAGTATCTTCAATTGCCTGGGTTTGAGAGAGAGAGGAAGAGGAAATGAAAAAAGACCTCCAAGGAATTGTAGCGGAGTCGCCTGTTTTTTGTTTCTGAAAATAGTGAAAGTTGAGTTTTGTTACTTCCTCAAATTATGGAAATAGTGAAAGTGATTTCCAGAATTTGAAAGTGGAAGTAGTGCACCAAACAAACTTTCAAAGTTAACTTTTGAAAATTCTGAAAATGAAAATAGAAAACAGAAAATAGAATAGCTACCAAACATGACCAAAATGGTTTTAGGGGTTACTAAAACCGAGTGTTATTGCTCTTTTCTGCTTATTTTCTCGATCACCAGTTAGTAGACCTATATAACCAAGCTTTTTTCAGCAAAATGGAACTTATGAGATGAACTTTTTCCTCCAAGTGCTCATTTTGAAAGTCGGTTGTTTATTTTTTCCTTTTTCTTCTTCTTTTATACACTTTACTTCACACGCTAAACTAAAGTATGGGTTTTTTGGTTAATAAAATTAATTGACATTTACCCACACAAAAAAAAAAAACCTGGTATAATTAAATTGACAGGTCTTAAAAATTTTAGGATAATAAAGGAGATTAGACTACAGGAACCTAAAAGAGCTCCTATCGCCATCCCTAAGTTAAAAACCTATTTCTGTCCCAAATAAAGGAAAATATTTTTTTCACAAAAAGTAGTGTGAAGCTATCTACGTACTGCTTCTTACAAATTTCTTGTGCTTATAAATGACATTTCTGCTTATAAAATTGCACTTGGGGACTAAACTAATGCTATACTATATACACGCGAGCTCCTTTTTTCTATGAAAATAGTAAAATTAAAATTTAATATATATTCTTCGAGTAATTCAACAAAATCATAAACAAACAATCAAGTCTTCCCAAACAAAACTTTATCTCTCTCCGGATGGGGTGAAATCGACCATCAACAACCCCTGAGCACCACATAAATTTGTAGATTTCATTCAAAATGTATATAAAATTCATACAAATGTGTGGCTCTTACGAGCTATTGGGCCATGTCCAAGAACAATAAATTTACTTCTTCTTTTCATCAGAAGGCTTTTTCTCTGGAGGCTTATGTGGACTAACACTAATGATTTGTACTATCTTTCGTGTCCTCCTGACTTGGTTTGTGACCAACACTGGATCAACATCTCCAATTACTGTCACAATGCCCTTCTCACCATCCACGGATATGTGATCAATTCCTGTCCAAAAATAATTTAATAGCATGTGTACATCATATCCCAAAGATAGAACTATACCAAATTTTAGGAATATTTTTTAACATTTATATATCGAAGGGGTTAAAAAAAATTATTTTCCATACACGCATGATTTGGTGAAGTTAGGTTTGGAAAACGCAATTTCATTGCAACTCAAATTTGGTGAAGTTAGGTTTAGAAAACAAGACTTCATTGCAACTCGAATTTTGTGAAGTTAGGTTTGGAAAATGCATCTTCAATCAACTTCTTTACGTAGTAGATTTTGCTCCACTGATAATGATATTTACTTATGTATTGCTGATAGTACCTGATAGATAACCGTATTAATTAGAGGTAGTAATTTCAACACATATTCTTTAACCTGTCAAATCCGTCCACTTATAACCCAATCCAACCCGCCCAAATTATATAATGGGTTGATATGGGTTCAACCCATATTTACATGAGTTCAGGTGGATTGAAAATGAGTTCAATATGGGTTTGACTGAGAAACACAAGTGACTGGTTTTTAAGGAGATTGCCCCAAGTTTTACTGGTCGTCGACTCGTCAACCATATCTAACAACCCTTCCTCGAGGAAGGGGATCGATACAACCAATAATTACGCCGTCGATTCAAACCTGTTTATTAATACTAGTATTTATATTTACAACTAATAATAATGTACTTAAAAAATCATGAAGATTGTTTGCATGTAATTATAAATAATTACGTAATCGTTCGGTTCCATCTTAGATGTCCCTACGGAAATTCGTGCGTTTTCAAACTCCAAAAAATTTACTTTTCCGGACGAATAAACAATTCACAAAAATTTGGCGCAAAACTAACAAACGCGAAAAAAATTGTCACACGGTCAAAGCCTTGCATCAGACTACAATTGTTGATGCATTGGGACACGTGTCACACCGCTGTGATGCATGGGTACCCTCACCCGTGTGAGTCAGCCCTCTTGCTCCTCAGATGTTTGGTCCCTCTCTCTCAGCTCACATGCATGTGCAACACCGAATCATTTTCCTCTTGACAGCTCAGTACACTCCAGCTCTCTCCTCTCCTTATACTCTGTACTAATTTTGCACCAGAAAAGGAGAGGGAAAATACAAAATTTTGCACCAAAACAAGCCCCCCCCCCCCCCCCCCCCCCCCCCCTCTTCTCTCTCTCTCACACACAAAGACCCAAAAAATCTGGCCTTAGTTGATGTTTTTTCTTTATTCAAATAAATTTTAGTTTGGACCTTCCCCCTTTCTCTCTCTCTCACACACAAAGACCCAAAAAATCTGGCCTTAGTTGATGTTTGTCTTTATTCAAATAAATTTTAGTTTGGACCATAATTTTAAAAATTTTCAATTCCTCTCTTTGAATAGGACCAATAATCCACAAAAAAATTGATGTGGAACATACAAATACAAAAAAATTAAATAAAGACAAAAAAAAAAATCAATTGGCTTATATAACCAGAAGAGTTTTGCCCATTTGTGAACGTGTTTCAACCCATATTGGGGGAAGACAGTGGAGAAGGAAAAGGAGGGGGGGGGGGGAAGAAGACAAAAAAAAAAAAAAAAAAGGAAAACGAGTCGGGTGGGTTTGGGTTTGGCCTGACCCATATTCGACCCGACTTGTTTTAACCCGTTTACTATTTGACCGATATTTGACTCGCAACAACGCGACCCGTTTCAACCTGCCTATTTGTCATCTCTAGTATTAATAATACTGATACGTATTTCCAATACTATGATTTAGAACCCTTTAGTGCAGGAGTTCCCAAACACTAAGCTATCGATCCCTTTGTCTCTTATTAGAGGTGTCATTGAAGATTTTATAGTACAAATGCAAATTAACTTATTTCAAAGCTCATCAAACACTCGTTAATTTCATATTTACAAAACATTACTTCAGACAGAATGTAGTGTTTTAAAAAAAAGCATGATTTAATTAAGATATCTCGAGTTTCAGCAATTGAGTTGAAAATCACATTATGTGCTTGGGAAATGAATGTTATTGACAATAATTTCAATAATTTTGAAACGTTTATGATTTTTCATGCTATCCAATTTGATGAATTTACCAGTTGTGCCTATGTTTTTTTATAGATAAATAAAAAACAAGCTAGATTCTGAATGACATTAGAATAGGGAGTACGTGTGTGAAATTCATTTCATCGTATAGGGGGTGTGTGTGCAATTCATTTCGCCGGATAGGGAGTGTGCGAAATTCATTTTCCTTTTGAAAGAGGCCAAGATTGAACTAGATCATGAGTTCATACCTGTTAGTTTAGTAGCAGACTGCAATACCTCTGTACTGCACCTTTGGCAATGAATGTTGACCTTCAACTCTATTTTCTGCTCAATTTAACGTTTCGGAAATTAAAAAAACAAAAAACAAAAACAAATTCGTAACATGAACTTGAAATAATTGAATAAATACAGCGGAAAAAGGTTCACCAAATTGAATTTGGTTGAAGCTGGGTTTTAACACAGAGCATTCATTTACCTTCATTGCAAAGGAAAACAGAAATATGACTTGAAAAAGTGCTATCTTTCCTCAATGAAGAAAACACACACACAAACCTATTTATGGGACTCAAAGGAAATGAAATACCTAAAGTACGTAGGACCTTGACCATTTTAATTGGAAAGGGTGTGTATATGTTTATTCTTTAAGAATTTGTAGCAATGACTTTAGTATAAGGCGGTTGAGCGATTTTGAGGTTAGTAAATGGTTGTTAGTGAGTGTTTTTCCTTGAAGAACTTTGGGTTCAATTCCTTTTCTAAAACCGGCCAGCTAACGAAATCTCACATAATCTAACAAAGAATTATATAATAAAGTCACAATTATATATATATGTCACTTGAGAGCAAATTTGTTCACCATCGGCGAGGGTATGTTCATTCTGTATCTCACTTTTCTAATCGAAATCGTGCAGTTTTTTAAGATTCATTTTCTAGGATACCTTGACAAAATTTAACTCAATCAAATATCGATAAGTGCTTCATTTAGGAGTTTATTTATTTTCTTTAAAAAAATTTACCGGAAAATTGAACTTGTAGATCAAACGCTTACCAATCTCCTATTAAGATGAATTTTTGCATAGTCTCCTAACAAATGAATTTAGACTACATGAACAATTCTGATTATGGTAGTGAAATACGGAATGAGTATACCATCACGAGGGTGAACAAAATTGCTCTCTTATTTTTATGGGCATTTTATCACCACTTAGTTAGGTTTTCTTGTCAGTACCGGCTCTGAGCAAAGGTGAGCAAAAATGGTAGTCTTCATTAGTAGAGGTCTATACAGTTAAATTCATTCAGAATGAGCTCATCAAATAATTGAGAGAAAATTGATTATACATGAACAATTAGCACTTTTGCTGCTATAATGTATGAAGAGATAAATCAAATTGTGTGATGATACATAGTTTCGAAACTTTATCTTAATGAATATTAATCGTCTTGTTTGTTACGGTTCGCATAAAGAGTCTCATTTTTTAAAGTTCGTCTTGAGCCCAAAATGTAGGGCCAACCTTGTTATTGAGAGAGAGAGAGAGTGTGTGTGTGTGCGCGCGCGCGCGTTTTCTGTGTCAATCCAACTTTGGGTCTTAAAAGTCAAGTTAGCTGGTAACTAACAACCAACAAGAAGATAAGTTTCAAAGTGAAATGAACAATTTAATTGGGATATATGCTGACCAAAGATCAACCAACCAATTATTGGAACAAGTCATCACTAAAATATAGGAGTATGTAGATTTTGAGGTATTCAGATTCGATACCACTTGCTTCCTTTCTCTTTCGTATTCGTATAACAAAGGAAAAAAAACTTACTAGTAATATATATACTCAATTAATAGGGCTGGCTAATTGTTTTGCTTTCCCTTCTAATGGAGGACTAATGATTTGTTAGTGTATGATGTTCAATATTTTGGAACCAGGAATGAATGATACAAGCAAGCGTATTAAAGAAAAAGGCTCAGGTTTTTTTGTTTGTTTGGTGGGCTAGTGATCAAACAACAATTTTCATGTGACGTTCAAGAAAGTTGATAATCAACTTAGTCTATATTTGGATCACGGAATCGTAAAGAAATTTACCGCATGCATGAAAGGAAAATGACGAGAACATAAATAAAAATAAACATCGTTGGGTAACTTAATTCATTATCTTTTCTATTTTCTACCCTCTCGAATCTCGATAGATGAAGGTACAAGATAAGAGTAATTGTCTATGCAATTATATTTTGTGGAATTACCAGCAAAGCAATTTGAAGCCCCACGTCATATGTATGTGAATATACAGTGTACAGAAGGCGACCTCTAATTCACCTGTCTCGATCTTTTTTGAGAGGGAAAATTTCAAAATAGCCCCTAACTCTAAATTTCAATTAGACTCCCAACCTTATAAAAAATCAATTTTACTCCCAACGTTATCTTCCGTTAATCAAAATGCCACATTCCGTCCAAATGACTAACGGATTTCGTTAAAGGCTCCGTTAAATAGCGTCCGGATCGAATTTCGATGATCTGAGCTGCTCAATGTGTTCAGAACGTGATTTTAAGGGTATCTGCAAGAAATCAGCAAAAAAAAATGATCGGGAAGGGCTTGATTTGAGCAGTTTTTTTTATTGAACTGTTCAATAAAAAATGTTCAGATGAAGCTCTTCCCGGTTATTTTTTTGCCGATTTCTTGTTGGTACCCTTAAAATCACGTTCTAAACCCATTAAACTGCTCGGATCATCAAAATTCGATCGGGAAAGGGGAGGTGCGGACAGATCCGGATTTTGTTCAAGTTAGGACACCCGGATTTTGCTTCGGTCCGCACCTCCCATTTTCCGATCGAATTTTGATGATCCAAGCCGCTCAATGTGTTCAGAACATAGTTCAGTAAAAAACTGCTCAAATCAAGCCCTTTTCGGTCATTTTTTTTGCTGATTTCTCATGAGTACCCATAAAATCACGTTATGAACACATTGAGCGGCTCGGATCATCGAAATTCGATCCGGACGCTATTTAACGGAGCCTTTAACAAAATATGTTAGTCATTCGGATGGAAATGGGCGTTTTAATTAACGGAAGATAATGTTGGGAGTAAAATTGATTTTTTTTAAAATGGTTGGGAGTCTAATTGAAATTTAGAGTAAAAGTTGGAGGGTATTTTTAAATTTTCCCTTTTTGAGATGGAGAGTGACGAAGAAACTAAGCAAAGGCATTTCAAGGAAAATGAAGTACTGGTTGTGTTGAAACTTGCAACTCCATTTTGAAAGGCGTTGACGAAACTCGCACGACATATTCAATAACAAATAAAAATAAAAATAAAAACATATCCTAATTTTACGGGCAAACATTTGTTCAAAAATAAGTCAAATCAAAAGTTTTGGACTCCCTCGTCACCCCAAAAAAGAGAGTAATTATTCAATAGTTCAAGAATACTGTCACGTGGTACTCTAGACCACTTTACAATCACACATTTTTATGGGGTTCATACACTTAATGGTAGACCCCACAAGAATGTGTGATGATAAAGTGGTCTGGAGTACCACGTGGCGGAACTCCCGGATTATTGTATAATTTCACAAAAAACCCAAAACAATAGTACCATACTAATTAAATCTTGGTAATAAAAAAAATAGTACTAATTAAATCTTTGTGCAGACTAATTTATTTTATGAACGGTGCTATCTGCACAGATTGTGAAATTTGTGCCAGTGCGCACAGACCTCTTTTAGACCCGTTTCGAGTTCTAAAAAATGATCGGAGTCGCTCTTTTTGTTTAAAATACTTTGTTCATGATCCCTACCAAAAATGAGCTAACTAGGATTTCGGTAAGAGTGTCTAAGAAACATACAACTTTGTCCCAGAATTCAAGTCTAAATTCTTGGACAAAATTGGATGTTTCGTATACACCCTTACCGATATTCTATTCAGTTGATTTTTGGTAGAGACCATAAACAAAGTATTTTAAACAAAATGAGCGGCTCCGATCTTTTTTTTGGAACCCAAAACTGGCCTAAAAGAGGTCTGTGTGTGCTTGCACAGATCTGAAATCTGTGTGAATATCCTTTTTGTTTATTTATCCTCATTCTTTGGATATTGATTTGATTCCATAATATGATCTTCTCTAAATACAAAGAAGGAATGACTGCACCCAACCCCCACCCACTCGATTGTGTCTTAATTGGGTCACATCCATTGGGTTGTTTGGGCGTGTAAACTGGCCTGAACGCCAAAGGGTTGTCCTAGTGGTAATGACGAATGACTGACTTTGGGAGTACTTCCCTTGGTCAGGGGTTCGATTCTCCACCGGGTGAGTACCCTGATAGTAAGTGAGGAGCCGTGACTAGTGTGGCCGCGCTTGTAACGCCCCCATTTTCGGGTACGTTAAATAAACAATTTTATTGAATATTAAAAGAGAGTCTGGCTCATTATTACATCATAATTCCCATCAGAGGGCCTCATTACAAAAAGGGAAGGAAAATCTAGGGTTCCTAACTACAGCTCCGCCTGCTCCTCCATCCTAACCAGCTCTTCTGCTCCAAGGGCCTCCAAGGTGTACAGCTCACCTTGATCATCTACAAAGTCTGACACATTATACCAGCGTCGCCACCGATATAATATGTCAGGGTCACCAAAGGTAACACCATGAGCTACGAGAGCTCAGCAGAATAATCCTATACCCATTAACCCTTAACTTACACATAGCAAGTCACATAGCACACATATATCCAAATAATAACAACACATGCATAATCATTACTCGATTAGCGTAAGTGTCCGTGTCATCAGAGTTTCTCCTACGCAGCGTTTCGTAGACCGTGTCACCATTTCACTTTTCATTAACACTTCCAAAATCATTTTAACACACCTAACCTCGGTTCCGCCGCGCCGGGTTCCCATTGGCACACAAAAGCATTGGTTCCTCTCCACGGATCATCAAGTCATACCTCACCATGGTTTCGCCGCTCCGGGTTCCCATGGGAATGCACACAACCTCACAATGGTTCCGCCGCTCCGGATTCCCATTGGAACACACGCAGCCTCACAATGGTTCCGCCACCACGGATTCCCATTGGAACACACACAACCTCACAATGGTTTCACCACCACGGATTCCCATTGGAACACACACACATTTTCCATTGGACAAACGGCCACAATGTAGTTTCAAAAATATTTTATCCGATGTCACAAATCTTTCTTGTACACACGCACACCATACAATGGGCAAGTCCAGCCACATTGCGGTTTCTAAAAATATTTCTCTTTTTCAAACACGCCTTTTTATTAACCACACCCTAGGCATCATGTTTCTATTTTCTCAATTTCCGTGTCTCGTTACATGCATCGACTCCGCGGTAGGACTTTTCACGTACATACACATAAATCATTCATTGTAATCTTGAAACTAAACTAGTAAGATCATTCAACTCTATATTAAGTATCATGCTCACTTTATCACATCATCATGCTCAACATTTAATCATACAAGTAAAGCATAGTGCCACATGGACGGACACCTTTGGAGTGGTAAACCACTTATGCTTTAACACACGTCAAGCAAGTAAGGCAAGTAATCATGTATACATGCTCATAACCATCTTAAGATCAAAATACAAATACTTCAAGTTAAACAGCTAACGTTATCTTTCAAAATTTGTTCTTCTTTTTCAAAAAATTCAAAACAACACATGTTTATTGAAATCTACGTATACTTATCGATATAGAGAATCTACATGATCATACAATTATCTATACTTAGGGAAATGAGTAGAGATTAATCTACCGTTCTTCTTGGCGGTAGTGACGACTACGGGGTAAAGACGGTATGTTGGCGGTCGGACGGAGTAACTTCCTACGGTAGGCTTCCAGTAGCTTCAAAAGAGAAAGGTTTATCACGAAACTAGATCTTGACTAATACTACTAAAACTTTTGGATCGAAAGGGTGGTCGAGTGGCGGTTTAGTGGCGGTCTTGGATGAGTTTCTTGAAGAACTTGGGAAGAACTTCAAGAACAAGCAAGAACACTAATCTTTCTAGAGAGAGAAGTTGAAGAAATGAATGTGTGAGTTGAAATGGGAAGGAATGTGTGCTATTTATAGCCAAAGGTTGGTCTATTATCCAAGAGACAATTTTTCTCCTAACATTTGTTGTCCAATGGTTAATAGATTGACTAGATTTGGTGGTAGTTTGATGAGGTAGGATGATGGCCAAGATCTTAGACTAGGATTGTGAGTACACTTGCACACATCACACAATCTCTCTCTCCCTCTCTCTCTCCTTGGTACAATGTGTGTATATATATATAAGTACGAAGGTTGAAAGAGTAAGGGATTGCATTGTAAGAAAATCTTGTACCTTGAAATCTCTCCCATATCTTCCAATACTTATTCTTTCATAAGTACAAGTACTTAGGTAATTTTATAACTAGGATTTGGTAGAAGAAAATCTAGGGCTAGTACATCAATCTCTTTCTCTCTCTCCTATCTCTCTCTCTCTCTTTCCCTCTCTCTCGGATTCTCTCTCTCTCTCTCTCTCTCTCTCTCTCTCCCTAGTACTAGTACTTTGGAAGAATATACATATATATAAATATACTAATATGTACTAGTGATCTTGGTGGATTTCCAAGCCAAAATTCCCTATTAAACTAATCCAATTGGCACATGCCCCATTATAATAAGGGAAATGATATTGGCACTCCAAAAATTGATGCAGGCACTCCAAAATCAGTGTAATTCCAAAGTCATTTTCCTTTATTTTTTGGAGTGCCTGCATCAATTTTTGGAGTGCTAATATCATTTCCCTATAATAATACTAGTACATCTATTAAACAATACAAGGTACTTATACCTTTTTTAATCTTTCAAGCACATGGGAGGTCTAATGAATGACTAGTTTAATAAATCCTAGTACTTGTTGGCAAGACTAAGCTATTATCCATTGGGTAATAATTCTCCCAACTTTTATTGACCAATGGTTAAAGTAATATATACTTTGAATAATATATATATATATATATATATATATGTACATGTATTGACCAAGTATGAAAGTACACAAGTACTATATGATCTTACTAGATCTTTTTAGTCAAAATTCCCTAATAAACTAAGTCAAATTGGCACATGTCTTACACCATTTAATATTAAAGTACAAGAGAATCCTAGGATAATATATTCTTATGGAACAAATCTATTTCTTTAAGCAATTAGGCACATGGAATATCTAGTAAGCAAATAAACTAATAAGACCTAGTACTTTGGCTTGACTTGACCTTATTATCCAATGAATAACCATTCTCCTAACAATTATTATCCAATGGGTAAGGATGAAAAGTACTATGCTTGCATAATCTATATATATTGACACATGGTGAATCTATTAAACTAATAGATCTTGTACTTGGTAGGAAGACTAAACCTATTGACCAATGGGTGATATTTTCCCTAACTTCTATGGACCAATGGATAAATGAGTAAAATATATTATTGGAATGATATATCTATATACTTTCAAACATGTGTACATAAGCCTATTTATAACTATATAAGTGTACTTTGAACAATCTAATGACATCACCTTGGTGGGAAAACCTATTGTCCAATGGATAAAGATTTCCCTAACTTTTATTGTCCAATGGGTAAAGATCAAGGATGACTTTGGTCCAAAGGGTTCCTTAAGGGTTTGGAAAGGTTCAAAAGGTTCAACTAGGGTTGGAAGTGCAATTGGTAGTTAGGTTACCTCAATGAATCGGTTAGAAGTTAACTAGGCTTGCTAAGTAGGATTTCCAGCCAAGAAAGGAAATTCTAAGACTTCTCAATTAGAAGGAACATATACTAGACACTTGTCTTTAGAAAATGACTAGATAGCTCGGAGTGAGGAAAATCTAATTATGACGGATTATATTAAAAGAAATTTTAAAAATTCAATTTTTTAATGAAATTTTTATTTACCAAAAATCAGGGTCGTTACAGCGCTAGTTCCCTCGAGGTTTGGGTTGCGCAGTCGGGTCCAATTGTGGATCGGCTATAGGGCTGCCCTCGGTTATCAAAAGAGAAGAAGTTATTTTACATTTTAAATGAGAGAATGTCGACAAAATGGAAGGTGGGGGGAGGGTGTGGTGCAGACCGAGGAGAAGGCCCAAGTGTTGAATAAGCTCTGATGTCCAAGGGGAGGTGGGTTTTGTTTGGTTGGGTGGGTGCATCTGATGTTTCCCCATTTGAGTTTCCTTTTACGAGTTGAATTCAGGCACATCTCTCTTAGTTTCAGAGTTTCGATCAATGAAGGGGATGAAATCTAGGGTTTAGAGGATCAATGATGGGGATGAATAGTTTTTCAAAAAACTATTCCTTGGACAGGAAGGTAAAACACAATAACTGCCAAAAAAATTCAGTAATAATAATATTCCATTAGAATTCCACCATATGTGGGCTGGGCCTATCTAGGCTAAGCTAAAAATGGGTTAAGCTCCATGTTTTCGGCTGGGTGCGTGTGGGGCTCTGGGCTTGCTGGGCCTTTTGATTGTCAAACTCAGGTCCCCCACCTAGTCCTCATATGGTCCCCATAACTTCTGGATATAGAGAAATTTTTAGGGAAAATGACGGTCCAGAAAGTGTTTTGATAATTAATACCCGTCAAAGACATTTTCAGTATTAACAAATGTTCTCAACATGTCATTGGCATGTATTAATTATCAAAACACGTCCTTGGCCATCATTTGCCCAAACTTTTATATATATATATATATATATATATATATATATATATATATATATATATATACCCGGTATAAGAGGGGTGGTGGTGTCCCCCTCCGTTTTGTTTTAAATTTTTCGGCCATTTTTCGAGCAAATTTTGATGATCAGTTTGGTTCATTTTGTAGATCTCGGCGAGAACATTACACCAAAAATTGTGTTCATTAGATTATAGTAAATACACAAGGCCGGCTATGGGGAGAGGTCAAGGAAGCACGTGCTTCAGGCCCCAAAAAAATGTTAAAAATGAGGGCCTCCAAAATTTTAGGATATATATATGGCCCAAATTTATTATTATTATTTTTGCACTGAGCCTCCTTTACACAAAATAGGCCCAATTAAAATTTAGGAACCACAAAATTGGCTCAAATAGTAGATTTACTCATTAGAAAACACTGGGGCGATCAAAAAGTAAAAAAGAGAGAAAGGAAACGGCTGAGGAGTGGGACTCCAAGGAGGCTCAATAGCCGATCCAAAAAAAAAATAGAAAAGAAACGGGAAGAATATACAATAAGCCAATACAAAAAAGAAGAAGAAAAAAACGAGAGGAGACAGGAGAAAAAGGGAGGGAAGACAACAACCGACGACTGTGGACGGAAAATACTTGCATACGGAATACCTTGAGGCTCCTCTTTTACCATTTTTTTTGGGGGGATAATTATATGCTTCTATTTCGTAATGGTAAATCTTTTGTAATGGTTTTTTTTATGAGACTTTTTGTAGACCACTTTTGTTTGAAAAATATAAGGAGGCCTCATTCAAGAGGTTTACTTCCGGCCTCCAAAACCTATGAGCCGACCTTGTAAATACATGACCAGCGCATGTGAAAATTGAAGAAAAATAAAAACTGGATCAAAAAACACATTGAATCGCAACCCAAATTTTATTTTTCTATAATTTTTACGTTTGCCAATCATGTATTTACTGAAATGAGATAAACATGATTTGTAGTATAATTTTATTGGGAGAGGCTTGGTTGGTATGCATAAAAGATTGGTTGGGATTCATGAACTTATGGTTTCGTCTGAAATTCTTCTCATTGCCTTCCTTTTCCATGGACTTTATGGTCTGATTGTGTTTTTTTCTTGTACTATTTTCTCATTGAGATTTGCCATGCACCTATTTCTGGAATAGGTTCTATTTACTGGAACAGTAATACCAAAAGAAAAACACATACATATTAATGCATCTATTATAAATTTCTCATGATCGCTTGGGCCAGACGGTTTTTTTATGGAGGGCCTGAAATTGGTTTGATCCAATGGCTGCCCTCCTTCCATTCTTTTTTTTGGTCAAGCGGAAAAAACCCTCCTTCCATTCTACTCTCCCGCACGTCCCACTCTCAGGAGAACGTGGGAATCGAGGAGCCTGTAGTAATGGGACTCACTAACCCCTCCAAAACGACGTAGTTTTGCTAAATAAGACTAACCCCAAATGCAACAAATTCCCTAGCACATTGCGAAGTAGGGAACTATTTTCCCTCGAATACGAAGCTAATCAAGTCGACTGCGGAAACGGTAACTTAAAAATCACTCCCGCTCCACGAGTCCTCTCGGCTCTCAGGGAAAACCCTATCCCCCTACGTTCTCTCTCCATTCTCCTCTACATCAGGCTCCCTCCCTCTCTCACATCCCAGCGCCGCGATTTCCTTTTAGGCAGAACGCATCTCGCTCTCTGTGCCGATGCTTAGATTGATAGCTAGCCCACATTAAGGGATCGAAAGGCCTATACAAAGCTTTTTTTGAAAGCCCTCGGTACCTTGAATATTTTAATTTTAGAAGTTCCATTACGCCTAATATTATTTCGTTTATGTTTAGTTTTGAAAAGCCTGATTACCTGCTGCTCTAATAATCATTTGGGAATGTTTACTTTCTGCTTAAAATTCCAATTCTTGATGGAGTTTGATGCGTAAACAGAGAGTATCTACATGTAAATAATCAGAGGGGAAGAGCATTGAACATACTGAGTATCCGAAGATTTTGATTTGTTTGTTTTGAATCTTCCTGCTCCTGTTTGATTTTTTTTTTTTTTTGAAGTTTCTTATTTCTTTTGTTCTCAATCCGTTTTTTCTCCTGTTATATGAGAGTTTCATGGGTCATGATCAACCCTTCATCCATACTGGCTTAATTTGTTTCTTTTTCCGTTTTTTTAACTTCCCCGACTCTACTCTTTTATGTTTTTAGGAAGCCAATGATGGCGATGATATTGTTGGTGTCCTCCGGCAACAAATTATGGAGTTGCTTCCAAATGGCACACCTAGAATGGTAAATCTTTTCTGAGCTTGCTGTGTTCATTCCAAATGTGCCAATTCTGCCCTTCCATCCAAATGGCTCTATTAGAATGTTAAATTTGAAATTGTATTATGTTCTTTTTTTTTTAATATATATATATATTTTTGTATTATGGAAGTGAGGCTACAGTAACCCTCTAATCTTGGCAAATCTTATATTTCCATACAAATGACTGTTTGACCCTGTAAACACTTCGGTCGGATCCTATACTTCCTTGAGGCCCAGTTATGCGAACTTAGAGGCCAAAGCTTCTAGGGATCATTTTTTGTACTCTATTTGTTTCCAAAGTAACATGCGATTTTTAGATCTTATTTTGTTTTCGTGATCATATAATAGTGTTCCCCATCATGGGATATCTATTGTATTATAGAAGGGAGAGCACAACTTTGGGTCTCCCTTTTTTCAGTTAAAAGCGTGGTTCCATTGGTAATGCATACCTTGTGCTCGATAAAGCGCCTTTGCACAATCTGACTTCTTGGGACACCATGATGACATGGGTAGCTAGAAATGGTCTTGAATTGAAAGGCATTTGGATTTATCACTGGTATGTGAGCATGAAGAACTAAAACAACTAAACGTTTAAGTTTAGAACTACCCAAAAAAAAACTGAAAATGGTTATACTTTATTTCTCTTTAGGTTTTCCCTGCTCCTATCAAAATTTTTAGCCGTATCGTCTTAATTATTTTGGTTTTTCATAACTATGCAATGCCAAATCAGAAGAAATCTATGAATATGAAGAACTTTGTTGTTGTTTTATGTCAGCACTTTTTCCGCTCACGGTCTCTCTCTCTCTCTCTCTCTCTCTCTCTTTTGGGCATATCAGTAGTGGGGGTTGACACCCTTTTCTTTTTCTTCCCCATACACAACTCCAGTGTGTGATTGAGTTGAAAGAGAATTTTTTTTTGAGAGGGGGCTCTGGCTGACCATCTGTTTCCTTTTTGCATATCGAGTGTAACTACTCACTCCATTTTTTTAGACGAGGTCGAGAGCATTTTTTCAATGGTAAATGTTTGGTGATAATCAGGTCTTTTACCACTTGCAGGAACGTCTTCAGCCTTCTAATCAAGGAAGACATCTGTGTAAGGTTTTTTTTTTGTGTGCCTCTAATCATGTGGATGGAGGAGTCTGCCCGGGCAGGCTAATAAAATTGACTGTTGTTAGGAATCGGTTTAGCGAATAACTGTTGAGTAGTATCCGTTGAATGGACAACTATCACCACCTCGCCGCATATTTATTTGCCAACTTCTAAGTGTATTTAACATGACTCTTTACCCTCAGAGCATCACTCAATAGGTTGTGCTCTCTGTCTTATCTTCCTAATGCTAGGAAAAAAGAAGATAGGAAGCCCAAATAAGTTGTCAGTTGGAGATTAGTGACTATGTAGTTGATGGGGCTCCTCTTTTGTTGGGGGGGGGGGGGGGGGGTTGTGGGTGGGTTGGAACCTCACTAGAAACATACAAGATTGTTATGTTCCTTTTCGTGTTTGTTGAACATGACTAATATGCCAATTATTCTATTAGTTTTGTTCTAATGTTAACTTTTGTTGAAAGACTAAATAACAGGTTGGAAGTGCTAGTCTGCAACTTCCACAAGTCTACCACCATTTATCGTTTGTTCAAAGCCGAACTCTGGAACATCCACATATGGTGATTCCCGTCTTTTCGTTTTATCCCTTCTCTCTTACTGTAGATTGTTGTTTCAATTTTTTGTTTCTTATCCGTGTTTCAATTAATTGTATACGTAGAATTTAGCTCTTAAGGATTTAAAGTTCTCTAATGAAGCTGTTTATATTCAAACTTTGTATCTTGGCTATGGAGAAGTTGAAGCTGAGATGGAGCTTAGAGTACATTATCCGTGTGAGCATCAAACATACTTTTTCTGCCTAATAAAACTTCCATCTTATCTTTTTCCCCTTTTTTGCTTTTATAGGATATCTCTGATGCACAATGGAGAAATTTCCGTGCAAATTTACCCATTCTTGCGGTCGTTTTTGATATTTTTACAATGGTGGCCAATATGTTGAGGGCATTCTATCATCTAAAAGCAAAGGGAATGTCAATTGTTTGGCTTTTGATATCTTTGGCTTATTTATTGTACCTGCACAAAGCTTGGTACGTGCCCTATCCATAGTTGCACTAAATTTGTCATCATCTGTTAGTGATTCATTTGCTTCACTAAGTTTCTTTTTCACTTTCTTCTTCCATGCAGCATCATCTTTGTCCTTTCTATTGCTGTAATTAATTTTCTCCTGTAAAGGTGCGTATTTTGCTCATTTTGCATGCACTCTTGTTGTCATTGATTGTTTTGCTCACACCTGTTCCTTTGCAGCATTTCTTCCTGGTTTCAAGTTAGTTATTTATGAGGAACATGCTATAGAACATCATGGCATGGCCATGTGCAACATAGGCATGGTAACATGCCTGAAAGTAGGAGTTCAGTTCTTTGACCCACGAAGTGTGGTAAAAGAAACTGGGGTAGGTCAAGGAGAGAACAGTTAAAGACTTCATGTACAAGGAAAGACATGGTTGCCGTAAACTTTAGTTGAAGTTATTACTTCCAATAGAGCCTACTGGAGGAATATATTGCTTAAATTGAAGAGAAACAAAAGAGAGAAGAGGAAGAGGAAGAAAAAGAAAAGTGGTACGAAATATACAAAGTATCATCATTCTTTCTCACAGCCCTCTTTGACTAGTCTAAAGTATCATCATTCTTTCAGTCATATGACTTCTCCTCTTTACCTGCATAATAATACTTAAAAGGTTACGTACTGTTCTTTTGTTTTCCTTTTTGCATATCAACCTATTATGCACTGGGCTTCTTATTTTTCTTTCACATGTCTGTCTTTTGTGTAGTTCTGTAGATCCATCACCTCTGCAATGTTCAAGTGTTGGCAATGATGGAATCAGTGGCTGAAAATTGCAAAATCGCCAACGTTTCTTCGCCATTGCAAGGCGAACCTAAACCAATCTGGTCTCTGCCATAACCGATGTTTCTCTCCATACACCGTGATGCTGGAAGGTGCGACGATGACACAGGAAGGTGATCGAATAAAGCTAAAGCATGTAAGCCTTCTCTGTTCATGTTTCAAAAATAATTATTGGAGAAGTGTTCTAAAATACTGATACGGATTCTGAAATAGCAACAAAACAAGCAGTTTGAGGTGGTTATGATGATTTTTGAAAGATTTAGGAATACCCATATGAATTATTCTAATGGTTTCTTGCTCTTCTCTATATTAATTCTAGGGGAGTTCAAAATGAGGAGGGGTAAGTACAGATGACTCAGGATCAGTTTTGAACACTCCTTAGTAGGAGAACCCTTGTGTTGGTTAAAACTTATAAACATTAACACTACTCATTTAGCTCATTGTAGAAACACTCGCCCTCCTTTGGGTTTTGATAGAAAAAAATAAGGTCTTTACATGTCTCTTGGTCAAGATTCTGTTTGTTTTATTTTTGGTTTTATGTTTTAGGCTGTTAAGGATTTAAGGATTTCTGATCCATTGTTGGATTTTAGGTCGAAATTTTCTTTGTCGATTTCTGGTTTGCGAGAAATGTGTTGCTCATAAATTTGAAAAATGTGTTCCTCTCAAATTTAGGATTTCAATTTTTGTGTGTATGTGTTTGAGAGAGAGGGGGGAAGAAAGAGATGTCTGCGTACTAAATACTAATTAAACACAAACATAAGAGGTATCAATTGTATTGTTATTTTGGTTGACCTTGTTAAGGGATTAATGAATAACATCTAGACTTCACGCTTCTAATTTTCTGTTTGTTATTAGTGTATGTTGACGATCGTAGTTTTATACTGATAAGAAGTCAATAATTCTATTTTTTGTAAGAGATAGTTGTGGCAAGATTGGTCATTTGGATTGATTGTCTCATCAAAGAAAAAGGAAAAAATTAAAGCACACTTGGTCATTAAGATCTGTATAGTATGTTACTATGTTGGCAGGACCCAATGCATTATCGTATCTTTAGGAATTAGGATTGGTTGCTTGTGCAGGTTTGGATCATGGGATCTTAGATGTCTGTTCATGAGTTTTTCCTCCAATACATTGGCCTTGTTCGGTTGTGGGTTTGGAAAAATTTTGGGTTTGGTTTTTGGGTGATGATGAGGAGAGAAAATAGGGTAATAATTGGGGATAGGGGTAATGAGTGGAGAGAGATAGAGAGAGAAATGAGATTAATGATTGGATATAGGGGTAATGAGTGGAGAGAGAAATGAAAGTAATGATTGAAAATATAGGTAATGAGTGGATTTGGGTTTGGAAATTTTTTTCCAAACCCACAACCGAACAAGGGCTAAGGTCTTTGCGAATTCCCGACTTTGGTTGAAGGGCACTCTTGGAAGAATCAACGTTTGACTTCTTTCGTATTGGAGGGGTCTTCTTTGTCAATCAACCATTAGAACAAGGGCATTTTTGTTTACACAAGTTGATTTCTTGAATTACTTAGAAGTGGAGAGAGAAATGAAAGTAATGATTGGATATAGGGGTAATGAGTGGAGAGAGAAATGAAAGTAATGATTGAAAATATAGGTAATGAGTGGATTTGGGTTTGGAAATTTTTTTCCAAACCCACAACCGAACAAGGGCTAAGGTCTTTGCGAATTCCCGACTTTGGTTGAAGGGCACTCTTGGAAGAATCAACGTTTGACTTCTTTCGTATTGGAGGGGTCTTCTTTGTCAATCAACCATTAGAACAAGGGCATTTTTGTTTACACAAGTTGATTTCTTGAATTACTTAGAAGAATTCTCCAGTATGTATTTCAGTAAATCAGTTGGGAGTGAATCTCTTTTCCGTAGCAGACCAAAGTTCGCGTTTGAACTTCTAAATCAATTTGCGTAGGTCTGGACTACGTCTTTGCCTATTTTAAACTTAATTTTCTTGCACCTGAAAAAATAGAACAAAGAAATCATGCAAAAACACTGAAGTGGCTTGGAAATTTATTACAGAGGTGTGTACAACCCCCTCTCTTTTTGAGTTTTTATAGAGTCTAGTGGGTTTGGCTTGAGACAGCACTTGACGATTCATGCTAGAGACCATAGTTTCTAGGAGAATTACACCATAAAGAGATTGGATGATGTTTGGCTACAGTGAAAAGTTACTAAAGCGTTTCATTAGGTCATTTAAGATACTTGAGAAGATTGAGGAGGTAAAGTTTGTCTTGCATTACCGTCACAGGCCTCACGGTCATTGAAAGTTCACGATGTTTCTTGTACCCTACGCTACGAATCCTTCACGAGTATTTGATTGTGCCATACTTGATTTTGATCATGACATTTGTCACAATTCTTACGAAGAGCAACTGGTGAATATTCTGGAGACTAGAGAGCATGTCTTGCTGGGCAACAAAATTCATTTGTTTAAGTCTTGTGGCATCGTCATGGAGTCAAAGAAGCCATGTGAGTGTAGGTATTCGAATTCTGTTTGAACTTTGAACTATCTAGCTTGTTTTCTTCTTGAGGTGGGTGGAAAATTTCGGGGACGAAATTCCTTAAGGAGAAGAGATTGTAGGGACCCGTGCTTAATTTAATTAATTAATTTAATACAATGATTACTTGTTACGTATTATATAACAAATAATTTGGTGAGTAATGGATTTTTTTTGTATATACGTTCACACACACACATATATGTATGTATAAGTGTGTTTGGTTTATTGGGCTCGAGTTTGTGCCTGGACCAGGTATTGCCGTATCGGGATTGTTATAACCTTTAAAGTTATTATTTTTATTTGTTACCTTTAGGGGCGTTAATGTAATGGCTCATAGCATATTAGGTGGTGGAGATATAACAAACTACTTGGAGGGCCTTAGTGTAATACTTGCAGTTTAAACGTAAGGAAAAAATAACAGGAGTTCTCATTTTGGTCTTGCGTGTTCTCTCTCTCTCTCCCCACACCGTTACTTTCCCATTTAGCAATCAAGACTTGGGGAATCTTGTGGTAAGGCTAGGAGCAAGAGTAATCTTGGTGGGCTACAACAAATCAACTTGGGAGGACCTAGGATTTGCTTGCATTTTTTTGGATTTTTCTCTGAGGTAGGGATTTATGTTCTCTCTTGACATGCTCATGTATTGTTCATGTGTTTGGTCTTCGTATTCCTTGCATTTGTTGACTATTGTGTTGATTCTAGCCTTGATCGAGCAAATTCCCTTCTTCTATAAACCCTAAATTTTGGTTTTGGAGTCCCAAGTGCCCAAGTGTTCTTGCTTCAAATTGAACCTATTGAAGTGTTGTCTTCCTATTTTCCTCATTTTGTCCATGGTTTCTAGTTTTGTAGATTGTAAGGCCATGGTTTAGATAAAAATTGGATTTTTTTTTACTACATGAGCAAATTGGGCTTTAGATTTTTTATTTATTTTACAGTAAGTCTACACACACATATATTTCGCGCACAAATCGTCCACAGATCACGGTGTGGGATCGATCTGAGCCGTTCATTAAAATGTAAAACATTTTTTCAAGGGCCCCCGCGAAAAATTTGCTCAATCCGATACCTATAGGTGCTCGATCCAATCATCAATTTTTTCGTTAATATTTTCAGATAATGAAAAGTTAGAAGATTAGATCGAGCACTTATAGGTATTGGATTGAGCTGATTTTTTTGCGAGAGCCCTTGAAGAAAGAAATGTTTTACATTTAATGAACGGCTCGGATCGTTTGTGTGGGACATGTAGTGGGCCCTACACCGTGATCTGTGGACGATTTGTGCACGAAATATCTGTGTGCGTAGACTTACTGTTTATTTTATTACATTCATGGGATTGAGTTCGTAAATGCATATTTGACACATTGTGGTTTGACAAATTGATGAAGGTTAATATTGGCACTTATAAGGGGAAATTGATTTAGATGATAAATTTATGGAGGAATGAGAACAAGTGAAGGATAATGGTTCTTTTTAAGAAATGGAAATGTGGATACCAATACATGGAGAAGATGAGGAATGGGCTTTACAAGTTCTAACCTTTGGGCAAAGGGGGATGCACGTGGTCCCAAACGCATTTAATATCACTAGGTCCCACCTACGGGTTTGTTGCTAGGAATCACTCATGATGTGTTGGTGTTGAAACGGAACCTTGATAAAAAGGAATATGGTTGATGGGAAATTGAGATTTAGAAATAATGGTGTGTGTGTGTGAGTTCTTTGGTTTTAAATTTATGGTGGTGCTATATGTTCTTATTTTACTCAAAATATCATTGCTCATGTTAGGATTCCCTAAGCACATCTCATCTGATATGCATATAGAGTTTGTTGGAGATTTTTCTATTGGGCATGTGTTTGCTCAACCCTTCCATTTTTAGGTACCAAATAAAAGGTTCGTAGCATGGAGTCTTGACGTGCATTGCAATACATCTTTTGAAATCATATCTTTTTATCAAAAATTGTAATTAAGAATGAAATTGCTTCTATGTTCATGTCATCCTAAGTATTTCTAGTTGAGAATGGTCCTACTCATGCAAGTATATATGTGTGAGTGTGTGTGTGTTGGTGATATTTTTAGAACGCTGGCATGAAGAAATATTTTACATAACCACTTGCATGCACAAAAGATTGAGATAATTTTATTGTTGTGTTTCTTCAATAAAAATTGCACATGCATCGTGTGCCCAACTTTTAGACTGAAGGAAAATGTTGTCTAAACCCTAGAAACCGTGTAGAGAGTAGCATCCTTTTCAAGGCCAGAGTGGAGCATCAACAGATCTACAGTTCTGCTCTTACCAATTTCAAATAGATCATAAACCGTAATGAGGCATCACGTCCTAAAATTGACAGTCACCTCTCGTCTGGCATCCTCTGCCAACAATAAAAAATAGCCTTCACCAAGGTAAGCATGACCCAAGCAATGGCAAAAATATTAAGCAGCAAATTCCAACTCTACACTTTTTACACATAAAGCATCTATACAACAAGAACTCTCACCGCTTGCCCAAATGGTCAACGGTGAGAATGACCCAGTTTATGTACAGAATTATTAACCCATCTTGCCTTCTGAATCTTCAATAGGGACCAGAAAAGAGATGCTGAAGAATCAATCCACAATCACACTGAAGTCCCCGTACTAGTCCAGTAGTCATGGGAATTCAATGCTAGTCGATAGGTTCTTGAATGATGAAGTGTTTTTTGGTTTGTAGTTCTCTTTGAAAATTTGTCTTTGATGAAGTGTTCTTGGTGTTTATTGAATCAATTTTGGTAGTTTACCTGAAATTGATGCTGGAGTTGTTAAGAATGGAATCGAGTCGGATCATACAACTACAGTTCCACAAGCAGCTGATGAGACGGAACAAATTAGCAAGGCAGTGGGAAAAAGAGCAACTATTACCACAGCCTTAGCAAATGCTGGGAACTCTTTGGAAGGAGCTGAGACGGAGCTTGTTTTGAATCTGATCCGACTTGCATTTGAATCCAATAATGTGAAAGTCCACGAGCTTGCGTTGGATTGTCTACATGTACGTGCTTGTTTTGATTGCGTACTTGATTTTGAGAAGTTTTGGTTTAATGAGTCATCTTTGTTATTAACCATTTTAGTTGATAGAGGGAAGTTGACTTATCTGTGAAATCTCAGTACAAATTAGAAAACAAAGATCCGCCACATTCTATAGTTGTCTAAACTTTCAATGCATACAGCAGATTCATGGTCCAACTTATGCTGATTAAATTCCATGAGCACAGAAACTCATAGCAAATGACCATTTAGAGGGTGATCCTGGGCTAGATGGGGGTAAAAACGTGGCACTGTTTACAGACATTCTTAACATAGTTTGCAGTTGTGTGGAGAATTCATCATCTGACAGGTACTGCCTTTGGTTATGAAGTGTTGAAGGTGCTTCTTACTGCTGTATCGTCCACCAAGTTCAGAGGTATGTCACAATGGTTATGATAGCTTTTTGTTACATTTTTTTTATTGGCGATCTGTTTAATCTTGGAACTGAATCTGTGATATGTGCTATATTAAAGGGACTCATAGATCATATTTTGTTAGAAACGGAAGATGTAATGTTGTGTTTTTCCAATATTGATGCGGATCCATTGTGCTTTCACTGCTTTTATTTTGAACTGCTGACTCTTTGGTTTTTGTTTCTTTAGGACTCTGTGGTCCATCTCCTGAACAATAATATTTTTCTGGAATAATGTTCAAGAAGTATTCAAGTCTCTTGGTTTCCTGACGGTATTGGTTTTCATAGGAAGAGATGTGGGTGCTTCACTTTTGAAGTTAACTATGGAATTTTGAGTCCCTACAGTTCCCTTTTTATTGTTGTGAGCAAATTAGCACAGAAGCTTTCCACACTTCTTGCAAGAAATTTGTTTATCATGTATGATATTCTGGAAAAACTAATGACCAAACCGCAAATAATTTGGGTTTTGCCTTGTGGTGGGTGTCTTAGGAATAGATTCTTAGTTGGGGTTTGAATGGAAGTTACATTCCTGGGTCTGAATAATGAAAAATTGCAAAAGTTAAGCTTGGTTTTGCAAGCTGGCTTTTTGGAACTTAGGCTGTTTGAGGGCCAAAAGAGTAAATAACTAGGGCCTATAATGGTGTTCAACCTGAGTCACCTGACAAAGGTTGACAGATTTGGGCAAACACATTCTACATTTCTCATAAATCCAACTTTTTTACTGAAAAGGAAGAGTACATATCCATTTACTATATTCTGGATTTTGAATGAAGGAAGCAAGGTAATTAGCTCAGGAGTTGAATCTGGTCTCTAGGCTTGCCTTCAATAATGCCTTCCAACTTGGATTTGTGGCATGGTTCAATGGCAATAACGTCCGTTCCTCGATTTTGAAGGTGTAGGGGGGATGCTATTTTAGTGCTAAAACTTTTTGGGAGCAGCCACTTTGGACATATATTTTCCAAATGTTGGGTTTGTCCCCCGCCAATACACACATCGATTGGGGATTACATGGGTACTATTGTTTTCGTTTTAGACTCTTCCGAGTTCCTGCAATGATTTTGATTAACAAATGAGATAGTAATAAAAGCTTTACTGATAGACTGTTCTAAACCAACCAAAACCAAATAAGATAAAGTTTGTTACTTGATTCAAATAGAACTAAAGGTTTACTGGTGACCCCTAAAACTTCTGCTCAATAAATTGCGAAAATGATAAACTGTATTCCAAAAAGAATCAATATCATCAAACTTGTCGTAAAGAAACATTGCATTGCACTCCTAACAAGTAAACCAAAAATGGAAAAGAAAACGTTTTTTGACTTTTTCAGAAAGCTTTTGCTTTCTTGTTGCATTCCGTAACTTGTGAAACACCAGTGTACAAACACAAGTAGAAGAACAAAGTTGACTTGTCTCTTGACCGCATTATTCTCTTCTTTACCTTCAAGTACCGTAATTTGTTATTTTTTCACTGCCAAGTCAACCTTGTCTATCATCTCTGTTCAACCGAAATTTGTCAAAACTACCAGAATTGGCAATTCTAAAGAAGTTCCCAATGATGATTAGCACTTGGTAACCCAGTTTATCCCGCCACGATGGGGCTTTTTATAAGAATTTTACTGCATTTGAGTATTATTTTTCTGTCAAGAACAAGTTGACCCCTCTACCTTCTTTGGTTCATGATGAATAGCACTTGGTAACTATAAGTTGGGGCCACCTTACCATTATTATACACAATTAGAAGAAGTCGATGCCATAAATAGTGTTGGTTGCAGAAATTAATTATGATCTGCAAAATTAGTTTGTGAGACGTGCAGCCTCTTACTCATTGTTAATTGGTTCAGAATTGGATGATTGAACATGAATGAGATCTAGTCATTCAAAGGTTATTGGGGAAGACTCTAATTCGTTAATGATTAAGCTCCCTATTGTTTCCTCCATAAGTGCACTTTATTTGGTTATCTCAGTATTTTGGATCCTTTTGTTTGTCTATTTACGTGTGGTTGCCGGTCGGGGATCGCACATGCATGTAGAGTGTTAGAATTTGTCCCACAGAAAAGGCATGCCTAGGCGTGCACCTAGACGGCTAGACCCGAGGCTCGACAAGTTGTGCGCCTTACGGAGGGGGGGCAAAAGCAACGTGAAAGAAACCTACTGTAAGGCATAAGAGGTGCACACCTCTTTCTAGTTGCTTTAAAAAATTAAAAGAAAGGTAAATTTTTTAACCCTAAATAATAATAAAAAAGAACGAAAACTTTTTTTGCTACAATCCAGACTCCATACCACCAATCGACAAGCTCGATTGAAGTCTCTAGTAGTCACAATCGACAGGTTTTACGTTGGTCGATCGAGTCCACTCCTCCACCTTTTTTTGTTATATACGTCTCTGCCTCTAGGTTTTCTTTTGTTGCCTTTCGGGTCAACTTTTTTGTACTGTTGTTGGTTTTTTTTTTTCTTTTTCTCTGCAAATTGCCATTTGAATTGGTAATGGGGTCTGATTTCCTATAGTTAACTATGACTCTATGTTATATTTGCTATTTTTGCTCTACTAGATCCACTCGCTTCAATGAAGCTTGCTCCTTGTGTCTAGACCCCAACAGATTACTTTTAACAACAAAGGGCTAATTAACTATAAATACCCCTTTCCTTCCGGTGTGGTCCTCCTAATGGAGGGTTCGTGAGATAGATTGCATTAGGCTGCCTTCACTTTTCCAGTTATCTTACGGATGGGCAATCCAAGATGACAAAACAATCACATTGCTGTTGCTTCTGAAATCAGATTTGTAATTAACTTATTTTTACCAGTAGTTTTATTAATTAAATTTCAGGAACAATCTGGATTGAACTGACGAAGGATTAGCTTGCTAGTCACCTTCTTGATGTGCAGTTCATGGAGAACCATCGCTGGGAGTAATCAGAGTTTGTTATAATATTGCTCTTAACAGGAGGTGGTTATAATTTTTGCACTGTTAGTGTAATGTCAAGTTGTCAACTTTATGTGAAAACTGATAGGAACTCTTTTGGGTTTTAGCAAGAGTCCTGTGAACCAAGCAACGTCAAAGGCGATGTTGACCCAAATGATCAGCATCATATTCAGGCGAACGGAAACTGATCTGGTTGGGAATTGAAAACATATCTTGCATTATTTTTGTTTCCTGTCTGATGCATGAGAACATACACACTATAGTTGCTTCCACTGTATTCTTAGAGTTTTTTTCATCTCAGGCAGTTCAGGTCTCTACCACATCTAGTTCTGTCCCACATAAAGAACCTGCTTCAGACTCAACAGTTGAAGAGGCTGTTTTAGATGAGACAGAGGATTGACTTTGGGTCATGCACTTTCTCTGAATCAAGTGAAAGCGATGTCTCTTGCCTCTGTGGAGGAACTTCAGAACCTTGCTGGGGGTGCTGACATAAAAGGTGATACTCTTCACCATTCATATGCCATGCACATTGTCAAGCCAGTTAATATGGCTCCAATGTTTCAAATGTGTGGGGCAGGTGTAATTTGCTACGATGCTTTGCTGTGCCATTTCATTTCTTTGTGTTTTGTAGGGCTTAGAAGCTGTTCTCGACAGGGCTGTGCATCTTGAAGATGGTGAAAAGATAGTAAGGTAAAACAACATTCTGAGAGTCTATTTTATATGATAGAGGTGTCAATGTTTCATATACTCTGGTAACCTCTGATAGTTATAATGTAATTATCTTTTGGGCTCTTGGAACAATGAACTACCACTAGAGGAATTGATCTTGAGAGCATGAACATCAAACAGCGTGACGCTTTACTGCTTTTTTGCACCCTTTGCAAGGTTTGTTTGTTCAATATCGCCTGTACATCATTTTTTGAACATTATAAGCTGAGGCTATGATATTTTTGAGTATAATATGCAGATGGGTATAAAGGAGGACAATAGGGATGGCATTCGGGGCGGATATTGCCATATCCGTACCCGATCCCTGAAACTGAAAGCCGAACCGAATCCGCCCTGATACCCGAACGGGGAGGGGAGGAATGAACCATAACCGAACCAAACAGGGTTCGGGTAATCCCCGAACCGAATGGGTAACCGAATACTACGAGAGAGAGAGAGAGAGAGAGAGAGAGAGAGAGAGTTACTGCCCGTACACATCTCTATATATAAGGGTATTTTTGTAATTACAAGTTTTCGGTTTTCGGTTTGGGTATCAGCTAAACCATAACCGAACCGATACCCGTTTGGTCATTCAATGCCTCAACCAAACCTGTACCTGCAGGGAAAATTTCCGTTATGGTTCGGGGAATAACTTCGGTTACGGTTCGGGTACCCATCGGTTCGGTTCAAATTGCCATCCCTAGAGGACAATGATGAAGTGACATCCAAGACCCGTATTTTGTCTCTCGAGCTTCTGCAGGTTAATTCCATGGACTGACTGTATGCATCCTCTTGATTTGGATCGGCATTGGCTCAATTTAACTTAATTAGAGAGTTTCTAAGTTTTTTGGTCTCAGCCGCATAGACCTTATTTCTAGTAGACCCCTATTGTTGTAAGATAGTTGGGCATTAATTCATTTTTATGGTTTTGATTGGTGTATTTGAAGTTGGCCTATGATCTTAAACCATGTATAGGGTGTGATTCGTGGAAAAATTGGAGATATGAGAAATCATTTTGTGTTTCAACTTGATGGTTTAGCAAGGTTTGCAGATTCTATTCCTTAAATGTATGGTAATGAGCATGGACAGATTTATTTGGTTAGAAAACAATTGAGCTTTTGGGATTATTTCCTTTCTGCGGACATTTTTTGCTTTCTACCATATAGCAGATTTTCATCTTCATCGCAAACTTTTAACATCATTCAACTATTTATTAGATAATAGTAACAGAGATTGTTCATCCTCGTAGCATGCTGTGAGCAAAGAAGAACGACTAATTTTCGAATGTCTTTATACTGGTTTCTCCTGCATTTGGCTTCTTATACGAATTTGTTGCTTATTTGCTTCATAGCATTTTCGATTGCTACGATGTTTTGAGACATACTTCAAGCTATTGTATTTCCAGGGTTTGTTGGAAGGGCATTCATTCATTCACTAAGAACTTCCATTTTATAGACTCGGTGAAAGCTTACCTTTCATACGATTTGTTGCGAGCTTCAGTTTCTCAATCGCTTGTGATATTCCAGGTTTAGTAGCATGCCTTTGGGTCCCCTTTGTTTCGTACATGAGCTTCTTCTCTATAGGTCTTGATAATGGTGATTCTTAATTTACTTTTTGGCAGTACTCAACAGGAATCTTCTCAGTGCTTTTATTGCGATTTAGGGAAAGTCTCAAGGTATGTGCCATGTTTCCGTACTGCTTTCTTTCTTTCTTTTTCTATATTCCTCTTTAGTTTAATTGTTTTGGTTGAAAACTTTTTTTATCTGTCCTTCGTGGTATCTGCCTTATAATTATTTCAGGGTGAAATTGGCATCCTCTTTCCCTTGATTGTTCTACGATCATTGGATAGCTCAGAATGCTCCCTTAATCAAAAGATAAGCATTCTCCGGTACAGGTTTACCATACTCTTGACTATGATTAAATTGCTTCATCTTTCGCTAATGGTAGTGAAGCTGCTATTGGTCATTTATTTTTTAGGGGACGTTGGGTTATTTTATAACCATACTTTCACATTATTCTGCAGAATGGTGGAGAAAGTGTGCAAGGACTCTCGAATGCTTGTTGACCTGTATGTGAACTATGATTGTGATCTTGAGGCACCTAACTTGTTTGAACGCATAGTACGATTATGGAACTGATCTGTTAGTGTGAAAAGCTGATTACCAATGTGTCCTTTGTTTGCTAATAGGCAAACTTTTTTCCGTTCTATCCATTTTCTGTCCATTTCTTTTTATTTTGAAACATGGTAATGAGGTGTTTGGGCCTCTTACAGTGGCCTACTTATCCATAGGGAAGCTCTGTTGCCAAATCTCATGCCCGCTTGGTTGCAGGGATAAATTCACTGGGTTGAGCCTTACGTGGATTCGAGCTTGAGACTTTGGTTTCTGGGGCATGTCCTTACCATCTACTTATCCTTCTTGTTAACAATTTCAAAAGTAAACAAATATCTCCAAGCAGCTCAACCCCACCCCAGAAGCTGTAACACATAAAAAAGACTAAAGACTTTAAAAAAAAGAAAAAGTAAACAAACTGGTACTGTTGATTATGTGATCCTTCAGTTTGCTTTTTTGTATGCCGCCATTTGTGCATCTATGTTGCGTTTAATTTTGGACATAACACGGTTATATGAAATAGTTGCCTTCCAGTACTTGAAGCTTTTGCAAATTTGTTGCTTCTTAAGTAATTGCCATTGTTTTAAACCAGCCAATTAGGTGCAGGCCGGCCAGTTCGAATCAGGTTTTGAGACCCCGTGTACTTGGTGACTGTTGAATCACCACCGAACGGGCTACTTCGCCCTTCAAAATGGTGCAAATCAGAAATATTTTATGATTCGGTGGTGAATCTGATGAGTCTATGTTATTGACACAATGGGTTTTTAATGTTAAAGCTGGGTTGTAGATGCCCTTGTACCTTCTTCACTGGCAGAAACAAGAGGAGTTGTTATTACTTGGTCTAGTCCCTTAGTATTCTTACTGGAAACGCTGGGGTACTGGCCTCCATTCGTGCAGGAGGCCCACTCCAGTGGGGCAGGCCAAATGATTTCTAGGGCCAGCTGATTTAGACTGAAGCATAGAGATAGAGTTTACAAGAGTGCTAAGAGAAATTGCTACCTTGTCAATGTGGGATCCCAAGAGAGGGTGCTAAAATCAAATGGTAGCCCCTTGTTCAAATGCAAAGGACAAAAGAGAAGCATAACTGAATAAAAGATGAGGGAGAAGCACTTGTTGCTTCCTTCCAGCTCTATGTTTAGAAATAATCTTAATGCTTTCCTGACCTCACAAAATATATCCATATCCATGCAAGTGCTAATATTTGTTAATATACTTCCATTGTGTAAAAAATATGCTTCTACATGTGAAGATAGCGTTAAGATGTGGCAAATTAAGCTTAAGAGAGTTGAAACATGCGTGTCATTGAGTTTAAACATGTTGATGATTTCAGAAATTGCCTAGCCTGATATCCACTTTTGCATACTTATCGCACAATACTCCCGCTATTGTTAGACTGGGACTGTTACCGTAACGCTCTGTCACTATATAAATCTATTGTTAGTTCTTATCTTGTCTTAGAGCAAAATTTTCCTTGGTGAAAGAAAATAATCCAACACTTTTGCATAAAAAAGCAAACATTCGAAGAAAAATGTCAGTGCATGGCTGTGTTCGGCCAGATTTTTGTCTGAGTTTTATTTATGTGTTTAGACATTGTTTATTGGAGTGATGAAAACCTGTAAATGATCTCCGAGAAAGTTCCCTTTGTTTACGACATTATCTCTCATGCGTCTCATTAAGTGACGACATGTATGATGTGCTTGTGCAGTAACGATAGACTTGTTAACAATCTTGATGTTTCTTTCTACCAATAACTTAATACTCTTTTCAGGTATGGGCAAGAATATGGTGTGTCCTGGCGAATCATTTTATTTCTGCTGGCAGTCATCATGATGAGAAAATTGCTATGTATGCTATTGATTCTCTGAGATAACTTGGTATGAAGAAGTACTTGGAGCGTGCTGAACTCGCCAATTTCACATTTCAAAATGACATCCTAAAACCATTTGTCATTCTTATGCGGAGCAGTCGCAGTGAAACCTTACAGAGACTGATTGTTGATTGCATTGTTCAAGTATGTCTCGTGATCGGATTTTCTGGTAGTCAATTGTCATATCCATTAGATGTTTGCGAAATCATGTTTGCTGCTGTAATTGCAGATGATAAAATCTAAAGTTGGAAGCATAAAGGCTGGCGAAGTGTTTTTACGATTTTTACAGCTGCTGCAGATGATGGCTTGGAACCAATTGTGGAAAGCGCATTTGAAAATGTTGAACAGGGTGAGAACCAATCTTTCTTCTTTTACTTCGTCCTTCTTGAGAGTTTCTAGCTGTTGTTTAAGAGTTATTTTGGTAGATAAGTCATGGAGGCTTGAAAATGAGTATCTTTAATAGGAGACTGAGACCTTAATCTTTTTATGAATTTGGTGTTTTCCTTCCTCTCGTCACTTCAACAACTACTAACGGCCAAAAAACTATGCAGTTATTTTGGAACATTTTGATCAGGTCGTTGGGGACTGCTTTATGGATTGTGTCAATTGTCTTATCGGGTTTGCCAACAATAAAAGTTCCCACCGGATAAGCCTGAAGGCTATTGCTCTCCTGCGCATATGCGAGTATTGGCTCGCTGAGGTACTCATTCCCGTGTGAAGTTTTAGTTTTCCCTTGGAAAAATTATTTGCTCTAGATGACATTTTGGTTTGCTAGCTATTTCTCATTATTGTTACGCATGGATGATAAATGTAATTCATGTCGCCTCGACTAAAGTAGGGCAACTTCTGAATGTCGAAGTAAACAAGACAGAAATTGCTCAACACAATTTTTCTATCTAGAACTGCATAAATTAAGGCGCAGTGAAGTTTGACAGCTGACAGTTCCCTAGATTTTGTCTTTCTAACTTTGAGTAATCATTCATAAAAAATAGGGTTCATGAAATCTACTTGAATAATGGATGAGTTTTGGATGTGTTTCTGAAGTGAATTTTGATGAATACTTTCCTAAGAAATCAAAAGAAAAAGTTATGGGCTGCACGCTTATAAGAGTGTGTGCACCTTATCATACACATGCTACTGTGTTAGGGGAGTAGCATACATATTGTGGGGGGCTGATTTAACCTTGCACCTCTTGAACTCTTTCTCCTTGCTGTTGAACCGTGGAAGAACGGTGTGGAACGTCGCGTACTTGCAAACCGGAGGGGGATGTTCCTCCGGGAAGAAGCTCCGACAATCAAGTCAGTATATGGAGGAAGAAGAAGAAGATTTAGGTAAGAAATATGCTAGGGGGAGGAGGAAGATTGTATTTCAGAGTATTTTTTGGATCCTTGCCCTAAGAGGGATATTCCTCTATTTATAGGTAAAGATTTGGAGTGCTGAGCAAGGTGGAAGTGCAATGCACGTGCGTTGCAACGCTCAGATGGCGTCACATGTCAGGAGCATTTAATGAACGCCACCCTTTGAGATTTGCAGACCCATGCGGGTCAATGTCAGGGATGTCACATCCTGCAGAGATGTCCCATCGGTTATCAGAGAGGTGAATGTGCTTTATCATCTATGTAGCACCGACACTTCAAAAGGGCGCCGTGTCCACGTATTGGACACGGGGACACGCAGGGACACGTATTGGACACGCCACGTGGCGTGTCCAATAATTTTTATTATTTTTTGATAGGGGACACGGCTGGGGACACGGCTGGGGGTCAAAATGTAATATTTTTTAAAATTTTGGGGGTTAATATGAAATTATTCAAAACATTTGGGTTAAACTGTAATTATGCCTTTGAAAAAAATTTATACAATTTGTGAAATTATTCATATACAATGGTTCATAATTTTTTTTATATATGTACATATATTTATTTTTTATTTATTTATACACGTGGCATGTCCCCTGCCGTGTCCGTGTCCCCATTTTTTTAGAATTGCCGTGTCCCATGTCCGTGTCCGTGCTACATAGCTTATCATCGGTCTTATCATCGGTCTTATCATCGTGAGCTTCCCATCGGTTATCAGAGAGGTGAATGTGCTTATCATCGGTCTTATCATCGTGAGCTTCCAGAACGTTCCCCAACAACCACATCCGAGGGGCTTCCCGAACAAACTGGTTACCGAAAGCTAATACCTTCAGCCAAGCAATCGAGGACACAGAAGAAGATATCTCATCGAGGAAAGAGGCATCTCGCCGAACGGTACGAGAACTATGCTCGGAGAAGACATCGAAGCTCGGTAAATCACCCAGGCCCACCTATCGTTCGGAAAACGATTGGAATGACGTGTCAAGATGCTTTTTCCATCTATAAACGAACTGAGACAACTGAACGATGGGTCTACAGTGCAACCCATTGAACCCTTTGAACCTTCGGATATTTTGGCCCACTACAATAGCTCCTCAACTTGTGCTTTACAAGCTCGATAGGGAAGGAGGAGTTGAACGTAGTGGCCGAACAAAACCCTTCGACTTGACAACATATCCGAACGTAAACAATCCGAGTGAGAACGAATCCCGAATAGAAAAATTACCCGAGCTTAGAAACTCTGACAAGTACCAGGCTTGTATTTAATGCTTCTGTAACCGCTGATTTCAAATTCGCCACGCGTCACAATGTCATTGGGTGGTGGTACGGCGCGTGCTGTCAGTCTCCACGTGTCGTCCATCGAACGGTACATCAGTCTCCCGCTCAAATCCAATGGTCAGGGGCTCGGCACCGTTTCGAATTCCGCCCTAGGTATAAAAGGTGAAGGGGAGAGAGTGAGTTTCTCTCTCTCTCGTATTCGATCGTTCCAACTGCTGCAACCCCCGTTCATCACCAAAAACCGCCTGAATCTCGAAGATTTCTGCTGTTTGATGTCAAATTTCTTCACTTTTCAGGTATTTCTTGATCCTTCATGCTTTTTTCTACATTTTGATAGTTTTTGTGCATGTTTTGACCCAAAAAATGGATTTTTTGGTTTCGTTTGGACTGGTTTCCTTTCTGGGTACTGTAGAACAGGTTGAAGATGTTCATATGTTCTTCCGAGCTCATGTACATCTTCAACCCGTGTTCTTCCGAACATGAATACAAATTTAACCATGTTCTTTCTCCGGAAGACATTTAAAAATGTTATCGAGTGAAACTTCCGAATAGAACTTAGGGCTTCGACATTCCGAGACACTTAAGGTTTCGAATAGTAACCCGAACCCAATCCGATGCACGATTGGGTCCCACACTCGGATAGCTGTTTTACAAACCATCGCTCGGAAGTGATGTAAAACAGCGTAGCTTAGAACACCGAACTTAGGCACTTTAGGATTCTGGCCATGCATTTCGCTAACGGTCTTATCCCCTGCATTTGTGTTTTAGGTATGGAGTCTTCAGAATCGACTTCCTTAGGCGAATCGTACCGCTCGGTGGACATCGGTGCGCCGGGTGTCGGTGGAATTGACCCCGGATAGCTGAAGCAATCAGAGCCGAGGCTTGGAAATATCGCGTACGGGGTAGTGGATCCCAACCCGAGGGAATCGAGGGGATTGACTTCCCTGCCAGAGTGGTTCCCCTCCGATCAATAGGTCCAGAAAGCGATATCATCAACATCAATGATGAGCCTTCGGATAAAGGGGGTAAAAATCCGAACGAAGAGGAGGAAGAGGAGGAGAATGCTGAAGATGGGGCTGACGAGGGCCAATCCGGCAGAGACACGCTCGCTGCCTCGTCAAGCTGGACGGAGGGGGAGATAGGGGGCCTTGGCGAATTGTTTTCCCAAGTACCGAAGAAGAAAAAGAAAATCGTCGCCTTGGATCCCGACGAAATCCCTGACCGAACGGGAAAGGACCCCTGTCCCTATTGGGAACGTTTCAAGGACCAAGAGGGGATTGACCTGTTCCAGAGAACTTACGAAATTCCGGACGACGTTACAGTATCGCCCGTCGAAGGTAACCGAATTCGGTTCAGTAGAGAGCATATCACGGTCCCCTTGATGGCTAATACTGAGGGAGGACTTCGTTTCCCAATGCACATGATCTTAAGGGAGATTCTTTACCATTTCGAGCTTACCCCATGTTAGCTGAGTGTGAATTCATACCGAATCATTCTCTCAATCATTAAACTTTGTCGAGGTGAAGATGTTCAACCTCCAGGCCCACCACATCTTCAAGAATTACATGATGTCTCGGAATGTAAGGTTTTCCCGTTATTACCTGTGCTCCCAAAGGAATATGGTGAAGATCATCCCCGAGGGTATGTATGACTCGGAAAAATGGGCCTCGGAATACGTCGAGGTTCGGGGTAATTACCAGTACCCCCCACTCGAATATGGGCAATTTGAAGTTGCTATCCGTAGGGGTAACCCATGTAAGCATAGATCACACTCGGTTTCATTGCTTCTCACGCACATTCTCTATTGCACAATTGGCATTTTGTTTGTTTCTGACTGCTATCTTTTTGTGCTCGGCAGATACTCCCAAACTCAACAAAGACCTTCTCAGGGTAGTCAGGGGTTGTGGGCTTGCTTCGGCTCTCTTCACTATCTCGAGAGAAGAAAGAGACGCCCCTACAATCCTTGACTACGAGGCCACCTACGGTGGTAGGATCCGAGGGAAGGCGATAGACGGAGGCGAGAAGGAAAAAGACTCCCAGGTAGATCCCTCAAGCCCTCAAGCCTTCCAGAGGAACTCCTACCGAGTCAAGCCAAACCTCTCCGAGGGGTACTGCGCCAGCCTACCGAAGGAGAACCTTTTTCGGAAGAAGCAGCAGAAGAAGAAATGCCTCTGAGAAGCATGAAGGCGGTTCTCCAGGAGAAGCTGGAGAGGAAAGAGAGAAAGAAGGCCGAACGACAGAAGTCCGGGGCTCCTGGGGCCTCGGGATTAGCTCCGAGCCTTGATGCTTCGAGCAAGAAAGGTCCACTTCCCCCCCAATCACAGAAATGTTCTCTGACCACCACCACTTCCTCACCAGATGCACCGGCCAGCAAGAGGGTCAAATCACATGCCGTAAAAGCGTCAGGAACTGGTGGTGATGCTCGGATGGCCGAAGAGAGAGAGAAAGAGCAAGAGAAGGAGCCGGCTTCGGAACTTAATGTCCCATGGATGCCGAGCTTCATCACTCCTGACAAGAAACAGATCCCTAAATCTGACATCCTGCACGAGGATCCTTCACTTGCCTTCACCCTCCAATCTGGGCTAATGCTCCCGAGGGACGTCGTGGCTCCCCCGACTCTGAAGTCGGCATTGAACGATTACTATTTCTATGCCGGGAGGGTAAGTCATTTTCCATAAGCACATTCCCTTTATGCTCGTTATTTGCGTCCTTCGGATAATTGTTTATTTGTTCTTTGTTCAGGCCACACAGTCTATCATGAGCGTCCAGCGTCACCTGACCGAGCACGACAAGCAGTCAAAGCTGCTGAAGCAGAAAGTCGAGCTCAGCCAGGGGACGACCGACGAGTACAAGAAGAGCCTCGAGCAATCCGAAGCCGTTCGGCAGTCCCAGGAGCTACAAATTGCCACTCTGAATGATTTGATCAAGGGACTGCAGGACTCGGCCGAGCGTACGAGGGCTGAGGGTAAGGAAGAAGGACTGGCTGAAGGTCGGGCCTTGGGAAGAAAAGAGATGGAGGAGGAGATGAAGAAGCAACTGCAGGAGCAGTTTGACAAAGGCTACTATCAGGTCGAGGAGGATGCAGCGGACCAACTGTTGGCTCTGCAGACGGAGATGAGGGAGGCACAACACAACAAAGGCTTCATGCTCGGCTTCAACATGGGCCTGGACGAGGCCGGTGTTGAGCCGGACGATGAACGAAGGAGCCTAATAGAAGTGCCACCTCTGGCGGTTGCCGAAGCTGAAGGAGAAGAACCAAATGTTGAGCCTGTAGCTGATCCGTCCGAGCCAGAGAACATCCAAGCACCTCTGGGCGAGACCGTGCCTTCTTCCTCGACCACTCCAACTCCCGAGGCGTAAAACTTTAGAACTTTCTTAGTTTTTAGTTTGACGCTTTTGAATTTGAACAATTTGTTTTGAAACGGTCAGCGCCGAACAATAGGCCTTAGCCGCACCGTTGTTTGTAATTAATACGGGTGTGAGGATGGCCACGAACGATCTACCACGGCCATGCCTCGGTTTACTTTTGAGAGTGTTGAGGGGATGGCACCGAACGATGCACCACCCGCCATGCCCCTGTTTTTTGATGGGATCTTTTTACTTTTTGAGAAATGTTACAAGTATTGTTGCTCGTTTGTGATGTTGCATCGATATTTGTGTGCCTGTTATTTTGCTCGGATCTCTCTCTGTTCGGAAAGATGTATGAATGCCGAAAGATGTATGAATGCTAGGAAAGTGCATAAGCATGTTTGATTGTTTGGCTTTACCAAAAATGTAGAATTGTCTGAAAAATCACAAGTCATTTTGTTCGGAAAGAACCATTCTGTTTGTCGTTGTTGTAATTACTTTCACTATTTAAGTTTACCCATATAAGAGCCCCCTGCCTTAGTGAATTGCCATAGAAAGGGCAGGAATGCACTAAGGCAGAAAAATGGGTAAACAATGAATGAAAAATGGCCGAGCCCCAGTGGTCGAGGAAACCGAAAAGGCAGGCTACGAGAATTTCGCCAAGTGAACTGAGCGTCAGAGCACCTTGTCCAAAGGGAGAATGAGTAACAAATCGAAGCCCGAAGGCAAACCAATATCTCGAACGAAGGATTATTGGGTAGAAGTGCCTGTGCCCAAAGGTTGTGACTCGGGCGAGATAGTCTACCCTACAAACCGAATGCCATGCCGACCTTACAAACCGAATGCCATGCCGAGGAACAAACAATTCAAGGAAAACAAACTTTCATTATCAAAACGCCTTAAGGCTTACAGTCCGAACATAAACAAAAATGAACAAACAATACGAGCGGGAGGGTACCGAGGCTACCCATGGAATTTCCAAAGCTTTTGGGCGTTCCAAGGGTTAGCAATCGGTGTGCCATCCATTTCAGCAAGCTTATAGACGCCATGGCCAATCTTTTGCATTACTTGGTACGGTCCTTCATAGGGATCCTTAAGCTTGGTCAACTTGCTGGCTTCGACGACCATCCGAAGGACAAGATCTCCGACGTTGAATGGCCAAGCCCGAACATTCTTGTTGAAGCCCCTTGCAACTTCTTGGTGGTACGCGGCGTGCCGAAGGTTTGCATTGTCCTGAAGTTCTTCAGCAAAATCCAACTCAGCACCCACAAGAGCGTTGTTATCCACCGGATGAAAGTTCTCTGTCCGAGCAGTGGGTATCAGGGTAGATAAAGGAAGGACTGCTTCCATGCCGTAGGCCATCGAAAACGGGGTTCGGCCAGTATATCGTTTAGGAGTAGTACGATAAGACCACAGTACTTGAGGGAGCTCGTCGACCCACTTGCCGAGCTTCCGATCTAACCGACGCTTAAGCCCCCGAGTGATGGTTTTGTTTGAAGCCTCGGCTTGACCGTTACCCTGGGGGTAAGCCACAGACGAGGTATGGATCGTAATGTGATTCTCCCTGTAGAAATTTTTGATAGCAGCCACAAACTGGGAGCCATTATCCGAGAGGATAGCGTACGGCATGTCGAACCTGGAAATGATGTGCTTTCAGATGAAGTGCTCCACATCCCCGGCTGTAGTTTTGAGTTTTGACCAATGGGGAGGCTTCAACCCACTTAGTGAACAAGTCGGTAGCGGTGAGCATGTACTCAAATCCCCCAAGTGCCTTCGACAGTTTACCCACAATGTCGAAGCACCAGACAGCGAACGGCCATGGACTGGTGATCATTTTAAGAGGAAATGCTGGTTGGTGAGGAATAGACGCATGCTTCTGACATCGTACACAACGCTTCACATATTCTTCGGATTGCTTCACCATCTTAAGCCACCGATAACCTTGTGTCAATGCTCGTTGGGCCATCGTTCGTCCACCCGAGTGGCCACCACAGCTTCCAGAATGAAGCTCGTCCAAAACGCTCATCACCTGATCTTCGTGAACTATGCGCAAATCAGGACCAGTGAACGTTCGGCGATACAGGTTATCGTTCGGATCCAGAAAGTAGTTTGCTGCTCGGTAACGGACCTTGTGGGCTTCCTTTATGTTCGGTGGAAGAGTCTGGTTCTTCAAGTAAGCGATGATTGGATCCATCTGGCTTGGACCGAGCGTAATAGCATTGACCTAACGAACCGAGGGTTCAAAGCTCGGTGACTCTACTTCATCAAAAACAATCGTGCGACTGCCCTCTTGTATACCGAAGCAAGACCTGCCAAGGCGTCAGCATGAGCATTATGCTCCCGAGCGATCCACTCAACTTCTACACGTCCAAATTGGTTAAGGAGAGAGAGAACGTGACTGACATAAGCGTTCATCCGCTCATCCTTGGCTTGATAATCATCATTGAGGTGACCCACAATTAGCTGAGAGTCACAAAAGACATGAACAGAGTCCGTTTCCATCCGAAGGGCAAGTTGCAGCCCAGCAATGAGGGCCTCATACTCCGCTTCGTTGTTCGTTGCGGGGTAGCCAATAGAAACCGAACTCTCGTGAACTGTCCCAGCCGGAGAAACGAGGACAATCCCGGCCCCAGCCCCGTTGATGTTCGAAGCGCCATCAACCGTCATCCTCCAAGCATCTCTAGAAAAGAGCTTCCATTCTTTCTTCGGTTTCTTCGTTCCCAAGGTGAACCGAGCCCAAAGAGATTCTGTAGGAGGATTGCTCCACTCTACATGGGCTTCTTCTTTGGCAAGCCGAGCCTCCTCCGTTAACTTCCAAGGCATTTTCTTCATCCCTCAACCCGGGAGTTAGCTCAGCGAAGAAGTCCGCCAAAGCCTGACCTTTTGATGACAGTCCGAGGCTCAAATTGGATGTCATAATTAGCAAGGTCCTGGGAGAACTTCAAGATCCTGCTCGACGAGTCAGTTTTCCGAAGGACAACCTTGAGAGGAAACTCAGTAAGGACCACGATCCTATGACATTGGAAGTAAGGCAAAAAGCTCGTTTTAGCTGAAACGAGAGCCAGTGCCAACTTCTCCATAGGCAGATACCTAGTCTGAGAATCCGTTGTCGTCTTGCTTGAAAAGAAAATCGGCAGATGCTCCATTCCTTCTTTCCGAACGAGCATTGCACTCGTGGCATGATCAAAGATAGCAAGATAAGAGGTACAGATCTTCTTCGGGGAGGGGTGTGACGAGTAGTGGAGCTTGGGAAAGGTATTCTTTTAAGGATTGCAAAGCCAGCTCACATTCCTCGGACCACACAAACCTACGCCGACTGGTCTTGATCACCTGGAAAAAGGGTTTACAAAGGTCGCCCGAACGCCGGATGAAACGATTCAATGCCGCCACCATGCCTGTCAGTTGGACCTCTTTGATTGTGGTTGGAGCTCGGAGATTCTGCACGGCAGTGAGTTGAGTTGGGTTGGCTTCTATCCCTCGGCGACTCACCATATATCCCAGGAATTTGCCCGAACCCACACCGAACGCACACTTTTCGGCATTCAGGCGGACTTTGTGTTCCTTGAGAATTTCAAAAATCTCTCCGAGGTCCAGAAGATGATCCCTGCCGAGCTTGCTCTTGCACACCATATCGTCAATGTATGCCTCCATCGTCTAACCGAGCTTCAGAAAAAACATCTTGGTTATTGCTCGTAGGAAAGTTGCTCCGGCGTTCTTTAGCCCGAACGGAACGACATTATAGCAGTACGTCCCTCGGGGAGAAATGAACGCCGTCTTCTCTTGATCATCTTCGGCTAAGGCGATCTGATGGTAGCCCCGGTATGCATCCATGAAGCTTAACTGCTCGTAGCCCGCAATTGCATCCACCATTTGCTCTATCCGAGGAAGGGGGAAGCGATCCATCGGACAAGCATCGTTGAGGTTCGTATAGTCAACGCAAACCCGAAGCTTTTCGTTTTTCTTCGGGACTACAACAGGGTTAGCGAGCCAAGTTGGGTACAAGGCGGCAATGCCCACATTGCAAACAGACAAGGCGGCAACGGCTCTGTCAATTTCAGAACGAAGCTCAGCGGCTCTACCTTCGGACATGAGGCCTTGAATCACCCCAACGAGATTCTTGGCTGGTGGAGGCGGTGGAGGGGGAAGCGGGCTCCTTCGAAGATCAATCCATTGGTTGAGGTGCCCAGCCGCTGCAAGCTCCTCCAAATACCGTTTGAACGGTTGGCATTGGGTCATGTAATGGCCACGCTCTTTATGGAACGTGCACATTCCAGGACCGTTGCCCGCCGTTCCCACGAATCTCGTTGGCCAAACGAAGAATGGTAACTGGCGAATAATACTCAAGAGCTTGTAAACTGGCTCGGTAAACGCAGTACTCTTGGCTATTCGTCCGGCCTTGGCTCTCTTCTTGCCTACTGCCATGGTTGCTGCTGTTGTGGGTGCGGCGGAGGCCGGTTTCTATTGTTCGGCTTATTCGCTCCTGGAGCAGCGTTGCCTTGTCCGCTTTGTCCCTGCCAAACGTTGACCACCTGTTTCTTAACCACAGCTGCTGCCTTCGGCAACTCCGAGGCCTTCGGAATATTTCTCAATGATCACCATGAGTTCTCCCATGGTCTTTGGGGGATTTCGGGATAAGTCTCTGAACATTGCCGAAGTTGGATCCAATCCATTCATGAATGACTTGGCAACAACGCTCTGATCACAGTTGGGGATGAGGTTGTAAACCTCCCAGTAATGTTCGGTGTATAGCTGAAGGGTCTCTCCTGCTGCCCTCCGCATATTGACTAGCATGGGAAGAGTCTTGGGCTAGACATTGCTCGTCACGAAGCGCTTGGTGAACTCCAACTCCAGCTTGTTGAAGCTTTTGATGGATTTTGGTTTGAGTTGATTGTACCATAGCATGATTGGCTCACTCAGCATAAGGGGGAAGATCTTGCACATGAGTGCGTCGGAAAAATTGTGCAGGCTCATCGTCTGTCTGAACCGGCAAACGAACGCGACTGCATCTATCTTAGCTTCATAACGTTTAAGCTTCGGCACGATGAATCGGTCCGGCGGCCTGTTCCTGCTGGATAGCATCAATGAAAGGGGACGCCTTAGCTTTCCCGAGCTTAGAGTCATCCACGGGCTCGGTAACTGGTTGAGCCGTAGGCGGTGGAATTTCTATCCGAGCTTCAGGATTGATTAATCCTAGGCTCTCTGCGATGGTGCCGCGGCCGCGCGTCCTGCCCTCGGTGCCAAGGCCTAACATCACCCGAAGGTTCTTGTTGCTCATCCCCCGAGCCTCCATGTCGTCCCTGTCGAGGACCCTCTTCATCAACTGGTTGATACACAACTGGCTGATACACAACTGGCATCCCTGTAAATTGATCGTACAGAATTACTGTGTTGTCATGTTCCGAACATTCATCCCTACTCGCTGTTCGGCGATGGCCGTGCGGACCTGCGGAGTGTCGTCCGTTTGGATTAGGCTCGGAATGAGACCTGGATTGCTCGGATTGTTCGGGATGACCACTCACGTGCGTACGCCGAGGAGGATTATTCAGATCCATCGGCCTTTTTCCATCTAATTGCTCCAAATGCCGCCGAGAAACATGGTGTGTGCGTCCCGAAGTTCCCGTTCGATGAGTCCCAGCCGTAGAACTCGTTGCCGAAGATCGTGAGCTTTCGGCCATAACAACGCTTGCCAATCACGGATGAGAGGATGCCGGCTGGATCCTTGGGGTGTGTTCGAGCCTCTCGAAGACTGTCCGACGCTCGGATACCGTTGGTTCGGGTATTGGTGCTTGCCTCAACTTTCTGCTACGTTTATGGGGCTTCTTTGGACGGCTTGGCTCAGCTGGGTGGCCGTGGGCAGGTGCAACAGCTATGCTGCCAACCCGCTCCTCGAGATGTTGCTGGAGAAGAGCTATGACCGCCGCCTGACGCTTTTGTTTTGCCAGGGCAATGTCAAGTTCGGTCTGCGGGTAGGATAGTTGCCGAGAGACTGGCAGTACGATCCTTGGGGTCTGAACGGGATCAAGGTTGGTGGAACCGTACCCGGCCAACCCTAAGGTGAAGTTCTCCGGTCTCGGAGGAGGAAGGCGTTGAGCCATTTCCGAAGGTAGTGAAGAAAGAAGGGGAAGAGTAGGAGAGATCGAGGGTTAAAACCAGGTCCACTGTTTGCTAGGAAAAATGTTCTTCCCCAGCAGAGTTGCCAATTGTGGGGGGCTGATTTAACCTTGCACCTCTTGAACCCTTTCTCCTTGCTGTTGAACCGTGGAAGAACGGTGTGGAACGTCGTGTACCTGCAAACCGGAGGGGGATGTTCCTCCGGGAAGAAGCTCCGACGATCAAGTTAGTATATGGAGGAAGAAGAAGAAGATTTAGGTAAGAAATATGCTAGGGGGAGGAGGAAGATTGTATTTTAGAGAGTATTTTTTTGATCCTTGCCCTAAGAGGGATATTCCTCTATTTATAGGCAAAGATTTGGAGTGCTGAGCAAAGTGGAAGTGCTATGCACGCGCGTTGCTACGCTCGGATGACGTCACATGTCATGAACGCCGCCCTTCGAGATTTGCAGACCCACGTGGGTCAATGTCAGGGATGTCACATCCTGCAGAGATGTCCCATCGGTTATCAGAGAGGCGAACGTGCTTATCATCAATCTTATCATCGTGAGCTTCCAGAACGTTCCCCAACAACCACATCCGAGGGGCTTCCCGAACAAACTGGTTACCGAAAGCTAATACCTTCAGCCGAGCAACCGAGGACACAGAAGAAGAAGACATCTCACCGAGGAAAGAGGCATCTCGCCGAACGATACGAGAACTATGCTCGGAGAAGACATCGAAGCTCGGTGAACCACCCCAGGCCCACCTATCGTTCGGAAAACGATTGGAATGACGTGTCAAGATGCTTTTTCCATCTATAAACAAACTGAGACAACTGAACGATAGGTCCACAGTGCAACCCATTGAACCCTTTGAACCTTCAGATATTTCGGCCCACTACACATATGTTAAGTTCGAAGGAAGTGGGTGAAAGAAAAATCAACGAAGATGGAAACCATATTGAGAACGCAAGGGAGCTCTGTCATGTGTCCTTTGGGTTGTGACGCAGGGGGATCTTATAGGAAAGGATACACAAGAACAACTCAAAAGCAAACACTGTAGAGAAAGCTCTATGTTTTTTCTTATTAATCAATACCCAACCAAGTTGTCCGAAGGCTTTTTATCTGGTTTACAAATTATAGTGTTTTCAAATCGGGATACGTATCGTGTATTTCATTTTTATGAATCGTATCGGGATATGTACGATACGTTAACAAAAGCTAATATAAATAAAATAATAGTTATACTTAATTGCAATCTAAAAATCTATTGCATATATGAAAAATAAGTGTTTTATATACGAAAATAGGCTTTTTAAGATGAAAATTTTCAATTCTCCCAAGTATGGTCTATCACATTGAGGCTTTCTGGTGCCTGAGAGTCAAGGGAAGAGAAAAAGTGACCTTATCTGATTTATGCAAAATTAAAAATTATTTTTTATTTTTCATTTCCGTCCAAATTTTTCCCCAGCTAATTTCTGTCCACCTAATTATTTTTAGTGGTGAAAATAATTCACTGGTTAGAATTATTACTATTATTTATAGCCGTTCATCGATTATTTTTTACCCCAACGGTCAGATTTTTCCAAGCTGTTCCAAGACTCCCAACTTTGCTCTCTCTCTCTCACATCACAGTCCAAACCAAAATCTTACCACCGTGAAATCACAAATCTCACCCGACGGAACCCAATCAAGCCATGAAACCTCAACACACATGCGCGCTCTCTCTCTCTCTCTCTCATGCCCAGCCATGAAACTTGCGTGAAATCACGCCAGACCAAACCCTCGTTGTACTGTTTCAGTCGCGATTTCGGTGACCTGTTGATCTCCTTCTATCTCACTGGTGATCTCTCTCTCTCACAACTCTCTCTCACTGGATTCCGGCGTGGTTTGGTTACTCCGGCAAGGAGTTGCAGAAATTTCCAGATTCTGGCAATAAATTTCGAAATCCCGGCCAACATTCCTGCTAATTCAGGTAACTCCGGCCGTCCATTTTCTGGTAGAATCAGTTGGTTTGAATCGTTTGATGATGTTGCATTTATAGCTACAGTCATTTGGGAATAGATATATCCATCTCCATATCCATCTTTGCCATTTTCCATCCCCATTGGAGCTCTGATTTTTGCATTTGGGGATGGAAAATGACTATCCATCCCCCATTGGACTTGCTCTAAGTTTGATCACCACCAACTCAAATTCAAAAAGCCTTTATGTGGGCACGTTAGAGTTGCTTGTCATAGAAGCACACACTCTCTCTCTCCCAAGTCTCAAGCCACAGACCCTTTGGAATGATCGATTTCTAGATCAAAACCCTTGAATTTTTCCGCATGCAAACCATCGGATTCAACCCTACAATCACCACAAACATGCAACCATGATATCACCTCTCGCTTTCTGCTACTTCTTGGAAGAAATCAAGGCCTTTGGGTACTTGACTCGTCATAAGTTCAGACGAAGGAGGCGATGACGATTACGATCGGATAGCGGAGCTTCTCGAAGATGGCTCCGACAATGTCGTGTTGCTAAACCCTAAGCCGATGTCGTTTTGCTAAACCCTATGCAGAGGCCGACTAGCAGCGGCGAAAGATTTGGACGATGACTTTGTGGTACTCTTGGAGAAGGTGAATGTAATTGAGAACAATGCGGCTGGTGAGTTGGACGATGTTGGCAAGAAACAAACAATTGATTCTCCTTGTTTTTTCGAATTTCTGAGGCCTAATTTTTGCTAGACAGTTCCTATGGGAAAAACCACGACCCTTTTTACCAAATTTTGGCGTTACTTCTAAAATTTTTGAACCCTCATTTCTGGTTTCCACTCAAAATTTTGACTCATTTATGGGTCGGCGTAGGAATGTTAGCAAGTTTAATTATGTGAGTGCAGGACAGTAGTGTTGGATTGAAGAGAAAAAAATTGTGGGTTAAAGCTAGAGGTTAGAGGGCTGTTGGTTCAAGAGGTTCTATGCCATTAGTATTGAAGATGCCAATGTCGTTGCGTCTTAGTTTTCCTCTTTATTTGATCAGGTTCATAAACTGTTCTTCATTGTTTATGTATTGTGGTGGTTCTACTACTTGAGAATTGTATATGGGTTTGATCGTTTATGAGTGCAAAAGAAGAATTGGATAAATAATAGATCAAGATAGAGGATTTTTCCTTTGTGGGAAGATTTGCCTCTCTGGTATTGGTTAGTCCCTTAGAGCATCCCCATTGTAATAAGCAAATGAGTGTGGATAAGCAAATTTAACAACAATGCTAAAAAAAGACCCCACATTGTAATAAGCAAAGTTACAAGTCTTTTAGCAAATAACCAAATTCCACTCATTCCATAACCAAACTTAACAACTTTTACCAATAACCAAAACTCAATAACCAAACTCCAAACTCAATAACTCAAAAATACCCCATATTGGAATCGTCTCAAGACGAATAATTTGGTGTGGTTGGGTGCGTAATTGGAACTCGTTTGCGATTGGATAAATGTGCATTGTGTATTGAGGGGGGAGGGGGATTTGGTTAGGGATGCAAAAATAATCAATGTGGAGGTGATTGTTAAGTTTGATTATGGACTAAATGGATAATCAAATGGTTACGTGGCACATTTTGGTTATTGGTTTTGATTATTACTATTGCAGATGCTATTAGTTGGCTATAGACTTTGCAAGTGTAATTCTTGTATAGAACTCTTTCTATTATAGAACTTAAATTGTAATGTTTTGATCTTAAAAGGTGGGCCTTTGCGGCATAAATTTGTGTGGCTCTTTGCTGACTTTGGAGGTGGTTCTTTGTTGGTTGGAGTTGGCTAGAATCGATGGCAGCGATAGACATTGTTGTTATTTTAATGGATTGCTATCCTTTCTTGCATTATTTTTGTCCTATTTCTCTATGCTTTTGCATTCCCATTTTACAGATTTCCTCATTTCAAGGTTGCCTTTTTAAAGTTGGCGATCTATTGTTGAATCCAACAATTTGGTTTCTGATTAGGTCGGAAGAATTCTTGATGCTTATATTCTCGACTATCTTTTCTCTTCTTTTGCATTTTCTCATGTTAACATTTTATTTGGAAATACAATTTGGTTAGTGTTTTCAGATTTTGCTTTCTTGGTGTAGAATAGATAATTTGGAGACGCATTGTTCTGCTATCTTTTATGAATAGTTGTGTTTGTTATGAGAAACATCAAATGCCTCTTTTGCTTTTTTCCTCCTCCCTCAGATGAAATCTGCTGCATTTTTTCCGTACTCTTATATGTTGTTGCTTCATTGAACTCACTGAAATTGAACAGACCTATGAACATAAACTTAAGGTTTTGATGCATTCTTATGATATCAAAGTAATATCATTGAACAAAGTTTTGATTCGGTTTTATTTTTCAGGTGTGAGCAATTTGGAACACCTGATGGAATTGCTTTAAAACTTCGTGTAAAAGTAACAAAGCTACTCTTCGCTCCTTCTCACTATCTCAAACATGGAAGGTTCTGATGCATTCTTTTTTAATTTACTTGCACAAGCACGTAGATGCAAAAGCTGCTTATGTAGAGCACCAAGTTGACAATCTCTCCCTCTTTACAACCAATTCATTTATGGAGTGGAAGAAATGCAAGGTTTTTTCAAAAGAAGGCTCTGCCTATGGAAGGGGTGAGTTTCAAAATTATTGGGGACATTATTCTCCCTCTTTACAACCAATTCATTTATGGAGTGGAAGAAATGCAAGGTTTTTTCGAAAGAAGGCTGAGTTTCAAAATTATTGGGGACATTATAACTTGCCTCTCTTCTTGGGAGATGATTTTCCCCTTTGCTAAAACCAGATATAATCAGGGACAACTTTAAGCTCTCCAATCTAACTTTTAAGGAATAACAGTAGGCGATAAGCTGAGGTTTTGCAGTACTTAGTACTTATGCTCCGATTTCAAATTCTGTTACGTGTCCTCAGTAAGTTCTATGCCCCTTAATAACCTTATGCTTCCGTTCACATGTCATTATCTTCATAGCAAATTTTCTTCATTTAAAACCACTTTCTTTTGATGAATCGGATCATTATCTTGGTTTAGTAATCCATAAACTACTCCAGTGGGAACAATTGCTGGTGAACAATTCATGGGAGAGGAGTTAAACATGGAATCAGTGCAAGAGAGACCCAGTGGTTTCTATCTTCAAAATGAAATTTTGAGTCTTGCCTCAGTGACTTTTTTATTCTGCGAATTTTTTCTTTTCGTACCGATCCCTTCCACCATGAGTTAGTTTTTTTTTTTTTTTTTTAATGCTCTCATCTTACGTCTTTGTTCTTTGAGCAATGATATAGAACTAGGGTTTCAAAAAGCTTTGTATTTAACAGTGTTTTGGATTCTTACTAATTTTTTCAAGAAACCTATAATTTTTTTCATCCCTTTTACCGTTAGTCTTTTTGATTGTATATGAAAATAGTTTCTCTTTTTGCTGAGGTCAGAAGAGACTTTCTACTTGGTTTAACATTGTTTTTCTTTCCAGGTGGATTCCTCTGTGTCTACATGCGAGTATTCCAAGGAACTTATGATGCGTGATGGGCGGGATGCCAATGTTACTGTACCCGGGCTACATAGGTACTTACCCAGTTGGGGTTTATTTCATAGGAAAAGTAAAGTAGTTTGGGTGTCTTTGATTCTGCACCCGGTTGGGGTTTACTGTACCCGGGTTTATTTCTTGGTATTGTTAACTGGTGATAGATTACTTGTAAAACCCTCATATTTTGGTATTTTGTTTTCTGCCTTCGTCGTAAAGGTTGCAGTTCAGACTACTCAAGGCCCAACATGGTATATAGTTGCAATTTCAAAACGTGATGGGAATAGTTTGTGTGGTGTGATTGTGATGATACAAATCCCGTTAGGTAATTTGAAAAGACATTGAATTAGGGACCCTTCAGGTATGTTTTGGTTCCCTGTGTGTTTTTATTTATTTGTGGATTGAAATATGACTAATCAATACTGTGACTTTTGTTCTTTGTACCTGAGGTAGAAGAACCATCTCCATTTTGCTTTCTATATCACCAAGTAGATCAAATCACCTTGCTGCTATAAAAGTTACCACATTTTCCTGCTTTTTCTGCGTAAATAACTTGAAAAAAAATGATATATCAATGAGCTCTCGATAAAGAAATCCATGTTATTGTCGTTAGCTTTCATTAATTTGTCTGAGTTGAAATTGATTTACCCACAAACTTGGATAAAGAAGTTGAGGACCCCATCGATAGATGATTCTATTATCCACTCATTTTTTATGCAGTTTGAGAAAATTCAGATAAAAAATCTCTGTTTGTGCGTGTCATTTTTGAATCCTGGAATCATCCTATTGCATGAAAATTTGAAAGCACATATAGCTTTGTGGTGTGGAAGGCTAGAACAATTATGCAGTGATAATCTCCCTACAAAGTACGTCAGTTGTCAGCTTCACAATAAGGTATTTTGGCTAGGTGTATTACCTTTAACTAGCCTCTTAGCTATGGGGAAATCAGTAGTATTAGTTGAACCACATAGGTTTGGATAATCGACTCAACATGGGGACTAAGAGGCGTATGTTCAGTTCGGAGAGAGGATGAATACTTCCCTCCACTCAACATGGGACAATTGTTTTGCGATTACATGTTTGTCATGTAGGATAAGATAGTTGACTTCAAGTTTAGGCTGAATAAATGCGCATGCATTCTCTAGTAACACTATATGTATAATGTAACGTTTCGATATCACATTTTTTTTCAAAAATTTAGATCTCTAGATATAGGTTTTTGGAGATCGAACACAATTATTTTTTCCTTTCTATTGGGCTTTCGTATATAAGAGTGCAATTTTGTTCACCCTCCCTAGAAGAGGGTGAACATTACCCTCTTTTTTATTGGTCCAACTAGGCTCCCTCACCCTAACTTTGGTGCTCCCTCTCACTCTCAATAATTTATCTCCACATCGAAATCACCAGCTTTCAAAACTGCTTACTACTGCTATCAACCACCATGGACGCCTCTGAATTCCAACTACCATGGACGCCATTCAAGTAAAGCGAGAAGTAACCGAATACTTAAACCCTCCTAATCCAAATCCAAAACCCTAAACTTCCAACCCAAGTCCTATCATCGATCTGAGCAGCAGTAACAGTGACTCCGATTCCATGACTCCTCTTCCTCATTCGCCTCCGATGACGATGCCGCTATGGGCAGTGTTCTCGGAACAGACGGGAAGAGGCCTAGCGTTTCAAGCGAGGGAGGTTCGTTTGGAAAGAAGAGGAAGAAACTTAGAAACTGGACAATTTGGCCATCGCTCTGCCGCTAGGGTTTCTGGATCCCCTGCCTCATTGCCGGCTCCGCCCCCGTCGCGACAATTGGCGGCGGAGAAGGATCGAGCGGTGCCATTTGTGAATGGTAAGGGTGGGGAGATTGTTGATAGCACTATAGCAGTAATAAGTAGTTTTGGAAAGCTGGTGATTTCGAGAATGGGAAAGGGGTGATTGGGAATCTGGGATACTTCTTTAGGTATGCATGTAAGAGGTGGCTGCTGGAGATGATGGTGGTGATAACAGTGAGGGTGAACAAAATTGCGCTCTGTGAATTTTGAAACGGTTTGAAACAGGGGTGTGTGGCTCTTGAGTTGACATTTTTAAGGGGGAAGTGTAGAAAGGGGGTTTGATGTTGGCCCTTGGCTTAAAACTCCAACTCAATCACAACCCTTAAAAAGGCCAAAAAGTTAGTTTGCGAGGGGGTATTTTGAAAACACCCCCTTGTATTGTTATATGAAAGTTTAAATTCAATGATTGCCTTGTGTTATTCAACCTATTGATTATAGAAAGTGTAAACCATGAACAAGTGTTACGACATAAATTTGTAAAATAAAAAGCTCATGTGGGAACATTATTTGATACATGATACTATTAATTGAAGTTCTACCATCCTTTTATTTGCTCTTCTATATTTCATTTTCTAGGTTTGTAAAGTAAATGGACAAGCATATTAAATAAGCGACTTTCCCTCGATGTCGAGAGTGTTATTCATATCAGTTTTAACAACATTTGACCAAGAAAAATAGCATAGGGAAATGATTTAATGTAACTAATTACCTTAAAAATAACAATAAAATAGGGACATAGTTTCTTCTCATCATTCAAGATATATTAGTGAAATATCAAAAACTTTACTGGCATTAGGGTAGAAAACCTAGCATCAAGTGATACGAGCAATGTTCGGCTACCTTCCGTTGTGTTTCCAATAGTTTCACGATTACCTTCCGTTGAGCTTGTACCTCCTCAAAGTTCCTAACCTTGTCTCTTATCTTCCCCAGCCCTTCGGCCTCTCTAGATAAACTAGGTGCATCATGTTTTGCCTCTCCCCTGAACTTCCTTCTATCCCTCATCTCCTAAATTGTTTGAATTCAATGCTTGCCTTGTGTTATTCGACCTACTGATTATAGAAAGTGTAAACCATGAACAAGTGTTACGACATAAATTTGGAAAATAAAAAGCTCATCTGGGAACAGGGATTAGAAATTGCAAAATAGGTTAACATCTGGCGAATTTTTTGGTTTTTGTTGAAGCCTGTGGGTAATTTGCTTCTTTTTAGGCTGTATGGTTGTACTTTATCTCTATTACATTCTTCAAATTTTATTTCAACACAATATTCCTTGCCTTATATGTAAAGCAAACTAGTTGTTTAAATAATGTATTACCCTAATAAATACTCCGTATAATTATTATACTCTCAAAACAGTGATGTCACATAAACAAAATAGACAAATCTCCAACCAAAGGCCAAAAGCGAAACACAACAAAACTTTGAAAAGATTGGGTTTACATATTAATTATTCAAGCATCACATAAGATGTTCTAGGTACATGCAGTAAAACAATGAAGTTTAATTAGCGAACCAGGATGAAGTAAGTCATCCATTTAAAGAAGCGGTGAATGGAAGATGTAAAACTATAACCGTAAACAAGTTATGTACTTGTATACGAGAGTGCAATTTTGTTCACCCTCTATTAGAGAGGTGAATATTACCCTCTTTTTTATTGGTCCAACTAGACCCCCTCACCCTAACTTTAGTGACCCCTCTACTCTCAATGATTTATCCCCGCACTAATCTCCCCTCCCTCACAGCGCACCTCACTGGTATCACCTCCATCATCTCCGATAGCCACCTCTTACATGCATACCTGAAGAAGTATCCTAGATTCCCAATCACCCCCCTTCCTGTTCTCGAAATCACCAGCTTTCCAAAACTACTTACTATTGCTATAGCGCTATCAACAATCTCCCCACCCTTACCATTCACAATCGGCACCGCTCGATCCTCTCTGCTGCCAATTGCCGCGACGGGGGTGGAGCCGGCAACGAGGCAGGGGATCCAGAAACCCTAGCGGCAAAGCAATGGCCAACTTGTCCAGTTTCTAAGTTTCTTCCTCTTCTTTCTGAACGAACCTCCCTCGCTCGAAACCCTAGGCCTCTTCCTGTTTGTTTCGAGAACACTGCCCCTAGTGGCATCGTCATTGGAGGCAGATAAGGAAGAGGAGTCGTGGAATCGAAGTCACTACTGCTGTTGCTGCTTAGATCGATGATAGGAGTAAGGTTGGAAGGTTGGGGTTTTTGGATTTGGATTAGGGGGGTTTAAGTGTTCGGTTATTTCTCGCTTTACTTGAACGGCGTCCGTGGCGGTTGGGATTTAGAGGCGTCCATGGCGGTTGATAGTAGTAGCAAGTAGTTTTGAAAGCTGGTAATTTCGATGTGGAGATAAATTATGAGAGTGAGGGTGAGGGAGCCTAGTTGGACCAATAAAAAGAGGGTAATGTTTACCCTCCCCCTCTTTTAGGGAGGGTGAACAAAATTGCATTCAAATTCACACCTCTGTTTCTCTTCCCCATGGTCCACCTAAAACCAACAATCTATTTCTCTCTCTCACACCACACCGACCCACCAATCTCACTGCTATCTCACCACACCGACCCACCAATCTCACTGCTATTTCACCACACCGACCCATCAATCTCACTGTTCTCTTGCCACACGCACCCACCAATACGCCATGAATCAAAGGGGGAAACCCTGTACCGAAGTCGCCTAACTCTGCAAGTAATCATTGGATTTGTTTTTTCCGAATTGGTTTCTATTTTTTCCGAATTGGTAATCCTGTCTCCTTACCCTTGGTGCTTTTTGTGTGTTGAGTTTATTGGGATTTTTTCTCATCGGATTAGTGTGACTTTTTCTGTTCTTTTTCCAGATGCATAATGACTTGCATGAAATCAGTGCAAGGAAGATTATAGGCTAACCAAAAGGGTAAGGATTTTATAATTTGATCAAACTCACCCTCTGTTTTAGTTTTCTCCCCTGTCGCAACATCTGTGTTTTTGTTTTTTTATAAGCTAAAGCTGAACACTACTGTTTTCTCTTATGAAAATTGGGTGGACTCTTTTCAATCTTAGTGCGGAAAGAAGATTGGGAAGGATTTTGGAGGGTTTCTCTTATGAACACTACTATAGGGCTATGGTTTGTGACAACTTTTTCTATCGAAGGTTTTAAAAATCCGGTGGGTCCTTATTGATTTGCATTTTTCCCTTATATAATGGGAAAGTGATAAGGGTTTTGGGTTATGGATAATAACAATACTTGGGATACTCTAGTGGTTATATGTGTGTCAAGGCTGATACTTGGAAATGACATTGATTGTAAGTAGGAATGACTTATATTTTTCAAATTTTCAATGTTCTAATAGCATGGTATGATCACAGATCGTTTTATTTTTTATGTTGCTTACTACCACGAGTTGCCACAAAAAATGCGTGTTGACTTGTACCTTCTCATTGTTAAGTTGTTATCTATAGAACAAGGGAGGGTTTTTTTTTCAAATTGTGTAGACACAAACTAACTTTTTGAGCCTTTTAAGGGTTGAGATTGAGTATGGGTTTTAAGCATAGGGCCAGGATCAAACCCCCTTGTACCACTTCTCCCTTAAAACTGTCCAGTCGAGATTTCAAACCAGTTCATTAAGCGCGCTCTCTCTCTCTCTCTCTCCACAAAATCTCACTGCTCCCTCGCCACACCCACCCACCCACCAAACTCATTGGGACACCATGAATCAAATGTAATCGGTTTCTTCTGATCTCCTTGCATAATCATGTTTTTTCTGATCTCCTTGCAATCTAATCCTGTCTTCTTGAATGTAATCCCGTTTTAGTGCTTGGACCAATCTCCTTGCATCTAATCCGGTTTTTGAACCCATCAATCTCCTTGCATCTAATCGATTTTAGCTTTTTGTGTGCCGATTTTAGTGCTTAATGTGATTTTTTCCAATTCCAGATACATAATTGCTTGCATGCAATCAGTACAAGGAAGTTTATCGGCTAAACACAAGGGTAAGGATTTTATTGTTTGGCCAATTTTAGCTTTTCTGGTTTGATCCTCTTAATATTGCTAGTTTGTCTTCAACTTGAAGCGTCATCCGGAGTGAGTTTAAAAAATAGAGATGGCATTGTTTTTGTATTGCATGATGCAGCAAATTGTTGATTAAGGTACTAGGACGCAAATAGATGTGCTGTGGAGGAGGAAGGAGGCGACACAGTGGTTTATGAACAATCTCGCTCAGTTACTTGGTAACGGCCTCGATATCGACACCTATGGAAGGGTGAGAACACTGATCCTCTGATTTCCATTAGATTATTGTTCTCGTTGGTTTCCTCTAATTATTGGAAGGAATTTCAATTGCATGCTGATCTGTACCTCGTTTGGTTTATAAGTAGATGCAATTCGAGTCTTATAGGTTTGTTATTTTGGAGTGATTGCGTGATGATCCATACTTCGTTTGGTTTATTTGCCTTTTCTCTTTTTCGTTTTTCGTTTTGCACTTTTTGTACACACATCAAATTTGTTTTCTGAGCACTTTTTGAGCTATATATTTTTTCAACGAACTTAATACTCTTTGCACTGTCCATGTTTATGTTTATAGAAGCTGGTGCAGCAAAAGTAGTCATCTTGGCACTGGTTTGAGTAGTATAAGTACTTCTACAGTGCCGTAAAGATAATTAGCACCAGGGCAGTACAACCGGTGAGCAAAAAGCTTTATATCCTGTGCATGAAAAACCAATTCAAAATCCTTACCGAAATCTAGATATTGTGTGTAAATTTTGAAATTGTATGCAAGCCACTGAGTTTATATATTGTATGCAAGCGTCATCCGGGAAAGTGCATGGAACACACTGTGTTCATTCTAGGTTCCAAATTTCTAGCTTTTTTTTTTTTGAGAACTTTTGTTTTATTCAATCATCCATATAACAATCCAAGGGAGGATTCCAAAAGAATACTTTTTTTCTTACCAATCTCAACCCTTCATCCGGAGCACTAAAGTAAGTTCAATCGCAAGGCTTCAGATCCATAAGTATTCCCTTATTATGCAGAGTATTGGCTGGTATGCTTAGATGTACTTATGTTGTTAATTGCAGAGCACTGGCTGATGTGCTTAGATTTACTATTATGTTGTTAAATAAAGAGTACTGGCTGGTGTGCTTAGATTTTTTATTGATTTAGTTGATGCAAAGCACTGGCTGGTGTGCATTTTAAAATGTTGGATGATGGTTTTTGTTTTATCAAATCTTATGCGTTTGAGTTTGTTGGCGAGGGGAAAGCTGTTAGGGATCATAAGAGAGGGAAGGGGATGCTAGGGGGATCTTCTGTTTAGTTAATAATTATGCACACAACGAGATATGAAAAAAGATTTGAGTATTTTCATGCTAATCTATTTAATTGTTTGATTCGTTGATGTTGTAGTTGAATTTTGGTACTCCATTAAGTCTCCAGGGATGGGGTGTCCTACTTGAGCTCCTACTTTGTTTTCCTTTGGAAGGAACTGATTTCCACTCGGATTTCGGGCATGACACATAATGGTAGTTGGAATGGGAAAACTTGGGTAAGTCCCTTTTCAGTATTCAATCCTTTTATGCAATAACAAGATTTTTATTATTTTTACCTATGCAGGTTCTTTAGATTGTGTAGACACCCCAATTTGGCCTAACGATTATTTCAAGTCCCACCTTGGGACCATCCCGATGATAAAATGGATACAGTGATTGCTGATTGCCTTCTTGAGAATCTTAGAACTTTCGGTAAGAACTTTGAGCCACTTAGAGGACCCAATTCAGAGCCATACAGCCTTTCAGACAGAAATACAGAAGCCTAGGAGAATCCATCTGTCGGCCGTAACATCGATCTAACGGCCTTAACATCATTTCTTCACCCGAGCAACTTGTTGCTAGAAAATCTCCCTGAGAGATCAATCCCTCGGCCGCAACATCCATTCCTCGGTCGTGTGAACTCGGCCGCCAGATCATCCTTTTTCCAGACTCTGGAACGTTCTGTCGATTGTTTGATCCAACTACACTACCTCTCCGATGCGTTCGGGCCACGTTCAGAGATTGCGACGAAGAGTTTGAATTGCATTGCAATTGCAATCATGCCGTTTGATTGGCCGGAGTGAGTCACCAATTGCCTATATAAAGGGCCTTTGGACTCCGAAAATATACACACGAAATTAACAAGGGAATACACCCTCTCAAGCCACGAAACTCTGTCAAAATACTCTCTCAAACCCCCTCTTCAAAAGCCCTAACCTCCCGAAGGCCGCCATCAATCCGACGATCAAACCCCGAAATCCAAACCCTAACCCTAGGGTTTTCAATCAAGCAATCAGTCAATCACAATCAAATCCAAAGCAATCAAGCAACTGAGGGATCAAGGTGGTGAGGCTCAACGGCCTCTGGTTTGTTTTATTTTCTGCCAATAATCATGATCTTAGCGTTTTGATTATTTACTAACGTTTCCGTCTGGTGTGAGGAAGAACATCGACCGGGGCTTCGATTCCTCAGCCGATATATCAAACCAGGAGGATCCCTCGGCCGTGACATCCATTCACCGGCCGCGGGATCCATTACCCTGGGACAGCTTTGTTTTATTCCCTGCTTTCTGATGCATGTTTCAATTACAGTCTTGGCTCACCATTAACTGCTTAAAGGCTAAAAACAGATTACGTGTTAGAATTAAATAAAGCATATACATGTCTTATGTTGAATAACTATGGGCCAGTCTCACGGCTGGGCAGAGAGGGGTGCCTAACACCTTCCCCTTACTGTACTCTTGGCTCCCGTACCCAGAATCTCTATCTATTTTCCTAGTTTTAATAAACTAGGTGGCGACTCTGTTTTGATGATAACCGCTATCGTGTGGCGATGTTCCTAGCCATGGGAATGTCCACGATTTTGGTTTACGAAGCAAGCAACCAATCGAGTAAACAAATGTGATCAATCTGTATGGCGATGCCCCGTTTGGGAGGTGTCTACAGTTTTTGGCGACTCTGCTGGTGAACTTGAGAGCCATAACCAAAAAGTTCAACATAAGACTAATACATGTCTTGTTTAATTCATCTATCATATGCATTGAGCGGGCAACCCGTTGAGTTTGCCTGATATCCCGGCTTGACACGGGTTATGTTGGAGGTTCCAACAAACTCCATCGTCACTCGTATCTAGTGGTATATCAAAAAGGGAATCACCCAATCACCGCCTATGATGGGCTGGTGAGAGGATTGGCGCCCTTTGACAACGGAGCACCCTGAGACTACCAAAACCTTGCATGTATTAGAAAGCCATAGAACTTATCAAACTAAGACAGGAACCTACATGCCCAACCTATTTGCATTTGCTTGCAAGAGTTCTTCCTCACACCCATTGTATATGTGTATGTTGTAAAGTTTTTTCTTTTGCAGGTTAAACCTTAGGAATCTCTCTAAGTCAAATGAACAGTAGGTAAGGTCAACCAATCTAACTAAAACAAAAATCTTATCAGGAAAATGACTGCTTCACTGTCCACGTATGATTCGCACTTTCAAGTTGTCACCGAGCTGTCTGGCCCGCTCCACTCTCTGCTGTTGAAGATTTCAACCCCTTTGAATACATCACTCCGGTAAGTCAACCAAAGCCTGTGGTGACTATTATTGAAGACATCCATGTCATGTTCGCTAGAACGGTTTATGAGGAAGAAGTAGAAGACTTGATTGAAGAAGAAGGGCTTCGCAGGGTTCCAATCTATTTTTATGACCCCTATGCACCTACCGACGACTATTGGCCAATAGACGAGGTCAATAACCTCGAAACTGAAGAGGCAAAGGAAGAAGAGTCTGTCGACAACGACCCACTAGACGAAATATCACTAAACCTACTCTTTGATGAGGGGGTCACCAACAATGAAATAAGGGTGATCTACCCCGTCATCGATAGATTTGGTAATTGGTGGGGCTTTGTTGGCACACGAAGAGTCGACAACAGCGACGAAGCAGGGATTGAAGCTCAATTGGAGGAGATAACAGCAATAGCGAATCAAATGGCCCTCCAAGACTTGTAGGGTGACAATGATGAAAGTGCGAATCAAGGTGACAGTGAAGTGCTGATGATCAACCTTGGTGATGAAAAAGACTGCTCTGAACTGATTGTGGATGCTGAAAAAGGGGCCTACCCTAACTGGACCGTGGAACACACTCTGAAATACAAAATGAAAAGCGCTAATTCTGATCTTAGTTCTGATTCCGATTCCGACTCCGAGTCGACTCAGTCCGAGTCAAGCTTTTCATCTTTTGAAACTACTAAGTCTAGTGAGGAAAACCTAGTCAAAGTACCAAGGCATAACATTTACTTTGAGTTTGACTCTGAAATGTCTTTTGATAATCTTAGCAATGAGAAGGAAGATTTAGAGTATTTCACTTTGCCTATAATCAATTGTATGGATTCCGACACACCAAATTTTGAGGAAGAAATTCCAAAAGAGATTTTATAATTCATCGAGAGAGAAGAAGAAAGGCACGCTAAACCTTTTTCTGAGGAAATAATCACAGTAAACATAGGCTCTGAAAACGAGCCCAAAATGGTTAAAATTGGTACAACACTATCCCCTCAGGAAAGTGAAAAACTAATCATTTTGCTAAAAGAATACAAAGATGTTTTTGCCTGGTCTTACGAGGACATGCCTGGAATAGACCCTGAAATTGTTCAGCATAAAATTCCCCTTCATCCTGATGCAAAATCAGTTAAACAAAAACTGAGACGTATGCGTCCTGATTGGGTCCTAAAGATAAAAGAAGAAGTCACTAAACAAATCAACGCCGATTTTCTCATAGTCACCGAATATCCACAATGGGTAGCTAACATCGTTCCCGTACCAAAGAAAACTGGAGGAATCAGGGTCTGCGTAGATTTCTGAGATCTCAACAAAGCCAGTCCAAAGGATGACTTCCCATTACCTCACATAGACGAACTAGTAGACAACACCGCAGGCCATGCATTGCTATTCTTCATGGATGGATTTTCTGGGTACAATCAAATCCTTATGTCTCCTGAGGATAGAGAGAAAACCACATTCACTACACCTTGGGGAACCTACTGCTACCGAGTAATGCCATTCGGGTTGAAGAATGCTGGAGCCACTTACCAGAGGATGGCAACAACACTACTGCACGACATGATGCACAAAGAGGTCGAGGTGTATGTCGACGATATGATAGTCAAATCAAAAGAAAGGGAAGGGCACCATGAAGCGCTTCAAAAGTTCTTTGAGAGGATTAGGCAGTACAAACTACGTCTTAATCCTCAAAAATGCACTTTTGGGGTTACGGCTGAAAAAATGTTGGGATTTCTCATCACTCAAAGAGGAATCGAGGTAGACCCTTCCAAGATACAGGCTATCATGGAAATATCACCGCCTAGGACAGAAAAGGAGGTAAGAAGTTTCTTGGGGAAGGTACAATTCATCAGCAGGTTCATTTCCAAGCTCACAACTACCTGCGAACCCCTTTTTTAAGCTACTAAAGAAGGGTACTGACTTCGAGTGGAGCCAAGACTACCAGCAAGAAGCAATCAAGGAATATCTTCAAAATCCACCTGTACTGTCACCACCCATCCCTGGGAAGCCATTGATTCTGTATCTCTCAGTAACAGACACATCCATGGGATGCATGCTAGCGCAAGAGAACGACGCCAAAGTAGAGTGCGCGATATACTACCTCAGCAAAAAAATGATGGACTACGAAACAAGGTACACTCCCCTCGAGAAAACCCGCTGGGGGCTAGTATGGGCCACAAAGAAACTAAGGCACTACCTGTTAGCACACTCGGTGGTGCTGGTTTCTCATTTAGACCCAATCAAATATCTTTTCGAAAAGCCAGCACTTATCGGAAAGCTAGCTAGGTGGTTATTGCTGCTAGCAGAATTCGACCTCAAATACATGACAAGGAAATCAGTGAAGGGAAGAGCTTTGGCAGAATTCTTGGCAGATCATCCGGTGACAGAAGCCGAGGCAAAAGACTTCATGTTCCCCGACGAGGACATCTTATGTCTCTTAGACGACGTCTGGCAGCTTTACTTTGATGGAGCGTCAAACCAATGTGGATATGGCATAGGGGTACTGTTAGTTTCCCCAAACGACTCTCATATCCCTTTGTCATATAAACTGAGATTTAAAGTCACTAACAACCAGGCTGAATATGAGGCTTGTATTGCTGGAATGGAGGCGGCCCTGGAGCTAGGGGCAAAAAGGGTAGAAGTCATTGGGGATTCAAACCTTGTGGTATCTCAAGCAAGAGGAGATTGGAAGGTCAAGGAAGACACTGAAACTGTATCACTTTGTGCTGGAAGATCTAATTCCACAATTCGATTCCGTTATCTTCACACACACTCCCCGAGTGAGCAATAGGTTTGCAGATGCACTGGCAACATTAGCATCTATGGTCGAAATACCCCTGGGATTCACAATGCGGCCACTCATGATCGAACAGAAGGTCAAACCAGCATGCGAATGTACCTTTACCGAGGAAGGTGAAGACGATGGCAAGCCATGGTATGAAAATGTAAAGAAATTCTTGGAAGGAGGAGAATACCCATCCGAGGCCACCTCGAAAGACAAAACGGCTCTGCGGAAGTTTGCTGCCCGATTTGTAATCTGTGGAGGAGCATTGTATCGAAGGGCACACTTGGGTCCAAGTCAACTTTGTGTCACAACGGAGGATAGCCGTAAGGTAATGGAGGAAATACACGAAGGAATTTGTGGGCCACACATGAATGGGGTGACAATGGCAAAGAAGATCCTGCGTCAGGGATATTACTGGACCACAATGGAGGTCGACTGTGCTGACTATGTCCGCCGATGTTACAAATGCCAAACTCACGCTGATCGTATGCGTATTCCCCCTACGGAATTGTATAGCATGACATCCCCTTGGCCATTCTCCACCTGGGGGATAGACGTCATTGGAAGTATAAATCCAAAGGGAAAATACAAGCATCAGTTCATTCTAGTGGCTATCGACTACTTCACCAAGTGGGTAGAAGCAGCTTCTTATGCTACCCTCAAAGCCACTCATGTGGCCAAATTTATTCGCACCAATATCATCTATCGATATGGTGTGCCTCACGAGTTCGTTTGTGACAATGGATCGCACTTCAAGGAAGCGACAAAGAAGCTTTTTGTCGAATTTGGGATACAGAATCATCGGTCATCTACTTACCGACCTCAAACTAATGGAGCAGTTGAGACTGCGAACAAGAATGTCAAGAGGATTCTGCGGAAGACTACCGACACTTACACAGACTGGCCAGAAATGCTACCTTTGGCACTATGGGGTTATCGAACAACTGAAAGGACTTCAACTGGGGCCACTCCTTATTCTCTGGTTTATGGAATGGAAGCTGTCTTGCCTATCGAGCTGGAATTACCTTCGTTAAGGGTTCTGGCTGAGACTGGAATGATCGAAGAAGACTGGGTTCAAAACCGCTACGACGAGTTGGCACTACTAGACGAAAGGAGGCTGAGAGCGTTATACCATGTACAGGGGTATCAACGCCGCATCGCACGAGCATTCAACAAAAAGGTAAAACCTAGAGACATCAAGGTAGGAGACATGGTGCTCAAAGCAATCCGTCGCCACGTTTCAGACCCAAGGGGCAAGTTTAGACCAAACTGGGAAGGCCCCTATCTTGTCAAACGTATACTTTCTGGAGGAGCAACATACATGCAGACTTGGATGTAATGGAATTCGCAACGCCAGTCAACATCGACAAGCTGAGGAAGTATTACCCCTGAGAGACGCTCGTTGGGTCGAAAACCACAAGGGTGGGCGGATCCAAGCAAAAAATTAGAGCAGCCTGCTAGGTCGAAAACCCGCAAGGGCGGCTTAGGCAAAAACTAAAGCATAAATAAAACGCTCGCTAGACCGAAAACCCACAAGGGCGGTATCTAGGCAAAATTTAGAGCACAAAAGGAGAGGAAAATATCTGAGTGGACTCTAACTAAAAACAAAGCAAATCCCCTTTGTTGGAACTACGTTTATGGCCTGATTCCCTCTATGGGATACGTAGGCAATCTCTAAGTTTGAGATCCGGCCATTGCTATCATCACCACTTCCGAAGTTTCTAGGTTTATCCTAAAGCATGTTCACTATCAAATCATGGCAATAACATCTTCAAATAAAACGACCAAATGTTTTATTATTTCCAAAGGAGAAAGACAAAGCAAACCTAAACAATTCTTAATCCATGAAAGCTAGAATCAAACAAACATTTTTTGAAAAACATAAGCAAAGCGTCAATCTCTAGGTCTTCCTTCTCTTTGCACTATTGTCTTCCAAAAGGTTTTTCTTCAACCAGCGTTTATAAGAATCTGATAGCTTGTCAACAAAGTTCTCAGCAATCTCCTGCATCACTCTATTTGGCTAAAGACGCAGCATATTGCGACGGAAGTTGGCATCATGGACCTTAGAGACAGTGTACTCAGGGTCACCCAGGATTGCGTTTTGTTCAGCCCCAAACTGCCTTTGAAAGCGAGCAGGAAAGTAGAAAACGACTCGAGTAATACTAATCACTGCTACGCCAAAATGGTTCATGGTACTCGCAGTCATGTTCTCTACACCATACCAGGGGCAAACCCATTGAATCCAATCACCTCTGCAAGTCTTCATCCATGCTTCCCAAGCAGCCTCAGTTGGAAACTGTTTAATCATGCGACGCTCCGTGCATTGGTCTGGATTATAAGGAAGTCGCTCTGGCGCATCCCACACCTTTAACTTCTCAAATAGCCACACCTAGGGAATAAGGGAAAATTGTGAGTTGAGAGAACATGTGAGTCAAAACAAAAGAGTGATGAGTGAAAAGATAAACAAATAAACAAACACAGAGCGAACCTGCAATAGCAAAGGACTGCCTGAGAACTGAGCTGTAGGATTACCCTGTATCACGTCTAGACCCATCAAGGTCTCTGCCAACACTAAGCCAGCGAAACCCACACGGTTTCCAATTTGTTGAGCAAGGTTAAGCAATACGGGATCAACATGGCCAGAGGAAGGGCCAAGCAAGTAATAATGAAGGAGACAAATGCATAACGCATGAAAACACGCTTTCTATTGGGAAACTTGACGATGAGCCTCAGCTGTACCAAAACGCTGGATAAATTGCAGAATTTCCAGCCTTCCCTTTACTACAAAGAACCTAGCTTCATGTTTCTGAATTTGGAGCAAATCCTTCAAGAGATCACTTCGGTTGAACAAAGGATTAGGGACAACGAAACCCTCTCTATCCGAATGACCCATGATGGCTGCGAACTCCTCAATAGTAGGACACAATTCCTCTTTCTTAAATCGAAAGACGTGAAAAGCAGGATCCCACAAACTAGTGGCTGCCCTAAGGAAAGCAAAATTCACAGGAATTTGACGAAGGGAGAAGAGAAAGTCCATGCCAAAGGACTTAAAGTGTAAATGGTCGAGGCCATTAAAGGAATCCAACCACTGATCAAGGACTGGTTGTGCCATCTGCAAGGAATTGCTACTGACAATGCTATCGGGTTCGTAGAACGCATATTTATAGAACTAAGTCGAGTCTAAGTTCGAATCGGAATCGGATTCTTAATCCTCGGTAATCTGGTCGGTCTCTCGGCCGACACTTCGATATGACGGCCGTAGGATCTATCCATCGGCCCGTAAAAATCAGGGTTGACCTACAAGTCAAACCCAGGCAAACAAAACGATCCCTCGGCCGCCAGATCAAAGATTCGGCCGCGTGATCATTCAGTCGGCCGCCAGAACGGCTGTTTTACAGATTGTTTCCACGGTTCAGTTCGTTTCACTGGATTAACAAGATTATCACACGCAAACAACGTAGATATAGCGTACACAATCACATAACAGAGCAAAAGATTTTTGTTTCATATAACGAAAGCTTTTTACATCACAAGGTGGATCATCCCACATTTCCTAAACAAACTATACATCGATTTCCTGTCGAACTAACCTATGAAGGAAGAGAAACAGAAAAAAAAGGAAGCAGAAGAGGATGCCGAACCCTCTGGTGGTCCGAACACTAGAGACCAGTTGCAAAAAAGAAGAGGACACCCCCAGGACGGCGTGTACCGAAGAAGCACTGCGGTGCAAGAAAGACACCGGGTGGCACAGAAAAACCACCATATCACGTACAAGCACTATCCCAGGAGTTCCGCGTCACGGAAGCAAGCCACCCATGCAAGGGTCCCTAATCAAACATCAAGACGAGACCAAGAACATCGCGGACTCCCTCCGCGCGCTATCCATGGCCCAAAGCTGACAAGCACCAAGAGAAAGATGAGAGGAGCTCTCGACAAGTTTCTCGGACGAAGAGAGAAACCGAAGAAAGAGAGAAATGAAATGAAACGGCTGAGGCCGTGGCCTTTTATAGGCCCCTGGAAACGAACCGTTATAGGCCCCTGGAAACGAACCGATTAAGCGGCCGAGTATTCGATACCTCGGCCGAGACATCAATCCTTCGGCCGGGAAATCGATCTCCTGGCCCTTCAGTCAATTTCCTTCAGCAACATCAGATCATGCTCCGTGCACACCAATTCAAGCAATTACGGACTTCTAAGTCTTCAACCAACCAAGTAGCCTTGGAGGCATCCCCGAGCCAATACAACGTGATCAAAACTAGCCTTGAAGGTATACCCGAGCATCGAAGATCTCTCTCTCTCCACAACAGCAAGCCTAGAACAATTGGTCACTTGGCCACTAAGCTCTTACTCCGCATCCACTATCAAAGAACAAAGCAGCTCCGTGCCCATATTCACCCATATCAACTCACCCAGCGGCTCTATGCCTATGCTCACTCACTCAGCGGCTCCAAGCCCATCATCTCAACGGCTCGAAGCCGTAATAACAATCTCAGCGGCTCGAAGCCCATTACCTCAACAGGCTCGGAGCCTATGTCTATCATCTCAGCGGCTCGAAGCCCGTTATCGACAGGCTCTACGCCCGAATCCACCAACTCATCAACTCAGCGGCTCTATGCCCTCACCTACCAACTCAGCGGCTCTACGCCTATTATCTCAAATTGGCTCCAAGCCGTAACAACCATTCTAGCGGCTCTACGCCCGTATTCACTCACTCAGCGGCTCCAAGCCCTCGACCCAGCAGCTCTACGCTTGCTATCACAGCAACAGGCTCTACGCCCGTCATCTCATCAACTTAAGAGGCTCCAAGCCCACCGTTTCAACTGGCTCGAAGCCGTAAACAATCAAATCCTCAATAGGCTCTACGTCGCCCCAACAATCAAGACATCTATTCTCAGGCTCTACGCCTGAATGCTCAAAATCTAACATTTTGAATGCTCGAAGCTCTTCGAATGACCAACCACTGTGTACTGAATGCTCAAGTTATACACTTGAATGCTCAAGCTCTACGCTTGGATGCCCAACCACTGCGTATTGGACGCTCAAAGCCTGTACTTTGAATGCTCGAATTCTGCCGTCCGAATGCTCGAGCTCTACGCTCTGAATGCTTAAGTCCGGAACTTGATAGAAGCTCTAAGCTTAAAACAAACACACACGCACGGGCCCGTGCACATATTGCATCAATTGCATCACATCGAGTCTGCATCATCATATCTGTTCACATCTAACAACCATCATACATATATACTCTGCATACCTCTCATGAAATAGGTCAACCCTGCAATCAACCGGCTCTATGCCTCGATTTTATTGATCAGTCCAGCGCCTCGATCCTTTGGCTCTACGCCAACACCTATGATGAGAAAGCTCCGTGCACAGACCATCAGAATGCAACCAGCTCTACGCTTCGGTTCAAATCACGTCAAGCTCTAAGCTCCGACACCTCAGGCTCTTGCCTTATGATCAATACTAGCTCCGCGCTTCGGTTCTATCAAGCTCAAAGCTCCGATCACCTCAGGCTCTCGCCTCATGCCTATAGTAGGCTCCACGCCTCAGTTCTATCACCTCAGGCTCTCGCCTTGTAACTACAACCGGCCCTGCGCCTCGGTTCCACCACGTCAGAAGCTATCACCTTAGGCTCCCGCCTCATGACTACAACCGGCTCCGTGCCTCGGTTCCCTTATCCCAAAGCTCCGAGCTCTAGTTACTGGCCCTGCGCCCCTCATATCTCAACCGGCATCCGATTCATCCCTAGCAGATGATTTGGATTCCACCCCATTACATCAATTCCTTCCAGCTCATTCGCAAGGATAGGCTACTCTACCGAGCTCCCTTCAGTCAAAGTAAGGATGATCAAGAAAAGCAAACGCACCTGCCGTGTACTGATCTACCCCAAAATACTAAGGAAGCTCTCCGCAAAAACTCCCCCGGCAGCCCTGCGCTCCTTCAACTATCTTCCGCCAAAACCCTGGCTCAGTCTAGGTATGTTGCACTACGTCTTTTTAAAGCCTGAAGGTACGTCTTCTATCTCTAACCCTCCAAAATTTTTACTTTTTCTTTATTGCCCGAACTACGATTGGTCTGAATTTCCCTTGTGGAATACGTAGGCAGCCTCCCGGTCCGACCATAACAAAATCTTTTTCGAAAACCCCTTAGAATAGTGGTTGGACCAAATTGAGTTGCTTTTTACAGCTTTGACTATTACTCAAACATGTCTCGCGATCCGTCTGAGCTCAGTCAAAGAGGGGCATCTGTAGACACCCCAATTTGGCCTAACGATTATTTCAAGTCCCACCTTGGGACCATTCCGATGATGAAATGGATACAGTGATTGTTGATTGCCTTCTTGAGAACCTTAGGACTTTCGGTAAGAACTTTGAGCCACTTAGAGGACCCAATTCAGAGCCATACAACCTTTCAGGCAGAAATACAGAAGCCTAGGAGAATCCATCTGTCGGCTGTAACATCGATCTAAAGGCCTTAACATCATTTCCTCACCCGAGCAACCTGTTGCTAGAAAATCTTCCTGAGAGATCAATCCCTCGGCCGTAAGATCTATCCTTCGGCCGCAACATCCATTCCTCGGCCGTGAGATCTATTACTCGGCTGCCAGATCGTCATTTTTCCAGACTCTGGAACGTTCTGTCGATTGTTTGATCCAACTACACTACCTCTCCGATGCGTTCGGGCCACGTTCAGAGATTGCAACGAAGAGTTTGAATTGCATTGCAATTGCAATCATGCCGTTTGATTGGCCGGAGTGAGTCACCAATTGCCTATATAAAGGGCCTTTGGACTCCGAAAATATACACACGAAATTAACAAGGGAATACACCCTCTCAAGCCACGAAACTCTGTCAAAATACTCTCTCAAACCCCCTCTTCAAAAGCCCTAACCTCCCGAAGGCCGCCATCAATCCGATGATCAAACCCCGAAGTCCAAACCCTAACCCTAGGGTTTTCAATCAAGCAATCAGTCAATCACAATCAAATCCAAAGCAATCAAGCAACTGAGGGATCAAGGTGGTGAGGCCCAACGGCCTCTGGTTTGTTTTATTTTCTGCCAATAATCATGATCTTAGCGTTTTGATTATTTACTAACGTTTCCGTCTGGTGTGAGGAAGAACATTGACCGGGGCTTCGATCCCTCAGCCGATATATCAAACCAGAAGGATCCCTCGGCCGTGACATCCATTCACCGGCCGCGGGATCCATTACCCTGGGACAGCTTTGTTTTATTCCCTGCTTTCTGATGCATGTTTCAATTACAGTCTTGGCTCACCATTAACTGCTTAAAGGCTAAAAACAGATTACGTGTTAGAATTAAATAAAGCATATACATGTCTTATGTTGAATAACTATGGGCCAGTCTCACGGCTGGGCAGAGAGGGGTGCCTAACACCTTCCCCTTACTGTACTCTTGGCTCCCGTACCCAGAATCTCTATCTGTTTTCCTAGTTTTAATAAACTAGGTGGCGACTTTGTTTTGATGATAACCGCTATTGTGTGGCGATGTTCCTAGCCATGGGAATGTCCACGATTTTGGTTTACGAAGCAAGCAACCAATCGAGTAAACAAATGTGATCAATCTGTATGGCGATGCCCCGTTTGGGAGGTGTCTACAGATTGATTACTTTTTTCATGTTTATTTTTTGGTAAAGGTTGTGAATAACCTGAGAAGCTTGGGGCTTGGAATGGGGAAAGCTTGGGTAAGCCCTTTTTAAAACACATGATGCAAAGGAGTGTGGTGCTGCTCTTTCTCTCTCATATATACCAGCAGAAAGGATATTTTTGCCGGGGTGGGTTTTGCTTTTATGTACCTAAGATCTGGCTTGGAGAGAAGGGCAAAAATTAGATTAAATCTTGGCCACATCAAGTGTTTGAAGATGAAGAAATGGACAGGAATATAGTTTCAAAACGTAAAAGTTTTCAATAGCTTAGATTTAATATTGACCATATGTCAAAAAAAGAAAAGAAAGAAGAGGGGCAAGGACTACATATTTGTTGAAGAGCGAATTTGTACTTCTCTAAGGTCTAAATTGAAGGTAGTCAACTTGATGCTGAAAATTAATGGTCCGTATGTGAAGCTTTTTAGAACTCAGCTTGCTAGGCAAAGGTACACTTGCTAGTTGCTTTAAATTGGGGTCATTTTATATGAACTGGTTATTCTCAATGGGGTATTTAGTTTGAAAATTATTATGATATGGGGTATTTAGTTTGAAAATTATTATGATATGGGGTATTTAGTTTGAAAATTATTATGATGAAAATTATGTTGCGATGTGCCTTTAGGAGACCTGCTATGGGCACATGCCCCTAAAAATCAGGTGCGCCTTTTTTAGGAAAGCGCGGCAAAACACTACAATTCAGAGTCGCCACTCGGGTTTTAGCGATGAAACACCAAAGGAACTGAACTTGAAACGTTATGCTACGTTTTGATTGGAAAATGTTTTGTAGACGGGTTCGTTGTCACCTTTGATATCCGAGGTTCGGGAGCCAGGTTACGAGAGGGGAAGGATTTTAAGGCACCCCTCTCGCCCAATCCGGAGATCTGTCTCTACTCAGGCATTTTGTTAAACGTTTGCATTTTTCTTTCTTTAATCATTTTTTAGCCAGTCAGGGCGGGGGAACAACTAATGGGGATTTAAACTGTAACAAATTGGCAGGATGTGATAAGATGGCGTGTTTGCTCTATCGAAACAATTAGTATAGGTTGAGAACAGACTCCTGTGCGAGTTTAAACATACTGGAAGACACTGTTCCGGAATGACGCGTGCGTAGGAAGAAACTAGCATGCACTGACTAAGTCACTGCATGCTGACAGTACCTGCGTACGCTATTCCTTCACTGGCGTGCGCTAATAAGCTTAAGCCCACAACTCTTTTACTCAACCCTCTGGGCTCTGGAAGTGACCAGTACACACCTAGGACAAACAAAGCAGTTTATGTACACACCTAGGACAAACAAAGCAGTTTATGTACAGCTATAGACAACTTAATGGGCTACAAAGCCACAGAAACAATAAAACACCCCATAAACAGTGTGGGGACAAAAACAGAGGTCAAGGCCTAGTTACCACGCAATGGCCAGCCACTAGTCAGAAGCGGACCTGCGTGCGCGGGTAAACCACTGCAGCACGCAGGTTTGAGCCTTCCAATCAATGCTTAGCTTTGCACTTTCTGGGTTCTGAGACGATTTTTGTAACTTGCCAGCTTTAGGGCTAGGATTGGTATTGATTACCAGCCTTGACCCTGCTAGCCCCCTCAGGGATCAGAACAGGAAAACGTACAAAGGTGTTATACCTTTGGTTTTGGGGTTTGAATGGGATTGAGCTTTGATGTTTGAGATTGAATGAGGTGTGAAAATGGGGTGTAAGATTTTGTAACCTTTTGATCTTCTATTCCAAGGTGTATGGATTTTTCTAACCCAAGATGTGTGATTTTTTTGTAACCTCATATGGAAGCATATGGGGGGTATTTATAGGGCAAAACCCTCCATTAATGGAAACTTTCTAGAAACCTTCCATAAATGGAAAGCTTCCAGAAACCTTCCAGAAGTGGAAAGTATAAGGTTGGCTGCAACTTTAACCAGCGCGCGCGGGTCGTGGACGCGCGCGCGCAGGTCCAAATGATCACGCGCTGGTCAACGGTCAATCATGACCATTTGACCAACACCTGGCACTTTGACCCACGCACGCTAGTTCTCAACCAGTGCGTGCCAGTAGGGTTCTGGAAAAGCTTGGTTAGGGTTGAAAAAAGGGGGTCAAACACTCAAAACTCAACCACTCGGCTTTGCCGGGGTGTTCTTGATCCGTTTCATCATCGGAAAATCAAATACCGTAAGTAAACCAATCTGGGAAGTCCAAAATAGGGTGTCTACAGTAGCCCTCATTTGACAACACTTGGAGCACCATTGTCTTGGTACAAGTAACGTTATAGGTTTCTAGACACCCCTCAAGGCTATCCAGAAGAAAACAAATAGAAAATGCAGACATGTATATAAAAATACTGTGCATCAAGAGATCAAAGACGGGCGGACCATCTCAAGATCGTTGGAAGGGAGTTTGAACTCTGTTGAGGAAACGAGTAAACCTGGATGGGCGGTCCCATCATGGAATGCTGAGGCGGACCCTCTTGGGGAATAATGAGCTGCAGATAGATCATAGCCGCTCGAAATCAAACCTTTTTCAGCACAAAGAACTCCAACAATCACGGGTAAGTCGTGTCAGGTAGGTTGAATTCCATCCGTTGGGAATCAGAGCCAATCTCCTTATCAAAGACCATCTGAGATAGAGCAATAAGACTGCTGGAAGATGTGTTAATTGTAGACCGATGTGGACTAGGACAGGCGGACGGTTGTTGTAGACTAGACAGGCGGACCGTCATTGATTTTGGACAAGACAGGCTGCCGTTGAAGATTGGATGGGCGGACCGTCGTTGTGAATTTGGATGGACAGACCATCATTGTGAATCGGACGGGACAGGCCATCGTTGAAAATTGGACGGACGGACGGACCGTCGTGAATTGGACGGGACAGGCCGTCGTTGAAAATTGGATGGACGGACGGACCGTCGTTGTGAACTGAATGGACGGACGGACCGTCGTTGTGAACTTGGACGGATGGACCGTCGTTGTGAATTGAATGGACGGACGAACCGTTGTTGTGAATTGGACGGGACAGGTTGTCGTTGAAAATTGGATGGACGGACTGTCGTGAATTGAATTGACGGACGGACCGTCGTTGTGAATTGGACGGGACAGGCCGTCGTTGAAAATTGGATGGACGGACGGACCGTCGTTGTGAACTGAATAGACGGACGGACCGTCGTTGTGAACTTGGACGGACGGACCGTCGTTGTGAATTGAATGGACGGACGGACCGTCGTTGAAAATTGGATGGGACAGGCCGTTGTTGAAAATTGGATGGACGGACGGACCGTCATTGTGAACTGAATGGATGGACGGACTGTCGTTGTGAACTGAATGGACGGATAGACCGTCGTTGTGAACTTGGACGGACGGACGGTCATTGTGAACTGCATGGGCGGACGAACCGTCGTTGTGAACTGAATGGACGGACGGACCGTCGTTGAGTTGGATAGGACAGGCTGTCTTTGTATTATGATCCCCAAATTGTATTCCAGGTGCCAACAGAGTGGAACAGTGAGGCCGTGCGCTTGATGGTTGCCATGGAAAACGAGATAAGGAAAGCGGTGTGTGGCATTAACCCACATTTGCACTATCCCAAAGAAGCGGCTCTGGCTCCAATTCCAACAGTGACTAGACCCCAAGTATGGATCCCAAAATCCTGCTGACTTGCTACTTTTGATACTGGATAGACGTGCTCTGGCACTTGATAGATTTTTCCTGCTTTCAACATTTGATATACAATATGCAATGATATGTATACTAAATTGAATGCACAAATTGAAAATGCAAGGGCGGACTAGGGTGGCTTCTAGAGGACGACGACCTAAAATGACCACTACCACAAGAGCTACATAGAGCAACACTGCCACCTCAGCCCCAGCTTAGAGATACGACAACACTAGACAACCAGCAGCTGGAGGTGTGCAATTGAGAGAGAGGCCCATAGAAAGGGTGTCTCACGCCAAAGAGTCTTCAGAGACTCATAGGAGAAGCCCGAGAGAGAGAGAGAGAGAGAGAGAGAGACCTCGTCAGCGAAAGTCTCCTCAAAAGAGGAGGATGGGAGCAAAGCCCCAGGTACTCGAGGAGATCGAGAGTGACGATGAGGACGAGCTCTACCACTGAGCCTCTTTACTTTACTGTCCTTTGCTTTTGAGATTTGGGCCTGCGTATCCACGTAGATAGACGCTGAGTGGGCCGGCGTGCCCCCTTTTGATATTAGACCTTAAGTAGGAATAGCATTGGGACTGCGTGCCCCTTGATTTCTGGGCAGATGTGCCTCATAGATATGCTTTTGCTTGGGCTGTTGAGCCTTGACATGCATGATATTCCATCGTTGTTTCATGGATATTGTTAGTAGCAAATAAAAGTTGCATTTTCTGGTTTTATTGGTTCTCTTTGGAAAAATTGATAGGAGAAAGCCTAAAACCAATCGCTAATATCCAACTTGCATTGACGAATGATCTGAGTTGACAAATAGACGCGCGTATATGTACAAACTTGCCTAGCTCGAATGAAAAGGAACGAAGAGCCCCAAAATAACGCGTAAGCTATTTGACACATGGAAAATAATGAAATTTTGGGCATTAATGAGCCAAAACTCAAATATCCCCTAGACAAGTGAAACTGACACTTGCGTAAGGTCAAATAGATGTACAATGACCTGTACGAACAAAAAAAATCGAGAAAAGCATCCCGACATGACAATGGATTGGAAAACTGGAAAAATGTCACAAAAATGGACAAAAGACACCAAAGATGACTCATATAAGTCCCAGACTGAAATTGACACCCTTGTACAGTCACATTTGGTCCACATGATGTGTACGGTATGACAAAACTTGGCAAAAGCCCTTAATGGATTCCAAGGCACCGATACCTTGATTTGAACTCGAAATGGGAAATTGATAAACTGGAGGCAGTAGCTGACTGCTACTGACTGCTACTGTTTGCTGCTGGAATTGTAGCAATTCCCATAGGAAAGGGACCAACCCGCGACCCTAAGGACACGCGTGCAAGCATTTAGGACCAGAGCGCGCAGCTGAAATTCTACAGCAGGTGCCTTTGTTGACACTTCCTCTTCCGAAAGGAAATAGAGCCTTGTGGTTGCAAAGAGAAGCCATAGCAAGTCAAAATGCTGACTGACTTCACATTAGACTTCACTGAACTTAGAATAAATTGTGAGCTGTTAGGCCTCGCAAGCATTTTGTTATGTTTTTCATGCCACAAATGTTTTAAGGCTTTTATGCTCAGCTTGTGTATTAGAAGTAGTAGTTTGCAATAAACTTGAAAGATGAAAGGTTTCCCCCTTCTGATTCTCCAATAAGGCTTGTCTTGTTCTCGACCCTTCTCGACAATTGGCGTGTACCGAAACGTCAACCATATCTCAAGGTGAGATTGCCTACGTATCCCTTTTCAAGGAATCAGGTCAAAACGTAGTTCAGGCCAAGGTTCACTCGTGTGTTTTACCTCTCTTTTTACGTCCTAACTTTTGCCTAGAACCGCCTCTTCAGATTTTCGGTCTAACGAGCTTTCGACTTTTGCCTATTTAATTTTGCCTAGACCGCCTCCTTAGGTTTTCGGTCTAGCAGGCTGCTCTAACTTTTGCTTAGAACCACCCCCCCTTGGGGTTATTCGGTCCAACGAGCTTTCGAAAATTACCTATTTACTTTTGCCTAGACTGCCTTCCTAGGTTTTCGATCTAGCAGGCCGCTTTAACTTTTGCTTGGAACTGCCCACCCTTGGGGTTACCTGCCCAACGAGCTTCTCTAAGGGAAATGTAGCTTTTGAATTGATCCAGGTTGACCAAGGTATTAGTTTGCAATAAACTTGAAAGATGAAAGGTTTCCCCCTTCTGATTCTCCAATAAGGCTTGTCTTGTTCTCGACCCTTCTCAACCCTTGACGTGTACAGAAACGTCAACCATATCTCAAGGTGAGATTGCCTACGTATCCCTTTTCAAGGAATCAGGTCAAAACGTAGTTCAGGCTAAGGTTCACTCGTGTGTTATACCTCTCTTTTTACGCTCTAACTTTTGCCTAGAACTGCCTCTTCAGATTTCCGGTCTAACAAGCTTTCGACTTTTGCCTATTTAATTTTGCCTAGACCGCCTCCTTAGGTTTTCGGTCTTACAGGCTGCTCTAACTTTTGCTTGAAACCACACCTCTTGGGGTTATTCGGTCCAACGAGCTTTCAAAAATTGCCTATTTACTTTTGCCTAGACCGCATTCCTAGGTTTTCGATCTAGTAGGCCGCTCTAACTTTTGCTTGGAACTGCCCACCCTTGGGGTTACCTACCCAACGAGCTTCTCTCAAGGAAATGTAGCTTTTGAATTGATCCAGGTTGACCAAGGTATTGAAGTTTGTTGCCGTCGAGGTCGATGATCTGGCCGCAGCCCCAAATGGCTTTGATTATGAAGGATCTAGAGTGCCTCGGTTGGAACTGCCTTGGTCCGGGCCATTTTGTACAATTCCTAACTTACGCTCAATGGAACACCGCTGCTGCTGTTCTGAACATGATTCGGGGCCCAAAGCAAAGGGGATTTGATGCTCTTTTATCTCAAGATCAACGCCAGATGTGTCTTGGCGAGACCATGCAAAGACATTGTTGAATTTTTATTTTTGAGCCTACCTGATCGAGCGCGATACTCTTCTGGGGGCAGCGTTGATCCATTTTGAACCATCTGGGGGTCTACCTCATCTTTCAAGTTTATTGAAACTACTTCTTCTTTTAATAGGCTGAGCATGCCTTTCGTCTTCCCTTTTGGCGAGGGAACACATTTCCTTGGGGATGTTCCCATCGAAATCTATCCCTTCGTCATCAAGGTCGACACAGTTTATTCAAAAGCCAGTGAAGTACTTAGAAGCAGAATAATGCATATCGTAAAACCCCTCGGGATTGCCAAGTACAACAGACTCAAACTTGAAACAAAAGCTACGACGTGTAGGGCCAGGAGGCACAAACTCCGACTCAGACCTAAACTTAGACAGACTTGAAAGACTCTGCGTCAGACTCAGATGTGTCGTAAATGCAAGTTAGACGCAGTTTGAAAATGCAATTTTTAAAAGCTACCTTTAGCTTGCACAATGAGAGGGGTAAGGTCCTCGAGAGTATCGGGCCCAAGCATTAGCACTTCAGCCTCCTCAGCATCTTCGACCAAACCCACTTGGGAGAACAGCAACTCCAAATGCCCTTGAGTGAAAGACCTCAGCCAGTCAGTCTTCTCCCTTGATTGAATAAGCTTCCTATTGAATTCCTCTTTTGTGGGTTCCTCACCACTTTCGGTCCAAGTGTTGGCAGAGAAGTCCTCCATTGCACTTATGGCCATCAGATTAACCTCGGGTTCAGACGGGAGAGACACGATTGGTTTGGATTGATTTTTTGGGATAATGTAGAGGGTTGGGTTGAATATGGTGGAGCTAGACTTGATTTGAGCGGAGGTGAGGGATATCTGGCTAACATGTGGGTTGGAATCGTGTTGAGGCATGGAGTTGGAGGTGACATTGGCTTTTGATGAGAGTGGGGCTGGAATGATGCCATTATCGATGAGATCTTGAATGGCATGTCGGAGGCGGTAGCAGGCATTGGTGGAATGGCCAGGCGTTTGATGGTAGGTGCAGAAGTGGTTGGGGTTGTGGCTAGCAGGGAGAACCTTAGGCAGCGAAGTTGGGGTTAGAGGCTGATGGAACTGGCATCGAGGAGCTTCTCGTAAACTGAGGCCAGAGGTGCAGAAAAACATGAGAAAGTCCTTGGCTGGCTCTGGCGACTGGATTGAGGGTTCAAGGTGGAGCCTTTGCTTACTTTGCAACTGCACAACATTGCGCCAACAACGGGATGCACTCTTTTGCCTTTAGGGTTGAGCTCATCACTATGCATGTCCTCCCCTTTAGTGTTGGTTTCGGACAAGGATCCAGCATCCTCCTTTAGGTGAGTTCTGGCCTCACAGAATTCAACCAGATCTTTGAACATGTCTTTTGAGCACAGCTTGATTCCAACCGCTGGAGTGTGGCAGGTTTGAGTAGATTCTCGAATCCGGGCATGATCAGTATTTAGCCCCAGATCCGGCTTTGACATGGCGGAGGTAAAAAGGTCAACCAGCCCCTGGACCATAATCATTTGTTTGTCCATTTTTTGGCTCATATCCTGTAGAACCTTTTTCAGCTCAGCCAGCTCTGTTTGCCCTGCCATTGGAAGTGATTGAGGAAGGGGGTATGACCTTGGAAGTAACAGTGAACCTGTTGGTGATGCCGATGTATTTGATTGAGTGGCAAGCCTTTGCAAAAGCCCCGGTAGACGCTCCCAAGTAGGTTTGGTTTTTCCCTTCGGTGAAATGACCTAGATCTTTGGACAGCAAAGTAAATGAGAACTCAGTGAGGTTCCTGCAGTAGTTAGAATGCACTGCACACGGAGACGTTGTCAGTGTCCTCCCTAGACTCTACAACTAGAGACAAGTCTATCTCATGTTGATTGGACGCTACCAGAATCCTCAGAATTCTTTTCGAGGGTGTATCCTTTGTTTGAATCGACTAACACTAAGAGATGTCAAAATAGTCTAAGCCTTTGACTATTCCGTTCTCGAGGTTTCAACTTTGGAGGTCGGAACAACTCGGTGTAGGTGACATGATACCGGAACCGGGGCAGCGTAGGTGGCAACACTCCACTTAGCCAAAACGGTGTAAGTGTTTAGCACTTAACCTGGGTGGTGTAAGTATCACGGCATTCTCTCCGTTGTTCCTTGTATTCTGTTTGAAACCTCGATCGGGCATTAGACAAGGACTTAGAAAGTCTTGATTTCCCAAAGTCTCGTTGATTTAAGGACTTTGAAAATTGACAACGTGCACCATCGAGATGCACGACTCTTCATCGGGTCATAGCAGCATCTTAGCAGTCATAAGACAAACTCGAAAGAGAAACAACCTAGAAGCCGCCCTATCATGCTCCTATGCAAAACGGTATCTATGTACAGTGTATGCGATAGGGAAAGCGGTAACACATAGACAGTATATGGGGGTTAGATGCAAATAATCTTACCCTGCGGGTACCTGTCCTAATTTGAAGAGTTCTAGTGCTTTGTACATGTAGAGGCCGATTTTGGTTCGAAGGGGTTCCTCAGACTAGAGCCATGATATACCTCTCGCTACAACGCGTATTGCAGAGCAACGGTTGAACGGTAGTACGACTCATCATCGTCAAAGGTTGTTGGGCATTCGAGGACCCCGGGCTCCAATAAACTGTGTTGGTTACCCAAAACACCTCAACGGGGCTTACCAACATCGATGCATATAAAGAAATGCCAAAGAATGATTTGATGAGAGAGAGAAACATAATGTTTGAAAAATGCCTTTTAAAATTTGGCTCACTTTTTATTAATCGATATTTGGAGAAAACTACACAAGTGAACAATCGAAAAAGTCCCAGTTTAGATTGGTCGGTACGGGATCCTGTTAAGTCACCAATCGGTTCTTCAGCAGTGCGGAGTGTATTGTTTTGACAGACTTTTGAAGGATTGTTCTGAAGTGTATTAATTTCCAAATATAGATTAATACAATGAGTCCCCAGCAGAGTCGCCACTGTGGGCACACGCCCCTGAAAATCGGGTGCGCCCTTTTTAGGAAAGCGCGGCGAAACGCTACAATTCAGAGTCGCCACTCGGGTTTTAGCGGTGAAACACCCAAGGAACCGAACTTGAAACGTTCTGCTACGTTTTGATTGGAAAAGGTTTTGTAGACGGGTCCGTCGTTACCTTTGATATCCGAGGTTCGGGAGCCAGGTTACGAGAGGGGAAGGGTTTTAAGGCACCCCTCTCGCCCAATCCAGAGATCGGTCTCTACTCGGGCATTTTGTAAAACGTTTGCATTTTTCTCTCTTTAATCATTTTTTAGCCAGATAGGGCGAGGGAACAGCTAATGGGGATTTAAACTATAACAAATTGGCAGGATGTGATAAGATGGCGTGCTTGCTCTATTGAAACAATTAGTATAGGTTGAGAACAGACTCCTGTGGGAGTTTAAACATACTGGAAGACACTGTTCTGGAATGACGCGCGCGTAGGAAGCATGCACTGACCAAGTCAATGCATGCTGACAGTACCTGCGTACACTATTCCTTCACTGGCGTGCGCTAGTAAGCTTAAGCCCACAACTCTTATACTCAACCCTCTGGGCTCTAAAAGTGACCAGTGCACACCCAGGACAAACAAAGCAGTTTATGTACAACTATAGACAACTTAATGGGCTACAAAGCCACATAAATAATAAAACACCCCACAAACAGTGTGGGGACAAAAACACAGGCCAAGGCCTAGTTACCACGCAATGGCCAGCCGCTGGTCAGAAGCGGACCTGCGTGCGCGGGTAAACCATTGCAGCACGCAGGTTTGAGCCTTCCAATCAATGCTTGGCTTTGCACTTTCTGGGTTCTGAGACATGATGAGAAAAACCCCAGAGGTATTCCATAACAATAGATATGAATATTGAAAAATGTGCTAAGAAAACCTCCATTTCAGAGCACATAATGGGGGGGACTGGGTTGAGAGCTTCTCTCTCTACCCTAGAGAGAGAATGCACTCCCCATACCCTGTTTATCCACATTGGATCCGATCTTGAGGTAACAAAGCTCAATATCGGTACAAAACCGAACAAATCCCACTGATTCAGTCCACCCCATGGACCGACTTCTCAATGGACTAGAGGTAATCTTGTTCTGTGGAGATCCAATCAAAGGTGAAGCTCCTTTTGGCTAAACCCAGGATCGGAGTATACCAGATGTACTGAGCTGGTAGTACACGGTGGAGGTCGGCGACTCGCCGTTCATGGTGGGGCAACTCCGTTTAGATCTGGACCCAGATTCTTATCTGATTTTTCAACCTTAATCGGAGCATCCTTCAAGCTCTCGAGTTGGGCTACCGACAGCTATGGTTTGCAGGGCAACAATAAGGGTCATCCATGGCCGTGGAGGTCGTAGAAATCAACACCGGAAATCTAATCGACTCAGTGTAAAACCAACACTGGAGTATCAAGATCTGATTCTGAGATCGGAACACAGAATCAGGCAAGGGGTATGATCCACAGCCGTGGGTCCACTCACAGAGATCCTAGCTCGTGGATCCTTTTACGGCAAACGGTATCATCGACGACCCTATCTCAGCTCCGACGTAGCTGCTCTAGCTGTACTTAGCGAAGGCAGCGGTGAGTTTTCTTTCCGGCGATGGCGGGCTCAGCGCTGAGCTTCATCGACAGCAACCTTGGGTTACTTGCCAGCCATGGTGGTCGTCACTGCCAACCTCGGGTTACGGCAAGTTCAATCCAGCAGCCGGTTTATTCGGATTGGGCTGGAAATCACAGACAAAGCTGTCGGTGGCGTACGTAGAGATTCATATTGAAACACTCGATCGGGCAGTCAACTGTAGGATTGAGATCGGGTGTATCTATTTGGCAGTCATGTATCTGAATTTATACGACTGAGTTCCATAGTTGGTTCCATCGCTTCTACAATTTTTACATGCTGGCCTAGTATTTACATGCTGAAGTTATGTGCTAGCCTGGTATTTTACAGTAGATCGGTTTGGGATACATTATGATCTTTAATTGGATTGTGAAGGTTTCATCTGGACGGAATAAGTTCCATTGCTCATGCTCTTTGTTGAGCTTCTTTGCATGCCTAGTATCTTTGCTTCATTAACCTGGCTCTTTTGCGTTGTATGGTTGGGACCGTGGCTATCGTTGATTAGATTGGATCTTGCTCTGATTGAAAGGGGTTGCTTCTGTGGTTGTCTTCGACTAGATCAGTGGTTGGGCTCTGATCGAAAGAGGTAGCTTTTGGGGCTGTCATTGATTAGATTGGTGGTTGTTCGCTGATTGAAAGGGGAAGCTTCCGTGTTTGTCATTGATTAGATTGGGGTAATGCTTTGATTGAAAGGGGAAAATTGGCGAGTTTTCTTTGATTATATTGGTGTATTGCTCTGATTGAAAGGGGTAGCTTGGTCTCACCTGCGGTTCGAGTGGCCTTTTCGTTGGTTATGCACTGTTTTTGGTTCTTGAGCTGTCCCACTTCTTGGTTTAGCGAGCCTAGGGGATTAGGTTGAGGGTGTATTAGTCTGGATGGAATGGGCATGGTGTGCAGGGTGCTTGGGAAGGTATCCTTGTCGGATGTCGTCATCTCCAGTTCAAGCCTCTTCTCGGTGCCTGTCCCTTTGTAGTAGCTGTTCTTTAGAAGTGGGTTTTATGCTTGTTTTTTGGGTTTGGTTGGAGTATTAGTGTCTTGGTTTGCTTACCCCATCTCTGGAGTCTGTGGTCGTTGGTAGTTGGCTGGGAGTGGTTTGATTTAGCGAGCCTTAGGATTGGATGAGGGAGTATTAGGCCAGATGGAATGGGCATGGTGTGCAGGGTGATGCCCCCTGTCGGATGCCGTCATCTCTGGTTCGAACCTCTTCTTGGTGCCTTGTTTCTCTGTAGTAGTTGTTCAGCCTCTCTTGTTGCCGTATTGCTTTGTTGCTGCTATTTCTCAGTGATGGTTATCATTTGGTCATTTTTGACCGCGACTATTGTTTTTATTTCCTAGCCTGGTAGGATGTGCCAAGCAATATTTCGCTTTCTTTTTTTACTACTCGTATCACCACATATCACATATCATTCCCTGTTGTGCTATCCTTCCGCTTTGATGGATAGCGCAACGGGGTATGATCTCTACACGCATTACACTTTTGTTATTTTACTTACTCGACCTTACTCTCCATGCGGGTTGTGCATGAGTTATCACACTTTTTTCAATCTTCTTTTTTTTCCTTTCTTTTCCTCCTAGGGTATGCTCCTTGTAGGCTGTATATTTGGTTAACATTTTTTAATTTCAAGCTAATTTACCACACAAAAAAAAAAAAGAAGTAAAATTAGCAGACTTAACTAAGGAAAGCAGTAAACAGGTTTTTAGCATGTTCACAGTGTGATATAGATAAGAAATAAAGCATAAAACAGGGATTCTGACCCCACGCCGGATCCGCGCGCTCCAAAAGTGGAGTACGCAGGTTCCGAACCGCTCCAAACTGGAGTACGCTAGTTCCGAACTGGCGCACGCGGGTTCGTCCTAGACAGATTCCAGACGATTTTTGTAACCTGCCAGTTTTAGGGCCAGGACTGGTATTGATTACCAGCCTTAACCTTGCTAACTCCCCTCAGGGATCAGAACAGGAAAACATACAAATGTGTTATACCTTTGGTTTTGGGGTTTGAATGGGATTGAGCTTTGATGTTTGAGATTGAATGAGGTGTGAAAATGGAGTATAAGATTTTGTAACCTTTTGATCTTCTATTCCAAGGTGTATGGATTTTTCTAACCCAAGATGTGTGATTTTTTTGTAACCCTTCATATGGAAGCATATGGGGGGTATTTATAGGGCAAAACCCTCCATTAAGGAAAGCATTCCATTAATGGAAATTAGCATTCCATTAATGAAAACTATTCCATTAATGGAAACTTTCTAGAAACCTTCCATAAATGAAAAGCTTCCAGAAATCTTCCAGAAGTGGAAAGTATAAGGTTGGCTGCAACTTTAACCAGCGCGCGTGAGTCGTGGACGCGCGCGCGTAGGTCCAAATGATCACGCGCTGGTCAACAGTCAATCATGACCATTTGACCAACACCTTGCACTTTGACCCACGCGTGCTAGTTCTCAACCAGCGCGTGCCAGTAGGGTTTTGGAAAAGCTTGGTTAAGGTTGAAAAAAGGGGGTCAAACACTCAAAGCTCAACCACTCGACCTTCCCGGGGTGTTCTTGATCCGTTTCATCATCGGGGAATCAAATACCGTAAGTAAACTAATCTGGAAAGTCCAAAATAGGGTGTCTACACCCGCAAATGTCGATTTAATATTAGCTTTGATAATGTGTTTATTTCTTTAGGCACGGACAATTTCTAGATTGATCGAGTTTGAAGTTTTCTCAACAAAATGACATATTGGAAAAGTCAGGTTTGTCGGTCAATAGTAGGGAAGGGTGGTTCAGTTTAGTTGTGTTAAAAACACGTCGCATTGTGCCTTTAGACACGGACAACTCCTAGAACATAAGCTTTAACTCTAGAGAATTGATGCTCCATTGCAAAGGGAAATCCATATAAGAACCACATTGCTTAAAACCAAGTTTTGTATATCTGTGGGGTAGCTTAGTCCAATAGGTTGTTGAAAGTTATGAGATTTTTTGGTATACATACTTAATTTGGTTTGGTGAAACTCTCTGAAGCACCAACACTCCTAGAGATTGCCGCATCCGTACCGGACACTCCAAAGACACTCGACACACCGGAAACACATACATGTCCATTAGATTTTAATATTTTTAATTGCGGGACAAGCCGGGGACACGACAAGGTGAACTATAAATTTTAAAAGGGGAAATTCCAGATACACCCCCTGTACTTTGGTCGTTTTTCAACTACACCCCCTCTACTTCATTTTTAATCACTCACACCCCTTGTCACGCCCTCAATTTTCAACACAAATAATTAAACCATTTCAATAAAAGATCATCGCATTAAGTAAATAATACCCCAAAAGAGAGTTCCCACCTGTTTAATTACAAAAAATAAGTCCCTGAGTTTAAAAGTAATACAACCTTGGCACTCCGGCCCATACTAATCTAATTACAAGTACGGAACGTTTAGACTATTACAAACCGTTACCAAAAGATAGTACAAGTGCAAAATTAGTTACAGAGCCATCTTTAATCAAAAGGAATCATTACAAAGATGGTTACGTAACTAAGATATATTTAGCTTCCAAAAGGGGTCTTCATATCACTATGCTCGAAACATGCTTGCTACTGACCGGCGTTTAAACCTGAAAAGAAGGATTTTGTTGAGCTACTAGAGCCCAGTAGGAAATTCTCTACAAAATCTATATGTAATAAGATGGCAAGCATGAATGCGATGAATTGAATTAACTAACACGGTCCAAACAATGCACGTCAATATCTTTTCAAGTAATATGCCAAATCCCACACACATTCACACACACACGCGCACACTCGACCTCCAACTCATTTCCACCCCTTGCGAGTTGTGTTTCCACCCCTTGCGTCACATTATAACCCACCCCTTGCGATTCTAGTGTCTCCACCCCTTGCGTCACGATATACTCCATATTCATCTCACAACAACGACTCTATTAACACCACAATCAAAATCGGTGCCTCATCCACATTTAACGCACACTGACATTATCAAATACGTTACAACAAGCTCATGAACCATAACAATCAAGACTATTATGCCCATCTTCAATGGAATATGCAATCACCAAGCCACATTCACTCTATTCAACAATAAAGTAGCATTCAAACACCCAAAGCATACTTAATCAACTTAGAACATGTAGAGAATGAGAGAAATCCCTACCAAAGTGGGTTTTGAGCAAAACCCTAGGTCTATCGAGAGCCAAACACTTGAATCCTTCAAAAACAAGCCTCACCCGAGCTTGGGTACAAGATCTAGAGTGAATAAAGTCCACAAACACGAAGAACAAACAAAGATCAACCAATAATCGAGAGGAGAGAGAGAAAAACGTGGGTTTACATCAAGAAGAGAGAACAAGAACATAAAACTCACCATTGGTTCACCAAATGCAAGAATCTTGAGATTTTGAAGAAGAAAACCCTTGGATCTTGAAGATTTGATCTTGAAATCAAGGATCTTGGGTGAGATTGGAGTTGGGTAGGTGAGGGGGTTTCTAGATCTGTTTTCGTGGCCAAATGATGTGGAAAATGACAAAAAGGAGCATTTATAGTGGTCCAAAAAGCGTGCTGAAAAAGTGCAGAAAACAGACCATGTACCGGTACGGGAAAAAGCTGTACCGGTTCATGAACCTTCAAACTGTCAGAAAGCACAACTTCTGGACACCATGTACCGGTACGGGGAAAAGCTGTACCGGTTCATGAAGGGCAGAAAAAAGAAATTTTTTCCACGGACACCGAAACAAACCCGACTTGGTACCAACACTTCCAAACATCAATACAACATCAAAACTAACATTTTACCATCCTCCGAGAGTCCGATACACATCCGGATACATATCTCCGTACACCCCCACAACATACGAGCGATTTTACTAACAATACAACTTACTTAATGAAATAAACGATTTCCGAAATTAAAACAAGTTTGCAAGTCTCTACACCCCTTGTACTTAAGACTGGTTTGGAACTGTTAGTATTTCCGTCCAAAGTAACGAAAAAGCAGGTAATGGCTTGTTGGCGGGAATTTTCCCTTCTAAAACATCTTTTCTAAGACCAAATTGCCCCCAAAACCCATTTACATCCTATATATACAGTGAGGGCTATATACAGTGAGAGCCCTCACGTTAAAATTATTAGTACGATGATAATTCGTCAAACATGTATTTTAATTTTTGAGAGAAGGAGCTACGAAATTTGAAGAAAGAGGAGGAGGATGGTGTTCTTCCACCCCCCACCTCAGTTCCACCACGAGCCACCACCTCCCATCACCATTCTCTCGTCGGAAAACTTGTTTTCTTGCCGGTAACTTCTTAAACTTTCCTGACAGCTTTTTGGACCATCACAAATTCGTATTTTGAGAAATCTTCTGCCATGATTCAATTTTTGAAGTCTTCATAACTTTTAAAGTACGTTTAAATACGAAGATTTTGATTCCAAGAACATGCAAAACCGATAAACACAAAATTAGTTATGATTTTCGGAATATGGACTGATACACATGTTTCGAAATCTGGGCAGAGCCATCTTCTTTTTATTTCTGGGAACTATCCTATTAAGTTATGAATCTGATATTTTTACTGAGAATAATACTTTACGTTAAGAAACTTTGAGAGTCGGTTTCAATATTTTTGGAATTGAAATGAATTAGTTATGGATTTTCTATGAAGACATGTTTGTCTGCCTTGTTTTTCTGTAGAACAGCTTGTTCTTTTGAAATTTGGAGAATATTTGGTTGATAACTAATCTTTCAATTTTTACAGTAGATACACAGGGATGTTACGCAAGTTTGGGTGCTGGTTTGAGTATTTTTGGATCTTATATGAATAAATTATGATTTTTCAAAGAAAGGGTGACAGATTTTAGTAAATGAACAAAGTATTGTTTTTATTTCTTAAAGTACCTTGCATGCATAGGTTTGGGGCTATCAACGTACCATAAATGAACAAAAACCCATACGATTTTGGGGCTATCAAAGTACCAGAAACGAACAAAAACCCTAGACGATTTTGGGGCTATCAACGTACCTTATGAACACAATCTTCTGTTCTTTGAAGCAGATGATTCACGATCTTACGTTTCTCTCTCCACCATTGCAGAACCAGAGCTTTGTAGAGAGAGAGAGAGAGAGAGAGGATAATACGTAAATGAAAAAAGGGGAAAAAGAAAGGGGAATACGAATGGGTATTTCAGTCTTTTTGTTACTTTGGACGGAAATACTAACAGTTCCAAACCAATCTTAAGTACAAGGGGTGTGAGTGATTAAAAATGAAGTAGAGGGGGTGTAGTTGAAAAACGACCAAAGTACAGGGGGTGTATCTGGAATTTACCCTTTTAAAAGCTTGTGGTGGAGTAAAATCTTCTAGAAATGCAAGTTTACATTCATTTTGTAAAATTCTATAACATTGTATCTATAGCTATTTACTTATCTTCAATTTCGGGTATAGTTCCCATCTATTTTTTATAAACCATTTTTAGGCCGATGATTGTGCTTTTTGAGGGAGCCCTTCAGAGTTGAACGAGAAGTATTCTCAGTGGTATTTTGTTGTGTTTCTGAACAAAAAAATTTTAAAAACAAAAATCAAATGATCCCATTTAATCCTGTTACATCAACGTTTAGATTTGATACGCAGGTATCCAGAGATGGAAGGGGTGGTGGTGGTCATACTTGGCTATCCTCTTCCTAATCATTTGGGTCTTCTGAATGATTTCTATTCTATCTTTTCTTTTTTCTGTATTGTTGGCTACCATTCTGTCTTTTTTGTTGGTAGCTATTAATTGCTACATCAACTATGTTGGCTTCGAATTTTGGTGGGTAGGCCCCCACTATGTTCTGAATTCAATAATCTTAAGTGATATTGAAAACTCTTTTGATTAGTGCATGCTTTGTGATTTAGGTAATTGAAAATGTAATAATAATTAATAACTCATTTGATTATGGAGGAATGTAAAGGATTTATTATAACTTTTGACGCAAAATTGTGAAGAACATTGGAATATGTATCAAATCTTAGCATATCATTTTGGGTATATATGTATGAGAGGAATCAGAGGATGATCTTTATTTATGGAAAATGTATTATATTATTATTTATGTTGAAAATCGAGGGCGTGACAGTGACTATAACTTCATGTTTTGCTAAAGTTATAGGGGATCTACCCACAACAGGGAGTATTCAAAAAAGCAATGCTGCATACATTAATATGTGTACCCATCAAAACAGATGTTTTATGCAGAACCATTCGATGTAGTTTTTTTTTTTTTGGGTAAATACCATTTGATATAGTTGAACTCATCATTCGATAGGGTCCAAGAGCATCTACGGTTTCAAATACATTTGTGCTGAATCCGTGCACCCAAATCTTTGTACAGAGACTATCCAAGTCAAAAAATTTACCTAGATAAGGTTTTTCCTTTTACTAAAGGTTACTTGGATTAAAAGACAACAAATGTTAAACAACTTGACAATGAAACTGGAAAATGAACTCAACAAATATAAAAATAACTGTAGATAAGTACCAATGTGGGTCAGATTCAGGTCACGTCCACGGCACGGAATGAGAATAGATCTAACATAGTGTCCAAAAAAAGCACCAGAACGCGAAGGTATAGTCCTTGGAAAGCCGTTATGCCTTGTTTGGTTTAGGAATTTCTTTCATGTTTTTTCAAAATTTAGAAGATTTCCTTATATTCCCCCGTTTTCCGGAAACAGGATTCCTTATCATCCAACCTACTTAAACCCTCTTTCTTTCTTAAAAATGCTATGGATAGAAACTGAGAAAGTGCACAAATCTAAATGTAGAGGGAAAATGACGGCACATGACGTAATTTGATAATTAATACCCGTCAAGAACATGCTGAGAATATTTGTTAATGCTGAAAATATTCTTGGTGAGTATAAATTATCAAAACACGTCTTTGGCCGTCATTTTTATTATGTGTCTAAAACTATATGTCGTATGTGGATCTTGCATCTAGTGTATATATATGAACCCGTTCTTATCACCTAAGATTTGTACACTTACATCTCCATGCGGGGAATTATCCTTAATATGCAGAAAAGTTGGAAAGGGGACATTTTAGAAAAATTATTGCGGTCACATTCTTAAACCTTCGGTATTCCGTTCCATTTCAGCCAACAAAATTTAGAGATAAAATAAGGTAATAAGATAAAAGATCGGATAGGGGGATAGACCCTCAATGGTATTCGAAAACTAATAATCTCCTTCAAAATAGTTATTCAAACACACACAGTACTATGATCAATTACTATTTTAGATGCTAAATCATTTTTCTCGGGGAGACTTCAGTCATTTTGCAATTTATACACGATCCAATTTCTATTCTTTTGTTTTTTAAGATGACTTTTGCACCTCATTTCTTGTGTTATTCACTTGAAAATAATCGAATCATTTTGTTTATCATGTGAAAAATAAATTAAAAAATTAGGATAGTTTAATAATTTTACATGAACAAAGAAAAAAAATGTAAGAGAATATAAGGAGAATAGGAGAATTCAAGAATCATGTTCTTTTTCCTTTCTACACCCACCAAGGAGTAGAAAACTACATATACATGAGCACCAAATTACCCAATATAACGGTTTTAGGGACACAACACTTAATACAACTTTGACTCAAAATATAAAAAACCTTGTGTGAAACCCATGGAGAGAACGAATCTGGAAGGAGGGTCATCTATTACGTACCCTTGATTAGCTAGCAGCGCTTTTGGGGCCATAACTACAGGGCAACCCATGGAGAGGACACGAGTCAAGTTCAGGCAACATGCCAAAACTGCATATGCCAAAACTAAGTAAAAACAAAATTAGATTCATAACCTTCGATGATGAAACCAATGACGCAACACCCATAACCGAACCGTACCATCCTCCATCGCATAGAGGTTATTCAATCTATCATCCTTCATTAGAACAATAGTACCTTTAGAAACTCTCAAAACTCCACCTTTAGTGATGTACTTGCAACCATTGGAATCAGGAGATAAGATTTTCTTCAAATCTGGAACATGTCTAACGTCAAATAATGTCCTCAGAATACCATCAGGCATTCTGACTCTAATAGTTCTTAACCCACTAGTCTTGCAGGGCATGTTGTTTTTCACAAGAACTTTACTATCGTTCATCGATTCAGATGTTGCAAGCCAATCTCTATGGGACGGACGCATGGTAGGAATGCCCAGAATCTAGAATGAATCCAGTATTTGAACAAACATCACAAATGGTCACTGAGAAAACAGCCTTCGATTCATCCGAATCACCTTCACAATACTAAGAAGAACTACATTCTCTTCCTTCTTAGCCTTATTTTTCAATTTAGGACAATCTCTGTTACTCTGTTAGTATGTCCGTTTTCCTACGGTAATTTTTTTTTATTGTCTCTTGATAAATGAAAAGTGAACCAGAAATCCATCTATTGCCATTTTTCCTCGCAACTACTTATTTTTGCACAAATAATTTATCAGCATAGCCTTCACTCTCACTGTAGGGGTTCGATTAATCGGGACCTCGACTGTGGTATCTGGCTAGGTTCCTTCCTCCGCTGCTCCGCGCGTCCGCCGCCTGACCTGCAACAAGTCACTAGGGCTTGGGATGCCCAGTGACCCTCCGACGATCAAATTAGATCTCAGTGAAGGTGTTTAGGTCTAGGGTTAGGATAGTATTGCGTACCTCTTTCAGGTGTGTATCACTTTGTATTTATAGACCTATGTTTACTTGGTCTCCAAGCTAGCGCGTGGAGAGTACGCTCGGGTAACCGCCTTGGGTGACGTCACATATGACGAGGGGGACGAGGTGGTTACGGAGCACATAGGACAGATCTCAATGATTATGCCAGCTGCATGAGGAGCATGATCCTCTCTGGTCCCACTTACAATAACCGTTTCTCCTGGAAGCCTCTGGGAGTACTGGAGCATTGCAGACGGCCGATGCTCCGAAGCCGATCACAACGCCGATGCTCCGAAGCCGATCACAACCGAGGTCCGGGCAACGACCGAGGTAGAGCCCGAAGAGAGCTTGTCGGCAGACCTCGGCCCGGACCCTAGCCACCGGTTCAGGGTTAGTAGCCCGGTTACCGAGCTGATAACCTAGGGCCCTACAATAGTCCCTCAACTTCCTGAGCACCACCACTAGGCTTCGGGGAGTTGACTCCTCTGATGGACTGGCGCAACCTGGCTTTTAACCGACGAGATATTTTGAAGAAAACTGAGCGACCTCCGTGAGAACCGAGCTGCCTGCTCCCGCCCTAGGAGCCACGTGTCGATCATCGCCGAAGTGAGTGACATCATGTGTCGCCTCGACACGTGAAATGTCAGATGATTGGTACGAAACGTCCTTTCGGGGACACGTGTCGAAGCATGAATGGCTCGGTACGCGGCGCGCCTGACCTCGGTTCTGACCTCTAGTTGCTGACCGTCAGATGTGGACACGTGTCGATGATCCAACGGTTCGGTGGGCGACGCTTCGTTTCCCGCGCGACTCTTCGTACGCTCCACTATAAATTCAGAGCGTTTGGAGAGAGAGAGACGTCAAGACTTTCAGACGCCGTCGAACCGCCGCCGCCGTGACTCGCAAACTTTGGATCGTGATTTCGAGTATCTTGGCAGCGAATCTCTACACCAAACTTAGGTATGTTGATCTTTGTTCATCAATCTTCAAGTTTTAGTGCTTTTCTTCATGTTTTTCAACGTTTTTTTAGCGCATTGAGGCGGAGACACCACTCACAACCGTCTGGTGCGTGGCGGCGCTGGCGCCCGCCGCTGCTGTTCTCGTTCTTCCCGAGGCCCATATTCTTCCCGAGGCCTAAATTCTTCCCGAGGCCTATCTTCAACCTTTAGACCAAGGGGAAAAAGTTGTAGTCCCCCGAGGACTTTTTCCGAGGAGGAAAGTCTTTAGAATGACCGAGACCCATAGACTCCGAAGAGCTTACATCTCGTCCCAAGCGTTAGGACCCTTTGCTTTTCCCTAGGCATATAGCTAACGGGTTTTGCACATTTTCCTTGTTTAGGCAGGGGCGAATGGTCGTTGATCTCTCCTCGGACAGCTCCAGTAGTTCAGATTCCTCTTTGGTCGAAGCCATCTTTCAAGAGCTTTGGAGTGAGAGGCTTTACTGAATCCCAATTGATTGGATTGAGCCTGCCAACCCTAACCGAGCCCCACGTGAAATTACCTCCCTTGACCCCTGGGAGATGGAGGCCCCAAGTACGTCGGACCACGGGCCGGGGCCGTTTGGAAATGCGCCCGAGGAGATTCAGGGACGCCGAAGATCGATGAGACCCTGTTCATATAAAAATAAGTACTTCACCGGGGACCCCGCAGCCTACGCCGAGTTCAAGAGACTCTATAGTATCCCTCCAGACGTTGAGGTTCGGTTGCTACAGGACACCGAGCCGAAGAAACTTCCGCATCGGCCAGGGGAGTTGATCTTTCCCCTGATGGCCATCTGCGAGGGTGGCATCAGGTTTCCCCTCCACCAATTCGTACGTCGGGTGCTCCGAACCCTCAACCTTACCTCCTCCCAGCTTACGGTGAATTCTTACCGAATTATTACCAGCATCATCGAGCTGAGGAGGCAGTTTAACCTCACATTCGGGCTCGAGGAGCTCTTCGGTGTCTACCTCTTGGGGGTTAACCGAGGCCACGACTGATACTACCTCTCCTGCAGATCGGGGAACGACACATTTCTGATCGATCACTTACCAGACTCCGAGGAGTGGGCGAGTATCTATGTCTCGGTCACCGGGAACTTCATGTTCGGGCCCAGAGAGAGCATAGACACAACCACCAGAGTCCCATTTGGGACTGGAACTCCTGGTCGGTAACTTGTTCTTCGGTAGATTTATTTTCGGTAGATTTATGCTATACCTTGTGTACTTGCATTGATTTTCTTGTTTTGATACTTCTCTGCAGCCGAAGGCATCGTTCAGGAGCTTCGGGAAAGGGCCATCCGAGCTTGGATAACCGCCGCCTACGCAATCCCAATCACCAGCCGGTATGCCCTTCAGCTTCTCGGTTACGTCCCCTCGTATACCAGCTACTTAAAGAAGAAACCGAGGAAGCAAGGGGTCCCGAGGTCAGGACGAGGAGGCAGAGGAGGAGGACGAAGGGGAGGCGGAGGAGTGGGGAGAGGAGGCAGAGGAAGAGCTCTTGGCATCGAGGGAAGCAGCTCCGAGCCTCAAGGTGTTTTAAGAGAGGTAATTGACCAAGAGACGCCCGAGAGGACCGGACTGAGCAAGGAGATGACGGACCCTGAAGCTCGCGAGGTACTGAATCTCAGACGTCGAAGGCCGAAAGGCCGAGGCCGAGGCTCAGTCACCGGTACACCTGGTGCTGGGACCTCGGGGGTGATCCCTGTTTCTCCGCAGGAGCCCCCGGAGAAAAGGACTCGGCGTGAGGGGGAAGGAGACGCCCGAGGTAAGGAGAAGGAAACATCTCGGATCACCGAGGAGGAGGAAAGAGTGGAGGAGCAGGACCAGGAGTCTGCGGAGAGAGGAGAGGGGACCTGGGTCCATCCGAAGGATCTTCCCTGGACCCCGGAATTTCGCCATTAAGCTGGGCGCCTGATTCACCATGCGGACAGCGTGTCGAACCTCGGTACAGCATTCGGGATGCTCCGAGGCTGTGTTCTTCCTAGGGACGCCAAGGCTGTCTAGGGGTTGACCGAGGACATCACCGGGGAGATAGCACATGCCCTTTTTACTGTAAGTTGTTTACTTTTCACTTATTGTTGTTAGCTAAGTCCACACTCGTGATTCTTCTTCGGTTTGCTGCTCGCAGGCTGGTGCTCGGGCTTTGGTCATGAATGACTGATGCAAAGCTCAGGAGCAAGAGATTGAGGAGCTGAAGAAGGCCCTTGAGCTGAAAGAGGATGACCTGAAGATGGCTCAGGAAACCTGCGATCTTTACCTTGCGGATTTCCAAAGGTGCGACAGGGAAAGGGTGGCAGCCGAAGCCCGAATTGCAAAAGCCGAGGAGAACGTAACCACCCTAAGGGCCACCCGAGCTCGCGAGGTTGAGGCTGCTGTGAACAAGGGCTTTAATGATGGCTGGGCCGCAGCCGGGGTGGAGTATAAGAAGCAAGTTCGGGAGATTGAAGCCGAGCTGTACAGGGATCGCTTCCTGGATGGCCTTCGGTTTGGCCATGAGGCTCTTTTGAAGAAGTTCGATCTCCCAGCCGATTCTGAACTCCGGGTCTTGCCCGAGGTGCCGCCCGAGGAGACTGTTATGCCCGAGGAGGAAGAGGAGGACGAGCAAGTGCCAAATCCTGAGGCGGGTATTTAGACCGCTCCTGTTGTCGTTGCTTCAACCGGAGACGTGGCCCAGAGCCCTCATCCCCCCAGTACTTAGGATTTTTTACCTTTTCTTTAGTTTTCCACTTGGCTGGACGGTTCCGAACATTTGGGATTTACCGTTCCAGGGTTTGTAAATGATCTCACCGAACACGTAACCGAAGTCCGGTTGGAAGTAATAGTTTAACCTAGGAGTAACTTTGCAATTCATTTCGTTGCTTCTTGAATGAAATGCTTGAATGGTTTTGTACCTTGTTTATTTTTGAGATGATTGAATGGTTTTGTGCTTGTAACCGAAGGGTGCCTCTTGCCCTTGCTTCTGTTGAAATGCTGTGAGGTATCGACAGGTTTTAACCGAAGCATTAACCGAGGAGATCTCAAAAATCTACTCCGAACCTAAGGGAGTAAGTTAAGACATAGGATCGAGTAAGTTAAGACGAAGCGAAGTAGTTTATCAATTTTTTGAATTTTTGCATGCCCCCGCTTTGGTTTAACTGACGCCGAGCCTAAGGGAGTAAACCGAAGCAACTCATTGTGGTAAGGTGGCTATTTAGATTAGGGCTAGGGTCCTGAAGTGGAAATGGCGTCGGCCACGGCTTCGGGACGTAGCGAATCTAAATAGTGCATGACTTATTGGAGGGTCGGCGTAAGGGGCTCGGGAACAATACCGAGTGTCCTTAACGCCAACGTCCGAAAGTCCGAAACGACCGAGGAGGCCGCGGTGACTTGGTGAGGGATCTGCCCGGGGAATATCCCACGGAGGACAGTCCCTGAAGTCAGGATAAAACGGTTCACGCAACGGCGAACCGAGTACGAAGAGTAAGTGACAAGATTAGACTAGTGATAAACAAGAAATTCTCATTAAAACTGGTATAGAATCAAGCCATTACAAAAGTAGGTTGGTTTCTATCAAACTTTGACAAAAAATGAAAACCTTGCAAATAAACAAGTCCAAAAGACCGAAGCCTGGCTACCCATAAAACTTTCTTCACGTTATTAGCATTCCAGGTCTTGGCAATTGGGGAACCATCTAACTTCTCCAGCTTGTAGTTTCCTAAGCCGAGATGCTTTAGGACTCGGAAAGGGCCCTCTCAATTACGCATTAATTTCCTCTTCTTGGACTTGTCCACCACCTTCTTCCAGACAAGGTCGTCTGGTTTGAATGACCGAAGACGGACGCTTCGGTTGTAGCCCTTGGCAACCTCTTGCTGATAAGATGCCAGCTTGATTCTTGCATTCTCCCGCTCCTCCTCGGCCAGATCGAGGTCTGCAGCAATGTTCTCATCGTTCATCGATTCGTCGAAATTTTCGATTCGGATCGTCGGGAGCCCGACCTGGAGGGGGATTACAGCTTCCATTCCAAATGCCAAGGAGAAGGGGGTTCGGCCGGTGGATCGCCGAGGTGTTGTACGGTAGCCCCAGAGCACCCGAGGGAGCTCTTTGGCCCACTTGCCCCGGCGCGATTCGAGCCGTCGCTTCAGTCCTGACGAGATTGCTTTGTTTGCAGTTTCGGCTTGCCCGTTGCCCTGGGGGTAGTATGGAGTAGAAGTGTCCCATTTGATGCCAAATTCATCCAAGAGTGCTCGATACTTTTGTCCGGTGAACTAGCTGCCGTTGTCGGTTAAGATGGCGAAGGGTACACCGAAGCGAGAAATTATATTTCGCCAAACAAAACGAATGATGTCCGATTCTTCGACAGTGACTAGTGGTTCGGCCTCGACCCATTTAGAGAAATAATCGGTAGCGGTTAAGAGGAACTTAAATCCTCCAGGAGCGACGGGGAGCTTGCCGACGATGTCCATGCCCCACTGGGAGAAAGGCCATGGGCTGGTGAGGGGGCTGAGGTCCCGAGCTGGCTGATGAATGATAGGAGCGAACATTTGACATTTCCGACAACGTTTCACAAATTCCTCAGAATCTTTCTTCATTGTGGGCCACCAGTATCCTTGGGTGATAGCTCGGTGCGCGAGGGAGCGTCCACCGGAGTGGCAACCGCTATCCCCGGCGTGGAGCTCTTCGATGATTCCGGGGACCTGGTGGGGGTGTGCAACCAATAAGTAGGGGCCGGTGAACGACCTTCGGTAGAGTTTTCCATTTGGATTGAGCCAGAAGAGGGCGGCCTTGTTGCGGAGTCGGTGGGCTTCCTTTTTGTCGGTTGGTAGTGTGTCGTCGCGTAGGTAGCCAACGATCTCATCCATCCAGCTTGGACCGAGCTCCACATTTAATATCTCATGACTTAACACCTCAAGCTCGAAGCTAGGTTTGTCAATGGAGCTAAAGGAGATGGAGCGGTGTTCCGAAGCGGCACAGGCCGAAGCGAGTCCAGCGAGGGCGTCGGCGTGAGCGTTTTGTTCTCTCGGGATGTGTTCGACGTGAATGGCTCTGAAGCTCTTGAGAAGCCGAACAGCAGAGCTTAGGTAAGTACGCATTCGATCGTCCCGAGCCTCATACTCCTCGGAAAGCTGGTTGACCACAAACTGTGAATCGCTGTAGATAACAAGTTCTTCAATCCCAAGGGCTTCGGCGGTCTTGAGTTCGGAGATGAGCGCCTCATATTCAGCCTCGTTGTTTGAGGCCGGAAAGTTGATGGAGAGAGAGCTTTCATGTAAAACACCGAGGGAGAGAGAAGTACGATCCCAGCCCCGGCGCCTCGGCTATTTGAGGCGCCATCAACATACATTTTCCACATGATGAGGAGATTTTTAGGCACTTACTGTCGGGCGTTGTCCTCTTGACACGTGTCAAAAGGTAACTCGCTCAGTCCGACATCGCTCGATCGGACTTCTCAAACCTTGCTGAGACAACAAGATATGCACTGACTGGGTCAATACGGTTACACTCGCCGATATCCTCGGGCATGGAGGAGGTAACCCCACATCCCTCGAATTCCTGGACTGCGGAGCCATGACTCCCACGTCCACCACTCACTCCGGTTCCGGCGGGAGTCCCCCCACTCCGAGGGACCTCAGCCACTGTCATGGACCACGATCTACCACCTTCATGCCCCTCACAGAGACACGAACCACCTCGTCTATAAATGGGCAGTCTGCCTGTTGGTTTAAGGTACGTACAAAATTCTACCCACTAAGCACACAAAGTTTTACTCTCATATACTCTTACTGACTTAGCCATCGGGAGGGTCCACGACTGGCAACACCCCCAGTCCTCGGACGCTGTTTTGCAGGAACTCCTTGAAGACGGAGCTCGGATTGACCGTCCAGTTTCGGGCATCAACAGTTTGGCACCGTCTATGGGAAACGACGAGTTTTCTACTTCATAAATTCAACTGTTTCAAAACCCTATAGAATTGTCAACACGAGAGCCGGAAGCCAACGAAACGGTCCAGATGGGGAGGATCGTGGCAACCCTCTCCAGGAGCAGGTTAATCAACTCACACAGATGGTTAATCAGCTCCGGGAGCAGAACACCAAGCTTCTCCAACGTCTCCCTCAACCAACTCCCCCCAATGAGGAGCGGGAGGCGAGCGGAGACTCACCAGAGATTCAGGGCACCCACCACGGTGGGGATCCCTTTGACACAGCTGATCATCGCCAATCCACGGCGGCTGGCGATAACAGCTTCGTCGCCCTCCGACAAAGGAATGCTCCCAACTCTGGGTCATCATTGGCTCAGGGGGCTGCGTTCAAGGAGCTACAGGAGAAGGTGGACCAGGTGCTGAAGCAAGTTAACGACCGAGGGGCCAGGACTGTGGAGAACCTGGTTCAGAAGACCAATCTCCCTTTCACGGCCGAAGCCACTATTTACCCACTTCCCCAAAAGTTCAGGCTTCCATCACTCGAGCCTTTTGATGGATTGGGTGACCCCCTCGATCATCTGGAGACGTACAAGGCCTTCATGACGTTACACGCTTGCCCAGACCAGATCATGTGTCGAGCCTTCCCCACCACTTTGAAAGGCTCGGCCAGAGTTTGGTTTGGAAAGCTAAAGCCCGGCTCAATTGGGACGTTCGACAAATTGAGCAAGCTGTTCATCGAGCACTTCTACAGCGGGCGACGTCAGCACAGACCGGCCACTTACCTTCTCAACGTCAAGCAGAAGGAAGGAGAATTGCTCCATGATTACATTAAGTGCTTCAACAACGAGGCGCTCTTAATTGACGAAGTAGATGACAAAGTGGCTCTCACCACCTTTATTGGTGGACTCCAGCCTACCAAGTTCTTCGAGTCTGTCTCGGAGAAGCCACCGTCTAGCATGGCGGAACTAATGAACAGGGCTCAGAAGCACATCAACGCCGAGGAAGCGATGGCCGCTCGGTGACATTCGGAAGAGGCATCAGGCAATGACAAGCGGAGGCATGAAGCGGAATAGTCCAAACCCCAGAAGGAGGTCAAACCGGAGAAGAAGCCAAGAGGGGAGGACCGCCCATGTGCTCGAGGATGTTTCGAGCGGTTCACACCGCTAAGCGCGACTCCCGAGCAGGTGCTGGTCCACCTGATCAACGACCCAGAACTTCGCTGGCCCAAAGCAATGAAACCAGGGGTTCCTAGAGACCGAAGCAAGTACTGCCGCTTTCACAAAGATCATGGGCATGATACCTCCGACTGTATCGAGCTCAAGAAACAAATTGAGAATCTGATCCAACGCGGTCGCTTGCGGAGGTTCATTCAAGACAAGCCCGAGCCATCTGCTCGGCCCCTGCATCAGGAAAGGCGGGAAGACCGTCACCCTCGCGCCAACCCGGAACCACGTAGAGCACTTGGAGAAATCCACACTATCTCTGGTGGGTATGCCGGAGGCGGCGAGTCCAACACTTCCAGGCGTGCGCACGCCCACAGGTTGCGATCAGCAGAGGTCCTCCTCACTGAGAGGCCTTGGAAGGAAAGAAGAATGGAAGAGCAAACCATCAGTTTTCACGCCAGCGACTCCGCAGGTGTCCAACACCCTCACGATGATCCACTGGTGATCACCGTCACCATCGGGAACTACAGAACCAGCAGGGTCCTTGTCGACAACGGGAGCTCTGCAGACATTCTCTTCTCCGGAGCCTTCAAACAAATGGGGATCCCAAAGGACAAGTTACAGCTTGTTCGATCCCTGTTGGTTGGGTTCTCCGGCGAAAAGGTTCAACCCATGGGGACGATTGACCTCCCAGTCACCATGGGGGCTGAGCCATGCCAGGTTGTAAAAATGGTCAAGTTCCTCGTGATGGATTGCCCTTCGGCCTACAACGCAATTCTCAGGCGCACGGCCCTTAACAGCATGAAGGCGGTTACCTCAACATACCGCCTGGTGATCAAGTTCCCAACCGAGAATGGCGTAGGGACCCAGAAGGGAGACCAAGCCTCGGCGCGCGAATGCTACGTCGCAACCCTTAAAGAGAAACGTTCACAAGAAACCTTCATTGTGGATGCACTCGAAGTCCGAGACGAAAGAGAGGAGATCCACGCGGAGCCTGTGGAAAAGCTGGACAAGGTCGACGTGGGAGAAGGCCGGAATCTTCAAATTGGCTCACTACTTCCCCCTCAACTGAGGGAGCAGTTGGTCACCTTCCTGAAAGACAACAGGGATGTCTTCGCTTGGTCTCATGCGGACCTGACAGGGATCGATCCTGAGGTAATGACCCACCACCTGAATGTGGATCCTACCTTCAAGCCCGTAAAACAAAAGCCGAGAATCTTTGGGAAAGAAAGGAGCGATGCCGTCCTTGAGGAAATCCAGAAGTTGATCGACGCTGGATTTGTCCAGGAGGTGCAATATCCAGACTGGCTGGCCAATGTGGTGCTGGTCAAGAAGGCGAATGGCAACTGGCGCATGTGTGTGGACTTTAAGGACCTAAACAAGGCCTGCCCGAAGGACAGTTACCCACTCCCCAGGATTGACCAACTGGTTGATTCAATAGCAGGACATGAACTCTTGAGTTTCATGGACGCTTTCTCTGAATACAATCAGATCCTGATGCACCCAGCCGATTGAGAAGGTATGTCTTTCATTACCAAACGAGGACTGTTCTGTTACCGGGTTATGCCTTTCGGACTAAAGAATGCAGGAGCAACCTACCAACGGTTGGTCAACCAGATGTTCGCCGGGCAAATTGGCCGGAATATGGAAGTATACGTGGATGACATGCTTACCAAAAGCAAGTTAGCCTGCGATCACCCAACCGACTTGGCTGAAACCTTCCAAATCCTCAGAAAGTTTGACATGAAGCTTAATCCAACCAAGTGTGCGTTCGGAGTAGGGGCAGGAAAATTCCTCGGGTTCACAGTTAGCCAAAGAGGAATCGAAGCCAATCCTGAGAAGGTCCAAGTGGTGATTGACATGCAAGCACCCAGAACAATCAAAGAAGTTCAGTGCCTTACAGGGCGAGTAGCAGCACTCAACCGATTTGTCAGTCGGTCGACAGATAAGTGCCTCCCCTTCTTCAAAACTCTGCGGAAAGCTTTCGAGTGGACTGACGAGTGCGAGGAGGCGTTTGCACACCTGAAGGCCTACCTCAGCTCTCCTCCTTTGCTTTCCCGGGCTATCTCAGGAGAGCAGCTCTACCTGTACTTGGCAGTCTCCCCAAACGCGGTCAGCTCAGCTCTATTCAGGGAGGAGCGGGGTATTCAGAAGCCAGTATTCTATGTTAGCAGAGCTTTCCGCGGCCCCGAAGTCAGGTATCCACTCATTGAACAACTAGCCTTTGCTTTGGTTATATCGGCGAGACGTTTGCGCCCTTATTTCTGTTCACACACCATTGTGGTGCTGACCGACCGACCGCTCAAGCAAGTGCTTCAAAAGCCTGAGTTGTCCGGCCGGCTCATCCAATGGTCTATCGAGCTCAGTGAGTTCGATATTGTATACCAACCGCGCAAGGCAAGGAAGGGACAGGTCATGGCAGATTTCCTGGCAGAATTCACTAACCCTTTACAGGACGAAGATGTGATCAAAACAGAAGGACAAGACGTGGAGTGCTCGACAATCTACGCAGATGGCTCATCCAACAAGGCCGCAAGCGGCGCTGGGATTGTGCTTATCTCACCACTCGGTGAGCAGATGGAATACGCACTACGGTTCAGATTCAACGCAACCAACAACGAGGCTGAGTATGAAGCAGTCGCTGTTGGGCTGCTGCTATGCTCACAGATGAGAGCTAAAATGGTCAAAGTCCTCAGCGACTCCCAGTTGGTTGTCCACCAGTCCAACGGGGAAGCTGAGGCCAAAAACGAGAAAATGAAGAAATACTCAGAGCTAGTCGCCAAGATCAGAGCAACCTTCGAGAAGGTGACTTTCTTACAGGTCCCACGTGAAGAAAACCAAAAGGCGGACTCCTTGGCTCGCCTGGCAAGTGCTCCTGATGAACAGCTGGGGCCCGTGACTGCTCTCCAGTACCTTGCAGAGCCGAGTATCAATGACAAGAAACCCGGGGAAGTCCAGGTTATCCATGCCCATGCAGAATGGGCGGAATCCATCATCAAGTTCCTCCAGGATGGGGAACTCCCCTCGGACAGAAGGGAAGCGAAAAAGCTCAGGTACCGGTCGGCGAGATACCTCCTCCAGGATGGCACCCTCTACAAAAGAGGCTACACCTACTCTTACCTCAGGTGTGTCTCAGATGTGGAGGGCCAATTCATTCTAAGGGAGATCCATGAAGGAATCTGCGGCAACCATTCCGGGGGCCGAGCGCTGGTATTCAAAGCACTCCGAGCGGGCTATTATTGGACCACCATGAAGGCCGACTCCAGCAACTTTGTGCGTTGATGCGACAAGTGCCAGCGCTTCGCTAACATTCCACATCAGCCTCCAGAGCCACTCATGCCCATCGATAACCCTTGGCCGTTCGCACAGTGGGGGATCGACATCATTGGCCCCTTCAAGTTGGGGCCAGGGCAGCACAAGTTTTCCATAGCCGCAATCGACTATTTCACTAAGTGGGTGGAGGCTAAGCCGCTCGCCAAGATCACTCAGGAGGCCGCAAGAGATTTTGTCTGGAAGCACATTGTTTGCAGGTTCGGGATTCCCCATGCCATCGTCTCAGACAACGGCAAGCAATTCGACAACGAGATGATGCGAGATTTCTGGGAACAGTTCAACACCAAGTGCAAATACGCAACTCCTGGTCATCCACAGGCCAATGGGCAGGCAGAGGTCACCAACCGCACCCTTCTTGGCATCATCAAAACCAAGCTGGACGATGCCAAAGGGTTATGGGCAGGAATGCTACCAAGCACCCTCTGGGCATACCACACCACTGTACGCACCCCAACGGGACAAACTCCCTTCCAGATGGCTTTCGGCTCTGAAGCGGTCATCCCAGTTGAGGTCGCTATCCCAAGCTACAGGGTCCAGCACTACAATGCAGAACAGAATGATGAGGCCCTCAGCCTAAACCTCGACTTGCTCGAAGAAACCAAGCGAGCGGCTGCAGTCAGGGTGGCCTCATACCAACAGAAGGCAAAGCTTTATTTCGACAAGAAGGTGAAACACAGAGCTTTCCAAGTAGGTGATCTGGTCTTAAAGAAGGTACTGGAGAAGAAGAAACTAGGTAAGCTGAATCCGAAGTGGGAAGGCCCTTTCCAGGTCCAGAAAATCATCAAGCCCGGGGTATACCAACTGGTCACCATGTCTAGTTGGAAACTCCCTCACCCGTGGAACGCGGACAATCTGAAGATTTACTATCAGTAAAATCCAAGTTATTTTGCTTTAAATTTGTTTCCTGACCCTCGTACAGTTGGGTCCAGTGCTATTCTTTTTCTAGGCTGTGCGCCTCTATCCCTATCTCATTCGATGAGTTTCTGGATGATCGATTTGTAATCTCTCTTAAATTCATCAATGGGAATATATCCTTGTCTTTCTTTTCCAAAAAGGTTGTCTTAAGAATACTTCAATAAGATTGTCCCAGAAACCACGAGTGAACAAACAAAATGACTTGAAGAGACTAACATGGCCCTCTTCGGTCGGCCAGCGAGTTAACCCGCTCTCCTGGCAGGACGGCACTCGTCTATAAATAAATCGACTTGAAGAGACTAACATGACCCTCTTCGGTCGGCCAGTGAGTTAACCCGCTCTCTTGGCAGGACGGCACTCGTCTATAAATAAATCGACTTGAAGAGACTAACATGGCCCTCTTCGGTCGGCCAGCGAGTTAACCCGCTCTCCTGGCAAGGTGGCACTCGTCAATAAACAAACGGCCCTAAGGAACCAATAGACTTTCCCCAAATAGGCGAACTAGAGATCTAGCCAAGTTAGCATGCAATTTTTTCTCGCAGCATTTCAAAGGGTGAACGGTACCACTTCACTTTCGTTTAAATTTATGCTTGAATTTTATGCATGAGTAACCTTTTTGCATGAATTTAACCCTACACACTTTCATATGGTCATTCACAAAGAGATTTAGGCATATCCCCCGCTGGTTTGCATAATCAGTATTTTACGTTGCTAGAGAGATGAAGTTCATGTTCATCGGCACTAATATCTCAAACGCCTCGCATAAATTCGGTAAATGGGAAATTATGGACAAAAGGAAATTTTTTTCATTAACTAGACCCCCTCTTTTAATTTGGGAGGAGGGGGAAGACTCCCATTACCAAAAAAAAAAAGGATAGAAGCCTAGAGAGGCCATGAGAAGCCACTAGTCTGGCCCACCCTCGCGTCCTCTCTTGGCCTCGTGGGAGGAAGACGGCGACCCCTCAGGGGAAGTCACCATTCCCCGTGGAGGAGATGGCGTCTCCGGCCGGGGGCCGTGAAGGGGGTTCCAGCCAATTATCAGCAACAGCCGCACCACCTTCTCCACGTTCCGCACCGTGTCCTCCATCACCTCCACCCTCGCCGCCAGCCCCTCTACGATCCTTGTTAGTCCCTGCACCTGTTGGCAGAGGTTCTCCAGTATGTTGTTACTATCATTCGACATTTTACAGGCTTCCCTTTCCTTTCTCTCGTCCCCTCAGAAATGAAAAGTTTTGTGGGGGAGAAGGAGTACCAAGGGTCTGCTTTTATAGAAGGAAAAATCAACCAACTCTTCTTTTGAAAATTCGAATGTTTAAATTAATAACTGCCTTAATGGCGGTAGAAGCGGAAGTGTTGTTAAAACTCCTTGGGAACTTAACTGCTTTAATGTCTAGCCGAAATGTTCCCCTCGTTTGGCGAGATATGCTCGCGCCAACTGCCAGTGCGGGCATAATTACCCGCTCGCCACAGTTATTGCCACTCACTTGTTCGTTTGCTCTACCCAAGTGTATAGGGTAACCTGCATTAACTGGGTGCATCTCACATGATCACTCTCCTCCCTGCATAAAGCATGCATTCAATGATCAAATCTGAATGGTTCAATGAGACCTTTTGGTCCGTCAGCAAAATGATCCAGTGCCCCCGTGGGGGCTCGCTCGGTCTGACAGGCATGCTCGCTCAACACCTGTTTATTCGCTCGGCTCTCGACGGATCATTCAGTGTGACAATCCAACCAAAACTCTCTTGGGGCGGAATCAAAGGCAAGCAACAGGTAAACAAGTGCAGCGTACTAACATTAACAGAGCAACGGTCATGCCCCCGAGGGGACGAACTCCATTCTCTACCTTACCATTAGAGACAAGAAAACGATGTTATGCCTAGTTATACGGTGGTACGAGTTTTTCAGTTGCAGAAATAAAATAAACTACATCAAAACACGTCAGAACAAAAACACAGGAAATCTGAGCATAGAAGGCAGCCAGGTTCAACTCTGGGCATCATCATCTTCGTCATCGCCTCCACCACCACCCACTTCGGTGTTCTCCACATCGGACGGAGGCTCAGGCTTCAGCTCGCTCAAGTCGAGGTCGGCGTACTTGGCCTTCACACGCTTAATGGCTTGCTCGAAGCCACCCGAAAAGTATAGCATTTGCTCGCTAACGCACTCATCAGAAGCTTTGTACTCCTCTACCGCTTGGGCCGCGGTAGCCCTCGCCTGGCCAAGATCGCTTTGAAGCTTCAGGATCATGGTGGACTGCCGAGTGGTGGTATTCTCAGATGCCTGCTTCAGTGCTCTCAACTCCTCCTCTCTCCCTGACAAGGCCTCCCTTAAGCTCTTCAAGTCTACCTCAGACTTCTCCTGGATTTCTTTGGCCGCTTGACGCAACCGCTCCGCCTCCTGCCTCTCTCGGCCGGCCTCTTCAACGGCGTGCCGCAGTGCTGAAGGGCAGTCGGAATGAGTTTTTTCCAGTTGTTCCAGGGAGTTACGACACTCCAGGGCTTGGCGCATGGCACCGTGAAGCCTTAGCTCTCGGTCGGCTAACCTCCTGGCCACAACTACTCCTTCAGCAATGGCCTACAAATAGCAAATACAAGGATAGTCATGAGATATCAAGGGGCTTCGTCACGGGGGCAGGTATTGAAAAACAACACTTACCCTACTCAGATGTAGCTCGAAATTCCTCAGCAGCTTCTCCGCCGGCATCGAAGCGAGACCGTCGTAGACAGGTTAGGCGAATGCACTCAACGCTCGGTGACTGGCAGACGGGTCCGACAGGATGCTCCCTTTAACTGGGACTGTCGCATAGTCGTTCGTCGCTGGGTATATCAGCCCGGCCATGCTCGCCATCTCCGCTTCTGTCCACGGGGCTGAAGGGGCAGGAGGGGACGCTTGGAATGCAACTTTCTTCGGAAGATTCGGGTCCTTCGCCACTAGAGAGGGTGGCCGCTCTTTCCCACTTTTCATTTGTTCGCTCGGTTCGGGGAGCTCACCTTCTTTCACGAGGGACTCTATCACCCGGCCGATCGAAATATCGGGGTCCGCCATCTCCGCGACAAGGGCCTCCTATTTCTCTGTTATCTCTGCGATCCTCTTTCTTTTCTTCTTGCCTAGAGCCTTTAGGGCTGACCTGCCGGCAGCCTCGAGCATTTTCTCCAAAATCTCCTTGCCAATCCTCAGGCGAGAGAGTCTGGTGGAAGTTACTGGCGGGGGATTCATTGGAATAGCCGCTCGGGCCCTCATCTGGGTGTAAGCCACCTTGTCGAATGGCTTGATGTCTAGAAGTGAGAAAACAATTAAAGCAACAATCAGAAAACGGGCAGAACACGGGCAGAGGCAGACAGGGAGAAAGGGTTAAATGTTACCTGCAGGATTTGGCCCCAACCGGTGGTCAAATAGCTTCTGAGGGTTCACTAGCTCCTCGAAGGGGATTTTCTCTTTCCGCATTGCTGCGATCAGTCGATCGATGTCTGGGCTGGGGTTCTCCACCCGCCTGAAGTAGCTCGGCTCAGGGTCTCCCCACACTGTCTGGATCCCTGGGGTGTTGGGACCAACCACTTCATCGCTTTGGTACTCCCATCCTTCTCTGGAGATGAAGAAGAACTTCTCTTTCCATTTTTTGACGGACGAAGGGTACCCAAACACAATCTGACGGCCGTCAAGCGCCTGGAAGTACCAAAAGCCCGCATCCCCCACCTTCGGGGTATAGCAGTAGAAGAAATCATCAATCGTCATCGGGTGGCCCTCAGCACCCAGTGCCTCGAACATCATGAATGCCCCAAAAAAGATGTTCCAGGCATTCGGCATGAGCTGCCCAGGAGCGAGCTTCATACGGCTCAACAGCTCTCGAACGATCCGTAGAAAAGGAAGTCGCAGCCTAGCAAAGAAGGCGTGCTCATAAACGCACACCTCGCCTTCCACAAAGGAGCAAGCCCTCTCTTCCGGACGGGCCGCTCGAAGGGTCACGGAATCTGGGATCTGGTAGGCCGCTCTGATCGTCCCCAGGTCCTCCTCGTAGATCACGCTCACAAGCGTCTCAGCCCTAAAGGATGGAACCTTGACAGCGGTCTCCACATCGATAACGTTGGTGGGGGCAGTCTCCTCCATCTCAGACGCAAGGGAATCGGAAGCAAGATTGGAAAGGTCTCTCACAAGATGCAGGAATGGCCCTTGACTAGTGTAAGAATGGAGTAGAGGGCTTAGGGTTTGTCGCTCGAGACGGGACCTTAACAACTGGTTCCACACGCGGTGAGCAACAAATAACTCCTTTAATCGGTGGTGTGGAACAGCTGGCTCAATCGTAAGTAGGGGGAAATCAACCCCGGGTATCGGGTCACCCGGATTGGCGTCTGCTTCTGGATCCAGTGTTGCGAATCGACTTGGGGGGCAGGAAACAAGGTGTGTTGGGGAATGGCTGCATGTTTGTGCTTATACCCTTCCTTGGGCACGAAAATCAAGGAAAATCCTTTTTCTTCCTCACCGTCCGATCATGAACGGGCAAGATCTGTCGCTGGATCCCCAGCCACAGCCGTCCTCGTATCTCGGGAAATTTCAAAATTTGGAGAGCCCAACTTCACGTGGGGTGTGTATTTGGCGGTTACTCATCATTATCCTTGGGGAAAGGGAGATCTCTTTCTCACGCATTAACTACCTCGAGCACAGCGTCGACAGACGGTGCAGTTATTCCCAGCGTCGAAGCTCGCTCTGCTCGACTTGGGAATGGGGGGCAACTGATGAGGAGATTTTTAGGCACTTACTGTCGGGCGCTGTCCTCTTGACGCGTGTCAAAAGGTAACTCACTCGGTCCGACATCGCTCGATCGGTCATATCCATGTCGCTCGGTCGGACTTCTCAAACCTTGCTGAGACAACAAGATATGCACTGACTGGGTCAATACGGTTACACTCGCCGATATCCTCGGGCGTGGAGGAGGTAACCCCACGTCCCTGAATTCCTGGACTGCGGAGCCATGACTCCCATGTCCACCACTCACTCCGGTTCTGGCGGGAGTCCCCCCACTCCGAGGGACCTCAGCCACTGTCATGGACCACGATCTACCACCTTCATGCCCCTCACAGAGACACGAACCACCTCGTCTATAAATGGGCAGTCTGCCCGTTGGTTTAAGGTACGTACAAAATTCTACCCACTAAGCACACAAAGTTTTACTCTCATACACTCTTACTGACTTAGCCATCGGAGGGTCCACGATTGGCAACACCCCCAGTCCTCGGACGCTATTTTGCAGGAACTCCTTGAAGACGAAGCTCGGATTGACCGTCCAGTTTTGGGCATCAACACCACACATCGCCATGGAAGAGTTTCCAGGCGGTGCAGGGATTTGCTTGGAGAACGGCTTCGGGGCGGGGGGCTGGATTTGAAGCGAGGACGTCGGCCGGTGTGAGCTCGGCGATAAAGTCGGCGAGGGCCTGGGCTTTAATTGCCGCCCTCGGTTGAAAGTGAATTTCATAGTTGGCAAGCTCAACGGCCCACTGGGAGATTCGGTTGGAGAGGTCCGCCTTCCGGAGGAGTGATTTGAGAGGATACTCGGTTAGCACGATGATGCGGTGGGATTGGAAGTACGGGGCGAGCTTCCGAGACGCGGAGACGAGGGCGAGAACAAGCTTTTCCAAGGGAAGATAGCGTGTCTCGGCGGGCGTCATCGTCTTGCTGGAGTAGTAAATGGGCTGATGGTCACGCCCCTCTTGTCGGACGAGGACCGAGCTTATGGCATGAGCCGAAACAGCGAGATATATATGAACAAGTCTTCTTGGTCCCGAGGTGTGACGAGGAGAGGGGCTTTGGAGAGGTAGGCCTTCAGTTGCTGCAGGGCTCAGTCACACTCTCCGGTCCAGCTGAAACTGCGTCGGCTCCCTTTTAGGAGGGCAAAGAACGGTTGGCACTTGACGGAAGAGCGACTGATAAATCTGTTTAGGGCGGCGGCCATGCCGGTTAGACGCTGCACATCTCTCTTGTTGTGAGGGGCTGAGAGTTTCTCGATTGCTATGAGCTGTGAAGGGTCGGCCTCAATACCTCATCGGGAGACAAGGTGCCCGAGGAACTTCCCGGAGCTTACACCGAAGGCACACTTCTCGGCGTTAAGGCGAAGCTTGTGTTTCTTGAGAATCTCGAATGCCTCGGCGAGGTGAGTGAGATGGTTGCCGACCATCATGCTCTTAACCACCATGTCGTCAATATAGGCCATCATGGTATCTCCCAACAGACGCTCAAACATCTTGGTTATCATCCGCTGAAAGGTTGCTCCGGCGTTTTTGAGGCCGAAGGGCATGACGAGATAACCGAAGATACCGTGGGGGGTGATGAAGGCCGTGTTCTCGCCGTCGCCGTCGCTCATAGCGATTTGATGGTAGCCCCGGTAAGCATCCATGAAACTGAGTCAGTCGTGACCAGCTGTGGCATCTACGAGCTGGTCTATTCGAGGGAGGGGGAAGAAATCCTTCGGGCAGGCGTCATTGGGGTTTGAATAGTCAACACAAACTCGCCATTTACCGTTCTTCTTTTTGACCACCACAGTGTTGGCCAACCACTTAGGGTACTATACTTCCCATATGGCTCCTGCGTTTAAGAGTCGGTTGACCTCGTCGATAACGGCATCGGAATGGACCGGGGAGGATCGCCTTGCTTTCTGGATGACCGGGCGGTTGGTTCAGTCGATGTTGAGCTCGTGGCAAATGAACTTTGGATCGACCCCGGGCATTTCGTAGGGGGTCCACGCGAAAACCTCGATGTTGCTCTTGAGGAAGTTCACCATGTCATTCCGTTCGGTGTCACTGAGTGAGGAACCAATAAGGAAGAAACGGGAACCGTCTTCGGTGATAGGGATGGTGACGAGATCCTCGATTGCTTTCTCGTCGGCAGGCCTCCCGACGTCTTCGAGAACCGGAGCCTCTGGCACTTCGATGAAGTTCACCCTGGAAGTCTGTTTGCTGCTTCGGACCGCGTTGACGTAACAACGTTTGGCGGCGGTTTGGTCTCCGTACAGATCTTCCTGGCGTCCGTTGGCACCGATGAACCGGACCACCTGGTGATAAGTAGAGGCAACAGCCTTTAACTTATGGAGCCAGGTGCGGCCAACGATGGCATTATAGGGGCTTGGGACATCGACTACGACGAACTCCATGTCGAATACGACCGAGCCGGAGCGGACGGGTAGGGTGATCAAACCGACGGGCCAGACCGGAGCTCCGTTGAAACCTATGAGGGGGACTTCGGAGGGACGAAGATCGGCGTCTGAGAGCTTCAAATCTTTAAATAAGGAATAGTACATGACCTCGGCTGAGCTCCCCTGATCCATGAGGACGCGTCGGACGTTGAAGGTGCCTATGCGCAGTGTGACCACGAGGGCGTTGTTGTGTGGAAGTTGGACGCGCGCAAGATCCTTCTTGGTGAATGTTATTGTCCATTTGGATCCGTCGTCGGTCCGAGGACGTTTGGCTTCGGGACCGACTAGCATGACATGCTTAGAAGAGGAAGCGTCGTTCAACTCGGCGCGGATTATACGGGCGGCTTCGGGATTCAGAGGGCCGTGGATGACGTGAATCGTCTGAATTTCTTCTTCGGCTCGAGTCTCGGCATTCTGTGCCCGAGCCCTCGTCTTCTCGTGGTCAATGAGGTTGTTGAGATGGCCACCGGCGACAAGCTGCTCCAGGTAGGCCTTGAAGGGCCTGCAAGCGGTCGTAAAGTGTCCCTGCTCGTTGTGGTAGCTACATCGGACTATCGGGTTTTTGATTTTCCCATTTTCGGTTCCGAGCTTTTGATTAGGGAAGGAGAAAAAGGGTTGATCCTTGACTTGGTCAATAATCCTGTAAATAGGGACAGTGAAGACGGTCTTCTCGGCGTTGAAGTCTCCTGGCTTCGGTCCTTTCCTCGGAGACTGTTTGATGTTGTTGTTGACCTGTTTCTTTGGTGTTGAAGCCGAGGCGGGAGCCGGAGCGGACACCGGAGTGAATGGTGCCTTGGAGCTCATAGACTTTCCCATGCCCCTCTCTGCTTTGGTTTCGATAAGCTGGCACCATCATTCGATACGAGTCACGAGATCCTTCATGGAATTAGGCTTGTGCCGAGCGAGATCGTCGTAAACCTGCTCGTCCTGGGCAGTGAGACCGAGCTTAAAACCGCGGGCGGAGATGACACCGTCGCAACCTTCGATTTCGTTGAACAATTCCCAGTAGCGACCGGCGTACTGGCGGAGCGTTTCATCGGGGCGCTTGCGGAGAGCAAGGAGAGAATCGATCTCCTTCTCGTGCTTGTTGCTCGTGACAAACCGAGCCATGAAGGCGTCGCAGAGAGAATCGAAGGAGGAGATTGATCTGGCGGGAAGTTGGTTGAACCAAGTTAGGCCCAGGTTGCCGAGGCTTGCGGGGAAGACCTTACATAGGAAGGCGTCATCTGAAGGCTCGTTGCGAAGGAAGAGAGACAGGACGAGTTTGTACTGAACCAGATGAGTGTATGCCTCGGTTTTACCGTCGTACTTTGCAAATTTGGGTTGGGTGAAGCCCTTCGGGGGGGTGACCGAGTCGATCTCCCTAGTGAAGGGGGAGGTCGTGAGTCTCTCGAGTCGGGCGTCGCGGTGGGGTCGGATCGAACGGTCGAGACCGTCTGGACCCCCGGTCGCGGTACGCTTCTTCGGCAGCGGTCGGTCCTGTCTTTCGTACTCCTTCCGCTTCGGTTGGGAGTTCCCTGACCGTTGAGGAGATCGCTCATACCGGTGCCTCTTGTAGCTATCTCGAGCGTAAGGCTCGAGGCGCTCAGTGACCTGACTTCCGCCACCTTTTTCTTTAGGATGCTGGACGAATGGACTTTTTGACCGAGCGCCCTTAAGGCGCTCACGATACCCTTTTGTTTGGAATTCTAGGAGGGCGTTGTCCTCGTTGGCAAAACTCGGGGTGGGCTCACGGCGACGCTCCTTGGGTTTGATTGGGTGGGTGGAGGAGGCGGAGACGCTTCCGCCACCAAGCCTCTCGAAGGCCGATCGCTTCCTACGAGGACCCTTTGGATTAGGGGAGCGGGAGCGTTCCCTTCGTTCAACATCCTTTTCGTTACGACCCTCCCCTGGTGGTTCGAGGCGGTCCTTAGCTGAGGGGCGGGATTGGTGTTCGACTAGGTGGCCTCCGTCGCGGCTACGGGGAGGGCTGTGATGGCTTCTTCTTCCGCCACGGCTTCCGGAGGAGTGAGACGGGGAGATTTGGAGGAGGTGCTTGATCTCCGCCAACTCGTCCCGGACGTTCCTATTGCGCTCCACGACCGTCGCAAGGTCGTCGATCTTCCGCTCCAGGTGGCGGATGTAAGTCTGGAGTTCGGCGGGAGCCCCTGCCTCCTGAGTCGAAGTTCCGGCCCCGATTCCGACGGACATGTGGGCCTTTCCAAGGGCGCCAGGTCCGCCGGCGGCCAGGTCCCCGAGATTGCCGAGGCCGTAGGTGGTCTTGCTACGATGTTGATCGTCGACTTCCACCATGGCTAGGTTGAAGAGCTTTGGACGGAGCTTTTACGAGGAAGAAAGTGATTGGAAGAAGAACAGCTAGGTCCCCAGCAGAGTCGCCAATTGTAGGGGTTCGATTAATCGGGACCTCGACTGTGGTATCTGGCTAGGTTCCTTCCTCCGCTGCTCCGCGCGTCCGCCGCCTGACCTGCAACAAGTCACTAGGGCTTTGGATGCTCAGTGACCCTCCGACGATCAAATTAGATCTCAGTGAAGGTGTTTATGTCTAGGGTTAGGATAGTATTGCGTACCTCTTTCAGGTGTGTATCACTTTGTATTTATAGACCTAGGTTTACTTGGTCTCCAAGCTAGCGCGTGGAGAGTACGCTCGGGTAACCGCCTCGGGTGACGTCACATATGACGAGGGGGACGAGGTGGTTATGGAGCACATGGGACAGATCTCAATGATTATGCCAGATGCATGAGGAGCATGATCCTCTCTGGTCCCACTTACAATAACCATTTCTCCTGGAAGCCTCTGGGAGTACTGGAGCATTGCAGATGGCCGATGCTCCGAAGCCGATCACAACCGAGGTCCGGGCAACGACTGAGGTAGAGCCCGAAGAGAGCTTGTCAGCAGACCTCGGCCCGGACCCTAGCCACCGGTTCAGGGTTAGTAGCCTGGTTACCGAGCTGATAACCGAAGGCCCTACACTCACCATATACTTTTTCCCTCAATATATTCCTTAGAATATAAGCTGGATTTAACATACACTATGGAAATAGTATCATGTGCATAAACTAGCTAGGGTAGTAACAAAATGCGCACATAGTACTCTGATCCCTCCGCTCTATTTTAAATGTCTATGTTTCTATTTTAGGATGTCCCAAAATAAATATCTCATTTCTAACAATAACCATCAAAACCAAACTTCCAATTCTCTTACTTTTAAAAGTACTCTTTTTTGTCAATTGGTTTGTCCATTGTTGATATTCATGTCACTTTAAATTGACAAAAAAATTCATGATTTAAAAGAAATTGTATAATAAAACTAATTGAGGTTTATCAAATAAGATTCATATTGCATAATTTTTTAATTTCATATCTAAGGATATAACCCATTTAAATGTATTTATTTAATTGCACAGCTTTGAAAGTTAATTTTTAAAATCTAAAGCAATAATTTTGACTCCTAAAAAAGTTGAATTTTCCATAGAGGACATTTAAAATGGGAGTGAGGGAGACAAAAGGCTTGATCATCATCATCAATCTTACCATCAATGTTTTTCAGATTCATAATGATTTTATTTAACTCATCTAAATGGTCTTTAATCGGCAGGTCGTCTGCTATGGGGACTTTGGCCCAACGAACGTTTAATCCCTGCGTGCGTAATATAGTTTCCGTCAAAGCACCCCCTCCCCCCTACCCTTTTTTTTACAACCACGTGCTTTCAGTTTAGGATTAGAAAAAATTATCCAATGTGGATGGAACATTACATTCTAATGTTTCAACTTATGCATCATTGGTTATTATTGTAGAACCCATTACTTTTTGTTAGTGATTTAGTAAACAATTTGACATTTGGCATTTGATGAGTGGTGGAGTATTGTTTGAAAACCACCAAATAATATTTCTAATCATAAATTTTTCTCTCTCTACAATTGTCACATGTCTACACGTACATGTACTTGTCCATACACATATATAGTTAAAATTTTAAACAATTATAACTTTTGTTGTGCATATTTAGTTTTGAACAAAAAAAATATTTTTGAAACCTATTTGATGAGATCTTTCAAATAAGATCCATTTTGAATATGAAATTGTGTACACATAAAAAAATCATTTTATACCCCTTAATTAAGAATACACACCCCTCAAATGCAAAATTCACACCTCAAATTACACAATTCACTCTTCAAAATATATAATTCACACCCTCGATAATAGGCAATTCACGATCCTCTGTTATACACAATTCACACCTCCTATAACAGACAATTCACACTCCTTATGATACACAATTCACATTCTTCAAAATGAAAGAATTCACACGCATCAAAAATGCAGAAGTTATACTTTCTCTACATAGTTCACTCTCCAAAATACACAATTCACACCTCAAAATACAGAATTCACAACCCCTGTTATACATAATTCACTCCCTCTATAACTGACAATTCACACCCTATATAACAGACATTTCACACTCCCTTAAACTCATATTGTACACAATTCACACCCCTTTGTTATAACACAATTCATCCTTAAACAACTCACACCCATATAACAAATAATTCACACCCCTTGAACTCACTTGTACACAATTCACACCCTTAATGACACACAATTCACACCCTAAATGTAGAATTCACACCCCTTATAATAGGCAATTCACACCCCCAATGACAAATAATTCACATCCCATATAATAGACAATTCACACCCCCTTAAATTGTGTACAAAATGAAAAAAATTCACACTCTTCAAATGCAGAATTCATACCCCCTCTATCACACAATTCACACCCCTTATATCACATAACTCACCCCCCCTAGAACTCCTGTTATACACAATTCACACCCCCTGTTTTATACAATTCACACCCATATACAACAATTCGTACCCCATGTTATACACAATTCACATCCATATAAAAAAAAATTCACACCCCCTATAATAGATAATTCACACGAAAAAAAGATACTTCCTATGTCCCTTATTTAGAGTCCAGTATTCCATTTTGGGCTGTCCCTTAATAAGTGTCCATTATGTAAAGTTAGTGGGTAAAAGTTGGTGCATTGTCTATTTTGTCCCTAAAAGTAGATTTCATTTTGAAAAGTTAGTGAGTAAAAGTATAATGATGATGGGTAAGTAGGGAAAGTGGAGGAAAAAGTGGATGTGAAATGTATAATGATAATGTCCTTTTAATAAGTTGGAGTTACGAAGCAGGACACTTAAAAAGAGACGGAAGGAATACAACAATTCACACCAAATTTTTTTTTTTTTCGACACATAATTTAACATTCAATATGGATCTTATTTGATAGATTTCGTCGAGTAGATTTGTAGACACCTCCCAAACGGGGCATCGCCATACAGATTGATCGTTGTTTGCTCGTTTGGTTGCTTGCTTCGTAAACCAAGATCGTGGACATTCCCATGGCTAGGAACATCGCCACACGATAGTGGTTATCATCAAAACAGAGTCGCCACCCAGTTTATTAAAACTAGGAAAACAGATAGAGATTCTGGGTACGGGAGCCAAAAGTACAGTGAGGGGAAGGTGTTAGGCACCCCTCTCTGCCCAGCCGTGAGGCTAGCCCATAGTTGTTCAACATAAGACATGTACTTGCTTTATTTAATTCTAGCACATAGTCCGTTTTTAACCTTTAAACAGTTAATGGTGAGCCAATGCGATAAGTAAAGCTTGCTTCAGAAAGTAGAAAAGCAAAACAAACTGTCCTAGGAAGATGGATCCCGCGGTTGGTGAATGGATGTCATGGCCGAGGGATCCTCCTAGTTTTATGTATCGGCCGAAGGATTGAAGCCTCGGTCGGTGATCTTCGTCACACCAGACAGAAAAGTTAGTAGATAATCAAAATGCTACGATTAAGATTTATAGACAGAAAGTAAATCAAACCAGAGGCCGTTGGGCCTCACCACCTTGATCCCTCAGTTGCTTGATTGCTTCAGATTGACTGTGATTGACTGATTGCTTCTTTGAAAACCTTAGGGTTAGGGTTTGAACTTCGGGGTTTGATCGTCGGATTGATGGCTGCCTTCGGGAGGTTAGGGCTTTTGAAGAGGGGATTTGAGAGAGTATTTCTGCAGAGTTTCATGGCTTGAGATGGTGTGAAAGTATACGAATTTGATGATTTTTGGAACCCAAAAGCCCTTTATATAGGCAATTGGTGACTCACTCCGGCCAATCAAAATGCACGATTGCAATGCAATGCAAACTTTTCATGGTAATCTTTGGGCGTAGCCCAAACGCATCGGGGAGGTAGCGTAGTTGGATCAAACGTCTGACAGAACGTTTCAGAGTCTGGAAAATAGACGATCTGGTGGCCGTAGAAAGGATCTGGCGGCCGAGGAAAGGATGTTGCGACCGAAGGATAGATCTTGCGGCCGAGGGATTGATCTCTCAGGGAGATTTTCAAGCAACAGGTTGCTCGGGTGAAGAAATGATGTTAAGGCCGTGAGATCAATGTTACGGCCGACAGATGGATTCTCCTAGGATTCTGTATTTTCTGTCTGAAAGGCTATATGGCTCTGGATTGGGTCCTCTAAGTGGCTCAAAGTTCTTACCATAAGTCCACGGGTTCACGAGAAGTCAATCAGCAATCACTGTATCCATTTCATCATTAGGATGGTCCCCAAGGTGAGACTTGAAATAATCGTTAGGCCAAATTGGGGTGTCTATAGATGCCCCTCTTTGACTGAGCTCAGACGGATCGCAAGACATGTTTGAGTAAGAGTCAAAGCTGTAAAAGCAATTTAATTTGGTCCAACCACTATTCCAAGGGGTTTTTGAAAAAAGGTTTTTGTTATGGTCGGGCCGGGAGGCTGCCTACGTATTCCACAAGGGAAATTTAGACCAACCGTAGTTCGGGTGGGCAATAAAGAAAAGAAAAAGTTTGGAGGGTTAGAAACAGAAGACGTACCTTCGGGCTTTAAAAGCCGTAGTGTGATGTACCTAGACTGAGCCAAGGTTTTGGTGGAAGATAGTTGAAGGAGCGCGGGGCTGCCAGAGGAATTTTTGCGGAGAGTTTCCTTAGTATTTTGGGGTAGATCAGTACACGGCAGGTGCGTTTGCTTTTCTTGATCATCCTTACTTTGACTGAGAGGAGCTCGGTAGAGTAGCCTATCCTTGTGAATGAGCTGGAATGAATTGATGTAATGGGAGTGGAATCCAAGCCATCTGCTGGGGATGAATCGGATGCCGTTTTGAGATATGGGGGGCGCGAGGCCAGTAACTAGAGCACGGAGCTTTGGGGATGAGGGAACCGAGGCACAGAGCCGGTTGTAGTCATGAGGCGAGGGCCTAAGGTGATAGGATTGAGGCGTAGAGCCTGCTGTGGTCATGAGGTAAGGGCCTGAGGAGATTGGAGCTTTAAGCTTGATAGAATCGAAGCGCGGAGCTGGTATAAGGCGAAAGCCTGAGGTGTCGGAGCTTAGAGCTTGACGTGATTTGAATCGAGGTGTAGAGCTGGTTGCATTCTGATGGTCTATGCACGGAGCTTTCTCATCATAAGTTTTGGCGTAGAGCCAAAGGATCGAGGCACTGGATCGATCAAAAAAACTGAGGCATAGAGTCGGTTGATTGCAGGGTTGACCTATTTTCATGAGAGATATGCAAAGTGTATATATGTGATGATGTTGGTTGTTATGCAAACAGATATGATGATGCAGACTTGATGTGATAATGGTGATGCAATTGATGCAATATGTGCACGGGCCCGTGCGTGTGTGTTTGATACAAGCGTGGAGCTTCTTTCAAGTTTCAGACTTGAGCATTCAGAGCGTAGAGCTCGAGCATTCAAAGTACAGGCTTTGAGCATCCAGTACGCGGTGGTTGGGCATCCAAGCGTAGAGCTTGAGCATTCAAGTGTAGAACTTGAGTGTGGTGGGGTGGTTTCGGTCGGACTCCTTCGGATCTCTTCTCCGCTGCTCCGCTGCGTACCTGCACCAAGGCGCGAGGCGGTGGGCCGCCCCACGCCCCTCCGACGAGCAAGTCAATATACTGGAGAGAGAAAGTACTGTAGTAGGGTCTGAGATTGTGTACCTTTCTTAGGGTTTATCCTCTCCTCTTTATAGACAAACATACTTGCTCTCCAAGTTAGGTGTGCACAGCACATGCTCAAACCAGCCCCAACTCTGGAGTGTTCTAGAAGCTTCTAGAACCGACTGGAGGGATCTCTATGCAGCCCCCGCCCGGGTCGAACCGACCCTCTAAGCCCAACCGGCCCATTCGCCCGACCCAAAGGTTCGGTCATTGGGCTCGCAAACTAGGCCTCTGACACCGGTGGGCCGAACCCTTCGGTCCGGTCCACCTCTTCTCGGCTCAACCCACTACACGCACAGGGCCTAGGTCCAAACCGCATGCACGAGTCCAACCCGTCACGCTCGTCTCCTAGCCTCGCCGAATCAACCTGTGGGCCAACCCGTGGTCCAACTATATTCGGCCTACCACAATAGCCCCTCAACTTCTCGTGCGCTTTCCACAGGCATGAGGAGTTGAACCATTCAGTGGGACCGAATCCAGCTTCTCAAACAGGACCATCAAGTCCTCAAAGACCCATCTTTCTTGTTCATGAAAACCAGACCGTCCTCTCAATAAACCGGAGCGGTCCTCAATATTCTCTACATCATCGTATGATAAAAACCAGACAGACCGTCCTCTTTACAAACCGGCCAAAGCCTCATCCACGCTCGACCATTCCACCGAGAATGATAAACATATTTACAAACCGGCCGAAGCCTCATCCTCGCTCGGCCATACCACCGAGAATAATAAAGAGATTTATAAACCGGCCGAAGCCTCGTCCGCTCGGCCGTTCCACCGAGAATGATAAACATATTTACAAACCGGCCGAAGCCTCATCCTCGCTCGGCCATACCACCGAGAATAATAAAGAGATTTATAAACCGGCCGAAGCCTCGTCCGCTCGGCCGTTCCACCGAGAATGATAAACATATTTACAAACCGGCCGAAGCCTCATTTGCGCTCGGCCATACCACCGAGAATGATAAGGATATTTATAAACTGGCCGAAGCCTCGTCGCTCGGCCGTTTCACCGAGAATGATCAACAAATTTATAAACCGGCCAAAGCCTCGAACGTTCGGCCATTCCACCGAAATGATCACTTTGTCAAATCAATTAAACAAGTTGAAGCCACAAACTTTCGGCCATTCCACCGAAATGAACACCTTGACAAATTGATTAAACAGGCTGAAGCCACAAACAGGCCGAAGCCACAAACGTTCGGTCATTCCACCGAAATGATCACTTTGTCAAATCAATTAAACAAGCTGAAGCCACAAACGTTCGGCCATTCCACCGAAATGATCACCTTTGACAAATTGATTAAACAGGCCGAAGCCACAAACAGGCCGAAGCCACAAACGTTCGGTCATTCCACCGAAATGATCACTTTGTCAAATCAATTAAACAGGCTGAAGCCACAAACGTTCGGCCATTCCACCGAAATGATCACCTTTGACAAATTGATTAAACAGGCCGAAGCCACAAACAGGCCGAAGCCACAAACGTTCGGTCATTCCACCGAAATGATCACTTTGTCAAATCAATTAAACAGGCTGAAGCCACAAACGTTCGGCCATTCCACCGAAATGATCACCTTTGACAAATTGATTAAACAGGCCGAAGCCACAAACGTTCGGTCATTCTACCGAAAACATGATTAACAAATTAAACAAGCCGAAGCCGCAAACGATCGGCTACTAGCATTCGAACTTGGATTTAGCCAAATAAAGAATATAGCTAAATCAGGGGGGCCCTAGCCCCAACTTCTTGTGACCGGTGATGCATGCTCTATTTCCAACACTTTTAAAAAGTTTTTTCTATCATAAAACCGAGTCTATCACACCATCCATCTAGCCCCCACTTCGGGTTAGACTGGACTCGTCGGGGCAGTCTAATTCGAAGTGATGGAAAAAATTTAACTTTAAACCGAGTATGATAAACAAGTTTACTAACCAACTCAAACAATAAAAAATTACATTTTCAAAGCCGTAAAAAATCATACCAGCAATATTCGAGTCTGATGGCTGCAAACCGAGGCTGCGGTTGGATTCGGCTCGTCGAATTAATCAAAATCGACTACTCATACGTCGAAAACGGAGTTGTATCGGGCCCGGAATCGCGAAAATACAAATCTGGAATATTCTTGGGAATATTCCATGCTGACTGGACGTTGACCAGCCATGTCAGCATTGACTTGCTGACGTGGCACTTCCAAATGGACCGACCATGATGACGTGGCGGCCACATGGCGATGACGTGGCAGCCACGTGGGTGATGATGTGGCAAATGACGTGGCGCCACATACTCCAAAACACATGTCCAGCACACGCCGGCACACGCACAGCACAAGCCAGCACACGCCTGCCACACGCCGCCTCACGCAGTCAACGCGCCACATTTGACCGGCGCGTGCGGGCCAACCGTGAATTTTCCGGCGACGTGCTACCCAGATCCGTAATCGTCTCGATGAGGCGGACAAAGCCCAGTGGTCAAATCTTGTGTCCGATCATTTTTTACTGCATCGATGCCCAAAAACACCTTCGGTTGCACTTTTCCAGCGGTCGAACAGACCGTGAGCTCTCATCCGACGTCCTCCGGTGACGCTCCAACCAGTTCCGAACTCGTCTCGACGAGACGAACAAAACCTCGTGATCAGATCTTATATCCGGTCACTTCTGGTCCGAGCCGCCTTTGAGCCGCCACTCCGCCACCGCCGACCGCCATTTAAACAGCTCCACTGCCTCCCTCCGGTGTCGAAACCCGACGCCGAAACCACCAACAAGCTCGCCCAAGGGAGACGCACCATCCTTACTGGCCCGATCGGGTTTTGGACGGCTTGATCGAAAGACCCAACACTAGCAGCCCAACCGTCTGCTCCTATGCCGTTTTCGGACGGCTTGATTCAAAAACCCAGCCGCGGCAGGATTCCACCGTGGCTCTGTCAAAAAACCAGCCCTCGAGGCCCTGTCCATGCCGCCGTACATCCCACAAAACTCAGCCCCGATCCCAATCGAGAATCTCAGCGACACCTCCGAAGAGCTACGAAAACCAACGTATAGGGAAGCGTGTCCCCGGCAACGGCGCCAATTGTGGTGGGGTGGTTTCCGTCGGACTCCTTCAGATCTCTTCTCCGCTGCTCCGCTGCGTACCTGCACCAAGGCGCGAGGCGGTGGGCCGCCCCACGCCCCTCCGACGAGCAAGTCAATATACTGGAGAGAGAAAGTACTGTAGTAGGGTCTGAGATTGTGTACCTTTCTTAGGGTTTATCCTTTCCTCTTTATAGACAAACATACTTGCTCTCCAAGTTAGGTGTGCATAGCACATGCTCAAACCAGCCCCAACTCTGGAGTGTTCTAGAAGCTTCTAGAACCGACTGGAGGGATCTCTATGCAGCCCCCGCCCAGGTCGAACCGACCCTCTAAGCCCAACCGGCCCATTCGCCCGACCCAAAGGTTCGGTCATTGGGTTCGCGAACTAGGCCTCTGACACCGGTGGGCCGAACCCTTCGATCCGGTCCACCTCTTCTCGGCTCAACCCACTACACGCACAGGGCCTAGGTCCAAACCGCATGCACGAGTCCAACCCGTCACGCTCGTCTCCTAGCCTCGCCGAATCAACCTGTGGGCCAACCCGTGGTCCAACTATATTCGGCCCACCACATTGAGCATCCAGTACACAGAGGTTGGGCAATCGAAGAGTTTCGAGCATTCAAAATGTTAGATTTTGAGCATTCAAGCTTTGAGCTTGAGAGTTGATGATGTCTTGTTGATTGGGATGGCGTAGAGCCTATTGAGATAGTTGCTACGGCTTCGAGCCAGTTTGAGATAGTGGGCGTAGAGCCGTTGAGTTGATAGGTGAGAGCGTAGAGCCGCTGAGATGGTGAATACCGGCATAGAGCCGCTGAATAATCGGGCGTAGAGCCGCTAAGTGACTAGGCGTGGAGCCGTTGAGATAATGGTGAGTATAGGCGTAGAGCCTGTTGAGATAGTGGGCTTGGAGCTGCTGATTGATATGGGCATAGAGCCACTATGATAATGGGCTTGGAGCCGCTGAGATGGTGGGCTTGGAGCCGCTATGATAATGGGCTTGGAGCTGCTGAGTGGTGGGCGTAGAGCCGCTGAGCAATGGGCTTAGAGCCGTTGAGTGATAGAGATGATGGATGTATGGTTGCTGGGGTGACGAGCTTAGAGTTGCTGATGGTGAATATGGGCATAGGGCCGCTATGATGGCTTGAATGCGAGCGCGGAACCGTTGAAATAGCGAGCGTAGAGCTGCTGCGGTTGAATACAGGCATAGAGCCTGTTTGGATAGTGGGCTTTGGAGCCGCTGGATTGATTGGCGAGTGGGTGAATATGGGCATGGAGCCGCTGAGTTGGTGGGATAGTGAGTGTGAGGCTATTTGAATAATTGCGGGTATAGAGCCGCTGAGTGATTTGAACCATTGGGTGGCCTTGATAGAGATGGTAATTCTTAAGAGCTCAAGGCTGCGAGTTATTGGCGATCAAGCGATCGGTAATTGTGAGCTTTGTTGTGATAGAGAGAGCTTTAATGTTTTTCCATGCTTAGGCGCCCCCCCGAAGGCTAGTTCTGATCACGTTGTATTGGCTCGGGGATGCCCCCAAGGCTACTTTGTCGGTCGAGGACCCAGAAGCCCATGATTGCTTGAGTTGGTGCGCTGAGTAAGATCCATTGGGGCTGAAGGAAATTGACTGGAAGGCCAGGAGATAGATCCCTCGGCCGAAGGATGTATTTACCGGCCGAACCATTGATGAACCGGCCGTGAGATGCCTTAATTCCAGAGGTCTATTTAAAGGCCCTGATCAGCGTCTCATTTCTCCTACTTTTTTCAACAACCGAGGACTCCTCTCGCCCTCTCTGCCTCCGAAAACTCTTCTGCTTCCTTTGGCGTTTCGTTGGGCCCGAGCAATGGGCAGCGTGTGGTCAGCGACCGCGGAGGGAGGCAGCGCTGTTCTTGGTCCTGTCTTGATGCTTGATTAGGGGCCCTCGCATGGGTGGCTTGCTTCCGTGACGCGGAACTCTCGGGATGGTGCTTGTACGTGGTATGATGGTTTTTCTGTGCCATCCGGTGTCTTTCTTGCACCGCAGTGCTTCTTTGGTACACGTCATCCTGGGGGTGTCCTTTTCTTTTTTGCAGCTGGTCTCTAGTGTTCGGACCACTAGAGGATTCGGCATCCTCTTCTCCTTCCTCTTTTCTTGTTTTCGTTTTTCTCTTCCTGCATAGGTTAGTTTGACAGGAAACTGATGTATAGTTTGTTTAGGAAATGTGGGATGATTCACCTTGTGATGTAAAAAGCTTTCGTTATATGAAACAAAGTCTGTTGCTCTGATATGTGATTGTGTATACTGTGTTTGCACCAAATTGTTGTATAAAAAAACTGATAATCTCGGTGAAGATTGAGTGAAATGGTCTGGACCGTGGAAGTCTACTGTAAAATAGCCGTTCTGGCGGCCGACCTATCGATTATGCGGCCGAGAATTAGATCTGGTGGCCGAAGGATCGTTTCGTCTGCCTGGGTTTGACTTTTGGATCAACCCTGATTTTTACGGGCCGATGGACTGATCCTACGGCCGTTATATCGAAGTGTCGGCCGAGAGACCGACTAGGTTACTGAGGATTTAGAATCCGATTCCGATTCGAACTAGGATCCGACATAGTCTATAAGTACGCGTTCTACGAACCCGATGGCATTGTCAGTAACAATTTCTTGCATATGGCACAACCAGTCCTCGATCAGTGGTTGAATTCCTTTAATGGCCTCGACCATTTACACTTTAAGTCCTTCGGTATGGACTTTCTCTTCTCCCTTCGTCAAATTCCTATTAATTTTGCTTTCCTTAGGGCAGCCACTAGCTTGTGGGATCCTGCTTTTCATGTCTTTCGATTTAGAAGAGAAGAACTGTGTCCTACTATCGAGGAGTTTGCGGCCATCATGGGTCATTCGGATAGAGAGGGTCTCATTGTCCCTAATCCTTTGTTCAACCGAGGTAATCTTTTGAAGGATTTGCTCCAAGTTCAGAAACACGAAGTTAGGTTTTTCATGGTGAATGGAAGGCTGGAAATCCTACAGTTTGTCCAGCGTTTTGGTACAGCTGAAGCTCATCGTCAAGTTTCTCAACAAAAAGCGTGCTTTCATGCGCTGTGCATCTGTCTTCTTCATTACTACTTGCTTGGCCCTTCCTCTGGCCATGCTGATTCCATGCTGCTTGACTTTGCTCAACAAATTGGAAACCGTGTGAGTTTTGCTGGCTTATTGTTGGCAGAGACCTTGATGGGTCTTGATGTGATGAAGGGTGATCCTACAGCTCAGTTCTCAGGCAGTCCTTTGCTACTGTAGGTTCGCTCTTTGTCTGTTTATTTGTCAAGTTATCTTTTCACTCATCACTCTTTTGTTTTGACTCACGTGTTCTCTCAACTCACAATTTTCCTTCGTTCTTTAGGTATGGTTATTTGAGAAGCTGAGGGTATGGGATGTGCTAGAGCGACTTCCCTATAGTTCATACCACTGTACGGAGTGTCGTATGATTAGACAGTTTCCAACTGAGGCTGCTTGGGAAGCATGGATGAAGACTCGCAGGGGTGATCGGATTCGATGGGTCTGCCCCTGGTATGGTGTTGAGAGTATGACCGTGAGTACCATGAACCATTTTGGTGTAGCAGTGATTGGTATCACTCGAGTCATCTTCTATTTTCCTGCTCGCTTTCAAAGGCAGTTCGGGGCTGAACAAACCGCAATCCTGGGTGACCCTGAGTACGCTGTTTCCAAGGTTAATGATGCCAGCTTTCGTCGCAATATGCTGTGTCTTTGGCCAGAAAGGGTAATGCAGAAGGTTGCTGAGAACTTTGCTGACAAGCTATCGGGTTCTTACAAGCGCTGGTTGAAGAAAAACTTTTTGGAGGACAATAGTGCAAAGAGAAGGAAGACCTAGAGATTGACACTTTGCTTATGTTTTTCAAAAGATGTCGTTTGATTCTAGCTTTCATAGATTGAGAATTGTTTAGGTTTGCTTTTCCTTTTCCTTTGGAAATAATAAAACATTTGGCTGTTTTATTTGAAGATGTTATTGCCATGGTTTGATAGTGAACATGCTTTAGGATAGACCTAGAAATTTTGGAAGTGATGATGATGATAGCGGTGGCCGAATCTCAAACTAGAGATTGCCTATGTATCCCATGGAGGGAATCAGGCCATAAACATAGTTCCAACATACGAGATTTGTTTTGTTTTAGTCAGGGTCCACTCGGGTGTTTTCCTCTCCTTTTGTGCTCTTAATTTTGCCTAAAACCGCCCTTGAGGGTTTTTGGTCTAGCGAGCGTTTTATTTATGCATTAGTTTTTAACTAAGCCGCCCTTGCGGATTTTCGGCCTAGCAGGCTGCTCTAATTTTTGCTTGGGTCCGCCCACCCTTGTGGTTTTCGGCCCAACGAGCATCTCTCAGGGGTAATACTTCCTCAGCTTGTCAATGTTGACTGGCGTTGCGAATTCCATTCCATCCAAGTCTGCAATGTATGCTGCTCCTCCAGAAAGTATGCGTTTGATAAGGTAGGGGCCTCCCCAGTTTGGCCTAAACTTGCCCCTTGGGTCTGAAACGTGGCGACAGATTGCTTTGAGCACCATGTCTCCTACTTTGATGTCTCTTGGCTTTACCTTTTTGTTGAATGCTCGTGCAATGCGGCGTTGATACCCTTGCACATGATATAATGCTCTCAACCTCCTTTCGTCCAGTAATGCTAACTCGTCGTAGTGGTTTTGAACCTAATCCTCTTCGATCATTCCAGTCTCAGCTAGAACCCTTAATGAAGGTAACTCCAGCTCGATAGGCAAGACGACTTCCATTCCATAAACCAGGGAATAAGGAGTGGCCCCAGTTGAAGTCCTTTCAGTTGTTCGATAACCCCATAGTGCCAAAGGTAGCATTTTTGGCCAGTCCGTGTAGGTGTCGGTAGTCTTCCGCAGAATCCTCTTAATCTTCTTGTTTACAGCTCAACTGCTCCATTGGTTTGAGGTCGATAAGTAGAAGACCGATGATTCTGTATCCCAAATTCGGCAAAAAGCTTCTTTGTTGCTCCCTTGAAGTGCGATCCATTGTCACAGACAAACTCATGGGGTACACCATACCGATAGATGATATTGGTGTGGATAAACTTGGCCACATGGGTGGCTTTGAGGGTAGCATAAGAAGCTGCTTCTACCCACTTGGTGAAGTAGTCTATAGCCACTAGAATGAATTGATGCTTATATTTTCCCTTTGGATTTATACTTCCAATGACGTCTATCCCCCAGGTGGAGAATGGCCAAGGGGATGTCATGCTATATAATTCTGTAGGGGGAATACGCATGCGATCAGCGTGAGTTTGACATTTGTAACATCGGCGGACATAGTCAGTACAGTCGGCCTCCATTGTGGTCCAGTAATATCCCTGACGCAGGATTTTCTTTGCCATTGTTGCCCCGTTCATGTGTGGCCCACAAATTCCTTCATGTGTTTCTTCCATTACCTTGCGGCTGTACTCCGTTGTGACGCAAAGTTGACTTGGACCCAAGTATGCTCTTCGATACAATGCCCCTCCGCAAATTACAAATCGGGCGGCAAATTTTTGCAGAGCCATTTTGTCCTTCGAGGTGGCCTCGGATGGGTATTCTCCTTCTTCCAGGAATTTCCTTACGTCTTCGTACCATGGCTTGCCATCGTCTTCACCTTCTTCGGTGAAGGTACACTCGCATGCTGGTTTGACCTTTTGTTCGATCATGAGAGGCCGTATCGTGAATCCCAGGGGTATTTCGACCATAGACGCCAATGTTGCCAGTGCATCTGCAAATCTATTGCTCACTCGGGGAGTATGCGTGAAGATAATGGAATTGAATTGTGGAATTAGATCTTCCAGCACAGAGTGATATAGTTTCAGTGTGTCTTCCTTGACCTTCCAGTCTCCTCTTGCTTCAGATACCACCAGGTTTGAATCTCCAATGACCTCTACCCTTTTTGCCCCTAGTTTTAGGGCTGCCTCCATTCCAGCAATGCAGGCCTCGTATTCAGCTTGGTTGTTGGTGACCTCAAACCTTAGTTTATATGACAAAGGGATATGAGAGTTGTTTGGGGAAACTAGCAATACCCATAGGCCATATCCACATTGGTTTGATGTTCCATCGAAATAGATCTACCAGGTATCATCCAGGAGACACAAGATGTCTTCGTCGGGGAACATGAAGTCCTCTGCTTCGGCCTCTGTCATAAGGTGATCTGCCAAGAACTCTACTACAGCCCTTCCTTTCATTGATTTCCTTGTCATGTATCTAAGATCGAATTTTGCTAGCAGCAGTAACCACCTAGCTAGCTTTCCGATAAGTACTGGCTTCTTGAAAAGATATTTGATTGGGTCTAAACGGGAAACCAGCACTACTGGGTGTGCTAATAGGTAGTGCCTTAGTTTCTTTGTGGCCCATACTAGCCCCCATCAGGTTTTCTCGAGGGGAGTGTACCTTGTTTCATAGTCCATCATTTTTTTGCTAAGGTAGTATATGGCGCACTCTACTTTGGCATCGTTTTCTTGCGCTAGTATGCATCCCATGGATGTGTTTGTTACTGAGAGATACAGAATCAATGGCTTCCCAGGGATGGGTGGCGACAGCACAGGTGGATTCTGAAGATATTCTTTGATTGTCTCAAACGCTTGCTGACAGTCTTGGCTCCATTCAAAATCAGTACCTTTCTTCAGGAGCTTAAAAAGAGGTTCACAAGTAGTTGCGAGTTTGGAAATGAACCTACTGATGAACTGCACTTTCCCCATAAAGCTTCTTACCTCTTTTTCTGTCTTTGGTGGTGATATCTCCATGATAGCCTGTATCTTGGAAGGGTCTACCTCGATTCTCCTTTGAGTGATGAGAAACCCCAACATTTTTCCAGCTGTTACTCAAAAAGTACATTTTTGAGGATTAAGACGTAGCTTGTATTGCCTAATCCTCTCAAAGAACTTTTGAAGTGCTCCATAGTGTCCTTCCCTTTCCTTTGATTTGACTATCATATCGTCGATATATACCTCGACCTCTTTGTGCATCATGTTGTGCAGTAATGTTGTCGCCATCCTCTGGTAAGTGGCTCCAGCATTCTTTAACCCGAATGGCATCACTCGGTAGCAGTAGGTTCCCCAAGGCATAGTAAATGTGGTTTTCTCTCTATCCTTAGGAGACATAAGAATTTGATTATACCCAGAAAACCCATCCATGAAGGATAGCAATGCATGGCCTGCGGTGTTGTCTACTAGCTCGTCTATGTGGGGTAATGGGAAGTCATTCTTTGGACTGGCTTTGTTGAGATCTTGGAAATCTACACAGACCCTGATTCCTCCAGTTTTCTTCGGTACTGGAATGATGTTAGCTACCCATTGCGGATATTCGGTGACTATGAGAAAACCGGCGTTGATTTGCTTGGTGACTTCTTCTTTTATTTTTAAGACCCAATCAGGGCGCATACGTCTTAGCTTTTGTTTAACTGGTTTTACATCAGGATGAAGGGGAATTTTATGCTGAACAATTTCAGGGTCTATTCCAGGCATGTCCTCGTAAGACCAAGCAAAAACATCTTTATATTCTTTTAGCAAAAGGATTAGTTTTTCACTTTCTTGAGAAGATAGTGTTGCACCAATTTTAACCACTTTGGGTTCGTTTTCAGAGCCTATGTTTGCTGTGATTATTTCCTCAGAAAAAGGTTTAGCGTGCCTCTCTTCTTCTCTCTCGATGAATTCTAGAATTTCCTTTAGAATTTCTTCCTCAAAATTTGGATTGTCGGAATCCACACAATTGATCATAGGCAAAGTGAAATACTCTAAATCTTCATTCTCATTGCTAAGATTGTCAAAAGACATTTTAGAGTCAAACTCAAAATAAATGTTATGCCTTGGTGCTTTGACCAGGTTTTCCTTACTAGACTCAGTAGTTTCAAAAGATGAAAAGCTTGACTCGGACTGAGTTGACTCGGAGTCGGAATCGGAACTAAGATCAGAATTAGCACTTTTCATTTTGTATTTTAGAGAGTATGTTCCACGGTTCAGTTAGGGTAAGCCCCTTTTTCAGCATCCATAATCAGTTCAGAGCAGTCTTTTTCATCACCAAGGTTGATCATCAGCACCTCACTATCACCTTGATTCACACTTTCATCATTGTCACCCTACAAGTCTTGGAGGGCCATTTGATTTGCTATTGCTGTTATCTCTTCCAATTGAGCTTCAATTTTTGCTTCATCGCTGTTGTCGATTCTTTGTGTGCCAACAAAGCCCCACCAATTACCAAAGCTATCTATGACGGGGTGAATCACCCTTATTTCATTGTTGGTGACCCCCTCATCAAAGAGTAGATTTAGTGATATTTCGTCTAGTGGATCATTGTCAGCAGACTCTTCTCCTTTTGCTTCTTCAGTTTCGAGGTTATTGACCTCGTCTATTGGCCAATAGTCGTCGGTAGGTGCATAGGGTCATAAAAATAGATTGGGACCCTGCGAAGCCCTTCTTCTTCAATCATGTCTTCTACTTCTTCTTCATAGACTGTTCTTGCGAACATGACATGGTTGTCTTCAATGATAGTTACCATAGGCTTTGGTTGATCTACCGGAGTGATGTATCTGGAGGGGTTGAAATCCTCAGCGGCAGAGTGGAGTGGGCCAGACAGCTTGGTGACAACTTGAAAGTGCGAATCAAACGTGAACAGTGATGTAGTCAATTTTCCTGAAAGATTTTTGTTTCAGTTAGATTGATTGAGGTTACCTACTTTTCATTTGACCTAGAAAGACTCCTAAGGTTTAACCTGCAAAATAAAACTTTACAACATACATATATACAATGGGTGTGAGGAAGAACATTTGCAAGTAAATGCAAGTAGGTTCCTAGCTTGTAGGTTCCTCCTGTCTTAGTTTGATAAGTTCTATGGCTTTCTAATACATGCAAGGTTTAGGTAGTCTCAGGGTGCTCCATTGTCAAAGGGCACCAGTCCTTTCACCAGCCCATCATAGGCGGTGATTGGGTGATTCCCTTTTTGATATACCACTAGGTACAAGTGACTGTTGAGTTTGCTGGAACCCCTAACATAGCCCGTGTCATGCCAAGGTATCAGGTGAACTCAACGAGGTTGCCCGCTCGATGCATATGATAAGTGAATTAAATAAGGCATGTGTTAGTCTTATGTTGAACTTTCTGGTTATGGCTCTCAAGTCCCCAGCGGAGTCGCCAAAAACTATAGACACCTCCCAAACGGGGCATCGCCATACAGATTGATCGTTGTTTGCTCGTTTGGTTGCTTGCTTCGTAAACCAAGATCATGGACATTCCCATGGCTAGGAACATCGCCACATGATAGTGGCACTACAACAAATAAGGCCTATTATAGCATTTTTTATAGCGTTTTCCCGTCCACGCTATAATAAGTGGGCTTCCGTTCCTTTTCTTTCCAGTTCAATAGCGTTTCATTAAAACTCCTCTCCCTACAGCGTTTTCTTCCCCTTCCATAGCGCTCCAGAACACAGGAAAAAAAAGGCGCCCAACTTTTCGCGCGTCCCGCTCTGATATTTCCCCAAATATTTCTAATTTCCTCCCAGTTCCCAGTGCTTGAACGATAGCTCCCAAATCCCACGCTGAATCGCATCATGCCACGATAGCTCCCAAATCCCAGACTAAATCGCTTCATCCCCAAACTGAATTGTTTCATCCCCGGACTGAATCGTTTCCCTTCTCATCTGCTTACTCAGGTAAGAGAAAACCCAATCGATTATTCCAATTGTTACACGAAAATCATTGGCGCCAGATCTGTTAATAATTTTGTGCGACTGGTTCTAGGGATTTCAAGTTGTGCGAGCTGCTGTTGCTAGCTAATGGGTCGATTTTGGGTATTCTAGGGTTTCACTCGTGAGCACCAGGTTTGTTCTTCTTCTTCTTCTTCTTCTTCTCTCTCTCTCTCTCTCTCCCTCTCGTTCCTTCAAACAGCAGATTCACGTTTTATGAAAAGAAAACGAAGACAGAAACACAGACCAGTTTGAGAGTGGGAAGCTTTCAACATGCACAACCCTAGCCCCTTCGAAAACGAATTTTTTTTGTTTATTTGACTACATATATGTACGATTAAGCATTTTGAAGGTTTGATTTTTGGGGTTTTGATTCTGCATTGTTTATGAAAGTCATGATTTGTTGTAAATTTATTTGAAGGACGGTTTTCATTTTCTAGCCATGATTTGTTGTTGCAGATATGGCCTCCGAAAAGTGTTAAAGATTCTAGATCTCGACTTCATTCAAAGCTTAAGGAAGCAATCATCCAGGTAATGCTCATTCTTGGTTTTTTGTAGTTAATCTTAAATATATGGTTACGTTATGCTAATCTAACTGACACTAAAATTACTATTTCTAGTTTAGATAACCTTTCTTTACTTTTTTATTTATTTTTCAAATGGCAATGCATTTTGTTTTTTAATTGTTGCAACATATGATGTCTTCATGATGGTAGATAATTACCCAAGTTATAATGGCAATGTGGAAGGAGTGGCTAGGGTACAGAACCTAACCTTTTCGTCACTGTAAGCACGAAGTGGCTACCCTCATGTTCATACCTATTGCCTTGGCCTTAATAGGTTACCATTTGGTGTGACTATATGCCAATTAATTATTAGTTCCACAGTTGTGTTAATTTCATTTTGTTTTGACCATAATAAACTGTGGTGACTGGATGATATGAATGAAAAGCTTATTAGCTTAGGGTCATTTTTTGTTTTCATGTACTATTTTCTTCCTCCGTCTAGTGAATTTGTGAAAAGAGATAAGAAAGTGTCTTAGTTTAGAAATTATCTAGTTTTAGGGATTAAGATTTGATGTTGACATGAGACAGAAGTGAGATACATGGGAAGCTTTGTGGACACTTTTGTTTGCATAACTAATTCTGTCCAACCAACACAAGCGAGGGTGTGTATGATGGTGGGTGGTGGTGAGGAAACGGGTAGGCCTACTTATGTGTTCCCCTATCTGTTATAACTCACACATGCACCAATTCCATTGTGATCTAGAAACTTCCCCTCCTTACTGGTATTGGCAGGAGACACTACTATCTTTGCCAGCTGGTGGTCTAGGCTTCTATGACTAAGTATGAAATAAAAGTCTTACCTTAACTCAAAGGTTTGTTTCAGCAACTAAAAGTTTGTAACCCCACAAGACGACAAGATACTAGAAGATTTAAGAAAATTTCAGACTAGTCCTAGTGGTTTTCCCGGGTGAAAAAGGTTGAACATCGAGCTAAAAGTTCTCTCTCTCTCTCTCTCAAAGTGACATGATATATGCTGGTCAAAAACCTCAAATTGGCCAAAATGGGAAATTTGTATGGATAATCATGAAAGACTTAGAAAGGGCCAAAATATATGCAATATTCATAAGAGAGAGTTACTAGGTCTAGTTTCTTGATGGAGTGAAATATTTCACTGAGATTCTTCCCCCTCTATCTTTGTGTTGGTGTGAGTAAATTTAACTAATCACTGTAGTGGATGACGGAGAATATATGAGGGATATACCGGTCTTTTCCTGTGCTATGAGGCACATTAGGGAATGTGAAACCTTTTATTCACCTTTTTTTGGTGTTCACCAGATTCTTTTGATGGGAGCTAATATGGTAGGAAGGAACTATATAAGACCCACTTTGGATCCTCTTGTTTTTGATGATGTATTGCTGTCAAAAATATATGGAATCTTGAGGATTAAGAATAACTTGCTCAAATTTTTGCTTTGTGACACCTTTTTGGTTAAATTGGCAATTGCATTGGAAGAAGCAGCAAAGCAGGTGTAGTCCATCTGCAAAAAGTAGTAGGCCAATACTTATTATTACAATATATAGAAACTTACTCTAAGGCCGTAATAATGCAGAAATCGAGGACTTGAACTCCCTTATATTTTTCTTTTACTTTTTTCTAGTTGATCCTTTTACTAGTACTATGCACAATGCCTCTACCGTTGCCCTTTTTTGTTTTCTAGATTTCAAGGTGGCTAGATTTGCATCGTGGGAAAAAAAATGCTTTTTATTCACGTAATGTCGATATTGGAGGTCAATATATCCCAAGGATTTGATGTCATCTGCTAAGTAGATTAGCGTAACTTTTGTTAGCTTTTGCATGGTTTAATATTTCCAATCGCCTAAAAGACCTTGCTCAGCCGACCCCAAGTGATTGGGACATAAGGCTCGATTTGGTTTGGTCTAAAAGACCTTGCTCACTGGCTTTGTGCCTACTTTAGGCACCAGGCACTGGGTCTTAGTCTATCTGATTATCTCTCGGTGGAGGAATTGTTTGTGATTGCTACATATGATAATTCTCATCTCCCAAGAGTATGAGGACTTTAGATGTGCGAATTCAGTGTCTTCAACAACCATGACAATATACCATTAGTGATAACCTCAAGAAGTTATTGCCTATCCTATCAGTAAGAAAATGTTGTTTTGGAATTCTTCTTCAAATATCATGTCTTCAAGCCGTACTAACTTTCGCACAATGCTCATACATTTCAGTGATTTCACTATGTGTTTATTTATGCTGAGGGTGTCATCGTAATTATCATTGTTCTGTCAAATGTACTATATACGTATTAGTCAAGTGAGCGCAGATTAGTTTTTGTGTTTTTCCATTAGGTAGTCGTACTAGAGACCTGGTATCATTTGTTTCAGTCGCGGTTGTGATGATTTGTGGTATGGTGGAGGGCTATCCCCTGATGGTCCACAATTGCTTTTTTATTTTGGGGGAAGTACTATGGTGAAGCTGGTAACAATCTGGCTAGACATCATGTTGAATTTTGAAAGCTATTTTTGGAAACACTAATTAAGATACAATTGCCACCCTCCTGATTTTCTTGTGGGACTATCTGGCTCTTCCTATCAACCTTTTCCTGGAGATGGAAGTTGGAAAGATGATAGGAACCTGATATTGATGACCCCCGACTGTTTTGGATTCGTTGATTCTGATTTTTGGCACTTTTTTCGCTTTTCTTCAAGTGATTGAATAGAGTTGATGCAAAGGAAGTTTTTGTGGGATTCTCACTCAAAGTCTTCCAAAACTCATTATGTTGGAAATACCTGTCAATTAACATGGTCAAGCAAAATATATTCAGTTCATCCTAAACATTTTGGTGGGGATCTTAGTTTGAGTTCAAACTGATCCAAGGTTGGTAAATTAACTAACTTTATTTGATCATGAGTTTGATTACTCCTCGTTACGCACGCTAGTCTTTTCGGTCCCCTTCAGTGTTACCTGACATTTCTAAAGATCGTCATGTAGAGTTTATAAACAAAGCAACTTCTGGCCTAGGATGTTGTATATCAGTAGTATGCTAGTTCACTTCTTTATCTCGCCACTTCTTGTGCATAAGTTGTCACTCAACAAACCAAGCCATCTTTCCCCCATTGAACATTGAGTTTCTTTCGGCAATATCTATGAAAGTTAACACCACCATATCACCTCCCATTGTACAAACTAGAACATGAGCATGTCCAAGATTTCGAAGATAATCTTGGATCAGAACAATAGGTTTAGTTGAAGATAGTTTGGCTATTGCACTTTGGTGGCTATTTCTAAGATAGGATTTGCAATTGGTAACAACTTGGTTATATACTTATTTGTAATTGGCTCTAAGTCAATAATTTACACCACCGGTTGGGGCAACTATTAAACATAACTTCATGTCAACTATCGTGAGTGGAGTCAGGAACTTATTGAGGTATCTATTATTCCGGCAACGGAAGGAACACCAACTACACCCATTATTTCTCCCTCGGTAAAAAGTTATTTACTTTAGCAAAGTTATTTACTTTAGCGTTTGTAAACAAGTTATTGATTCCTGCTTGACAGATTTCTGAAAATTATTTGTAATGTTGTGTGCATAAGATGGATAAGTAATGTGACACTTCTCCACAGAACCTATAACTCCATAACACATGCTATCTGGAAAGGTTTTAATGAATCTCTAGTTTCCTTATTGCTGCCTTGGCTTTTGCCCTCTGAAGGTTTTCCTATGCAGTGATTTTAGCTTCGTCCCTCTTCATTTTGAATGAATGAATGGATGAACTTAGAGAAAGTTAGATACTCAGTAATTGAACCTTCTTTAGTTGGACTTGCTTTACTTGAATCTGCACTGTGGGAATCTGTATTCAATCTGTTCCAGTTGCTTCAACTGCATTGAATCTGTTTTTGAACTACATTGACTCTATTTCAATTGGTTGAATCTGCACTGAATCTGTTTCACTTGCTTTGGACAGCTTTGGAAAAGCTTTGGCACTAACAGTTCTTTACTTTAGACTATCTGCTGAACCTGAATCAGGTATAAGTTATGTTTCATTCACTTTTTTTTGAATGTGTTTTGAGAGTGTTCTTTTTGTTTAGCATTCACTTTCACACTTTGGCATTCACATTCACTTTTTACACTGAATCCCATGAACTTTTTGGGATGCCATGTTTCAGCCACATTAGTCTAAATCACATTCACATTTTCTGGTAAAAGAGTCGAGCTACAACCCATTTTTAAACCTCATCAATTGACTAGAGGAAATCCAGTACATTGAATTCGTTTTGTTAGGCAGGATTCTTAGAATAATGTTAGGACACTTGAAAGAGGATTAGGAATAAGGTAGTTTGATTAATACAGTTGTACAATGCCCAATTTAAGGATACATGTGCCTACAACTAAGCCCATGCTCTCTAGCGATCATAATTCCAGCTATACCCCACGGATAAAGAAAACATTAAATTTAATAGGAATTGGTAGCTAGTTAGATAGCATATAATTGAATGCTAACAAAGTTGGTTGGGTATTCTCGTGATTTGACTCTGCTGGACCTATGTAAATATATTGTACATATGGCACTCCTGCTTTTTCAGGAATTCCAAAGGGTAGTTGAGTAGTTCATTTATGAGTATATACAGAGGTTAGAGAGAGAGAGGGAGAGAGAGAGAGGGGCTTGGAGTGGGTTAGTTCCTACTACAAACCACTTCAGTCTTGGTTGTATTTTCAACAAGAGTCATGTTTTTTTTTCTGCTGGTAAACCATACTGTTCGTTGCTGTGAAGAATCTGTAAGTTGCATTATTTTGTATATATGCTGCTGTGTTTCTGTTGCTGCTGTGTCTGCTACTGCTGCTATGTTTCTGCTGCTGTGTCTGCCGTATCATAGAGCATCCAGATTTGGATGTGAAAGCATCATAGGGCAGTGTAATTGCTACTGCTATTTTGTTGCTGCTGCTGCTGTTTTTTTACGGCTGCTGCTGTCGCTGTTTTGCTGCTAATTTTCTGTTATGGCAACTGTTTTTCATGTAAAGATGGTGTATCTTGCTGCTTTTCCCTATGGTGTATAGTCTACTGCTGTTTGTGTGCAGTCCGTGAGGTGCAGCTCCAGGAAACCATGGGGGGCTGTACCTTGGAGCTTTAGCTTTTCTGCTATAGAAGTTGTTCTTTCATACCTTGGAGCTTTAGGTTTTCTGCTATAGAAGTTGTCCTACCCTCCCTTTTCTGAAACAACTGTAAAGAAAATCTTTAAAGTGGTCATGTAGTGTGTGTTTGTCTGAAGTTAATTAACTGATTGGTTGTTGGTTTTGTTACAAAGGCCTGCATAATTGGTCTTGTTATAAGGTCTTTGTTATAGACCCAGAAGTTAACTAAATAAGGATATCTAATCTAATTAGTCAAAGAAAGGCTTTTTAGGGATGAGGGGACAGAATATCACTATGTGATTCATGGAGTAAGATTGTTGCATTTGGATGTAAATCAATCCAGTGTTTTGTGGTGTTGTAATTGCTCATTTCAATTTTTCGGTTCTCTTAATCCGTTTGGGGGTTTCTTGTGCTGTGATATTATCTCTTAGGGTTGTTATATTGGTGCGTCTTATGCTAACGGTGTAGTTTGTAGGTTTCTTTTCCTATTGATGCTATTTGTAATCTAGAGCTCTATAAAGAATTTTGGGGGATAATATCTAGGATTTTTGTTGGCATACTTCTCGGTTATTGTTCCAAGATGAGTGGACTTACCCTATGTATTACATGTACGATTGTATGATATCAGGAAACAAGCTTGGTGTTGTTAAGATGGTGGACAAAGATTGGGTGCGTTTGAATAGGTAATAGAAAAAACTTTTTTAGACAACTATAGATAAACTAGTTACATATTCTTAAAACATTTAACACACTTAGCTTGTACATTTATAGATGCACTTACGAGTATATGAACGCAGCATTGAACTTTGTGGAGATGGCTAATCAAAACGCAGGATATTTAGGAAAGATTCTATGCCCTTGCAAACATTGTCGGAATTTGAGTCACCATTGTGTTGATGATGTTTATGAACACTTGGTCATAAATGGAATGGATCCTACATACACAACTTGGTTTCATCATGGGGAGGAACCAAGTGCTGCACATAAACCTAAAGAAGTGGAAATGTCAGATGTGCATAACTTATATAGTGCGACTTGTGCACGAGATGCAGACCATCTTGAACCACTTGACGAAGCTAGAGATGAGGTCTTTGCAAAAGCATTAGAGGATGCAGAAACTCCTGTAGACACCCCAATTTGGACTCTTCGAATTTCCTTGATTTGTGGCCCGGAGGCTCCCCGATGATGACTTTGGATTAAAACAAGCCTCACACTGATCGAGACTTTGCTCCTTGAAAGATTTGAAAAGGGAATAAAAATGGTCAAAAGCATTTCCAAGCGCTTGGGAGTAGTCCCGAGCGCTCAAAACCATTTTCCAAAACCTCTGGCCTGGCTCACTCTCGAGCGCTCGAGACTGATGTGTTGCCCAATGGATGGCAGTTTCACCCACTATCCATGCAACCCATCATTACCACCATCTTGAGACCGCCGATGGTTCAGTCAACACTCAACCTCTGGTGCCAGAGATCTTCAGGCCAAGGATTTTGCTATTTTAAAATGTTTTATTCAAAAACCATTTGATTTCAAAACTATAGGTTATTTTGCATATAAATAAGAGGGTCTGGTTTCAGGGCAGGGGGCTATGAAATTCTTCTCCTGCAGAACTCCATTCTCTGCTCTCTTTCTCTCTCTTGCTCAAGACCAAAGTTTTCCAAACTCAAACTCACTTTCAAAACTCCAAAGGTTTTAGAAATCACCAAGGAAAAGGGCAAGAAATCCAGAACACTCTCTGCTTCTGATTTCTTGTACTCTTCTCTCTGCATCCACCTTTCAAAGCTATTCCAAAGAGCAAAGTTCAAGCAAAAGGTAGAAACCTTTACCTTTGATCACAACCAAAGAGGCCGTTCTTCCCTTCTGAGGGGGGTCTCTCAGCCTGAACCAGTCTTCAATACTGGGTGCATGGTTGGGAGACCCTAGTGTAAAAACAAGAGCAATGGGGTACAAAAAATATTTTCATAAAACCCTTACTGGAAACACTCCCGAGCGCTTGAGAATGCTCCGGAGCGCTCGGGACTGTTCCCAGTTTCATGCATGGTCCTTTGTCACATAGTAGGTTGGGAATGAGGCATACTCTTAAAAGAAATGGTTTCATTTTGGCATGCATGCACAAGGAAGTCATTTTCCACTAAAACAGAAGCATTTCTCAAAAGTTTTCATGTAAAACAAGGTTTTTCCAAAGTTAAAATGTAACAACTCCGATTTTCAGTAAATAAAAATCTCGTTGTTTATTATTTTGACTCTATAAATTCCGTATTTTCCAACAATCCGTCATGATTAGATTTATTCGATTCAAACCCTAATTTTGTTTCGCCTTGCGATTTAGTCATTTTCTAAAGACAAGTGAGATAGCAACCCTAAGTCGTCCTATTTAGCAAGCCTAGCTAGCTTCCGACTAATCGTTAGAGTAGCCTAATCGAACCTTTGAACCATTTGAACCCTAAGTGAGACCTTGACCAAAAGTCAACCCTTGATCTATTACCCATTGGACGATAGATACTAGGATAATCTTTATCCATTGGACCATAGGTTTACCCCTTGGATATTGTGACAAGATTTCTAGGTACACTTTATAAGATTATATATTACTTACCATCTTTACCCATTGGACGATAGGTTAACCTTTCCACCTAGTACAAGGTCCATTAGTTTAATTAGATTCACCATGAGTCATTGTACTATATTAGATAGATTATGTAAGCTTAGTACTTCATCCTTTAACCATTGGTTAATAAATGTTAGGGGAATTATAATCCATTGGTCCATAAAACCATATCAAGCTATAGTACTAGGTTAGTATTAGTTAATTCCTTCCTAGATATGATATGTACTAATTTGATTAAAGTATATGATATGTTTACATCATCCTAGCATACTATATATTAGTATATAGTTATAAGTACATAGGTGGCATATTGACTTAGTTTAATAGGATAGTTTGACTTAGAAGTCCAAGATGAGATCACATAGTACATTGTCCTTTTTGCTAGTCTTTCTATCAACCAAGGAAGGAGGAGAGAGAGGGAGAGAGAGAGAGAGAGAATTCGGAGAGAGAGAGGAGAGAGAGGCCGAGAGAGAGAGAGATGAGGGAGAGAGATAGGAGAGAGAGAGAGAGAGATATGCATGTACCTTCTTGATTCTTCTTCTACCAAAACCCTAATTCTATATATATTAGTACTTGTACCTTGAAAGATGAAGGATAGGATGACATTAGGATGACATAGGTTAGATTGTTAGTACTAGATTTTATTACCAAATCTTCTTACAAACTATTAGTTTAACCTTACTCTTTCACTTAGTCAAATACCAACCATTTGTCCTTTCTCCATTAGGTGTCCAAGAGAGAGAGAGAGAGAGAGAGAGAGAATTCGGATGAGAGAGGGAGAGAGAGTGTGATGTGTGTGACTAGTGTACTCCCATATCTTCCTACATCATCTTCTTGCATCACCTTGTAACACCATATCTAGGGTTTCTTATTCTTTCAACCCTAAAGGACTACCATATCTTATTTTCTATTCTAGACTAGACACAAACCCCATTTGAATAGATTAAACCTTGTCCTAGGTTAGAAGAAAGAACAAGGAAAATCCATTGGTCTTTCCAACTCTTGTACCTTAGTACATTGGACCAAAGAGAGAGAGAGAGAGAGAGAGAGAGAGAGAGAGGGAGAGAGAGAGCCGAGAGAGATAGGGAGAGAGAGAGAGGCCGGGAGAGAGTGAGAGAGGGAGAGAGAGATTTGTGTGATGTGTGCAAGTGTACAACTAGCCTAGTCATTGTCCTTTTGATCAACACCTCATCCAATCTAAGGACAATCAAATCTAGTCAATCTATGATCCATTGGATAACAAATGTTATGGGAAATATTGTCTCTTGGATAATAGACCAACTTGGCCTATAAATAGCAAGCCATTTCAAGCCTTTGAACTCACACCTTCAAGTATTGCTCCAACTTCTCTCTAGAAAGACTAAGTGTTCTTGTTGTTCTTGTTGTTCTTGTTGTTCTTGCTTAGTTCTTAGTTGTTCTTCCCTAGTTCTTCAAGAAACTCTTCTAGTGCCGCCACTAAGCCGCCACTCCACCACCCTACCGATCTAAAAGTTTTAGTAATATTAGTCAAGATCAAGTTTTGAGAGAAACCTTTCTCTTTCGAAGCTATCGAAGCCATTCCTAAGCCGTTACTCCGTCCGACGAACTATTTTCCTAATCCGTAGCCGACTACCGCCAAGAAGAACGGTAGATATTCTATATCTACTTTTCTCTACGTATACGTATATATGTAGAATACTCCTTAGTATAGTTTCCTATACTTTCAAAGATCTAAGTATAGCGTATTGCATGCGTATTTCGAAATGATTATGGATTATTCTAAACCTTTGAAATTCTAAGTACACGTAGGATATCTTGTCCTTAAGCATGACTAGAAATGTTTAAGAGTTGTTATCTCGATTAACCATGGCATGATTAGCTTAACGTTAGAAGTACTCAATAAACATATGCTGTTTTGAACTTAAGAAAGCATGATTTAGGATTAAGCTGTTTTAATCTTAGAATGAATGTGAGCATGATTATGTGATTACTTGTCTACTTGTTGTTGATAAAGCATAAATGATTTATCACTCCAAAGGTGTCCGTCCATGTGGCACTATGCTTAACCTTGTGTGATTTAATGTGAGTATGATGATGTGACAAAATGAGCATGCTATCTAATATAGAGTTGAATGATCTTGTTAGTTTAGTTTCAAGATTACTTAAGTTGTGGAATGAATTACCGCGGAGTCTATGCATGCGAACGAGACACGAAAACCGAGAAAGTAGAAACATGACACCTAGGGTGTGGTTGATATGGATAAAGGATGGGATTAACATGCGGAAAATATTTTGAAAGTACATAATGACCGGACTTGGTAGTCATTGTGTAAGTGTTTTCGAAAACCGTAATGTAGCCGGACTTGGTAGCTCATTGCGTAGATTTCCAATGGGACCGGACGTGGTAGCCAATGCAAGATTTGAAAGAATGTGTTTTGTGAAACCATGATTGGCCGGACTTGGTAGCCGTCGTGAGTGTTACTAACGGAGCCGGACTTGGTAGCCTCGTTAGTAGCAATTTGTGAAAGAAACGTGGAAAATTATGATTTTGATAAAGGTGAAAAAGATGACACGGTCTACGATGAGTCGCGTAGGAGAAACACGAAAAGGCATGACACCAACGCTAAAAGATATCGAATACGAATGTATCATTGTTTATCTATGTTGTTGAATGAGCATGTGTAATTGTTTATATGCTTCCTTGCTTTAAGTTAAGAGTTAGTGGGTATAGTTTATTCTATTGAGCTTGTAGCTCACGGTGTTACCTTTTTGGTGACCCTGACATATTATACTGGGGGCGACGCTGGTATAATGTGTCAGAGTTAATTGATGAGCAAGGTGAGCAGTACGTGTTGGAGGCTTTTGGAGCCGAAGAGCTTGCTAGGATGGAAGAAGAAGCGGAGTAGTAGAATACCCTAGAAATTCCCTCCTTGTGTAATAAAAAGTACTCTAGTAAGACTTATGTTGTAATAATGAGCTTGACTCTTAGTCTTTTTATTCAATAAAATGTTTAATTAACGAACCCGAAAATGGGGGCGTTACATAAAAGATGTTCTCTTCTTGGGAAATATCAAAACAAGGGTGTTTGCATGTCAAGTCAGTACCATTTCCTGTTTGAGAGCAAGCTGACATGCAGCTCACTCCCAAGCGCTCGAGACCGTTCCAGAGCGCTCGGGAGTGCATGCATGCCACTGCATCCCATTTTCCCCGTTTGTTGCATTTTCTGACTTTCTGCATGCATGAATGTATCCTCTTGCTCTTTTCAAAGTTGTAGGTCTAACCGTGCAGTGGCAGGGAAGCATGACTTAAGGGATTGAGGCCCTATCTCAGTCTATTAAGTCCTCTGCCGAGCCTTTAAAATGTTTAGAATCATTTCAGTTTGTTTTTATTAGCATTATTTCCTGCATGTACTAACAAAGTTGGCAGGTTGGGTAGCAGAACTCCCAAGCGCTCGGGACCACTCCCGAGCGCTCGAGAGTGAAGTTAGTGATAGATCCTCAGTTTCTGTTATCATGCATCTCATGCCTTTACCATTTTATCATCCACTGTACACTGGCACATGCATGCACTTCTTATTTGGTATAACTGCGGATACTTGCTACTTGTCTAATGAAACGAATCCCTTTGAAAAATCCCACAAATGTTTAGTAGAGACCGATCTTGTATCGGGCGAGGGGGGTGCCGTAAAACCCTTCCCCCCTCGTAACATGGCTTCCGGACCCTCAAAACGATCTCTGGTTTTCAATTCAAATCAACCATTTTCAAAACAAAACGGTTTCTCGGGTGATATACCACAAATCCGGGTGGCGACTCTTCAAATCAATTTTTCTTCAAAACAGAAATATATTTTTCGGGCTGGTAGCCCACAGTGGCGACTCTGCTGGGGATGTTTGATTAATACTTGAGAAAAAGTTGGTTTGTTGATAAAACGGCCCGCTTTTCTTGAATATCAATTAAACTTGTGAGCAAAGCTTGAAAAACGTTCGTGGGATTTTCAAAAGGGATTTTGTTTCATTATCTATTTCTTGTATATATCTTGTGCAACCTCGCTGTTGTGTTTCGGCAATCCTACCCGGTGTGCCAGTGATGGGGAATCCCGGAATGCTCAGCAACCCTCGACCGTGATGAGTCATCCCTACCGTTCGTACCATTATTGGGTGTACTCTCAATAGTGGGAGGTATACTTTGATTCTAGTCCGGGGAACCCTTTTCAAGCCAAAACCGGCCGTTGTACATGCTTAGCAAGCCATAGAACCTTCCAAATTAGGACAGGAACCTACAGGGTAAGGTTACGTGCTATATCCTGTTTACGTGCTGCATTGCATTTTGCACCCTCATACCATCAGCCACGGTTCTCGAGACTCACTCGTGCAGTCTTTGTGAGGTTGCCAAGACCCGATGAAGAGTCACGCATTCTATGTGCGTGTTGTTTAACTACATGAGTCCTTAGAACAAGGAGACTTTGGGAAATCAGAATATACTAAGTCCTTGACTAATGCCTAATCGAAATTTCAACGGAGAACGAGGAATAACAAGGAAAACGACGCCGTGATACCACTTTACTTACACCACTCTGGCTAATGGAACCATGTCACTGACACCATGATGGTTGGGGTATCACGTCGTCCATACTAAGTTATTCCAAGTTCAAAATTGAAACTTCGAACGAGGACTAGTTGAATACTTAGTTCATTTTGACATCTCTTAGAATTTGTCGTTCTGAACGAAGGATACACCCTAAAAGAAATCCGAGGATCAAGGCAACCTCGCGTGAAGGATACTCAATCATTCTTGGAAAATCAGAGTCGATGGCAGTGACGATGATGCACATTTTCTAAAAACCTATGCACATATTTCATGAAAATATAAACAGGAATCGCGTCTGAGCACGGTTTTTGATTTGCTGTCAGTACTGAGCAATTGGGCCGAAGAAGAAGGACACCATACCCTCCTGGACCAGACCCTTGGGACAGAGATTGGAACGGCTTCAACTTCAAGCAGTTTCTGTCAGTGCATCAGATTTGAGGGAGGAAATGGATCTACTGATCGGGAACCTAAACCCAAGCCTCAATCCAAACCCAAACCCTAACGGAGGCAATCCAAACGCCAACCCAAGCGTCAACCCAAACCCGAACCCAAACGGAGGTGAGCCAAATCCGAATCCTAACCCCATTCCTAATCCAAATCCAAACCCTAACCCGAGCCTCGAAAACTTGTACGGAGAAATGGGACAGATAAGGGAAGGTATCCAACGTCTGGGCGAGCGCACTGATAACCAAATCGCCCAACTTATGATGATGATTACTGGGGTTGTACAACGTCTGCCACCACCAAACCTGAATCCAAATCCTAACCCAAACCCAAATCCGATTCCAAACCCAAATCCGATTCCGATCCCAAATCCCAATCCGATTCCAAATCCAAATCCTAACCTCAACCTAAACCTCAATCCTAACCTCAACCTGAACCTCAATCCAAACCCTAATCCGAATCCGAATCCGAATCCGAACCCGGAGCAGCTGACCTTTGAATTGGAAACCCCGCAAAACTCCGAGATGGCTGCAGTATTGGCGAAGATCACCCTGTTAGAGGAGTCTGTGGCGAGAAATGAGAAGATAGCATCAACTAGCTTTGACATCAATAAGCTTTGCCTATTTCCTAACGCAAAGCTTCCAGAAAAATTCAGGCCAATCGACTTTGCTAAGTTTGATGGGACAGGTGACCCGAAGGCACACTTGACCGGATACATCGGAGCACTTTCCATGTGGGGAGTGGAGAAGGATGCTATGGCACAGATGTTCTCGCAGACTCTAGTGGGGCATGCTTTGCACTGGTTTACTACCCTGGATGAAAGGAAGTAGCGCTCATGGGAGGACATATGCGTGGCTTTTGTGGCGCAATATGATTACAACATTCAGTTGGAGGTGACCACTCGTGAATTAGAATCAACAAAGATGGAAGCAAAGGAGGCCTTCACCGAGTTCGTGAAAAGGTGGAGGGCTAAGGCTGCACAGATGAAAGACAGACCAAGCGACAGGGACCAGATCCGGATGATTGTCCGGAACCTTCAACCAACTCTCGCACGGCACATGGTTATGGCTCAAGCGTGCTCAGACTTTAAAACATTCTTCGACACAGGCTTAGCCGTCGAAGAAGCAGTTCAATTGGGGATCCTTGACAAACCCGAGCCTGCTCCCAAACCCAGGAAGGTTTACTCCGGAAACAGCAACGCCCTGTTTGGCAACTCAAACTACACCAACCTCCCAAACACTTCCTCAAACACAACTCAAGCCGAGCCCGTCAATCAAATTGTGACCCAAGCTAGTCAACCCCGTACCCAACCCCGCACTTTCGCTCAATTCTCGGCACCCCTCTCTGCCGTGCTTGAGAAGTTGGTCGAAAGTGGCATGCTTAAACCACTTACCCCTACTCCCCTAGCTCAAAAACTCCCTGCATCCCACAACCCTAACGCATATTGTGCCTTCCACCAGGGCCCAGGCCATTCAACCGACAACTGCTTCCGCCTGCGCCATGCTATCCAGGATCTCATAGACAACAAAACTCTCCCCACGCCACCACAAAAACCAAACACCGTCTCAAACCCGCTCCCGAAACACACTAACGCCCGCACCAACCATATCTCCCTAGACCATCCCTTCAACCCGAGCCTTCCAAACCAATTGTTGAGTTGCCAACCGAGGATATCGTCTGTGCCCTTGAATCTGCGGATTGGGATTTCCAAAGAAGGTGGGAAGAGTTGGCAAGTGATTTTCTGGCGGTGGAAAACCGGGCTATCATAACTGGGATATGGCCCGTGGCTCTCGATGCTCACCAAGTTGCAGAATTGGAACATGGCAATTGGAGGCAAGAATTCGAAGAAGTGATGACCGACCCATTGGATGGGTACTCCCTATTTGCTCTGTTCTTGGAGCCGGAACCGATTGAAGAAGAGGATGAATGGGCATGGGAGCCCGAACCCAACGGGTGGCATTGGATTGATGATTCCGACCCGTTAGATGAGACGTCATTGGCATACCTTTTCCTAGAGGAAGAAGTTCGTGAAGAAATGGACCTCATGAACCCCCGCATGTTTTCGGGGCTCACTGTCAGCGCCATTATCAATATCACTAGAGGATCCGACGCTCTGGACCATATCATGGATCAGGCCTTCATCCCGCAGGATTACATCATTAGGGAGCACCTTCCGCAGCCCGTAGTCGAAATCCCCAATGAGCCCGCTATCTGTGTACTGGACCCTGAAGATCTGTGGGAAAAATCTGAATTAGTGAATGGGTGGATTGATGGCGAGGAACTGACCGTCAATAGAGCCATGATAGATGAAGGCTCTCTGCAGATTAGCAACAACAGCAACAACAGTAACAACAACGGCAACAACAACGTCAACTTTTGGAGTTCCCTAGAGGAAGAAAATATGTGGCACGCTCTGGAGATGGAAACCCTCAACGAAACCTTGGAGAAAACGGCACTTGATAAAGGAAAACGTAAGGCTGACCCTTGCAACTCTAACTTCTCCAACTTTTGGGAGGGTACTTGGTGGGAGCCCGTTCCCAAAACAGTTAGCAGCCTTACCAGGAGTGGGAGAGTGTACCAGCCAACCAACCTCCAGCGGGGAAGCTCGTCCCGAGCCCCTCCGCCGCGACAGAACAACCCCACCAACTCGGCAAGCCCGAACACCACTCAAGCTCCACAAAACAACCCTCCTAACTCCACAAACCCGCCACCTCAATCTAACCCACCTGTCCATCTCAACCCTTTCGTGAGTTCAGACCCTGACGCCTCCCAACAACAAAACCCAACTGCCACCACTGACCCTATTATCCGACAACTCCAAGAAACCCCTGCTCGTATGTCTATGTGGGGAGTGTTAGCTGCATCCCGTGAGCACCGCCGCAGGCTTGTAAACACCCTTTCCAGACTTGAGGTTCCCTCTGATATAGCCCCGGAAGCTCTCATTGCCCTTATAACCCCGATGAACCTCACCCAGCACACCCTGTTGTTCACAGAAAAGGACCTCCCGCCGGAGGGAGCTGACCATAACAAGCCACTGCACGTAACAATGAAGTGTCTCAGAAAATGGGTCCCTGCAATTCTCATTGACAATGGTTCAGCCATCAATGTGTGCCCGCTTCGCACCGCTTATTGCCTGGGCCTCAAGAACAAGGACTTTGAACCGTCGAATCTGGGTGTCCGCGCCTATGATAATACGCGCCGCGATGTTTTGGGGACCATCAACTTGGAACTTGCAACCGGGAAGTTCAAGACCACCGTCGGATTCTGCGTACTCGACATACCTGCTTCGTTCAACCTCCTGCTGGGGAGGCCATGGCTGCACAGGTCGGATGTCATGGGTGTGCCCTCAACGTTGCATCAGAAACTCATCCTGGGTTTAGATTCTGGAACCCTCATCATCCATGGAGACTCAGGCATCCGTCCACACTCTGAGGACAACTCCCCACTGCTAGAGATTATGCATGGAGAGGAGGATATTGCCATGGGGGGCTTTGCGGTTATGACTTCGAAAGTGTGCACCATCCGGGCCGAGGACGGTTTCTTGGTGAGCTCCGCAGCGCTGGAAATTATGAGAAGAATGAAATATCTACCAGGCATGGGTTTGGGACTTTATGGTCAAGGAGTCCCGGAGTTCCCCGATTTCCCTGGAAGTAACGAGCGCTTTGGTCTAGGATATGAGGCCAAGAAGAGCGATCCAGCAAAGAATTGGCGCAACTGCGCCCGGGCTCATGCAGCCGGGGTTAAGCTGAAAGTGAAAGAGGCGCTGTACCAAGGAGAACCCGAGCCCTTTGTGGATCTTGACACGAAAATGAAGTATCCGGGGTTTGAAATCTTTGCCAACGACACTTGGGAAGAGGATGAAGTAGTGACCAAGGTGGAAGAGGTATCTGAGGCACTCGACTGGCTGGAGGCTTTTGGTTTGGGCAGTCTCCAAATCCTGTTTGAGGGCGAAGATCTGGAGGGTATGGTCGAAGACGCTGCTGTGCTCGTGCTTGGAGAGGAAGAAGAGGTTGAAGATCCTTCCGAACTCATTGTGGAGGCTGTAGGCGTTTATGATAATTGCACTTTCATACCACATGTAACTCGCACTCACAGCACCTACACTGAGTCTGAGTCTGGGTCCGACACTAGCTCGTCGTCTAGCACAGAGTCGGAGTTTGTGCCTATCGGCCCTCCACAGCGTAGCTTTTACTTTGAGTTTGAGTCAACCGCTGTATTTCCCCCTTCTGAGGAGGCTGCTAATGAAATGAATGACGCTTTCGCTTACTTACCGATTTTTGAAATAAATTGTTTGGATCCCGACGATGAAGGAATAGATCTCGATGGGGACGTCCCCAAGGAGATCCGTTCCCTCATCGATCGCGAAAATGAAAGGCATGCTCAGCCTTTAAAAGAAGAAATAATCTCTATAAATTTGGGTGATGAGGAGAACCCTCGATTGGTTCAGGTCGGTTCCGGGCTGTCCCCCGATGAGCTTCAAGAGCTCACAGATTTACTAAAGGAATTCAAAGAAGTTTTCGCTTGGTCTCACGCGGACATGCCCGGAATCGACCCGGAGATCGTCGAGCACAGGATCCCTCTCTTCCCCGACGCAAAACCCGTTAAGCAGAAACTCAGAAAAATGCGACCCGATTGGGTGCTTAAGATAAAAGAAGAACTCACAAAGCAAATCGACGCCGGTTTTCTAATCGTAACGGAATACCCCACTTGGGTAGCCAACATCGTTCCTGTCCCCAAAAAGGATGGAAAAATTAGGGTGTGCGTCGATTTCAGAGATCTGAACAAAGCAAGCCCTAAGGACGATTTCCCATTGCCGCATATAGACATACTTGTTGATAACACTGCAGGGCATGCTCTACTATCCTTCATGGATGGTTTCTCAGGGTACAATCAGATTCTCCTAGCTCCGGAAGACAGGGAAAAGACAACATTCATCACCGAGTGGGGGACATACTGTTATCGGGTTATGCCATTTGGGTTGAAAAACACAGGTCCTACATATCAAAGGGGTGCCACGACACTGCTCCACGACATGATTCATAAGGAGGTCGAAGTATACGTCGATGACATGATAGTGAAGGGAAAGGAGCGGAAAGACCATCTCCCGGCGTTGAAGAAGTTCTTGGAAAGGATTCAGAAATACAGGATGCGTCTCAACCCGCAGAAATGCACGTTCGGAGTCACGGCCGGAAAGATGCTTGGATTCATGATCACAACCAGGGGGATTGAGGTGGATCCTTCTAAGATCAAAGCCATTCTTGAGATGGAGCCGCCTCGATCCGAGAAAGAAGTCTGGTGCTTCTTGGGGAAAATTTAGTTCATCAGTCGGTTCATCGCTAAGTTGACCTTGACCTGTGAACCACTCTTTCGACTACTCAAGAAAGACGTGAAATTCGAATGGAATGACAGATGTCAGAAAGCTTTCGAAGCAGTGCGTACTTATCTCCAGAATCCTCCAATCTTGATGCCGCCCATCCCGGGAAAACCTTTGATCCTATACTTGTCCGTCACGCCCTCGTCAATGGGTTGCATGTTGGCACAAGAGGGAGAAGATGGGGTTGAAAGGGCAATCTACTACTTGAGCAAGAAGATGGTGGGAAGCAAAGAACGGTACACTCCATTGGAAAAGACGTGCTGGGCACTGATATGGGCCACGAAGAAATTGAGACACTACATGCTGGCTTACTCGGTGATACTAATTTCTCGGATGGATCCTCTCAAATATCTATTCGAGAAGCCAGCGCTTACCGGTAAGTTAGCACGTTGGTTGCTCTTATTGGCCGAGTTCAAAATCAAGTACGTCACTCGCAAGTCAGTGAAAGGAAGAGCGGTGGCAGAGTTCTTGGCGGATCGTCCGATTGAGGGCCCGGAACACACTGAATTTCAATTTCCCGACGAAGATGTAATGTCAGCAGTTGACGAAACGTGGATGTTGTACTTCGATGGAGCCGCTAATCAGAAGGGCTTTGGGATTGGCATACTGCTAGTCTCGCCTGAGGGGTCACACATTCCCCTCGCATTCAAACTAAACTTCGAAGTCACAAACAACGAGGCAGAATACGAAGCATGTATTGTGGGAATGGAAGCTGCATTGGAGATTGGAGTCAAGGTACTGGAAGTTGTCGGGGATTCCAACTTGGTCGTATCGTAAGCAAATGGGGAATGGAAAGTTAGGGATGAGAAAATGAAGCCGTATCATCAGCAACTCGACGAGCTTATCCCGAACTTTCAGAAGGTGACCTTCACGCACGTACCGAGGATGAAGAATCGCTTCGCGGACGCACTGGCTACTTTAGCGTCCATGCTGGAACTTCCAATCGGGGTAAAACTAAGACCTGTCATGATTGAGCAGAGGGGGAAACACGTGTATGACTATGTCATGAACATCGACGAACCAGACGATGGCCTCTCTTGGTTCCATGATATTTGGAATCTCGTCGAGAAGGGGGAATTTCCTGCGGGGAAAATTTCAAAATGACACCTGAACTTTGCACCAAATGTCACAGAGACACCTGAACTTAAGTTTATTTCAATTAAACACCTATACTAACAAAATCCCCAAATTTAGACACCTGAACTTAAGTTTATTTCAATTAAACACCTGTACTAACAAAATCCCCAAATTTAGACCCCCGCCGTTATTCTCTGTCCCAAAAATTGCTAACATGGCATCTCCAACCCGTTTAAGTTGCCCTATTACACATATTTCCAACAAGAGACGATGCACCCAAGCGAATGTAAAGTACTTATACGTAGTGGGTGCATCGTCCCTTGTTGGAAATATGTGTAATAGGACAACTTAAACGGGTTCGAGATGCCATGTTAGCAATTTTTGGGACAGAGAATAACGGCGGGGGTCTAAATTTGGGGATTTTGTTAGTACAGGTGTTTAATTGAAATAAACTTAAGTTCAGGTGTCTAAATTTGGGGATTTTGTTAGTATAGGTGTTTAATTGAAATAAACTTAAGTTCAGGTGTCTCTGTGACATTTGGTGCAAAGTTCAGGTGTCATTTTGAAATTTTCCCTTTCCTGCGGATTCAACTAAGAAGGATCGGATCGCCTTGCAGCGGCTCGCATCTCAATACATCATCTGCGGTGGGAAATTGTACCGGCAATCTCCGTGCGGGGTTCATAAGTTGTGTGTTCACGATGGCGAGTCGAGGGCAGTAATGGAAGACGTACATGAAGGTGTTTGTGGACCCCACATGAACGGAATGATGCTAGCAAAGAAGGTTCTGAGGTTGGGATACTATTGGTCAACCATGGAAACAGATTGTATCGAGTATGTGCGTCGATGTCATAAGTGCCAGACTCATGCCAATCTTATCCATGTCCCGCCCTCGGAATTACACTCAATGGCGACGCCGTGGCCATTCTCCACCTGGGGCATCGATGTTATTGGAAAGATCACTCCCGCGGCTTCCAATGGTCACAGGTTCATTCTGGTAGCGGTGGATTACTTCACCAAGTGGGTTGAGGCAGCCTCGTATAAGACATTGACGGCCGTTCAAGTGGCTCATTTTATCAGGCAAAACATCATTTATCGGTATGGAGTCCCTCAAGCCTTCGTGTCTGATAATGGCATTCACTTCAAGGGAAAGGTTTTGGAACTCTTCGACGAGTTCAAGATTCAAGTGCATCATTCAACCACCTATCGACCACAAACAAATGGGGCAGTGGAGGCGGCGAACATGACAATCAAGACGATTCTTGAAAGAACTACTCAGTCAGCTAGGAATTGGCATGAACAATTACCACTAGCTTTGTGGGGATACTGGACGTCTATTCGTACACCGACAGGGGCAACACCCTATTCTTTGGTGTACGGTATGGAGGCCGTTCTCCCTATCGAGCTAGAAGTTCCATCGCTGAGAGTCATGGCTGAGAGCGGAATGGACGAGGCTGAATGGATCAGTGGGAGATTTGAAGAACTCATGTTATTCGACGAAAGAAGGCTACGGGCGTTGTACCACATTCAGGGTTACCAGCGAAGGATCGCCCGGGCGTTCAACAAGAAAGTGAAGTCAAGGGACCTGCAAGAGGGGGACATGGTAGTTAAGGAAATTCGTGCGCCGGTGTTTGATCTACGAGGAAAGTTCCGACCTAAATGGGCAGGGCCGTACATCATCAAGACCATTCTCTCTGGAGGAGCGGCCTCGATCATCGACCTCGACGGCAACGAATTCTCAAATCTCGTCAATTTGGATCAGCTTAAACGGTATTACCCCTGAGAGAGCTCGCTGGGCCGAAGACCGCAAGGGCGGGCGGTCCCAGGCAGAATTTAGAGCAAGCCTGCTAAGTCGAAAACCCGAAAGGGCGGCTTAGGCAAAAGTTAAGGCAAAAGTCGAAAGAGAGCTCGCTAGGCCGAAAACCCGAAAGGGCGGCTCCAGGCAAAATTTAGAGCGCAAAAGGAGAGCGTTAATACCCGAGCGAACCCTAGCCCGAACTACGTATGGGCCTGATTCCCTTTCACGAGGGATGCGTAGGCAATCTCACGCTGAGGTTCGGTCCTAAATATCTCTAAAATCAAAATCCAAATTGACGAATCAGAACGTTTTCTCAAGAGGTGCATGCGATTAACCAACCAAAAGGGGGAAACCCTTAATTAGCCAATTTTATTCAGATTATCTCTTTATTACAAGCTGAGCATGAAAACGAAAAACACACATTTTTAACACACTCCTTTTATTTCAAAAACGGCAAAGTAAGCGGGCAACCCATCCTTGCTTCCACATCTCTCCTCAACCATTTGCGATACCTTTCGGTCGTAGCAATAGAGAAAAGTGGATCACTTGGCTCAGTCCTGCAAGCCTCCCACGATCGAACATAACTCCGAAGGCCCGGAATGGTGAAGGGAGGGAGACGAAGCACTTCAGAACCCGGCAGCGGCACTTCTTGATTAAGTCCAAACTGACGGAAGATGCGGAACGGTGAGTAGAAGGAGAAGCCGGTCAAGCCAGCCACAAGCACATGCGTCGAACCCATGTTACCAGCAGTCACGACAGGGAGCCTCAGCCAATGGCACCGCCAAACGATGTCATCTTCCTCGGCAGAAGCAAAGAAATCAGCCCAGTCATCCTCGTTGCTGTACGTCACTAGAAAAGGACGGTTCCATCCACTTGCACGATACCACCAGTCATTCGCCGGAGGTGTCAGCAGGCTCAACTTGTCACAAAGCCACATCTACCCAAAAAGAGAGAAAACAAGTAAGGAGCCAGATAAAGCCTGAGCCGAGTGTTGAGGTAAAATGAATGAGAGAAATAGAAAAAGGAGAGCTGAGTGAGGTCCCTAACCTGCAGCAACAGCGGGCTACCACCAAAGACCCTTGTGCGACCAGCATGGACAGCGTCTAACCCCATCAAGGTCTCGGCAAGAACCAAGGGTGCGACATCCTTGCGAGCCTCGATCTGAGAAGCGACACCCACCAATAGAGAACTGGGCTGACCAACGGACGGAACCAACAGGAAGGCCGCCAAGAGACAAATGCAACAGGCCGCCATTCGTCGACCTTGGTATTCGAAGTCTGTCAAATCCCTGGGTGGACTGAATCTATCGTACAGTTGCACGATGTTGATGGCATTGCCCCGAGTGAGAAACTCAGCGACATTTCCACTAACACCTAGCTTAGCTTTCAGAATATTCTTCATACTCTCTCTAAGCATTGGGACAATGGGCTCCGTGGAGTCGTGACTTCCAAGGTAAGCATGGAATTCCTCGACGGTGGGGCATAGCTCTTGAGAACCAAAGTGAAAGACGTGCACTTCGGAATCCCAAAAGCGCACCGCCGCATGTAGCAAGACAGGACGGATTGCGACCTCCCGAAGATGCCTAAGAGCGTAAAGTTGGTGTCCTCGGAAGTTCAGCCAGTCGATGCCCTCGAGGCTGTCCAACCAGGGACGGAGCAAGGCTTGGTTTAGCAAGGCCATGAGGGGAATGGGTTTTTGAAAGGAAAAAGGGTTTTTGAGAGGAGAAGAATGGAATGAGGTGTGAATGATTGACCAAAACAGGAGCTCTCTATTTATAGAGGTCTGGAGAATGCAATGCCAACTCTCACTAGCCTTGGAACTCTTCAAGCTCAGCATTTCCAAGACAATTTCAAAAATTTCAAACCTTGGAAATTTAAAAAATGTTGGAAAAGCCCAAGTCTTACTTTGGGAAGTTGTTTCTGCTGGGAAACAGATGGTGCAGAGTTACAAGACGTCTTGGAAGTGTGCATGCAGAAGAAAATGACATGGGAATAGCTAGTGAGTGGCATTGGGAAACAACTCTGAACTGCCAGTGACAGAAGTCCCGAGCGCTCGGGAGTGAAGACCCAAGCGCTCGAGACCACTCTCGGGCGCTCGAGAGTTCTGCTGTTTTACAGTGGGTTCTGATCCCAGCGTTCCAGCCCCAGTTCAATGCCACAAATACGTCCAACTCAAATCAGAAGGTTCTCAAACATGTTCCCAGGGGAAACAGCGGTTTTCGTTACGTGTTTTCCTGCATATTTGTTATTGTTCTTTGAAAAATACTAAAATTTCCAAGACTTTCGTCCCTCGAGTACGTCAAATACCACGTTAAGCGTGTTTTATTGAACCCAACGATATGTATAAGTCGCAATGTGCGTTACTGACTGTGTGTCGATGTCAGATTTTTTTGTTCCTACTTTGAGAGTATCGGTTGAAAGTCGCGTGCTCTTTACTTTTCTTTCAAGCTGGACGAGCATATTTCATAAAATACAATTCTTGATAGGAAGTGCGAAACGAATAACAAAGAGCGAAATGCAAGCTTTCATAAACAAGTACGGTATTTACAATGAGTAAGGAAGGAAGTACAAAAGCTGGGGCAACACGCGCCCAATCCTAACTATCGGGGCACGCAGGCCCAAACAAAATCAAGGCACGCAGGCCTAGAAGCTACAACTACCTCGGCACTCGGGTCTATGTATGAGTAAGCTAGCAAAGCAAAAACCTAAGACTCAGACACGACGAGTCCCCCCCTCCGCCGGTGGCCCTCGGGCTCTCTGCTGTCACTCTCGTCACCGTCATCACTGTCATCGTCTCTTGGAGAGGCAGGAGCAGTCCCTGAGTCCGTCGACCCTAACACACGCGACTCAGAAGACTCCTCTGACCCCTCCTCCTCCTCAGACTCCTCCACATGAGCGAGTCTCTGCTGGGACACCGCCCTAGGTAAAACCTCGAACTGTCTAGCCTCCGCAGCGAGTCGCGACACTCTCTGTGTCCCTTGTCCCCATGTGCTGGCGGAAGCTGGAGAGCTCGCGATAGCCTGAGGTCGTGCCCTGGCTGAACATCGTGGCTACACCTGCATATCACAAGCATGCAATCATTTTTTATATATATGTTTAAAATTCAATTGATTCATTGAGGTACTATATGTGCAAGCGCTCTCCATCATCCCCCTCCAGGTTCTCCGCCGCCATAAATTTGGCACTGTCCTAAGGGACTTCATCCTCGATTTTCTCCAGTTTCTCCGCCGCCAAAAATTTGGCACCGTCCTAAGGGACATCCCCGGTTTTCTCCAGTTTCTCCGCCGCCATAAATTTGGCACCATCCTAAGGGACTTTCATCCCCGGTTTTCTCCAATTTCTCCGCCGCCATAAATTTGGCACCATCCTAAGGGACTTTCATCCCCGGTTTTCTCCAATTTCTCCGCCGCCATAAATTTGGCACCGTCCTAAGGGACTTCATCCCCGGTTTTCTCCAGTTTCTCCACCGCCATAAATTTGGCACCGTCCTAAGGGACACCTCCCCGGTTTTCTCCAGGTTATCCGCCGCCATAAATTTGGCACCGTCCTAAAGGACATCTCCCCGGTTTTCTCCAGGTTATCCGCCGCCATAGATTTGGCATTGTCCTGAGGGACACCCCCTTCTATCATCCGCTGTCATAGATTTGGCATTGTCCTGAGGGACACCCCCTTCTATCATCCGCTGTCATAGATTTGGCATTGTCCTGAGGGACACCCCCTTCTATCATCCGCTGTCATAGATTTGGCATCGTCCTGAGGGACACACCCTTCTTTCCCGCCATAGATTTGGCACTCTTCTTTTCCGCCATAGATTTGGCACCCTTCTTTTCCGCCATAGATTTGGCACCCTTCTTTCCCGCCATAAATTTGGCACTCTTCTTTCCCGCCATAGATTTGGCACTCTTCTTTTCCACCATAGATTTGGCACCCTTCTTTTCCGCCATAGATTTGGCACCCTTCTTTCCCGCCATAGATTTGGCACTCTTCTTTTCCACCATAGATTTGGCACTCTTCTTTTCCGCCATAGATTTGGCACCCTTCTTTCCCGCCATAGATTTGGCACCCTTCTTTCCTGCCATAGATTTGGCACCTTTCTTTCCTACCATAGATTTGGCATCATCCTGAGGGACACCTTCATACCCCGCCATAGATTTGCCACCGTCCTGGGACACCCCCTTTCCGCCATTTGCTTGCACCTGCATGTTTGCATTTGCCCCAAAGAACTACGCTGGTCTGATCCCTGCAGGAAAGGGTACGTAGGCAGTCTGAAAGGACGCGACCACATGCATCAAATGTTTGTGTCTTTACTTGCATTTGATTTTGAGTTGAGGATTTGATTTGGCTCGAATTGGGCTGTCTTAATCTTTGGACGGCACTCGTATCCATGCATGATGTCGAGCGTTGCCCAAAGAGGGGCAACTGTAGACACCCCAATTTGGACTCTTCGAATTTCCTTGATTTGTGGCCCGGAGGCTCCCCGATGATGACTTTGGATTAAAACAAGCCTCACACTGATCGAGACTTTGCTCCTTGAAAGATTTGAAAAGGGAATAAAAATGGTCAAAAGCATTTCCAAGTGCTTGGGAGTAGTCCCGAGCGCTCAAAACCATTTTCCAAAACCTCTGGCCTGGCTCACTCTCGAGCGCTCGAGAGTGAGGTCCCAAGCGCTCGAGAGTGATCCCGAGCGCTCGAGACTGATGTGTTGCCCAATGGATGGCAGTTTCACCCACTATCCATGCAACCCATCATTACCACCATCTTGAGCCCGCCGATGGTTCAGTCAACACTCAACCTCTGGTGCCAGAGATCTTCAGGCCAAGGATTTTGCTATTTTAAAATGTTTTATTCAAAAACCATTTGATTTCAAAACTATAGGTTATTTTGCCTATAAATAAGAGGGTCTGGTTTCAGGGCAGGGGGCTACGAAATTCTTCTCCTGCAGAACTCCATTCTCTGCTCTCTTTCTCTCTCTTGCTCAAGACCAAAGTTTTCCAAACTCAAACTCACTTTCCAAACTCCAAAGGTTTTAGAAATCACCAAGGAAAAGGGCAAGAAATCCAGAACACTCTCTGCTTCTGATTTCTTGTACTCTTCTCTCTGCATCCACCTTTCAAAGCTATTCCAAAGAGCAAAGTTCAAGCAAAAGGTAGAAACCTTTACCTTTGATCACAACCAAAGAGGCTGTTCTTCCCTTCTGAGGGGGGTCTCTCAGCCTGACCCAGTCTTCAATACTGGGTGCATGGTTGGGAGACCCTAGTGTAAAAACAAGAGCAATGGGGTACAAAAAAATGTTTTCATAAAACCCTTACTGGAAACACTCCCGAGCGCTCGAGAATGCTCCGGAGCGCTAGGGACTGTTCCCAGTTTCATGCATGGTCCTTTGTCACATAGTAGGTTGGGAATGAGGCGTATTCTTAAAAGAAATGGTTTCATTTTGGCATGCATGCACAAGGAAGTCATTTTCCACTAAAACAGAAGCATTTCTCACAAGTTTTCATGTAAAATAAGGTTTTTCCAAAGTTAAAAGATGTTCTCCTCTTGGGAAATATCAAAACAAGGGTGTTTGCATGTCAAGTCAGTACCATTTCCTATTTGAGAGCAAGCTGACATGCAGCTCACTCCCAAGCGCTCGAGACCGTTCCAGAGCGCTCGGGAGTGCATGCATGCCACTGCATCCCATTTTCCCCGTTTGTTGCATTTTCTGACTTTCTGCATGCATGAATGTATCCTCTTGCTCTTTTCAAAGTTGTAGGTCTAACCGTGCAGTGGCAGGGAAGCATGACTTAAGGGATTGAGGCCCTATCTCAGTCTATTAAGTCCTCTGCCGAGCCTTTAAAATGTTTAGAATCATTTCAGTTTGTTTTTATTAGCATTATTTCCTGCATGTACTAACAAAGTTGGCAGGTTGGGTAGCAGAACTCCCAAGCGCTCGGGACCACTCCCGAGCGCTCGAGAGTGAAGTTAGTGACAGATCCTCAGTTTCTGTTATCATGCATCTCATGCCTTTACCATTTTATCATCCACTGTACACTGGCACATGCATGCACTTCTTATTTGGTATAACTGCGGATACTTGCTACTTGTCTAATGAAACGAATCCCTTTGAAAAATCCCACAAATGTTTAGTAGAGACCGATCTCGTATCGGGCGAGGGGGGTGCCGTAAAACCCTTCCCCCCTCGTAACATGGCTTCCGGACCCTCAAAACGATCTCTGGTTTTCAATTCAAATCAACCATTTTCAAAACAAAACGGTTTCTCGGGTGATATACCACAAATCCGGGTGGCAACTCTTCAAATCAATTTTTCTTCAAAACGGAAATATATTTTTCGGGCTGGTAGCCCACTACTCCATTATACCCTGGTTGTGAAAAATATACAAAGTTGTCAGCAATTGTTACTTTGTACAAGATCAAAGCTGAAAATGAATGGACAGATGAGAGTTTCACTATTCTTTTGGGGAAGCTTCAGGATATGTTCCCCATAGATAATACAATGCTATGCTCTGTTCGTGCAGTTAGAAAGTTCCTTAAAAGATTTGAATTGGGTTACGAGAAAATTCATGCTTGTGTGAAGGATTGTTGCTTATTCAGGAAAGAGAACGCAGAATTAGAGAACTGTCCAAAATGTGGTCGTTCAAGATGGAAGGTAGACGTACGCACAAAGAAAATAAAAAAAGGGGTTCCTGCCAAAGTATTGAGATATTTTCCTATAATTCCAAGGTTTCGGAATATGTATAGGTCATTCGAAGTAGCTAAATATTTGACATGGCACTCTACTCATAGAAGTAGTGATGCCAAGATGCGACACCCGGTAGATTCACCAACTTGGAAAACAATCGATGATAAGTGGCCATCTTTCTCAGCAGACCCACGAAATCTAAGACTTGGTCTTGCTACCGATGGTTTAAATCCATTCCCGAATTTGAGTTCGACGTATAGTTGTTGGCCCGTTATGCTGGTTATGTACAACTTGCCACCTTGGTTATGGATGAAAGAGGAAAATGTTTTGTTGACACTATTGATTCCAGGACCTAAGCAACCGGGTAATGATATTGATGTATATCTACGACCTCTTATCGAAGACCTACAGATTTTGTGGACCAATGGAGCACCTGTTTATGATAGGTTCACTAACTCTACATTCAATCTGAGGGCAATTTTGATGTGGACAATGCATGATTTTCCAGCATATGGAAATGTTGCCAGGTGTATGACTAAGGGTAAATTTGCATGTCCTATATGTGGTGAAAATACACGTTTTCTATGGCTGAAATTCAGTAGGAAAACTGTATATTTGTGCCATAGGTGCTTTCTTCCACCATCTCACCCCTTTCGGAAGAAAAAATCATGGTTTGATGGAAAGGAAGAAAAGGGGAAAAAACCTAGAATCATGACTGGCAAACAAATTTTGGAAACTCTGAAAGATATGAAGAATGACTGGGGGAAAGGTGGAGAAGGAAATAAAAAATGAAAGCGGGACAATGAAGATAAACAAAGGTGGAAAAAGAGGTCAATCTTATTTGATTTGGAGTATTGGGAGGTAAGTTTTATCAATCAGCATTTTGATCAATCTATATCTTATATTTATATATGTTGATCTTAGTATAGTTTATGATTGTTTCTCTACTATTCTATGTAGGAATTGCTAGTACGTAATAACTTAGATGTCATGCATATCATTAAAAATATTATTGAGAGCCTTATTGGCACGCTGTTGGATATTAACGGAAAATCCAAGGACGGTTTAAATGCTCGCAAAGATATGCAAGATTTGGAAATAAAGCATGACTTGCATCCAGAAGATCGAGGGTCTAGGACATATCTTCCTCCAGCTTCCTATACACTTTCCAAGGATGAGAAACGAATATTTTGCAAGCAGTTGTTTGACTTAAAAGTACCTGATGGATATAGTTCAAATATTGGGAATTGCGTATCAATGGATGAATTGAAGGTCACAGGTCTCAAATCTCATGATTGCCATGTGCTAATGCTTCAGTTGTTGCCTGTAGCCTTAAAGGGGTTACTACCAACTAGACCCAGAAATGCGATACTTCGCCTTTGCGTATTCTTCAATAGATTGTGTCAAAGAGTTATTGATCAAAAAGAAATGGCATCCCTTGAGGATGAGGTGGTTGAAACGTTATGCATGCTTATGCATGCTTGAGAGGTTCTTTCCACCCTCGTTCTTTGATATCATGGTGCACTTAACAATTCACTTAGGACGAGAAGCACGACTTTGCGGGCCAGTCCAATATCGTTGGATGTACCTTTTTGAAAGGTGAACCCTTTTAGTTTTTTTTAATGAATAATCATCTATGTTTCTGTCCATCATCTATGATTGTATAATGTGAATGTACTTTTCTTCATGATTAGACATATGAAGATATACAAACGAAGTGTTGGGAATCATGCACGACCTGAAGGTTGTATAGCAGAACGCTACCTCGTACAAGAGTGTATAACATTTTGCAGCCGACACATGAAATCTGTGGAAACAACCAATAGGGGACCTCGCAATCAAGATTTTGAGAACGATGTAATTCTCGAAGGTCGTCCAATATCAGCTGCCACTTCCATCACATTGACCGATGAAGTTTTAGAAAGTGCACATCGTTATGTGTTATTCAATACAGCCATAGTGGAACCTTATTTGGAGTAAGTTTGATGAAATTCTGCTTGCAGAATTCATAAATTCTTATACACATGTGAATCACTTACTCATTCTTTCTTTTTCTTTTAGGATGCATATAGAGGAGTTAAAGAACTCAGATGCCAGTCTTGGTCTTCAAAAAAATAAAAGTTTACTTTTGAAAAGGCACGCTGACAACTTTTCAAAATGGTTGAGGGAAAAGGTTACCACTTATTTTGCTTGAGGTTTATCAAGTTTAATATTGTAATTAGTATAGTATTAATTGGGTTGCATTTACTTGTACAGATTCAGGTAAAAGCATGCACTAATAATGAATTGGAGATACTACAATGGCTCGCTAATGGTCCTAGAAAGCATGCCATGAGTTATACGGGGTATATCATCAATGGGCAGCGGTTCCACATAAAGGAAGCTAGGAAATCAACCCAAAATAGTGGTGTTTCCATTGACGCGGCAACTCTGTGTAGATCAAGTGTGAAGGACAATGCACAAGTCGTTGATGTAGTTTCATACTACGGGGTGATTAAAGATATAATTTTGTTAGATTATCACACATTTCAACTACCAATGTTCAAGTGTGACTGGGCAAACATTGGCCATGGTGTTAGGATGGAAGATGGTTTTACACTTGTTAACCTACATCAAAGTCAGACCCAATATGACAAAGATCCATTTATCCTTGCATCCCAAGCAAAGCAAGTTTTTTATTCAAGGGAAACCGAATCTTCGAATTGGTATGTTGTGCTAAAGGCACCTCCTAGGGGATTTTATGACTTGGAAATGTACGAAGAAACTGTGGATACATCTTTTAGGCCACAAGATGTTTCAGCCCTTGGTATGAACGATGATGATGATGATGAAAGGATAACTAACGTTAGAGGAGATTGTGAGGGTACATGGATTGAGGATTTCTAGTCATTGTGCCATGTAACTTTTGGTTTTTCTTTTTTGGTTTGTATCTTGCTAGGATCTTTTGGTTTGTAACTTTTGGTATGTTGTACTAAAGGCATCTCCCAGGATCTTTTGGTTTGTATCTTGCCATTGTGCCTTAATTTGGTGTTCATATTATACTTGGATATTCGTTAAGTTAATTTCTGGTTGCTGCTACGTTATTGGTGCAGATTGGTTTGTTTTTTCTGTTAACTTGTTTCTTTTATGTATTCAGTAACATGTATATCCAGCCGAGGCACTTGTCCAAAATGTTGACAGGCTATGAAAGGTTAAAGCAGAAAAAAATGGAACAAAACTTGGTACAATTGAAGGCTGCTGGAATCAAGAATGTGCCATAGTTATTGTTGGGCTTAAATCAAAGTGCCAACAGTAAAGTTAATGATAAGGAAGAAGTTGACATTGGGCGTGCAGTCGATGGTGATGAAGACTTTGTACTATTTCATGGTGAAGAAAGGCTGAGTTCTAATAGTGACTGTAGACACCTCCCAAACGGGGCATCGCCATACAGATTGATCACGTTTGTTTGCTCGGTTGGTTGCTTGCTTCGTAAACCAAAATCATGGACATTCCCATGGCTAGGAACATCGCCACATGATAGTGGTTATCATCAAAACAGAGTCGCCACCCAGTTTATTAAAACTGGGAAAACAGATAGAGATTCTGGATACGGGAGCCAAAAGTACAATAAGGGGAAGGTGTTAGGCACCCCTCTTTGCCCAGTGGTGAGACTGGCCCATAATCGTTCGACATAAGACATGTAGATGCTTTGTTTAATTCCAACACATAGTCTGTTTATTTATTCCTTTAAACAGTAAGTAAAGTGAGCCAGTGCGATAATCGAAGCATGCATTCAGAAAGCAGAAAAAGCAGCAAAGCTGTTCTAGGAAATCGATTACTCGGCCGGTGAATGGATGTCACGGCCGAGTAATCACACTAGTTTTATATACCGGCCGAGGGATCGAGGCCCCGGTCGGTGTTCTTCCTCACACCAGACAGAAAGATTAATAGATAATCAGAAAGCCGTGATTAAACGTAAGAATGATAGATAAAACAAACCAGAGGCCGTTGGGCCTCACCACCTTGATCCCTCAGTTGCTTGATTGCCTCGGATTGGGTGTGATTGACTGATTGCTTGATTGAAAACCCTAGGGTTAGGGTTTGAACTTCGGGGTTTGATCGCCGGATTGACGGCTGCCTTCGGGGGGTTAGGGCTTTTGAGGAGTGGGTTTGAGAGAGTATTTTGGCAGAGTTTCGAGGCTTGAGAGAGTGTATTCTCTAATGAATTTTTGTGTGTTTATTTTCGGAGTCCAAAGGCCCTTTATATAGGCAATTGGTGACTCACTCCGGCCAATCAAATCACGAGATGGCAATTACAATTGCAATGCATCTCTAACTCTACATCGTAATCTCTTAGCGTAGCCCGAACGCATCGGGAAGGCAGTGTAGTTGGATCAAATGTCTGACAGAACACGTTCCAGAGTCTGGAAAAAGGTCGATCTGGCGGCCGAGTAAAGGATATCACGGCCGAGGAATGGATGTCTCGGCCGAAGGATAGATCTTGCGGCCGAGGGATTGATCTCTCAGGGAGATTTTGCTAGCAACAGGTTGCTCGGGTGAGGAAATGATGTTAGGGCCGTGAGATCGATGTCACGGCCGACAGATGGATTCTCCTAGGCTTCTGTATTTCTGTCTGAAAGGCTGTATGGCTTTGAATTGGGTCCTCTAAGTGGCTCAAAGTTCTTACCGAAAGTCCTACGGTTCTCAAGGAAGCAATCAGCAATCACTGTATCCATTTCATCATTGGGATGGTCCCAATGTGGGACTTGAAATAATTGTTAGGCCAAATTGGGGTGTCTACAGATGCCCCTCTTTGACTGAACTCAGACAGATCGCGAGACATGTTTGAGTAAGAGTCAAAGCTGTAAAAAGCAACTCAATTTGGTCCAACCACTATTCCAAGGGTTTTTTTTGAAAAAGGTTTTGTTATGGTCGGGCCGGGAGGCTGCCTACGTATTCCACAAGGGAAATTCAGACCAACCGTAGTTCGGGCAATAAAGAAAAATAAAAGTTTGGAGGGTTAGAGACAGAAGACGTACCTTAGGGCTTAAAAAGCCGTAGTGTGACGTACCTAAACTGAGCCAGGGTTTTGGCGGAAGATAGTTGAAGGAGCGCGGGGCTGCCGGGGGAATTTTTGCGAAGAGCTTCCTTTAGTATTTTGGGGTAGATCAATACACTGCAGGTGCGTTTGCTTTTCTTGATCATCCTTACTTTGACTGAAAGGAGCTCGGTAGAGTAGCCTATCCTTGCGAATGAGCTGGAAGGAATTGATGTAATGGGGTGGAATCCAAACCATCTGCCGGGATGAGTTGGACGCCGGTTTGTTTTTGAGATATGGGGGGCGCAGGGCCAGTATCTAGAGCACGGAGCTTTTGGAGATGAGGGAACCGAGGCACGGAGCCGGTTATAGTCATGAAACGGAGGCCTAAGGTGATGATTTCTGGCGTAGTGGAACCGAAGCGCGGAGCTGGTGTTGAGCACAAGGCGAGAGCCTGAGGTGTCTGAACTTGATGGGACCGAAGCGCGGAGCTGGTATAAGACGAGAGCCTGAAGAGTGATGGAATTGAAGCGTGGAGCCTGTTGCAGTCTTGAGGCGAAGGCCTGAGGAGATTGGATTGATAGGACCGAAGCGCGGAGCTGGTGTTGATCAAAAGGCGAGAGTCTGAGGTGATTAGATTGAGGCATAGAGCCTGCTGTGGTCGTGAGGCGAAGGCCTGAGGTGTCGAAGCTTAGAGCTTGTCGTGTTTGAACCAAAGCGCGGAGCTGGTATAAGGCAAGAGCCCAAGGTGATGAAACTGAGGCGTGGAGCCTGAGGTGATTAGACTGAGGCGTGGAGCCTGCTGCAGTCGAGGGCTTGAGTTGTCGGAGCTTAGAGCTTGACGTGATTTGAACCGAAGCGTAGAGCTGGTTGCATTCTGATGGTCTGTGCACGGAGCTTTCCCGTCATAAGTGTTGACGTGGAGCCAAAGGATCGAGGCACTGAACCGATCAATAAAATCGAGGCGTAGAGCCGGTTGATTGCAGGGTTGACCTGTTTCATGAGAGATATGCAGAGTGTATATGTGCGATGATGTTTGTTAGATGTGAACAGATATGATGATGCAGACTCGATGTGATAATGCAATATGTGCACGGACCCGTGCGTGTGTGTTTGTTTTTAAGCTTAGAGCTTCTATCAAGTTCCTGACTTGAGCATTCAGAGCGTAGGGCTCGAGCATTTGGACGGCAGAATCCGAGCATTCAAAGTACAGGCTTTGAGCGTCCAGTACGCAGTGGTTGGGCATCCAAGCGTAGAGCTTGAGCATTCAAGTGTATAACTTGAGCATCCAGTACACAGTGGTTGGGCATCCAAGCGTAGAGCTTGAGCATTCAAAAATGTTAGATTTTTGAGCATTCAGGCATAGAGCCTGAGAATGATGTCTTGATTGTTGGGGCGGCTTAGAGCCTGTTGCTTGTTTACAGCTTCGAGCCAGTTGAGATGATGGGCTTTGAGCTGTTGAGTTGTGATAACAGGCGTAGAGCATGTCGATGATGGGCTTGGAGCCGCTAAGACGGTTGTTATGGCTTCGAGCCAGTTGAAATAGTGGGCTTGGAGTCGCTGAGTGAGTGAGTACAGGCGTAGAGCCTGTTGATAATAGGCTTCAAGCCACTGAGATTGGGATAACGGGCGTAGAGCCTGTTGCTGTAATAGCGAGCGTAGAGCTGTTGAGTCGAGGGCTTGGAGCCGCTGAGATAGTTGCTATGGCTTTGAGCTAGTTAAGATGGTAGATATAGGCTTCGAGCCTGTCAGGATAGTGGACTTGGAGCCGCTGAGTTGAGGGGTGAAGGCGTAGAGCCTATTACTGTGATAGCGAGCATAGAGCTGCTGGGATGGTTGTTACGGCTTAGAGCCAACTAAGATTGCTCGAGTGTGATTTGTAGGCGTAGAGCCTGCTGTTGAGATGGCGAGTGGGTGAACACGGTGAAGGGCCTCGAGCCACTGAGTGATGGGCTTCGAGCCGCTGCTGAGTCGATTGGTGAAGGCGTAGAGCCTGTTAAATTGTTTTGATGGCGATGAATAGCAGAGTTGCTGAGTCGAGGGCTTGGAGCCGCTGAGTTGATTGTTATGGCTTTGAGCCAGTTGAAACGGTGGGCTTAGAGCCTGTGGAGATGGACTTTGGAGTCATGATGCTTGATGAGTGGATAGACATGGTGACGAGCCTCGAGCCACTGAGTGAGTATAGGCATAGAGCCGCTGAGTGAATTGACTTGTTTTGGCCAGTAGTTCGTGGAGAGAGATTTTCCTCATGCTTGGATATGCCCCCAAGGCTGGTTTTGATCACATTGTATTGGCTCGGGGATGCCCCCAAGGCTACTTGGTTAGAAGTCTGTAGTGGCTTGAGTTAGTGCACAGAGCATGATCTGATGTTGTCGAAGGAAATTGATCAGGAGGCCAGGAGATCGATCTCTCGGCCGAAGGATTGATGTCTCGGCCGAGGAATCGATGTATTGGCCGTGAGAAAGCCAAAAGCCAGAAAATCGATTTAAGTTCGGTTTAATCGATTTCACGGCCCATTTAATCTTTTCTCCTCCCCCTAAGCATTTTAAATGGGGGATTTAATATCATTTAAATAAAACTTAACTTTAAAACATGTACGGGAAAGGGACATGGGATCTAATATAACACATTACCGTACCTGTGGTGCAAACTGTACAGTATGAAATGGATGAGCAATGTACAAAAAATGAAATAACAGCATTACAGCAGACTGCCAAGATCATGTGAAACACCGCACGACGAACTGGATACATCGCACGGTGTAACTAAAATACCGTGCGGTGTACTCGTCTATGCATTCCAGAATCAGTTTACTATTTTACATGACAAAACAAACCATAGATCCGCAAAATAGTTTTTTATATTTTCTGAATCTCTGAAAAGTGATTTACGAGATCCTATTGTTCATCTTATCATGTAAAACAATGTTAAAAGCTTTTTGAAATGTTAAAAGATTTAATAAAGTAAAAAAAATAACTTTTAACATGAAACTTGATTCTGGAATGTACCCGCACAGAAAAGCAACAAGCAGACTAAACAAAACAACACAAGAAGGAATATGTACAAGAAATGAAATAACGCGCGGAGTAATACGCTACGCCATGCGGTGTCGTAAAACGCCGCACGATGTAGCGTATCCAGTGCGAAAATTATTTTTTGTGCTTTTTGAATATAAAGCTCGTTTGAGACCCAAACTCGGTATAGAAAGACCGAGAAGGGCCTCGATCGGCTCCCCTCAAAGCTAAATGTGGTTTAGCCCAAGGAAACTTGATTTATACATTTTGATTGAAGCTTGGATGTGCTTGAAGATGGAGAGTGAAGGTTGATTTGGATTGAGTTTTGAGAAACTTGTGAGCAAATGGGTGTAGAGAGAGAGAGAGAGATCAAGTGGGTTGATGTAGAGATAAAAAGATGTGTGTATAGTTGTGATGGGTGTAAGGAGTTGTAGAGAGGGAATCAAGGGGGGTATTTTTAGAGAGAGAGAGTGAGAGTCTAGAAAATGGCAGAGTAACTTTACTTGGGTTGAAGGGATACTTCTCAACTAGAGGGGGGGTGTATTTATAGGCAAAAAGATACTTGGAGTGCACCCAAAGGATTAAAAATATGTGAAAAATATGTTCTGGCCAATCTGCTGACGCGCATGGGAATCTGTCAGACGCTCCTCCTGAAAGCCGTGCGGTGGAGTGATTTTTGAATTTTTCTGAAATGCCGTGCTGCGTTTTGAAATGCCGCGTGGCGTTTCTGGAATGCCGCGCGGTATTCCGAGACAGCTCAGCACACTGAACTTCGCGGGGGCGCCCCGGACACTCCCGAACTCGGATTTGGGCGCGGTTCGAAGCGTTGGAAAGCTTGTCGAGTCCTCTTTCTAACCCAATTGGTTTCACTCAAAGGTTTTTTGTACATTGAAATGTGTGCCCATTTTACCCTCAGTGTGTCATAGAAAAAGTTATTTTTGACCAAGCAAACGCATTTTTCATGCGGTGGGACATGCGTGAGGTTAGCGTGAATCTGGCACTTATGACAACGTCGTACGTATTCCACGCATTCCGTCTCCATGGTGGACCAGAAGTAGCCCTGTCTCAAAATCTTTTTGGCAAGCATCATACCATTCATGTGAGGACCGCATACGCCCTCGTGGACTTCCTCCATCGCTCTTTTCGTCTCCTCACCATGAATACATAGCTTGTGGGTACCATAGTGAGATCTTCGGTATAGGTTTCTCCACAAATGATGTATTGAGCTGCTATTCTTCGAAGAGCGATCCTGTCTTTCTTGCTAGCCTCAGCGGGGTACTCTCCCCTTTCCACGAATCTCCAGATATCGTAAAACCAAGGGTGACCATCTTCGGGCTCATTGATGACCATGACGTGCTGGAATACCGGGGTGTCCCTTTGCTCGATCACAATTGGTCTTAGCTTTACACCGACAGGGATTTCGACCATAGAGGCCAATGTTGCCAAGGCATCAGCGAATTGATTTCTGAGTCTCGGGACATGAATGAAAGTTACTTTACTGAAATGGGGAATGAGATCTTCGAGGTCTTGATGGTATGGCTTTAACTTCTCTTCCTTGACCTTCCAATCACCATTTGCTTGAGAGACAACCAAGTTTGAGTCTCCCACGACTTCCAATTTTTCTATACCGATTTCAATGGCTTCTTCCATGCCTACAATACAAGTTTCGTATTCTGCCTGATTGTTGGTGACCTCGAAGTTAAGCTTGAATGACCTCGAAGTTAAGCTTGAACGCAAGTAGGATGTGCGACCCATCTGGCAAAATCAATAGCACACCGATCCCAAATCCTTTCTGATTGGCCGCTCCATCAAAATACAACCGCCATACGTCTTCGGCTACGGTCATTATGTCTTCATCCGGGAATTCGAATTCAGAATCTTCCCCTCCTTCGACTGGGCAGTTGGCCAAGAATTCAGCGACAGCTCTTCCTTTTACTGACTTTCTGGTGACATACTTTAATTCAAATTCTGCCAGCCATCGTGCCATTCTTCCTTTAAGTGCCGGCTTCTCGAATAAGTACTTCAAAGGATCCATTCGGGATATCAACCTTACCGAGTAGGCCACCATGTAATGTCTCAACTTTCTAGAAGCCCAAACGAGTGCCCAACACGTCTTTTCTAATGGAGTATAGCATTCTTCGGATCCGACCATCTTTTTGCTAAGGTAATAGACGGCTCTCTAAACCCTATCGTCTCCTTCCTGTGCCAGCATACACCCCATGGAAGACGGAGTGACTGACAAGTATAGGATCAAAGGTTTTCCTGGTTCTAGTGGCACCAAGACTGGTGGATTCCTTAGATAGGCTTTGATGGCCTCGAAGGCTTGCTGACATCTGTCATCCCATACAAAGGGTGTTCCCTTCTTAAGCAAGCGAAATATGGGTTCACATGTTGAAGTCAATTTCGCAATAAACCGGCTGATGAACTGCACTTTGCCGAGGAAACTCCTTACGTCTTTCTCTGTCCGCGGTGGTTCCATTTCTAGAACGGCCTTAATCTTTGATGGATTGACTTCGATGCCACGAGTGGTGATCATAAACCCGAGTATTTTCCCTGTAGTGACTCCGAACGTGCATTTAGCCGGATTGAGGCGCATCCTGTATCTCCTTATCCTTTCGAAGAATTTTCTGAGCGCGGGTAAGTGGCATTCCCGCTCCTTTGCCTTAACGATCATGTCATCAACGTAAACCTCCACCTCTTTATGAATCATATCGTGTAACAAGGTTATAGCAGCTTGCTGATATGTGGAGCCAGCGTTCTTTAGCCCAAAAGGCATGACCCGATAGCAATAAGTTCCCCACTCAGTGACGAATGTGGTTTTCTCTCGGTCTTCTAGGGCCATGAGGATCTGGTTATACCCTGAGAAACCATCCATAAAAGAAAGCAAAACGTGTCCCGCGGTGTTGTCAACTAGCACGTCAATGTGCGGCAGAGGGAAGTCATCCTTGGGGCTAGCTTTGTTTAGGTCCCTGAAGTCCACACAGACCCTGATTTTGCCATCCTTCTTTGGAACGGGAACAATGTTTGCGACCCATTGGGGGTATTTAGTTACCATTAGGAACCCAGCATTGATTTGTTTGGTTACCTCCTCTTTTATTTTAAGCACCCAGTCGGGCCTCATGCGTCTCAGTTTTTGTTTTACTGGTTTTGCGTCAGGATGGAGGGGAATCCGGTGTTCGACGATTTCAGGATCGATTCCGGGCATATCAGCGTGTGACCATGCAAAAATATCTTCGAATTCTTTTAGCAAATTTATAAGAGCTTGGCGCTCTTCTTCTAACAGCGCGGAACCGATCTGAACCATTCGGGGATTCCCTTCATCCCTCAAATTTATTGAAACAACCTCTTCTTTTATAGGCTGAGCATGCCTTTCGTCTTCCCTTTCGATTAGGGACCGAATTTCTTTTGGGATTTCCCCGTCGAAATCGATCTCTTCATCATCGGGGTCGACACAATTTATTTCAAAGTCAGGGAAGTAAGCGGAACCAGATTCATTTATTTCATCATAAGCAGAGGCCTCGGGGGCACCATACACACGGGTAGACTTAAATTCAAAATACAGACTCTGAGGAGTTGGGCCAGGAGGCACCGACTCAGACTTAGAAGACTCAGAAGACTAAGATGACTCAAAGGACTCAGTTTCAGACTCAGGCTCATGACTGGTTGCACTTGGTATGAAAGTCCAATTCTTATAATCCCCAGCGGCATCCATGATGAGTGAAGTCGGGTCTTCGGGGGCCTCCTGCCCCAGCATCTGCACTTCTGCTTCCATGGCTATACACAATGGTTCGTCTTCCCCAAATAAGGTCGCCAGACTACCCAGGCGAAAGGTTTCAACCCAGTCAGCTATCTTTGCTTGTTTGATTACTACTTCCAATTCTTCATCACTTTCTGGCCAAACATCGTTAGCGAATATCTCAAACCCCGGTAGAAAGGTGTTGGTCTCTTTGTCCCAGAATGGTTCCGGCTGTCCTTGGTAAATCTGCTTTGCCTTCTCTTTGACAAAATAATCCTCCAATCTATCTCCCTTCTTTTCTTTCTTGTCCTCCGAAGGGTGGTATCCCAAGCTTGCTATGCGAGTTAACGTTCCCGGTTCTTCAAACTGCGCTGGCCCTTGGAGATTCTTTCCCAACCCCAAACTTGGCATGTAGGACATTTTCTTCATTATTTTTATGGTGACATTACTGATGACGAAGTTATCATCGATCTTGACAGTAAAAACAGAATTAGAGGTGTCAAGAGAGAAGCCGCCTAGAGCAATGTCCTCCTCTCCGTGTTGTATCTCCAAGAGTGGGGCATTGTCTTCCACGGGAGCGCAAATCCCGGAATCGCCATGAATGGTGAGCATCCCAGTCTCAAGTCCCAGTCTAATTTTCTGATGAAGTGTTGAAGGAACTGCCATGATGTCAGGCCGATGCATCCAAGGTCTTCCCAGCAGTAGATTGAAAGAAGCGGGAATGTTTACCACATGAAACTCCACCTCCGTTTGGTAAGGTCCGAAAGTCATAGGAAGCATGAGGGTTCCAACCACATCCCGACGGGTGTTGTTATATGCCTGAACTTTGACTTCTGATGGAGAGAAATCATTATTTTTGTATCCCAGGCAATAAGCAACACGGAGTGGACAGACATTGATTGCTGACCCATTATCAATCAAGATCATTGGTACCCATTTTCCTTGGCATTTCAGAGTGACATGGAATGGCCGATTGTGATCAGTTCCTTCAGCGGGTAAATCTCGATCAGTGAAGGTAATGGCATGTTTAACGGGTATGGTTTTGATTAGTGCTACGAGTTCATCAGGGGTTATGGCGGAAGGAACTTTCAGGTGAGAGAGGGCTTGAATGAGTCCTTCACGATGGCGGGTGGAATGAACGAGCACGTCCCAAGCAGACATTTTTGCTTAAGTCTGTTCAAGTTGACGCTTGATCATTCCTTCAGGGTTATTCTCAGGGCGAGAAGGCTCCTTAGTTGGTGGGGCAAAGGGTTGGAAAGTATCTTTGATTGGAGTAACGAACGGGTTAGAAGGTTCTCTGGTCAGGGGAGCTGGAGGGTTGGAGGGTTCTCTGATTTGAAGGTTAGGAGGTTGATAAATTCGACCACTCCGGGTCAATTGACCAATCTATTGGTACTTAGACTCTTCATCCCACAAATCAGCAAGGGCCTTGCGTTTGTTTCCAATAGTGGCGTCTTGGAGATTGGCAGCCAAGTCAGCGATAACCAGATCTTCCCACAGATCCTCGGGCTTCCATTTCTCAGCTTCTGCCACCGCCTTGTTTACAGTCCATTCTTCATTTCCCACCTTTATGTTGATGATCTCCGTATTTCCCCACAGATTTGTCTTAGCCCTTGGTTCATCTTCCCACAAATTCATCATGGCGACATCAGCGTCTTTCAGGAAAGTAACGATGACTCTGATTTAGCTTCATCTGCCAGGTAGTCCATTGGGTCAAACTCATTACTAGCCACATCTTCTTCTCGCCCTGGCGGCTCCGGGTATGGGGCGAGTCCTACATTGTTGTAGGGGTCATTGATGATGAGGTCGTGGAGGTAGGAGGGATTCGGTTGAAATGGAGCAGGCTCGGGCCAGTTGTAGGTCGTTGTCGGAGGTTGATATTCTTCTGCAAATAGCATGGGTATAGAGAAGGTATCTAGAGGATCATTCCAGGCCAGGAGTTGGTATTCATTCGGGATCGGGCTCCATTCCCATTCAGGCATCTCTGGAAAGTTCTCAATTTGGTTTTCGAACATCATGTACAGAGAAAACCCATCAAGAGGGTTAGCATGAATGCTTTGCCAATCAATTTCCCATCCAGGTTCAAAGAATGGGTTCACGTCTTCTTGAAAATTGGTGGCTTCGAATTCCTCCCAATCAGCAATCAAATCTCCCCATTCCCAAAGGAAACAGAGAGCAGTCTCTTTGGGAATTTCCACAATAGGCTTTGGTTCGGTATCAGGGATGATGAAAGGGGTAGGATCAAAGTTTTGGCTTTTGGTTTGGGTGATTTGGTTGATATGGCATGGGGTATTATGTTGTGGCAAGGGATTGTGCCAGCGGCCTCTAATGGCCATAAGTTCATCCTAGTGGCCATTGATTACTTCACGAAATGGGTGGAAGCAGCCTCGTATGCAACCCTGACCGCAGTTCAAGTCGCACACTTTATCAAGCAAAACGTCATCTATCGGTATGGGGTCCCACAGGCATTCGTGTCCGATAACGGGGTTCATTTCAAAGGTCGAGCTAGGGAAGTCTTGGATAAGTTCCAGATCCAAGTACATAAATCAACAACCTATCGACCGCAGACCAATGGGGCCATGGAAGCAGCCAACAAAACAATCAAAACCATCCTGGAAAAGACCATTCAGTCTGTGAGAGATTGGCACGAACAACTACCGTTGGCATTATGGGGATATCGTAGGTCCGTACGTACACCAATAGGGGCAACTCCGTACTCCTTGGTTTACGGTATGGAGGCTGTATTCCCCATAGAGTTAGAGGTTCTATCCCTCCGAACTATGATCGAATGTAATGTCCAAGAGGCAGACTGGCTGAGCAACCGATTTGAAGAACTTATGTTGTTCGATGAGCGCCACTTAAGGGCACTTTACCAAAATCAAGGATATCAAAGGAGAATCGCGCGCGCATTCAACAAAAAGGTAAAACCCAGGGACTTGGCGGAAGGCGACATGGTTTTGAAGGAAATCCGGGCACCAGTCTATGATCCACGAGGAAAGTTCCGACCAAAGTGGTCCGGGCCTTATATCATCAAGACCATCCTGTCTGGAGGAGCTACGCAACTCATTGACTTGGATGGAAACGAATTCTCAACTCTGGTCAACCTGGATCAACTCAAGCGCTACTACCCCTGAGAGAAGCTTGCTGGGCTGAAAGCTGCAAGGGCAGCCAGTTCCAGGCAAAAATTAGAGCATAAGCTTGCTAGGATGAAAACCTGCAAGGGCATCTTAGGCAAAAGTTAAGGCATATAATGAACGAGCTCGCTAGACCGAAAACCCGAAAGGGCGGTACTAGGCAAAAGTTAGAGCGCAAAAGGAGAGTCAAAACCAGAGCGAACCCTATCCTTGAACTATGTCATGACCTGATTCCTTCGCCAAAAAGGATACGTAGGCAGTCTCACTATGAGACTCGGTCACAATCAATCAAAACAAAATCCAGGTTGACAGAATTCAGAAAGGCGGAATCAGAGAGGGGGAGACCCTCTGTAACTCACTTTATTGAAATAACTGCTTCTAATACATAGGGCTGAGCATGATTTTCGAAAATAGAAGTGCAATACATTAAAAGGGGGTCCACGATTTATTCAACGATCAGGGTAGTAAGATCGATTTAGTTTCCTTGGGCTCCCGCCCTTGCAGCAATGTCCCTCCTGAGCCATTTCCTGTAACTCCCACGCACTGCCACAGATGGGTAAGGATGAGCATCAGTCACCTCGCAAGACCTCCAGAATCGCTGGTAGTTGCAAAGAGCCGAATGGCGGAAGAAAGGCAGAACTACATCCACCAGGACTTCTGCAGGAGCCTCCTGTCTCAAACCAAGCTGACGCTGAATCCGATAGGGGATGTAGAAGGTAAAAGCCTCCAGACCAGCAAGAACCACCCACTGAGGGCCCATATAGTGTACAGTCATAGGAGGAAGGTCAAGCCATGAGCATCTCCAGGAAATAGTCTCAGCCCGCTGACGTTTGAAGAAGTTGATCCACTCGGAAGCTCGCATGTCTGCAAATTCAAAGCACCGAGAGGACAATAACCTAGCCTCATATACCAAGTTGCCAGGGGGGAGAGTCAGCACATTCACCTTGTCGCAAAGCCAAATCTGCCAAAGAGAGAAAACAAGTGAGAAACCGTAGAAAGCCAAGCCAAACGAGAAAAGCTCGAAAGAGGAAAGATGAGGTGAAAACCAACCTGTAGGAGAAGGGGGCTGCCTCCAAAAGTCTCGGTCTCTCTAGAACGAACCTTGTCCAAGCCCATCAATGTTTCAGCCAATACCATTGGAATCACATCCTTCCGAGCTCCAATCTGCACCGCAATGCTGACCAACGCCGAGCTAGCATGACCAGCGGAAGGAACCAAGAAGTAAGCAGTAAGTAAGCACATGCAAAGAGCGGTCATGCGCCGAGTATGGTAGGTTGTGTCCGCTAGGTTACCAAGAAGAGAGAACATCTCAATAAGGCGCATCACGTTGAGGTGACCGTTGCTAACCAAGTAACGAGCAACACCGTCATTCAACCCTAGAGAGGCAGCAAGAACCTTGGACATGTTCTCGCGCACAGGAGGGACAATGACCTCTCCAGAGCCAAAGCCGCCAAGATAGGCGCGGAACTCTTCAATTGTGGGGCAAAGCTCTTGTTCACCGAAGCGGAATACATGCACCTCTGGGTCCCAAAGACTTGTGGCAGCCCTCAAGAGCTCGGGACGAAGGCGGATGTTACGAAGGTATCTCATGGAGTAGAGACCATGTGCCCGAAAGTTGAGCCAATCGACCCCCTCCATGGAAACCAACCATGGCCGTAGTGAACCGGTGAGAGAAAGAGCCATTGGGAGGAAGTGAAGGTTTGAGGAAGGTGAAAGACTAAGAAAGATATGATTAGTATGAGGCCTAAGGCCTGAATTTATAGGAGGGATAGAGGAGACAACTTCAACTTTCAAAAGAGCCTTGGGTTCCAAAAGTGTAAATTTTCCATGAGTCTTACATAGGGAAAAGCTTGGTCATGCCCTAAAAGAACAAAGTAGACATGCACTGGCTCGGAAATGTTATAGGATAGGTCAAACTTCAACCTTCATGCAATCTGTCTCGGGAAGCAGCAAATGGCAGAATGTTAGGAAAAAAGTGTCGCACGGCATATCAGAGCAACGCGCGGCATAATGGATCCAAGGGAAAAACCACGGCATAGCACGGATACGCCGCGGGATCAGATGGAACCACGCGCGGCATTTCGAAGCCCCACGCGGCATATCAAGTCTGCATTTCTGCAGACTTTGACAGCAGAGGTTTGAAACCAATTCGAGGCACTCGCAGGCATCACCACCCCCCAGAACACACCTCAATGGGTATTTGGGACTTCGGGGAAGTCCCGCTTCGAGTCAATTCTCAAAATTCAACGTGATGACACTAAAAAGTCAATAAAATCCGTTTCTTAAGCCGTGTCAAGGTATCGAAGTCCGTTTCAAATCATTCCAAGCTGATCTTTCGAGTCCCACAGGTCATAATGGTCAAAAGTGACCTGGTCCAAGTTCCGTTTCAAGGTCAAGGTCAAAGTCAAAATTTGAGAATGTCACCTTCCAAAGTCAACGTTTTCTTGCTTTTCAAGCAGTTTTCAAATGAGAGCTTGAGTTTTCTAGCCACGTGTCGAATGTTAAGGGTCGCTATTGACATACGAGAATCCACGACAAGGGCACTCTTGTAAATTCTTGTATAAAGGGTCATTCTTGTATAAAGTGTCAATTTTTTCAAAATTAGTCATTTACCTTCTTTGATTTCTATTCCAACGTCAATATACCTATGTCCCAACATATTGCTCATCACAAAGCTTGAGTTCACTTCAGTTTATGGCCAAAGACTAGTTGCATGTATTGGTTAATGTTTCAGTTATTCAATCTTCTTTATACAAATGACAATAAGAGGAATTGAATGGCATAAACATTAAAAGAATAAATTTTTCTGTATATAATCCCCAGAATATCCATAAGTCGAAGTACAAGAAGGCGTGCAAGCCCAAGGCTTAAAAATCCTATCTACTGAGGGTAAACAGGCACCCTTCCAAAAGAAGCACGCAGGCAGCACAAAAAGGCAAAAACAAAACAAACAAAAGAGGGAGCTCAACTCTCAACTCTCATCCTCATCTTCGTCCTCGTCCTCACCCTCCTCAGCGTCCTCCTCGTCGTCCTCCCCGGAGACCTCCTCCGTCTGGGAACTGGCCGCCTCCTGCGTACCCGTCACCCTGGGCACAGTGCCCCCTGAGGTGTCCTCTAGGTCGATGTCTGTAGGCTCCTCGGTCTCATCGGAGACGTCGATAGGCTCGTCCTCTGTCTCCCCAGAAAGTCGTGGCCTCTTCGACGGAGGCTCCTCCCGAGAGCCAGCAGAGGAAGCCTGTGGCGCTTGCATGCGCATAGACTTCCTGCGCAGCCCGCGTGAAGCCCCTCCTCCAGCCTGCAATAACATGACATTCATCATTTGCATTGTAATCATAATATAGGCAATAAGAAATAAAAGCAAAGGGTTTGAGAGCCTTACCATCGTCCCACCAGCGCGAAGAAGCACCACTGGGGAATGGCCCATCGCGTACTACCTCACCAACTGCTCCAAACCCATCATGGCCTCCGCCATCTCCCTCACGTACTCCGGAGTCGCCTACACAATAGGCAATTTGATTAGAATGAACAGTGATAATAGCAAGTACATGCAAAAGGCGAAAGAATATGAGTCATACCTGAGCAAGAAACTCCGGAACTGCAACTATGGGACGTGACACCACCACTACACCAGAAACCCCATGGGCAGTCGTCACATCCACAGTCCAGGAGAGTTGAGGCAAGCTGACCCCGCTGACCTGCACCGTCACCCTGACAGCCACCACCACCTTCGCGCCCTCTTCCTCTTCCTCTCCCTCCTCTCCTTCCTCGTCCACCTCTACCGCCTGCACCACCTGACGCTCAAAGCGTCGCCTCCCAGGCAGTAGCTCGTACCCCGAAGCTCGGCATCAAGTACCGAGCCCGGTACTCGGAGTAGTCAGCGTCTTCCTGGAAAAGCGGCTCCAGCTCAGAGTCCGGTCGCACAAACTGCTCGACCTCCTCCCTGGTGTACAAGCTCGTCCTTTGCACCAAAGCAGGAAGGGGACCAGGACTCGAAAAACGTCCAGCCTCAACGACTGACGTGACACCCGGTCGCCCAGGTACCACTGCCAGCCGTAAGGGGACTCGAGAAGCACCCTCCCCCTCGTTACCTCCCTACTCCGAACCAAGTAAGGAAGCTCGCAGCGGTCCTACACACGCCAGCGAACTTGCGATCAAGGATATACAACATCAGCATGAGATTCGAATAAGAAGTATCAACAAATAGAAGCATGCAAGGTGTAGTCATACCCTGTCAGGACGAAGCTCATCCAGAAAGAGGCGGTAGGCGTTCAGGTCGCCCTTCCCCTTCTTCACTCCCCGGAACTCTGTAACGACCCTGATTTTTGGTAAATAAAAATTTCGTTAAATATTTGAATTTTATTTTAACTACTTGGATTCCATTTAAAATTTCTTTTTAAAATCCCAAAAATCAGTCGTTATTGATTCTAGACTTATAAAAATAGTTTTCTTCATATAAAATTATTTAGTCATTTTCTAAAAAGACAAGTATGCTTATAAAAGCACTTGTATATTTCCCTAGTATTTGGAATAAGGTCTTAAAATTATATTTCTTGGCTAGAAATCCTACTTGGCAAGAAGAATTAGATTCCAAATAAGAGGTTAACCAAACCAATTGGATTCCAAGTCTAGTTAGACCTCCCTAGCCATTGTTGAACCTTATGACCCTTATGAATCCTCCTAATTCCTAGGTGAACCATTTCACCCACTCTTGAACCTTGTGAACCTTTCAACCTTAGACTAGGTAATCATTGCACCTTGTTGACTAGTCAAATCAAGACTTTATTCTTCATCATTACATCTTCCAAGTGTATCTTTTCCTATTACCCATTGAATCATAGTTGTTAGGGAAATTCTTACCCTTTGGATAATAGAGATAAGATCTCCTATTTTACTAGAAAATCATTATACTCCATGATTAGTCATTTCAAGCCCATGCCACCTTCTTTATTCCTTTAACCTTTGGTTAATAAATGTTAGGGGAATTTCTATCCCTTGGTCAATAGAAACTAGTCAAGCCAATGACAAAATTGACTAGACAAGTCATTGCCTTGCTTCCAAAAGAAGCAACATTGTCATGCCATGCATGCAAACCTAGAGTTAGCCTTAAGCCTAATCATTCTAGGATTACTTTCCTAGATTTTCCAAGAACATGTTCACTTTCTAAGAAAATATATATATATATTTTCATTGAAAGGTCACTTGAAAGCCTTTGACCTTATTCTTTCCTAGATTCTCCATGTAAGTACATATATATATATATATACATATATAGTACTTGGAAAGAGAGAGAGAGAGAGGCCGAGAGAGGAGAGAGGAGAGAAGAGAGAGAGAGGCCGAGAGAGAGTGGGGAGGAGAGAGAGAGAGTGAGATTGTGTGTGCTTGTGTTTGGTCACTCCAACAAGCAATCTCTTTACTTGGCCAACCAAAGTACAACCTATTATCTTCTTTACAACCCATTCTAGTCTTCCAAGCACAATCTAGACTTGCCACTTGTCCTACCTTATTTGACTAAACCAAAAACCCCTCATGATAACCTAAGCCCTAGCCTAAAAATGGAAGCACCATGCTTGGCATGCTTTCAAGCATGATTTGACAAGACAATGAGAAGGAGGAGAGAGGAGGGGAATTCGGCCAAGAGAGGGGAGAGAGGCCGAGAGTGAGAAAGTGAGGTGGAGTGTGCTTTTGGTTCTTACACAAGCTACCTAATAGCCTTAAGCCTAAACCCCATTTGCCAACCCATCTTCTAGCCAACTTTAAACATGGGAAGACTACTCCTAGGCCTAGCTATCATTTCCCTTTGCTTGCAAGACTTACCAACCTAGGTTATAATCACCTAGAATAGCCTTAAAAGCCTTAGAAAATCTCCATAATCACACCTAGGATGGATTGACAAGGCTTTGGCTTGTTTAAAGGTATGATTGGACAACACAATGGAGCAAAATCCATGAGGAAGGAGAGAGAGAGGGAGGCCGGCCATGAAGAGGGAGAAGGAGCCCAATGTGTTGCTATAAATAGCACCCCTCACTCACCATTTCAACTCACACCTCACTCCTTTGCTCTCACTTCTCTCTAGAAACCATTTCTGATTTTCCAGACAGCCTACTGCCCTTCGTAAATCCTCATTATTCTCCTGCTTAGAGTAGTTTTTAGAACCAACTCCCTCCGGAAAAGTTGTAGAGCACTTCGAGAGCTTCAAATTAGACCCAAGAACCACCCTAATTGGTCAAGAAACGACAAAGATATCGACATCCGAAGTTCAGTGAAAATTCGGATTTCCAGATTCCAGACAGCAAGCTGTCCCTTCCTTTGTCCCTTCCTTTTCCAGACAGCCTACTGCCCTTCGTAAATCCTCATTATTCTCCTGCTTAGATTAGTTTTTAGAACCAACTCCCTCCGGAAAAGTTGTAGAGCACTTCGAGAGCTTCAAATTGGACCCAAGAACCACCCTAATTGGTCAAGAAACGACAAAGATATCGACATCCGAAGTTCAGTGAAAATTCGGATTTCCAGATTCCAGACAGCAAGCTGTCCCTTCCTTTGTCCCTTCCTTTATCACCATATTTCTCCTACCTAAAGTAGTTTCTAGGACCAACTTCCTTCACAAAAGTGGTAGAGCACTTCTAGAGCTTCGATGTCAACTCAAGAACGATCATATTCGGCCAAATATTGATCGAGTTACCGCCATCCAAAGTTTGGTCCAGATTCATGAGTTTCACCGCCCGTAGGATTTTCCAACTAGCTTATTCGGCCCCGACTAGTTTCGGATCAAGGTAGATTATCCTTACTCTCTTCCCTAAGTATAATTAGAAGTTTGTATATTACTTGTACGTTGAAATGCATGTTAGTAAATAAACCTATTGTCGCCTGAACGGAAGTATACGTATTTTAACCTTTAAGATGATTATAAGCTTGTATACATGTTTACTTGTCTACTTGTTGCTGATAAAGCATAAGTGGTTTACCACTCCAAAGGTGTCCGTCCATGTGGCACTATGCTTTGCCTTGCGTGTTAAATGTTAAGCATGATGATGTGATAATGTTGAGCATGCTAGTTAATATAGAGTTGGATGATCTTGCTAGTTTAGTTTCAAGATTTCAATGAAAGGCTAATGTCCTGCCGCAGAGTCTATGCATGATAACGAGACACAAGAATCAAGGAAAATAGAAACATGACGCCTAGGGTGTGTTAAAGACAAGGTGTGTTTTGAAACCGCAATGTGGCCGGACTTGCCCATTGTGTGGTGTGTGTTTTTGAAACCACAACGTGGCCGGACTTGCCCGTTGGGTGGTGTTGTGTGTGTGTGTGCCAATGGGAACCCGGTGCGGCGGAACCATTGTGAGGATACTCGGGAACCCGGAACGGCAGAACCGAGGTTGGGTGTGTTCCCATGGGAAACCGGACTGGCGGAACCATGGTGAGGTATGGCTTGGTTATCCGCGGAGAGGAGCCAATGCAAATGTGTGCCAATGGGAACCCGGTGTGGCGGAACCATTGTGAGGATACTCGGGAACCCGGAACGGCGGAACCGAGGTTGGGTGTGTTTTAAACCCTCATGTGGCCAAACGTGGCAGCTCATTGTGTGGATAGATTTTTGAAAACAGCAATGTGGCCGGACTTGGTAGCCATTGTGTGTGTGTCACCAATGAAGCCGGACGTGGTAGCTCCATCGGTGACGTGATTTATCTATACACTCAATAGGGACCTGGCGTGAAAGCCCTTGTGTGGATTTTGAAAACCACGATGTGGACGGACGTGGTAGCCCATCGTGTGTGATATTTGAAAACCCCAATGTGGCCGGACTTGCCCATTGTGTGGTGTGTGTTAAAATGTGATTTTCGAAATGTTGATTTGGAAATGAAAAGGTAATATGATGACACGATCTATGAAACGCTGCGTAGGAGAAACTCTGATGTCACCGACACCAACGATAGTTAATAGAGAGTACGGATGTGTTATTGTTGATGATTGTTGAATAAAGCATGTACTACGTAGATATCGTTATCTGTATGACTTGTTTTGTGTAAGTTAAGGGTTAGTGGGTATAGGATTGTTCTGCTGAGCTCTCGTAGCTCATGGTGTTACCTCTGGTGACCCTGACATATTATATCGGTGGCGATGCTGGTATAATGTGTCAGACTTTTGTGGGCAGCATGCCCTTTGGAGAGAAAGGATTTCGTTCCTTCCCGCCGTTTGCGGCCCTTTTTTTGAAAATCGAGGGAGCGCGAGCGTCGGTGGCAAGCACTCGAAAATACAGAGTCGCCACTTGAGTTTTGAAGGTCCGACACTCAAGGAACCGTATTTCGAAGCACCTGCCGCGCTGTTTGATTTGAAAAAGTGAAGGAAACTAGTCCATCATAACCATATCTGGGTTCGGGAGCCAGGTTATGAGAGGGGAAGGGTTTTATGGCACCCCTCTCGCCCAATCCGGAGATCGGTCTCTACTTAGGCATTTTTATGAAAACTTTTGTGATTCTTCCTCTTTTAATTAATTTTAGCCAATTAGGGCGGGGGAACAGTTAATCAGGGATTAAAAACTGTAACAATTTGCAGGATGTGATCAAATGATAGCATAGATGTATGGCACGATAAATAATAAATGGAATGAATTTGAAATAGCAATTAGATGCCAAAACCAGGCTCGGGGCAGATTTGCCCTGCACGATGGCCAACTTGCATGCATGAACAGATCTGCATGCAAGCCAACCATCGCGCGAGACACACTGACCCTCGCGCGAGTGTTGTCATCTCACCACAGTCCCAAGATCATCCCCTTCTGGGCTCTGGAAGGATCAGTGCACACCCAGGAAGCAAACCAAGCAGTTTATTGAAAGACTGTAAAATACTAATTATTACAGAACGCTCCAAGCAGGAGCCAAATGAATTGAAACACAACCCCTAAACAGAGAGGGTATTAAAGCAGAGGCCAGAGACCTATTTGCCCATGCAAGGGCTATTCATGGAGATCACAGAACAGTCGCGCGACAGAGAGTGAGTCTCGCGCGACATCCCTGACTGGACTTCCAGGAATTGCTTTGCATGCTTGGGGTCCTGAGACAGATTCAGGGGATCCCAAAGGCATTCCAAACCATTTAGAGCAAATAAACTAGCTACTGTATTTTGTTTTTCATGCATAACAGTGATCTAAAAGTCAAAATGAAGTACAACAGGCATGAATATGTTGCAAAACAGAAAAGGGCTAGTCTCCCTTCCCCACGAGGTCCATTCTCTTGCTGACACAAGTGTCGCGCGAGCATAGGGGACCATCGCGTGAGGGTGTGACTGCCACGAATTCTTGTAACTCTGCTGGCTTTAGGACCAGGACATGGTATTGATTACCAGCCTTGGCCCTGTCAGCCCCCCCTCAGGGATCAAAACAGAAACAGGTTGAAAGTTATACCTTTGCTTGGAAAAGGTTTGGAAATGGATTGGATTGATTGGTGTAGCCTTGCAACCAAGTGTATATGAACACACTAAGTTCAGGAGATTAGGAGGTGGTTTGGGGGTTAGTGACTTTGTGCTAGCTAGTGTAAGACTTGTAAGAGAACCAATGAACTCCTTAGTTAATTTTTGGAACCCTTAACATGGAGGATGAAGGGGGTATTTATAAGGGGAGTGTAAGGGCTAGTTAGTGACCAAACAAGGCCTTGGGACCAGCCAACAAGGCTGGTCACAACTTGGTTGTGAGGCTAGCCAACAAGGTGAGTGGGAGTGGTTGTGATGGTGTGAGGGTGTAACCTGCCAGAACTCTGTTCAGCTGAGGAAAACGGGGTTCCAGCCCATGTTACACCCAATGATCACCTGTCCAGCTGGATTCTGTGATAGGGACAGGAGGGAATTGTTGCACGAGTGTCCGGAACCATCGCGCGATGGTCAACAGTCAACAGTTTGACTTTGACCACACGTGGCAAGCATAGTACCGCGCGAGAGACTCAAAGGGTCACGCGAGGGTCAACTCTGACTCTAAGGTTTGACTGAAGGTTTAGAGGGGGTTCAAAAAGGTTCAAGCAGGGTTCCAAGCATTCCAAGCTTAATCCATTCCCAATCCAAGCTCGTTTGATCCGATTTCATCATCGGGGAAACAAGAAAATCGTAAAACGAAGTAAAACAATCGGGAGATCCAGATTGGGGTGTCTATAGTAGTCCATCTTTGACGGTACGCGGAGCATCATTGACTGGTACGGGTAACGTCAAAGATTTCTAGACACCCACCAAATCCGCCCAAAAGCCAATTAAATGGAAAATGCAGACGAGTATATAAAAATACCGTGCACCAAGGGGGACATGAAGACCGGACGGATAGATCGCCGCTGGTTGATCGGACGGATGGATCGTCATTTGTTTGATGATCGGACGGATGGATCGTCGTTTGTTTGATGATCGGACGGATGGATCGTCGCTGATTGATTGATCGGACGGATAGATCGTCGCTGATCGATTGATCGGACGGATAGATCGTCGCTGATGGATTTGATCGGATGGATAGATCGTCGCTGATCGATTGATCGGACGGATAAATCGTCGCTGATGGATTTGATCGGACGGATAGATCTTCGCTGATGGATTTGATCGGACGGATAGATCGTCGCTGATCGATTGACCGGACGGATAGATCGTCGCTGATCGATTGAACGGACGGATAGATCGTCGCTGATCGATTGATCGGACGGATAGATCGTCGCTGATCGATTGACCGGACGGATAGATCGTCGCTGATCGATTGATCGGACGGATAGATCGTCGCTGATTGATTGAGCGGACGGATAGATCGTCGCTGATTGATTTGATCGGACGGATAGATCGTCGCTGATCGATTGATCGGACGGATAGATCGTCGCTGAATGATTGAGCGGACGGATAGATCGTCGCTGATTGATTGATCGGACGGATAGATCGTTGCTGATCGATTGATCGGACGGATAGATCGTCGCTGATTGATTGACCGGACGGATAGATCGTCGCTGATTGATTTGATCGGACGGATAGATCGTCGCTGATTTGTGGGTGGACCACTGCTGGGGATGTAAAAATCTTCAGGTTCGAAGGCAGGACTTCCAAAATGACCTCCAAATTCATTGGTAACATATCAACATGTCATGGACCCCAAACAGGGATTAATTGAGATTGGGCCGGACTCAGAATCTAGACTGGGCCTGAGGCCCAAAACCAAGTGTCGCGCGACACTGATGAACCATCGCGCGAGGGTCCTAAGTTAGGGCTTGGATCTGGACAGGCCCAGACCCGGCCCAAAACCATTCCAATCGTTTAAACGTCGCGGGGACGTTACAGAAAACAGTACGAGCAGTTTCAAATTTTCTGAACTCCTCCTAACTCTCGTCTCCTCTCTCAAACCTCTCCCAACCCTTGAATCTCTTCCAAAATCAAACAACCCAAACCTACCCACTCACCCATGGCAGACCACGGCGGCAGTGGGAGCGGAGGAGAGGTTATTGATCAAACCAAAGATCGAGGAGGGACCATGGACGCCGAGATAGAGGATCAACAACCAGTAGAGGCTGTCACGGATGTTAGTACAGACGACGGTGCAGCGGTGGTAGGCGGCGGTGATGGCGAACAGGGTCGCGAGCAGGCGACTGGTGGTGGCGAGCACAGTCGCGCGACAGAGCTAGAGGCTCGCGCGATAGGGGGAGCTGAGGAAGCAAAGGCTGCTGTCGAGCCATTGGGGTCGAGCATGGCAGTGGAGGGCTTGGTGGTGACCGTAGGAAGGTCTGGTGATGTAGAAAACGTAGGTACAGGAGAGCAGCCTCGCGCGACAGAGGAGGTGCCTCGCGCGAGGGTTGAATCCGGGGAAGGCAGTGGTAGTGGTGCCCGGGGTGATGACGTGGAACCGGTCGGGTCCCCGCCGAGAGATTCGGCGAAGGGTAAAGGGGCTGTTGTTGAGGAAGAGACCGCGGAGGTGCCAATCTGGGAAGAAGACGTATTGTTCCGGCCCGCGGTGACGTCGTCGTGCCACGTGCCGATCACGAAGTACGACGTTGCCAAGCACTTGACCGATGAAATGTTGGCGAAGCTTCTTGAGGACAACCCTCTGGTCGGGGAGTTGGTCCTAAAGGCCAGAGAGGATCGCGCCCGGGCGATTGAGGCGTCGGAGGCCGCGGAGAGGGCCGAGAGAGAGAGACAGGAGAGAGAGGAGCTCTTGAGAGATGCAGAGGCTGAGGAGAGGGCCAGAGTCGAGGCGCAGGGGCCTAGGGTTACAGCCGCGACGGAGGCGAAGAACACGAGTCGGCCGGGCTTTTCAGCAGAGGCATACGTGCTTCCTACGCCGCACCTCTTTGTGCCGTCGGGCATTGCGGCCCGCGTACCGCTGCAGAGAGACTATGACGACGAGTTGGTGTTGAGAGATCCCCGGGCCCACATTGCAGCGACGTGGATGGAGGTATATTCCCATGAAACACCCTTTGCAATTTGATTTCGATATTCTTGCTGTGATAGTTCACATTCGATTCGCTTAGAACATGCTTGAACTTAGAATTGCACGGATAACTTGCGAGCCAAACCAGGCTAAAACCACGTACTTCTGTAACACAGGACCAATACGTAATAACTTGAACCAACCATCCGTTGTAGGCTTCATTGATTACCTAGAACTTGAGAATGAACTTCCCGTATACTGATGAACCCTTTTGCTGCTTGTTTTTGTATCTAAAACAGGCGGGAGCAGAGCAGAGGGACATCCGCGGCTTCGGGGGCGCGTGCATGTCCTTGCAGCTGTATGAGGGGCTGCCGGAGAGAGTGAGGCGGCTGGTGGACGAGGCAGGCTTTGGAGAGTTTGTGCGGACTTTGACCCCGGCGAGGATTGACCATGTCGTCCTTGTTGCACTTGCTGAGAGGTGGAGGGATACCATCAATACCTTCCACCTACCTCCTGGGGAGATGACGGTGACGCCTACAGACTTTGCAGCGATCACGGGGCTGAGGGTTGGAGGTGAGCCCATCCCGTTCGACTCGGGGATCCAGGAGGATCGGGGCGCCCTGGAGTGGTTTCTGGGCAAGGCGCCCAGGATAGAGGGGGGGATGGCGAGGTACGACCAATTCAAGGGCTACCTGAAGAAGGAGGTGACGAGTGACCGGGAGGCGGAGCAGATGGCCCGGGCGTTTCTGCTATACCTGTTTGGTGCCACTCTGTACCCAAACAGGCGAAGTAACGTCCACCTCTCCTACTTGCCAGCGTTGAGGGATTTGAGGACGGCCTCATGCTTCGACTGGGGCGGAGCTGCCCTTGGGACGGCCTATCACTTCTTTGGCCACTCGTCGAGGACGGGTAAGAGCACGGCTGGCTACTGGAGGGTCTGGGAGGTACGATTCTAACCCTTTATTAAGCACGATTTGATTATGCTTGTTCATTGTTTAGTCTGCTTGACTGTTTCGATTTCAAATACTGTATGCCTTGACTAATGCTTGAACTTGTCTAAACATCGTGCAGCTTTGGGCCTACGAGGTTTTGCGGATGTATCCGCCGGAGTGCAAGCATCCAGACCTGAGCACTCTCCCTCGCGCGCTGAAGTGGAGCAAGGCAAGCACGGGGAAGAAGGAAGGGAGAGGTGAGCTCAACGCCTTCAGACTGTACTTGGACGAGCTTAGGGCCTCACAGGTATCAACACGTAACTGTAAGCTTTAGACATGCATTCATTTCCTTGCTTTAATGCTGTCGCTGATCAATCGTTTGCATTGCTTGTTTGCCTTGACTTGCAGGTCAATTGGGATCCCTGGAGGAGAGCGGGACCAGAGCCTGAGTACTTGGCCCGGAGCAGAGTTGTTACAGCCAGCAGGGTGTTACTGGAGTCGGCCTTCGGTTGGCAGTGGTACTTGGGGGATCGAGTGACGCACCAGTCGCTTGGTTACCCTGAGTTCTGGGTGCCAGGGCCGCTCCCACCTCGAGCTTCACACACGGGAGAGTACACACGGGCTGAGCTGGAGAGGTATATGAGGCCGGATACTGAGCTTGAACGCTACCTGCGTCCTGGTAGGGACTATGCAGTCTACCAGAGAGACTTCCTGGCGGGTCACTGGGAATCCGTGGCCTGAGAGAGGTGCGAGGCCAGGCTGCAGGGGCTGCTGAGGAGAGGAGAGCAGCAGGAGAGGGACGGAGAGGAGGTGAGAGCCGGGCAAGGCGAGCCCCGAGCGGACCGGCCGTTGGTGGACTTCCTGCGCTGCTTTGGAGGATTCCTGTGGTTGACAGCCAAGGGAATCCTGCAGAGTTACAGTTAGTGCCCGCGAGAGCGGAGCCCGCTCCTGTGACTGTTTCGGTAAGAATAAGCTTCCAATATTGCTTTTGAATTCCAAATACTTGAATTATCTGCTGAATGGCCTGATGAACTTGAATTGCATGCAGGTGCCAATTGAGTGGGTGAACGAGGCCGTTCGACGCATGCTGGCGTTGGAGAACGTGGTGAGAAGGGCGGCGAGCGGCACGCCATTGGAGTTGCAGTACCAAGTGCCGACACCACAGCCGACTCAGCCAGCCGTTGTTCGGAGGACCCAGGTATGAAAAACGATACATTCCTGCTTTCGATACATTCCTGCTTTGATAGCTTGATAGACTGTACCTGTTTTCAATACAGAAATACAATATGCACAATAGATACTCATGCTTTGAAATGAAATGACAATGCAGGTGCAGGGGAAGATGAACCCTAGGAGGAAGAGTGCGCGAGATCCGCCACCGACGAAGGTGGCGGTACAGAAACCCACACCTCCGGCCACGACTACGCGGCGGCAGACGAGGGGCTTACAGACAGCGCGCGCACGTGAGGAGGAAGTCAGGCAAGCCGCGAGGCAAGCTGAGCTTCGGTACCAACTTAAGAAGCGCGAGAAGCCGACACTGGAGGGGCAGGGCCGCCGGAAGCAGCTGGTCTTGGGTCCAAACTCCGAGGACGAGGAAGGAGAGGACGAGGAGGAAGGAGAGGACGAGGAGCACTCGTCCACTAGCAGTGGCTCCGACGACTCCATCGACGATCCGGGGTACAAAGACGATCCCTAGGAGCTACGGGACAATGCGGGTAGCGGTGAGGAGCTTTGAGTGCGCAGAGGGCAATGACAAAGGCTCCGTTATCCTTTCGCATGCCGTTTTTGCTTTTGATTCCGGGCCTGCGTGCCCAAGTAGATAGCTTTTGACAGATACTCTGAGGGCCTGCGTGCCTTGACCAGTGGGCGCATGTGCCCTGACTTGACCTGGCGGTTTTTGATTGGCCGAAGTGCCGTTGACATAGCAGTTAACATAGATAGATCATGGTTATATAAAAAAAAAAGTTTGCAATTTTCAAGTTTGTTGTTTCTCGTTATGAATAAGAGAAAGTAAAACCTGCCACTAATACCAAACTTGCATTGACAACACATCGAGACCGCTCAGAGACACATATGAGTACAAACACTGGTCTAATTCTGAATGAAACGAGAAAAGTACCCCAGGATACGGCCAGGATACGAGGATACGAGAAATAATGAAATTTTGGGCATTGATATGCCAAAACTCACAGTATTCTGTTAAAGACAAAACCAACACTACAGATAGGTCAATGACGGTCAACATGACCTGTATCAAACAGCGGGACTGAACAAAACGCCCCCAGAAAAGACTTTCACCGAAAAACGCACAAAATGACGCAAAATGGCATAAAATGCCCAAGAATGACTCAATTATGTCCCGGACTGAAACCGACACCTCCATACAGTCACTCAAGGTCCAGGCGACCTGTATGGCATGACCAAAATGGGCTAGAGCCTCCAATGCGAGGTTCGACCTCCCGAAATCTCGATTTGAACTCTAAATGGGCCTCCGAGGGTCCAAAATCTTCGCTGAGCACGGCATTCGGAATCCGATGCTTGGATACAGTCACATATGCTCATAATGACTTGCTGGAACCATCAAAAGTACCAAATGACCTTTGGAATGAAAATCGACCAATTTGGACAGTAGCTGTTGGAATCTGTCAAAATTGCAGACCAACCATCACGCGATGGTTTGGAACTATCGCGCGAGTAACTTCTGTCACGCGATGCTTTGAGAGTGTCGCGCGAGGGTCAATCCCTGCTAAGCTGCCTTTGTCTGACCAAATTATTGCCATGGACCTGTTCATTGTTCCACGTCTTGAAAGTTATTCTGGGTTTGCAGAAGGAAGGCTGTTCTTCCATGCAAGGTGGTAGGACACCTAAGCCTTGATCTCACCAACTCCTTGGCTATTTGAAGAAGGGTTTTAGGACTTAATGAAGCGTACACCCCTCCAACTTATCTAAAATGGGAGATTCACTAATGGAAGCCCTTGATCCTTGGCTAATGAGAGATGAAACCATAAATTGGGCGAGCCCCCGGTCTCGCTGTTTATCCTCGATTCGGGATCTCCGATTTGCTCGACCGTGCGTCGAACTCCTCCAAGCCGCATTGCCTTTCTGGGACCCCATCGTGCACGTCTTCCGGTTCCGTCAAGACGAGATGTGCCCCACAATAGAAGAATTCCAGGCATACGCGCCAGGGTTCGCCAATCTAGATGTTCTTGCTGTGCCGCCCGTCCATGAAGACATGGAACAAATTCTACGGGCAAAACTCAACATTCCGGAGCCACTGACGGCCAGCATCATTCAAAACGGCGAGCTCAACATCCTTCGCCTAATCGAACTGTATGGCCCCGAGGGTGGCCTGGGAGACTATGTCGGGGAAGCTCACAGACGCTTCGTTTTGTCCATATGCGCATTGGCCGCGTACATGCTGGTTCCTATTGATGGAGGGGTAAATCCCAAATTGGTGAGCATTGCCTTGCAAATGGATAACGGGAAAAACATCATGCCCGTGGTTCTAGCGGAAACGCTCATGGGCTTAGATATGCTGAAACTTGAGCAAGCCGACTCTTTCAGTGGATGCCCTATCTTGCTCCAGGTAGATTCCTATTCGACATGCTTTCTTGCATTTTCAGCTTCACCTCAAACGCTTAGGCTGTATTTGATTTCTGACCTGTCTTCTGCTCTTGTGCAGCTCTGGCTGGCGGACAAAGTGGGGGTTTTGGAAGAGCCACAGGCTAGCTTTGAAGAGTTCCCCAGGTTTTTGGTCGAAAGACCGATGTTATTCCCCGACCTGACAGTGGACATATGGTTTGCATTCCTGAACGATCTGCAATATGAGGATATAGTCTGGAGGTGTCTCTGGTTAAACCTTCCGGCAATGACGCTCGAATCAGCGGGATACAAAAGAGTGATAATCGCCGGCCTGTCAAGCTTCACATTTTACGTCCCTAGGCGTACACTCCGACAGCTCAGAAGAAGCCAAGGATACAAGTGATACGGAGCGGAAGACTTCGACCTCCCCGTATTCACCTCATGGGACCTGCGCTGCTATAGAGACAACTGGGGCGATAGGACGTTGAAGGAATCAATCCCAAAGTTCAGGACATGGCTGGAAAGTCGTTACATGAGGTGGCTCCGCGTTGAAGTCGAAGCAAGACTGAGGGGATATTTCTGAATCCCGTGGGAAAACGAGTTGTAATTAGTAAAGCCATCAGGCTGAGCTTCTGGCTCCGCTTTTCAATACTCGCTTTGTAAACTGTACACCACTTTGCCCGGCTTGACCGGCTAAATAACAACTTTGAATTATCTGTCGTTATTCCTTCGAGGGACCGAACTCGTCACTGGACGTGTAATTTGAACGAACAACGCTTCGACGTAGTCATAATCACTCGTAATGACCTACTGGAAGCATCGGAATTTCAAAATCTGGCCCGAGTCAAAATCCGGAAAATAACCCCAAAAAGGCAGTAGCCTGCCCTACTGTGCCGAATTAAACTTAACTCTCGCGCGAGCAAACGAAACTGTCGCGCGAGCATCAACAGTTGCGCGACACTGCATGACCATCGCGCGATGGAGAATTCCTGTTACAGTGGCCAGCCTTAACTCATTCGGACAAAAAGGGGTGGCAGGCTTTGTCAGCAGGTCTGGGCGTGCAGGGGCTCCTGGCTTCCCCCAGAGGTGTTCCCTTGATCTTTAGTGAGTGGATGGACACCTTGCATGGACACATCATTCAAAGGAAAGGCCTTACCTCCTTTCTTGGCCTATAAAGAGGAGTAACTCCCTGAATGAAGGGCGTACCTTCCGTGGAAAATTTCAGGCACTGTTCCCCAAATGACAAATCATCTCCCCACCTTAATCAGCCAGTGGCTCGAAGAATTTGACGTGAGCGATTGGCTATGCTTCCGTTCTCACGGGTTGGCGGCCTTTCGCTTCTTAAAAAGTGTAAGGCTCCACCCTGAAATTCTGAGAGCAGCCCTGCAGTTTTGGGACCGGGACGTCCATGTATTCCGATTCGGTGACAACAAGCTGTGCCCGACCGTAGAAGAATTTCAGGCATATCTCCAAGGCTTTGCTTCGAGCGTAATTGTCGTGCCACCTTACAGGCAAAGCATGTCAAAGCTGTTGAAGACGTGTCTGAACATTTCCAGGGGTGCGGCGGAAGGCCTGTTAATTGGCTGACAGATAAACATCGTGCACCTAATGGAATGGTACGGGCCCAACGGCGACCCAGCGGATATGGTTCTGCAGGCTCAACGTCGATTCGCCATGTCAGTTGGCATACTGGCCGCATACCTGCTGGTGTCTCCGTATGGACGGCCCGACCCCTCGTTGGTTTACGTGGCTATAGAGATGGGAGTTCGGAAGAACGTAGTTCCCCTGGTACTTGCTGAAACACTCATTGGTTTGGATTTGGTAGCCACAGGTCAGACGAACACATTTGGCGGCAGTCCAATCCTGTTACAGGTAAAATCTCACTCAGCTCACCTTTTTCTGGCTTTCACACAGTCTACTTTTACCTCAACTCTCGGCTAAGGCTGTATGGTAGCTTCTTACTTGTTTTCTTTCGCTCAGGCTTATGTGGCTCCTTACTTGTCTTTTCGCTCATGCAGTTGTGGCTGTGCGACAAACTCGGACTAATCTCGGCTCCTGGAGCGAACTGGCCCCGTCTGCCCGGGCGGATGCACCAAAGGGGAATGCTGTACCCGGAGATGTCTGAGGAAGAGTGGTATACCTTCATGAGAGAGATGTCTCCGCGCGAGATCGTCTGGCGGCATGGAGCCCTGAACATCCCGGATATGGCTCTGCACTCTGTAGGTTTCGAGAGAATGGTGATTGCTGGGCTGTCCAGTTTCACGTTCTACATTCCAGGTCGTATCCTGCGGCAGTTAGGCATGAGCCAAGGCTTTCATCGAGCTGGGATAGAAGATTTCCAGATTCCAGCATTCACGGCCCAACATCTAGCAGGGTATGAGCACAACTGGGGTTTGAGAGAACTCGGAGGAGTGGAAGACGACTTCAGCACAAGACTCAAACGCCGCTATGTAGCATGGTTAAGAGAAGAGGTCGCAAGGAGACAAAACGCAGACTGACTCTTGACTCAACTCCAATGATTTAGAATAAACTGTGAGCCCGTGAGGGCCTCTTAGCATTTTGTTCTATTTTTTATGCTTTACTATTTTTCTTAGGGCTCTGCTCAGCCTATGTAATAGAAATAATAGTTTTGAATAAAGGTGAAAGATTAGGAATTTTCCCCTTTTTGGTCCAAGTGTTGAACACCACGTCGTTTGAACGTTGAGGTACGCTTTGGAATAAAAACCCTGGATCGAGTTGATTGATTGTAACCGAATCTCACAGAGAGATTGCCTACGTATCCCAAGCTAGGGAATCAGGTCAAAACGTAGTTCAGGCTACGGTTCGACAGAGGATGACCGAGTCCCAAAGAGAGACTGCATACGTATCCCAAGCTAGGGAATCAGGTCAAAACGTAGTTCAAGCTAAGGTTCGATCGTGTATTTTGGCTCTCATTTTGTGCTCTAACTTTTGCCTAGAACTGCCTTTGCAGGTTTCCAGTCTAGCGAGCCTTGATTGAATGCCTATTTATTTTTGCCTAAACTGCCCCCTTGGGTTTTCAGTCTAGCATGCTTGCTCTAATTTTTGCTTGGGACCGCCCACCCTTGTGGTTTTCGGCCCAACGAGCTTCTCTCAAGGGTAGTAACGTTTAAGTTGATCCAGGTTGACCAGAGTGTTGAACTCGTTGCCGTCCAGATCAATGAGCTGAGCTGCCCCACCCGAGAGGATGGTCTTGATAATGTAAGGTCCCGCGCGCTTCGGGCGGAACTTGCCACGTAGATCGAAGATGGGAGCCCGGATTTCCTTTGTGACCATGTCCCCTTCAGCCAAGTCACGAGACTTCACTTTCTTGTTGAATGCTCGAGCAATTCTGCGCTGATACCCCTGAACGTGATACAAGGCACGGAGCCTCCTCTCATCAAAAAGCATGAGTTCGACAAACCTCCCACTAAGCCATTCGGACTCCGCGAGTTCACATTCAGCCATGATCCTCAAAGTTGGTACTTCAAGCTTGATGGGAAGGACAGCTTCCATCCCATAGACCAGGGAAAAAGGGGTTGCCCCTGTTGATGTTCGAATTGACGTGCGGTACCCCCAAAGAGCTAGAGGCAGCTGCTCGTGCCAGTCCCTGACGGACTCTGCGGACTTTTTAATGATAGTCTCGATGTTCTTGTTGGCTGCTTCAACCGCCCCATTCGTCTGAGGGCGATAGACCGTTGAGTGATGAACCTGGATCTGGAATTCTTCGAAAAGCTCTAACACCCTGCCTTTGAAATGGACTCCATTGTCAGAAACAAACGCATGTGGAACCCCGTATCGATAGATGATGTTCTTTCGGATGAACTGAGCAACCTGAACCGCCATCAGGGTCTTGTAAGATTCAGCCTCGACCCATTTGGTGAAGTAATCTATGGCCACCAAAATGAACCGATGCCCGTTTGAAGCAGAAGGCCTAATCATGCCGATAACGTCGATACCCCAAACAGAAAAGGGCCAAGGCGATGTCATGCCAAACAGTTTAGAAGGAGGGACATGCATGAGATTAGCATGGATTTGACACCTATGGCAGCGGCGTACATAATCCACACACTGGGACTCCATGGTAGACCAAAAGTATCATTGTCGTAAGATTTTCCTAGCGAGCATGACCCCGCTCATGTGAGGGCCACAAACTCCCTCGTGAATTTCCTCCATGATTTTGATGGCTTTTGCGCCGTTGACACAGAGCTTATGCATTCCGCAGTGAGATCTCCGATACAGTCTCCCGCCACAGATAATGTATTGAGCGGCCATTCTTCGTAGTGCCGCTCGATCCTTCTTAGTGGTGTCGGCCGGAAACTGACCACTTTCGACGAAGTTCCAGATATCATGATACCAGGGTAGGCCATCATCGACATCATCGACGGCGTTCACATACTGATAAGCAGGCAAGTCCCACTGTTCAATGAGAATAGGTCGAAGCTTGACGCCAATCGGAAGCTCGACCATGGAAGCCAGAGTTGCTAGAGCGTCAGCGAACTGGTTCTTCATCCGAGGGATGTGCGTGAACGTGACTTTGTTGAAACGAGGAATAAGATTCTCCAGATCTTGGTGATAAGGCTTTAATCTGTCCTCCCGAACTTTTCAATCTCCGTTAGCCTGAGAAACGACAAGGTTGGAATCACCAATGACTTCGAGTTTTTCCACACCAAGCGTAAGAGCGGCTTCCATGCCAACAATACAGGCCTCATATTCAGCTTGGTTGTTCGTGACATCGAAATTGAGTTTGAACGCGAGCGGAATATGAGCACCATCAGGAGTTATCAGCAAAACTCCAATCCCGTATCCCTTCTGATTGGCTGCCCCATCAAAATAAAGAGTCCAGGTGTCTTCGACAACCGCCATCACTCCTTCATCTGGAAATGCAAAATCTGAGTCCTCCGGTCCATCGACAGGATGATCAGCCAGGAATTCAGCGCCCGCGCGCCCTTTGACAGATTTCCTAGTGACATATTCGAGGTCAAACTCTGCGAGCAACAGCAACCAACGTGCTAGCTTACCAGTAAGCGTAGGCTTCTCAAACAGATACTTGAGAGGATCCATTCGAGAAATCAACTTCACTGGGTAAGCCAGCATGTAGTGTCTTAATTTCTTGGATGCCCAAACAAGAGCCCAACACGTCTTCTCGATAGCGGTGTAGCGTTCTTCGGCGCCAACCATCTTCTTACTCAGGTAGTAAATGGCCTTTTCGACTCCCTTTTCTCCCTCTTGAGCCAGCAAACACCCCATAGACGAAGGATTCACAGACAAGTAAAGTATCAAGGGTTTCCCTGGCATCGGTGGCATTAAAACCAGAGGGTTCTACAGGTAGGTTTGAATGGAGGTGAAAGCCGCCTGGCACTTGTTCGTCCAAACGAATGGAGTATTCTTCTTCAATAGACGAAACATCGGCTCGCAAGTTAGTGTCAACTTGGCGATGAATCTGCTGATGAACTGTACCTTTCCCAAAAAGCTTCGCACCCCCTTTTCAGAATCTGGTGGCTTCATCTCAAGGACTGCTTTGATCTTAGACGGGTCGACCTCAATTCCACGAGAAGTGATCATGAAACCGAGCATCTTACCAGCTGTAACCCCAAAGGTGCATTTCTGAGGGTTTAGACGCATACGAAACTTTCGTAATCTCTCAAAGAATTTCCTAAGCACAGGAACATGACCTTCTCGAGTTTTGGACTTGGCGATCATGTCATCGACGTAGACCTCGACTTCTTTGTGCATCATATCGTGTAGGATGGTGGTAGCAGCTCGCTGATAAGTGGGCCCAGCGTTCTTCAATCCAAAAGGCATGACCAGATAGCAATAAGTCCCCCATTCAGTGATGAACGTGGTTTTCTCGCGGTCCTCGGGCGCCATGAGAATTTGGTTATAGCCAGAGAAGCCATCCATGAACGAGAGCAAAGCGTGCCCCGCAATATTGTCCACAAGCACATCGATGTGTGGCAAGGGAAAATCGTCTTTGGGACTCGCTTTGTTCAAGTCCCGAAAATCAACGCAAACTCGAATTTGGCCATTTTTCTTAGGAATAGGGACAATGTTGGCGACCCATGTGGGATACTGAGAGACCATGAGAAAGCCATCGTCAATCTGCTTAGTAACCTCCTCCTTAATCTTCTGAACCCAATCTGGCCTCATCCGTCGGAGTTTCTGCTTCACAGGCTTGGCATCCGGAAACAAAGGAATGTGATGTTCCACGATCTCGGGATCAATTCCGGGCATATCTCGATGGGACCACGCAAAAACGTCACTGAACTCGGTGAGCAGCTCTTTGAAGTCGCGATGTTCCTCTGGCGAAAGTGTGGAGCCCACTTGAACCATCCGGGGATCGTTTTCATCTTTCAAATTTATAGAAACTATTTCTTCTTTTAATGGCTGAGCATGCCTTTCGTCTTCCCTTTCGATGAAGGCACGGATTTCCTTGGGAATGTCCCCATCGAAATCTATCCCCTCATCGTCAGGGTCGACACAGTTTATATAAAGATCATTGAAATAGTCAGAAGATGCTTCGTTCATTTCACAAGCCCCTGAAGGGTCACCAAGTACAAGAGAGTCAAACTCGAAATAAAAGCTATGACGTGGAGGGCCTAGAGGCACAAACTCCGACTCAGAGCTAGACTTAGAGGACAGGACAGACTCTGACTCTGACTCGGACTCAGACTCAGACGTGTTGTCAATACAAGTCAGGCGTGGTTTGAAAATGCAATTATTCAAAGAGCCCTTGGCTTTCACAATGAGAGAGGTGGGATCCTCGAGGGCGTCGGGCCCGAGCATGAGCACTTCGGCCTCTTCAGCTTCCCCAGCCAAACCCACTTGGGAGAATTCCTGGAACAGCAGCTCCAAATTTCCCTGATTGATGGATCCCAGCCAGTCAGTCTTGATCTTCACCTGATTAAGCTTCCTCTTGAATTCTTCCTTTGCTGGTTCATCATCACTGCTTGACCAGGTGTCATCAGCGAAAATCTCAAACCCAGGCAGCAGCTCCCCGGTTTCAGAATGAATGAAGGGCTCAGCCTGCCCAGTGTAAGCGGCACTTCCCATTTCACGTACAAATTTGGGACCGCTGCAGAGGGTCCGAGGTTTTCCCATATATTTCCTTCGCTTGGCATCTTTGGCAGAGGCGATATACCCCAAACCAAAGCGGCCCTCGTTGAAAGGAAAAGTAGGGAACTCCGGGACCCCTTGACGGCGAGACCCTAAACCAATGCGCGGAAAATAAGACATCCTCCTCATAATGTCCAGCGCGACAGAGCTTATGAGGAAGTTCCCGTCCACATTGATGGCCATTACTGTGCCCGAAGTATCAAAAGAGAAACCCCCAAGATCAACGTCTTCTTCACCGTGTTGAATTCCCAAGACGGGAGTCCCATCCTCCTTGAGCGGGCGGATGCCTGAATCCCCGCAGATGGTTAGAGTACCAGTGGGTAGTCCCAGAATAACCTTTTGATGGAGGGTAGATGGCACAGCCATGATGTCGGATCGATGAAGCCACGGCCTACCCAACAGAAGATTAAAAGTTGCAGGAATATCCACGACATGGAACTCCACGTCCATTTCAAAACCCTCAGCATCGAGTTTGAGCTTCAAAATACCCTCGACTACGCGACGGGTGCCGTCATATGCCTTGACAGCCAGACTGGAAGGCGCAAGGTCCTTCTTGGTGAGTCCTAAACGATAAGCGACCCTCAGCGGGCAGACGTTGATAGCAGAGCCGTTGTCAATAAGAACGGTCGGGACCCAGAGTCCTCGACACTTGATGGTAATGTGCAAGGGGCGGTTGTGGTTGACTCCTTCGACTGGCAGATCCTTGTCTGTGAAGATTACCGTATGCTTGGAGGTTGGAGGGAGGATGAGAGATATCATTGCCTCCGGTGTGATGTCGGCCTGGACTTCAAGGCGGGATAAGGCGTGAAACAACATCTGACGATGCTCCTTGGACGAACAGATCAGTCCCCAGATAGAAATAGCGGCAGGAATCCGCTCAAGTTGCCGCTGAACTAAATCAGGAATCGGATTGCCAGTTGATACCTCAAGAGGTGCAGACCTTGGGAAAGAAACAGGTTCATTCCTTTGATTAGCAGGATTGGAAGAATTCCCGGCCTGCAGATTAGCAGGCTAAAAAATCCGTCCACTCCTTGTGACATTGTGAACGTTCCCCAAAGAGGGCACGACTTGAGGGTTTTCCTTCACATCCCAAAGATCAGCAGGGACGTCTCCCAGTTTGCGTTTTCCCTTGTCAGTAGTTGGTGCGGAGACGGGTATTTCCATGTCTAAGCCCAAATCCTCAGCCAGATCTTTCATCAGCAAGGAGTCCCAGAAGCTCAAGTCTTTCACAGCAGCGACTTCGGCAACAGGCTCCGGATTCGCAATAAAGGGAACATCCCAAAGACCAGTGTCAGCTAGGGCACGATTGACAGTCCAGACTTCATTTCCAACTTGGACATCCACTATGTCGTCCACTTCCCAAAGGTTAACGGGCGGAGCGTGGTCCGTGACCATGATGCTGCAATCCCTGTTGTTGGGGTAAGGCACCTGAGGGCGCGGATTTTCTTCGTCGACAATGTAGGAACATGGGTCATGGTCAGTGTCGGGATTAGTGTCACAAACCGAATTAAAGACCGAACCAAAGAGGGAAACGTGGTCCCCCAAAGCCCGTGGATCTTCCTGGACAAGTTCATCCTCCGCGTAGTGAAGCATGTAGTCCGGCGTGGCATAGCCTTGAAGAGGGTTAGGGTCAACGTCCATGGGAGCAAACCAGGTTGGCTCAGGATCCCAGTAATATTCTGCTTTGGGAACTGGAGGCTCGATTGGGTTGAACAGTGTGTACAAGGAGAAACCATCCAGAGGATCGAGCAGGGCTGCTTCATAACCAGCCAACCAGCCATCATACCAGGCTTGATCAAATGGGACATTTCCGGGCTGTGGAGGAATCCCGTCCATTTCAAGGCTTGACCACTCGTTGAGGAGAGGAGTGGCGTAGTCCCAATTGTCTGCTATGGCCCAGCCAGTAGCTTGCATGTTATTATCCGAGGGAGGCACCCAAGGCTGGTAGGGATCAGGAAACGGGCCAGCGATGGTCACGTACGGACTGTCAAGCGACGAGGCAGAGCTGATCTGCACAGCAGGGATCGATTGATGGAAGAGAGAGCTGACAGATTCTTCGGAGATAGGTGATCCAGCTTGCAAAGGCTTTGAAGGTGCATCCGTGTCAACAACCTGGCCTTCAACCACATGTACATAAGAAATCTCGGCGGGCGATTCGAGCGGGAAAGGCACGACAGGCCTGGGTTGATCGGTTGAGGCTATATAGTCAGTGGAGTTAAATATGGTGGAGCTAGGGTTGATATAAGTGGGGCTGAGAGATATCTGGTTGATATGTGGTACAGCGTTGTGCTTAGGGAGAGAGTTGGCAATGGCATTGGGTTTCTGAGGTGGTGGAGGGGTCTCCAGCGTGCCATCGTCAATGAGATCCTGGATCGCATGACGGAGGCGAAAGCAGGAGTCAGTGAGATGACCCGCTCCTTGATGGTAAGCACAGTAAAGGTTGGCTTTGAAGCCGGGTGAAGGGTTCTTGGGTAGAGGAGTTGGATCCAGGGGCTTCAGATGCCCTGATTTGACCAACTTTTCCAAGACCGAGGATAGAGGTGCCTCGATAGCGGAAAAGCTGCGGGGTTGGTTCTGAGGTCGGTTGTTCTGTGGATTTTGAACTTGATTGACATCCGTAATGTGATTAGCAGTGCTGGAGGACGTGGCGTTGGTGCCGGCGGTTGCTGTGTTGGAGTAAGTCCCCGTTCCGAATAGCGCATTCGCGTTCCCAGAATAAGCCCGAGGCTTTGACTTGGTGGCATGCGAGGATTCACCCTTTGATAGAATTCCGCTCTGCAGAGCATCCTCGATGGCCAGGCCGGAGTCGAAGAAGGTTTCAAAGTTGGCGGAGGCCTGAGCTAGAACCAGATGCCTAGCATAGTCCGGTTGAAGATTGCGGGAAATGATACAGAGCTGATCCTTCTCACTCGGACGATCAGTCATCTGTGCGGCTTTAGCTCTCCACCTTTTGACGAAGTCTGCAAAGGACTCCTTAGCCTCCATCTTGGTGGATTCAAGTTCCCGGGTAGTCATTTTCAGCTGGGAGTTGTAATTGTACTGCGAAATAAACGCAGTCCCAATGTCCTCCCAAGTCCTCCTTTTGGCAATGTCGAGTGACAAAAACCAATGGAAAGCAGGGCCCGAAAGGGTCTGAGGAAAGAGCTGTGACATGGCCTCTGGCTCAACAGAAAGAAGTTTCATGGCGGCGTGGTAGCTGTAGAGATGAGTCCTGGGGTCGCCGCTCCCATCGAACTTAGCCAAGTCTGGCATTTGAACTTTTCAGGAAGCCTGGCGTTGGGATACAGGCAAAGGCGATCCAGATTGATCCCTCCGGCACTGATCTTTTCTGTCTTGTCAATAGATTCCTCCAGCTTGGTCATCTTGGCCATGAGTGCGACCATCTCCGGATTCTGAGCTGGTTCTTCTTGATTCGGAGGCAGTCTACCACCTGCAAGGTTTGCAGCGGGCCTGCGAGCTTCCCTCGGGTTTAGCACCATGAGACGTCCTGCGTGAAGCGAATCTGGAACCAAGATAGGTTGCTCCTAGTCAGACTCATCGTCCTCACCTTCTTCCTCGAGAGGGGGTGGAAGGCGAGTGTGGATGAGGTCGTTCAGGCGAGCAATGTTAGTGTCGGTCTGAGCCGCCCTCTGTTGCATGGCGGTGATGCTGTCCTGAAGATTCATGAGCATGGTCTCCAAGGTAAGAGGTTCTGGTTGTGGCCGTTCCATCGTGACGGGTGTTTCAGAGCTGCTTGATGCGGATACCGGGGTAGTCGGACGCCCTTCCTGCAAAACCGGCGGTGAAGCTGACTGTGAACCTGACTGAGACTCTGAGTGCTGTGCTGCCGGAGGTGAGCGCGGAGAGTCTTCCGTGATGACTGACTGGGACTGTAACCTGACAAGCCTTTGAACCGGATTCAGATGCAGACGTTCCCAAGCGGGTTTGGCAACTGGCCTCGATACTTTCCTTGGCGGTGCAATGATTCAGATCTTTGCTTGCAAGGCAAAAGGAGGTTTAATAAGGGTCCTGCAGTAACTTTAATCTAAATAAAAGACTAAAGCGGATGCAGTCAACGTCGCCAGTGTCACCCTAGACTCTAGAACCAGAAGACAAGTCCGTCTCATGACGCTTCGGACACTGTTTTAGGCCCTCAGAATTCTTTTCGAAGATGTATCCTTGTTTGGAACGAGCAGTCCCAAAGGATGTCAAAAAGGAGTCTAAACCTTTGCCCATTTCGATGTTTGAGGTTTCAAGTTTTTGAAGCCAGAACAACTCGGCGTGAATATCATGACGCCATAACCCGATTGGCGTGAGCAGCACTGTGCTATTAGCCGGGCGGTGTAAGTGACGGGGCACTTGTTACCTTTGGGTGTAAGCATCATGGCATCTTACTCCGTGGTTCCTCGTTTTTTGTTTGAAACCCTAAACAGGTATACGAGTAAAGGTGTAGAAAAGCTTCTGATTTCCTAAAGTCCCACCGTAAAAGGACTTAAAAGATCATAACGCGCACCATTGAGATGCGCGCCTCTTCATCGGGCCATGACAGTGTCCTACTAAGCCTAAAGACAGACTCGGAACAGATCGAGAACCTAGGAGCCATCCTAGACATGCTTCTACGCTGAACGAAATGTATGTACAGTTCATGCGATAAGGAAAAGCAGTAACACATAGGCATTTACGGGGTTAGATGCAAGTAGATCTTAACCTGTGGGTACCTGTCCTAGTTTGGAGAGTTCTAATGCTCTGTATATGCAAAAAGGCCGGTTTTGGTTCGTAACGGGTTCCTCGGACTAGGGCCACAGATATACCTCCCGTTACCCGCGTTTTTCACAGAGTAACAGTCGAACGGTAGCATGACCCATCATCGTCGAAGGTTGTCGGTCATTCGGGGTCCCCGGGCTCCGGTAAACCGTGCCGGATTGCCAAAACGATCCAACGAGGCTTTTCCCACATCGATGCAAATGAGATGCTAAAATTTGAAAAAAAGAAGAAGAATCACAAAGTCGTAAAAACGCCTTTTCAATTTTGGCTCACTTTATTTAGTCCATCTTTAGAAGAAACTACGCAAGCGAACAATCGAAAAAGCCCCAGATTAGAATGGCTGGACACGAGGTCCTGTTAAATCACCGTTCCAACCTTCGGCAGCGCGAAGCTCACCGTTTTGACAGGCTTTTAAGGGATTGTTCCCAAGTGTATTAAATCCTAAGTATGAATTAATATTGGTTCGATTCTTCCCCAGCAGAGTCGCCACTGTGGGCAGCATGCCCTTCGGAGAGAAAGGATTTCGTTCCTTCTCGCCGTTTGCGGCCCTTTTTTTGAAAATCGAGGGAGCGCGAGCGCCGGTGGCAAGCGCTCGAAAATACAGAGTCGCCACTTGAGTTTTGAAGGTCCGACACTCAAGGAACCGTATTTCGAAGCACCTGCCGCGCTGTTTGATTTGAAAAAGTGAAGGAAACTAGTCCGTCATAACCATATCTGGGTTCGGGAGCCAGGTTACGAGAGGGGAAGGGTTTTATGGTACCCCTCTCGCCCAATCCGGAGATCGGTCTCTACTTAGGCATTTTTATGAAAACTTTTGTGATTCTTCCTCTTTTAATTAATTTTAGCCAATTAGGGCGGGGGAACAGTTAATCGGGGATTAAAAACTGTAACAATTTGCAGGATGTGATCAAATGATAGCATGGATGGATGGCACGTGTAGACACCCCAATTTGGACTTTTCAAAAATTCCTTGACTTGTGGCCCGGAGGCTCCCCGATGATGACTTTGGATTGAAACAAGCCTGGTACCGATCGGAACATTGCTCCTTGGAAGATTGAAGAAGTATTAAAAATGGTAAAAAAAGGGGATTTTCAAGCGCTTAGGAGCAATCCCAAGCGCTCAAAACTGTTTCACAAAACCCCTGGCCTGGCTCTTTCTCGAGCGCTCTAGAGTGAGGTCCCAAGCGCTCGGGAGTAATCCCAAGCGCTCGAGACTTTTCTGTTGCCCAATGCATGGCTGTATCACCCACTCACCTTGCAAATCATCATTACAGCCACTTTCAGCCCGCCGATGGCTCATTCCACACTCAACCTCTGGTAGGAAGATTTTCAGGCCAAGGGTTTACCTATTAAAGAAATATTTTACCAAAACCATTTGATTTTCAAAAACCATTTGATGTTTTGCCTATAAATATGGCTGGTTTTCAGCTAGAAAAGAGGACGAAATTTCCATTCCACAGAGCCCTTGCTCTCTGCTCTCTTTCTCTCTCTAGCTAAAGACCAAAAACCTCCAAACTCTCTTCCAAACTTCAAAGGGTTTTGCAAATCACCAAGGAAAAGGGCAAGAAATCAAGAATATCCATCTGATCTCTTGCACTCTCCTCTCTTCATCCACATTTCAAAGCTACACCAAGGAGCAAGGTTCAAGGAAAAGGTAGAACTCTTACCTTTGATCATAACTAAAGGGCTGTTCTTCCCTTCTGAGGGGGGTCTCTCAGCCTGACCCAGTCTTCAATACTGGGTGCATGGTTGGGAGACCCTAGTGTAAAAACAAGAGCAATGGGGCACAAGAAAACATTTTCACAAAACCCTTACTGGAACTACTCCCAAGCGCTCGAGAGTGCTCCTGAGCGCTCGGGACTGTTCCAGGTCTCATGCATGGCCCCTTTTGTGACACAGTAAGTTGAAAATGATGTGTTGATCTTAAATGAATGGTTTCATTTTGGCATGCATGCACAGAAAGCCATTTTTCCTCAAAATAGAATCATTTTCTTACAAAGATTTCATGGAAGAACAAGGTTCCCTTTTTGTTTAAAGTTAAAAGAATTAGTCATTTCAGAGAAACATAAAAACAAGGGCCTTTGCATGTCAAGATGGAACCATTTCCTGTTTGAGAGTAAGCTGGTATGCAGCTCACTCCCAAGCGCTCTGAACCATTCTAGAGCGCTTGGGAGTGCATGCATGTCATTACTTCCCATTTCCCAGCCTGCTGTGTTACCTGATCTCTGCATGCATTAGTGTGGCCTGTTGCTCCTTCAAATTTGTAGATCTAGCCTTGTTAAGGCAGGGATGCATGATTTGAAAGGTTGAAGTCTTTGCCCAGTCTTTCAAGTCCTCTGCTGAGCCAGTATTGTACTTAATATTCATTTCAGTTCTTATTTTAGCATTGTATTCTGTCTGTCCTAACAAAGCTTGCAGGTTGATCAGAACTCCCAAGCGCTCGGGACTGATCTCGAGCGCTCGAGAGTGAAGTCAGTGACAGATCCTCAGCTTCTGTAATCATGCATTTTGCTCATTTCCATTTAATCATCCACTGTACAACTGCACATGCATGCACTGCTTACCTGCTATAACTGTACATACTTGCTAAATGACTTAATGAAACAAAATCCCTTTTGAAAAATCCCACAAATGTTTAGTAGAGACCGATTTCGAATCGGGCGAGGGGGGTGCCGTAAAACCCTTCCCCCCTCGTAACATGGCTTCCGGACCCTTGAAACTGATCTCTGGTTTTCAACTTCAAATCATTTGGTTTTCCAAACAAAACGGTTTCTCGGGTGATATACCGCAAATCCGGGTGGCGACTCTTCAAACGGCGTATTTCTCTTCAAAGCGGCGGGAAAATACAAAAGAGCAAAACGGGCCCAAGAGTTTTTCGGGCATGCAGCCCACAACACGATAAATAATAAATGGAATGAATTTGAAATAGCAATCAGATGCCAAAACCAGGCTCAGGGCAGATTTGCCCTGCATGATGGCCAACTTGCATGCATGAACAGATCTGCATGCAAGCCAACCATCGCGCGAGACACACTGACCCTCGCGCGAGTGTTGTCATCTCACCACAGTCCCAAGATCATCCCCTTCTGGGCTCTGGAAGGACCAGTGCACACCCAGGAAGCAAACCAAGAAGTTTATTGAAAGACTGTAAAATACTAATTATTACAGAACGCTCCAAGCAGGAGCCAAATGAATTGAAACACAACCCCTAAACAGAGGGGGTATTAGAGCAGAGGCCAGAGACCTATTTGCCCATGCAAGGGCTATTCATGGAGATCACAGAACAGTCGCGCGACAGAGAGTGAGTCTCGCGCGACATCCCTGACTGGACTTCCAGGAATTGCTTTGCATGCTTGGGGTCCTGAGACAGATTCAGGGGATCCCAAGGGCATTCCAAACCATTTAGAGCAAATAAACTAGCTACTGTATTTTGTTTTTCATGCATAACAGTGATCTAAAAGTCAAAATGAAGTACAACAGGCATGAATATGTTGCAAAACAGAAAAAGGCTAGTCTCCCTTCCCCACGAGGTCCATTCTCTTGCTGACACAAGTGTCGCGCGAGCATAGGGGACCATCGCGCGAGGGTGTGACTGCCACGAATTCTTGTAACTCTGCTGGCTTTAGGACCAGGACATGGTATTGATTACCAGCCTTGGCCCTGTCAGCCCCCCCTCAGGGATCAAAACAGAAACAGGTTGAAAGTTATACCTTTGCTTGGAAAAGGTTTGGAAATGGATTGGATTGATTGGTGTAGCCTTGCAACCAAGTGTATATGAACACACTAAGTTCAGGAGATTAGGAGGTGGTTTGGGGGTTAGTGACTTTGTGCTAGCTAGTGTAAGACTTGTAAGATAACCAATGAACTCCTTAGTTAATTTTTGGAACCCTTAACATGGAGGATGAAGGGGGGTATTTATAGGGGGAGTGTAAGGGCTAGTTAGTGACCAAACAAGGCCTTGGGACCAGCCAACAAGGCTGGTCACAACTTGGTTGTGAGGCTAGCCAACAAGGTGAGTGGGAGTGGTTGTGAGGGTGTGAGGGTGTAACCTGCCAGAACTCTGTTCAGCTGAGGAAAACGGGGTTCCAGCCCATGTGACACCCAATGATCACATGTCCAGCTGGATTCTGTGATAGGGACAGGAGGGAATTGTCGCGCGAGTGTCCGGAACCATCACGCGATGGTCAACAGTCAACAGTTTGACTTTGACCACACGTGGCAAGCATAGTACCGCGCGAGAGACTCAAAGGGTCGCGCGAGGGTCAACACTGACTCTAAGGTTTGACTGAAGGTTTAGAGGGGGTTCAAAAAGGTTCAAGCAGGGTTCCAAGCATTCCAAGCTTAATCCATTCCCAATCCAAGCTCGTCTGATCCGATTTCATCATCGGGGAAACAAGAAAATCGTAAAACGAAGTAAAACAATCGGGAGATCCAGATTGGGGTGTCTACAACTTTGTAGATGATCAAGGGGAGCTGTACACCTTGGAAGCCCTTGGAGCAGAAGAGCTAGCTAGGATGGAGAAGCAGGAGGAGCTGTAGATAGGAACCTTAGATTTTCCTTCCCTTATGTAATGAAGGTACCCTTATGGGTATTGTGATGTAATAAAGAGCCAGACTCTCTTTGATTATTCAATACAAATTGCCCTTTTAACGTACCCGAAATTTGGGGGCGTTACAAACTCCTTGGACCAACGCAGAGCCCGGGGAAGTACTGTGTCGCTAGGACAGGAGGTCTCAGGAGGGTACATGTCCAGTACCTCGTACGTCCACAGCTGCAGAATTAAACATCAAGGATTAACACAGGATATGCAAATAGAAAGACAAATAAGTGCAAGAGAAGTTTGAAATGTACCTCCCAGACTCTCCAATAGCCGCCAAGGCTCTTCCCCGCTCCTCGGGAAAGAGACCCCATGAAGGCGTAGCACGCCCCCAAAGCCGCGCCGCCCTAGTCAAAGCGGGCTATCTCTCCGACGTCCCTCTAGGCTAGTAGGAGCGAAAGGTGTACTCGGTTGCGCCTGTTGGGAAACAGGGACGCACCAAGTAAGTACAACAGGAAACACCGCGCCATCTGCTCCTCCTGCACCCTGTCTGCCGGAAGCTCCTCCGTCCAAAACCCCAAGAGCTGGGTGTACTGGGCGTCCTCCCTCTCTGCCCTCAGCACGTACCCCAGCATCTCCCGCTGGAACGCCGCACTCCTCCCTGTAACAGCGTCGTATGGGATAGGGTCACCCCTGACCCTCAAACCAGTGATCACCGCAAAGTCTAGAGGTGTCACCGTCAGCTCACCAAAAAGGAAGTGGAACGTGTTCGTCGTGTCCCACCACCTCTCGGCAAGTGCCCTCACCACCTGGCGATCGTTGCTCGCCCTCGTCAGCACACTAACAAACTCCCCGAGGCCCGCCTGCCTCACTATCTCCCTCACAGCCTCGGGGAGCCTCTCCCAAAACGTTGGCACGTCAGCCGCACCGCCGTAGCACGAGATAGAGATCAGCTGTTGCAATAAGTTGATAATATTCAGTAAAACAGGTATACTATTCAAGGCAAATACGATATTCAAATAAGGAAATGAAAGCACGATACATTGAAATTTGAAATGCAAGTACTTAAGGTATACCTCGTCTCGGCGCAAGGAAAGGTGCTGCTGTGGGTCCCTCAGGACCAGGGCCTCGTCGTACGTAGGCCGATCCGGCCTGTAGGCATCCAAAATGGTAGGGACCACCATGTGCTGAAAGGGCACGTAGGACTCCGCCACGTAAGCTCCTCGCCCCTTCAGGGCCTCCGTCGCCTCCTCCATGACACTCCTCCGAGGGGCTGTCTCACCTCCGGTTGCCTCCACCTCAACTCCCTACGGCCCTCCGACGGCCCCCGTCTCGAACTCAGCCTGGAGCGCTCTCTCCCGAGCCTCAACCAAAGCCTCCGCTAACCCCGGCACTCCTCGAAAGGTCTCAACCAGGTCGTCAAGAGACGCCACCTCTAAGTAGTCACTCAACCCTATGGGTCGTGACGACCCTGCACCCTCACCACTACCGACAAACAAAGCCGGTGTCTCCCTCTCCTCCACCAACTCCTCCTCGACAACGAGGCCCTTCCCCAAGTCAATCCGAGGCTCTCTCATAGGAGAAGCCTCTGTCTCCACCTCCACTCCGTCAAACCCGTCACCACCGCGAGCCTCCGTGGCCCTCTCCTCTAAACTAACTGCACCCTCCGCTCGGCCCGTAGCCTCGTCCTCACCCCTAGACTCCACTGCACCCAGAGTCTCCGTCTCCTGGCCGTAGCCGACCAGCACCCTACTACCGCCGTCACCACCGCCACTGTCGTCCACCACAGCAGGCGAGGCCGTGGTCTCCTCGGCCAAAGCCGCCTGAACCGAGACCCCCATGGTCTCCGGTGTACTCCCGACCGTCGTATCTCCCTCCGGAGCAGTCGGGGGCGGTGTGGCCTCAACTCTCGGTGGTCGATCACCACCGAGTGTATCAATGTCGTCCATGTGTATGTGTGAAAGAAAGAAAGAAAGAGAGAGAGAGAGCAGTCGGGAGAGAGCGAGAGAGAGAGATGTCCGAGAGAGAGAGAGAGAGAGAGCGAGAGAGAGAGATGATCGGAGAGAGAGGGAGAGAGATCAGAGAGAACGAGAGAGAGAGAGAGAGAGAGAGAGAGGGAAATTTAAAACGAACGGGGCGTACTGTGTACGCCCCGCATATATATATATCCCCCTCGAACCGGTTCGTCTGGAATTAAAATGGACCGGGTTTGACGTTAGGTGTGCCGCACGGCATAATGAGTATAGACGCACGGCATAACAGCTTGACTGTATGAAATTTCTCGAGTTGACACGATGCACGGCATATCATATGCTACGCATGGCATACTGGGTTATTTCGACAATTTGGATTTTGAGGGCAGTCCCTGACAATGGCATTCGTGTTCAAGTTTGTTCGTATGCAGAAAAGCAGAAAGAAAATTGCGGACAAATGGTACTGAGGAAAGAAGGGGACTTGTTCATTCCATAAAAACCGGGACGACCCCCGGGATTCCCATTACATCATTCAAAAAAAAACAAAAAAAACAAAAAGAAAAACAACAAAAGAAAAAAACAGAAAAGGGTCCTACTGCCCTTCTTCTTCTTCTTCTTCCAGACCCTCCACCTCAGTCGCTTGCCCCGTCCAAACAGTCGTCAGAACCGTTCGGATTCCCTTCGGAATCCTCTGCGGTGTCGCTAGACAAGCACTCCGGTGCAAACCACGCGTCGTTCTTGTCGTCTTGTTGGTCGTACGCGAATTCCTGTAGGTTGGACACCGCGCGTCGGAGGGTACGGATGGTGGAAATTAACCTTGCAATTTGGGTGTTGAGTTCTTCGATCTCCTGGTGGTAGAGAGCCATCTCCGCCTCCAGAGATTCCACTCGTGCTGCCAGGTTGTTGCCCGCCATAATCGTAACCGGACTTGAAAGGTAAAAGGAATGTAGAAAGACTTGAGTGGGTTTTTGTTGGTGGTGCATAGAATGAGGCACCACCATGCTTATAAAGAGGCCCCGGCCGTCGAAAGGGCACGCCCGTATTAATGAGCATCTTCAAACCAGCCGAATTGTCCTCGGAAATCGAAGAGTTGCATGGAATCTGAAATACCGCGCGGCTTTTCGGTAAACCGCACGGCATTTTAACTCCAGTCTCCTCGGGAATTGATCACCCCAGCCACCAAAATCATCTCAGAAATCAAATACTCCAGCCGTCTTGCTGCAGAAATCTTTTAGAACGACGTACATTGATTATGGGATTATTCAATTCTTGTCCCCCCGGGACTCGCGAAATTTCCCGTCCCCCGAGGACTCGCCGTATTCACATTTGTTCGCAGTATTCGTCCCCCGAGACTCACCGAATCCGTGTTACTCGTATCAAATCAAATTTCGCCTCCCGAAGGCTCGTCTCATCTCAAATCAAATTTCCCTCCCGAGGGCTCGTCTCAAATCAAATTTCGCCCCCCGAGGGCTCGTCTCAAATCAAATTTTGCCTCCCGAGGGCTCGTCTCAAATCAAATCTAGCCTCCCGAAGGCTCATCTCAAATTAAATTTCGTCTCCCGAAGACTCGTCTCGAATTTTCAAAGCCTCCTAAAGGCTCGTCTCGAATTTTCAAAGCCTCCCAAAGGCTCGTCTCGAATTTTCAAAGCCTCCCAAAGGCTCGTCTCGAATTTTTAGTCTCCCGAAGACTCGTCTCGAATTTTCAAAAGGCTCGAATTTCTAGTCTCCCGAAGACTCGTCTCGAATTTTCAAAGCCTCCCAAAGGCTCATCTTGAATTTTCAAAGCCTCCCAAAGGCTCGTCTCGAATTTTTAGTCTCCCGAAGACTCGTCTTGAATTTTCAAAAGGCTCGAATTTCTAGTCTCCCGAAGACTCGTCTCGAATTTTCAAAGCCTCCCAAAGGCTCATCTCGAATTTTCAAAGCCTCCCAAAGGCTCGTCTCGAATTTTTAGTCTCCCGAAGACTCGTCTCGAATTTTCGAAGCCTCCCAAAGGCTCGTCTCGAATTTTCAAAGCCTCCCAAAGGCTCGTCTCGAATTTTTAGTCTCCCGAAGACTCGTCTCGAATTTTCAAAAGGCTCGAATTTCTAGTCTCCCGAAGACTCGTCTCGAATTTTCAAAGCCTCCCAAAGGCTCATCTTGAATTTTCAAAGCCTCCCAAAGGCTCGTCTCGAATTTTTAGTCTCCCGAAGACTCGTCTTGAATTTTCAAAAGGCTCGAATTTCTAGTCTCCCGAAGACTCGTCTCGAATTTTCAAAGCCTCCCAAAGGCTCATCTCGAATTTTCAAAGCCTCCCAAAGGCTCGTCTCGAATTTTTAGTCTCCCGAAGACTCGTCTCGAATTTTCGAAGCCTCCCAAAGGCTCGTCTCGAATTTTCAAAGCCTCCCAAAGGCTCGTCTCGAATTTTTAGTCTCCCGAAGACTCGTCTCGAATTTTCAAAGCCTCCCAAAGGCTCGTCTCGAATTTTTAGTCTCCCGAAGACTTGTCTCGAATTTTTAGCCTCCCGAAGGCTCGCTTCGCATTTTCCACGACACCCTACTAGCACTCAATCTTCTCAAGTTTACTGCATGATTTTGCTTACGCCGTCCCAATTGAACTACGTCGGTCTAATCCCTACAAACGGGGTACGATGGGAACATCTTGCACATGATTGCATCATCCCCGTCGTGCATGAACATTGCCTGTCGGTAGTGTTGTACGTGTGCCACGGGATCGTTATTTGTTTCGTAAAGTACGAATGCTCCGTGCTTCACCCTGCTCGGAAGCCTCGCCTCCTGCAATCTCTTCGAAAAAGGGGATGAGGCTATATTGCTGAGGGCTTTCCGCGCCGCCTCTCGTGCAGACATGGCTCCCTCCTCTCTCTCTTTTGCTTTCTTGGGAGTACTCTTTTCCCAATCGGAATCAGGTCTCTCGTACCTATCCCTGTGATGTCTTCTAATCTCTCCTTCTTCGGGGGTGAGGCTTCTGCTTCTTCTTTTTCGTGAAGAAGCCCTTTTCTTTTTCGGAGTGGGACTCCTGGACCTGCTCCTCCTTCCTCGTGAAGGAGCCTTCTTGTGTTCCACTATCGCCAACCTTTCTCCTCTGGAATCTTTTCGTGACAGTCCAGAATCCTCCGGATGTCCTCGTATCCGCTGCAATTCCTGTATCTCATATTCTCGTTTTTTAATCAAACGAGCGTACTCTTCGATCTCTTGTTTCTTTTTATCCAAGATATCGTCACGGTTGTGTGCACTCCTTGAATGCGCCACTGATTCTCCCTCACGATGGGATTTACTCCTTCTCGTGGAGCCTGTGGCCGTCCTTCCCTCCTTGTTCCTGGAGTCGCCATGGACAGTAAGGGGATTATCCATGTTTGTGGGCTTCTTTGCCTGCCCACCGTCGGGCTTTCTCGGAGGATCCGGTGGGGAGTTGCCACCTCCTCCCCCCAACTGGTGCTTCGGATCATGTGGAGTCTTTGGATCTTCTTCCATCATGGTCGCTTTTCAGAGGGATCTCTTTCGTTTCCCACAGACGGCGCCAATTGTAAGTGCAGAAAAACCGTGAGTGGTTTAAGCAGCACAAGAACGTAACAGCTACTTTGAGGTCCTCGCCGGAACCCTAATACGTCGCCGGGGTCTTTATCTGCAAAACAGACAAAGGGTGAGTGCACCTTTGCCTCTCGTGGCAAAGGCCCTCCGATGCCTAAGTTAGTATCACGTACTGATCGAAAACCCTAATTCAAGTAGGAGAATATGTAAAACTGTAATGTATTGTGTACCTTTTTCCTCTAGGTTTGCCTCGTACTTATAGGTTTATGGATGCTTGCTGCCCAAGTATCCACGTTTCCCTAGGTTTCCTATCTCGTATAGGAAACCCAGAATAACTTGGATTCTCGTTCCCTTATCAGTTCATTACCTTAGTCCGTTTAGGACTCTTTTCCACAGCTGGCCGAACTTCCCATTCCCGTCGGGTATCCTCCCAAGATCCTTTTTTATTGGGATCTTATAGTATACACGGAATATCCCTGTTTCTAGAACCTTCTGGAACGTTTCCTGCATCTGGGATTGCTTTTCGTACAAATCCCCTCCTGTTCGGCCCCTTTGCTGCCGAACAGACTACTTGGACCAATGACTTCACATGTTATTGGTCCTCTGTCAATTCCTTGGTCCAATACTCTTGTTTCACTGGACCTTGACCTTGCATAGACTCTCTGAACCAATGATTTCTCATATCATTGGTCTCTGTCGCCGACCACCGTTATGCACGGCGACTGTCCCTATCATAATCATATCGTGGTCCCACGTACCACGTACCTGGGCACAATTTGTACCTGCTCGGGATTTACTCCCTACAATTGCTCCCCAGCTTTACTCGTTATCTCTTCATATATGACGAGCAAAGCTATTTAGGGTCCGAATAACATTTGTTTTTGTTCATGCACTCTTCGTTTCTCAAAAACTGGTGTAAATATCATCATTATACCAGCCCAAAATCGTCTCGTCGTTTGGGCTGGACAAGCCTTTCCTGCCCCAACCTTTCCACGTGGCACAAATCGTACCGCCCGCATTGAATGCGAATGGACGTCCTTTGGAAAACGGAACGCCCAAACGGCGCTGAGATGACGTTTCGCATACGCCTCCTCACTAAGCTTGGGGCACTTTTGGATTTTCCCTTCATTTCGAAAACCCTTTTCTCTGTATTGATTCCCTCTGCAACCAGAACTCACAAGCTCATCCGCCATTGGAGCCCTGTTCAATACCTCGAGATTCCTCGTTTGTGCACTTAGGACCCCCGATCATCTCAATCGTAAGTCATCACTTCCCTCTTCCCTTTCCATTCGTCGGTCTAGGGTTTCTTTTAATCGCTTTCTGGGTTTCTTCGTTCCCATATTACTCGTCTGTACCATCCCTGTTCATAATGGGGAGGTTTAGACGTCACTGCAATACCCCTCAGGCCATGGCTTCATTCAGATCTCGCTATGAGATTCCTGATGATATTGCTACTAGTCTGGCCCCCGTAGACGCCATACGCCAGAGTCCTAACAACGACACTCTCCACATCCCGGTGGTTGCCATTGTCGAGGGCGGCGTTAGATTCCCCCTGGCGCCATTACTCCGCCAAGTTCTGGCTTATTACAGGCTATCCCCTATGCAAGTCTCTGCCAACTTCTTTAGGGTTGTCATGGGCGTACATGCCCTAAACCAGATGTTAGGCACGTCTCTAGGCTTATATGACATCCATCATCTGTACAGCATTTCACGTACAAAAGATGCCCTTACCTACTACCTAAAGAGTAGGGATTCCAGAAGGCGACTGGTGCTTGAGTTGCCTGACTCCGCCCGAGGAGATGATGATGACTTCCTCGTCGTTACTGGACATTTCGAGCCCAGAAATGAGGATGGTCAAGTGATAGGCTTTCATGCCCCTCACAGATTTGGGCAACCACGTTAGTTCTTTCCTCTTTATAAAATTTACTTGTCGAGCAATTTTTAATCGTATTGCACTCTTTAGTTTTCCTATCTTCTAACTGCTAACTTCACATGTTGCAGCTGAAAACATCAACCAAGGGCACGCCATCATCACCCCCCAAGTACATGTGGCACACATCAACCAGGCCCTAAATTTCAACGGCGAGGGCACCTACTTGGCAGGCCGAGCAAGAGCAGCGCAGGTGCTCCTGAGTTACAGAGCATCTTACGGGGGCTTCATTGATCGGCGCATCCGAGCAGCAGACGACCCGCCAGTTCCTGGACCTGCCGCTGCACAACCCGAGCAAACAGAAGAGGATAGACGTTCTCGGACTCCCCCATTCCGCAGTTCATCTGTGGAAATTGTCGAGGAAGCGTCTACATCATCCGACGGGTACTCTCCATCTCCTCCTTCTCCAGAAATGAATCAGCCCATCAGCCTCGAAAGTCTCCTCACAATCCCAGGAGCAGGCCGTGGAAGAGGCCGTGGCACTTCTCGGGGCCGCGGTCGCTCCCAGAGCCCGGTTCCTCCTCATGGCCGCCGAGGAACAACACAAATTGACGCTCCTCCTGGATTTTCTCCCGAGGAAATCGAGGCAGGTCACAGGGACAAACGCCCGCGTCTCGAAGCACCTGGGGCAACTTCAACCCAAACTCCAATACCCCAAACTCCAGTATGGGCTCCCCAACTTTCCCATGGAAACAAGACCGTCACCGTCCGGGACAGTGTGGAGTCCGAAGGGACCGCTCTGGCCCTATCCCAGGCTCTCATGTTGCCCGGGGACATGCAAAAGGAAATGGTCAACTCGCCGGACAACCTGCTTGGATCATTTATGGTGCACAGCTTCAAGGTAAACCTGTCTTACCCTTTTTATCTCCTAGTTACATTACCACGTCCTCCTCTCACTCGTTGTTACTGAACCATCAAAATGTGTTCAGGCTGCACAAAAAATGGTGGCCATGGCCCAAAAGTTAGGTCACTCAGAGCCCCAGCGTGCAAAGCTGGCCAGCGAAAACGCCAAACTCCTGACCTCCATAGCTCGGCTTGAGAGAGAGAGAAACCAAGCTCGAAACGTGGTAACTGAGTTGAAGAACAAGCTGGATGGTGCTGAAGACAGCCTGAACCAGACCCTGATAGAGCTGGAAGCGAGCAAAAGCGAGGCGAAGACGTCTTACCAGCAGGGATATAACGAAGGGATCAACGTAGCCACTGAAAGCTACAAAAGTCAGATGCCCAAGATCCAAGATCAAGTATTTGCTGCTGGTTGGATTGCTGGCCTCAGGAAGACTGGTACAGCTGAATCTTCTTCCCTGTGGACGGAAATTGATCTTCCAAGCGCTATGGTAGATGAAGATGAGATCGAGGAAGAGGAGGACAATCTGATCGAGGAGCCCAGCGTGGATATTCCCGAGCAGCTCGGCGCTGATGCTAATGATGAAGTGACCAACTCTGGCCAGAAGGAAGCCGGTGGTGGTCCAACAGATGGAAGCACTGCTGTGAAAGATGTTCCCGCACAAACACCTGCTCCTGTCCCTCAAGATCAGACCCCAGCTTCAGTCACTCAAGACTCAACCCCAGTCACTCAAAACCCTATCGTTGATCAACAGGTATAAAGTCTTCCTCCCTTGGAACAATATAATTTTTGATACGTAGTGGTGGCCCTGCGCGGCTGTAATTTTGCCCTGTGCGGCACAGATACAATCTCAGAATTTTGGTTTAAGTATTTGGCCCTCCGTGGCGTCTAACTGTGTTTTGCCCGGCCCTTCGTGGCCTTCTGACATTACTGGTGGCCCTTTCATGGCCAACTGTTTGATTTAGCTTTTTGCTTTGCATGTTTTCGAATGCTTTCTGAATTTTCCTCGTAATTCGGAGGTGATTCTAAGTATGTTCGTACTTAGACGATTTCGTATTCGTTCATGTACTGCCCAAGTTTTCCTCGTACTTGGAGACAATTCTTAGGCGTATTCGTACCTGAACAGTTGTTGCATATATTCGTATGCTGCCCATTTTCGTTGGGTTGGAATATAACCCTCTTAAGTTTATTCGTACTTAAATTCCCAAATGTCTTCGTATTTGGGGAAGCTATGCATATTTTCGTATGCACGCCAAATGTTTGTTCGTAAGTCTAAGTGTATTCATACTTAGTCTATCCAAATGTTTTCATATTTGGAAAAAGTGTGTATTTCCACGTATACATGCCCGGTTTTTTTTTTTTTTTTTTTTTTTTTTGGGTAAATCAGCTTGAAATAAAAAAGGGGGGGGCTAACCGAATATACAGCCTACAAGGGGCATACCCCAGGAGGAAAGAAAGGAAAAGAAAAGGAAAAAATTATAAAACAAGAGATCGCCTACGCCAAACGGCTACATAGGACTAGAAGTAGATAGAACGTCTGTTTCGTACCCATCTAAAAGAGGGATACGAAACAGAGCACATAAAGCTACTGAATTAGTAAATTTCATGCTACTACATTACATGCTATTCATTCAAAACACTTGGCAACAGCTAACAGAACTGCTGCACTTGATCAGGGCTGGTCTTGAACAGGTTCAGGTTCAGAACAGGTTCAGGACACCTGCTCTGTTGTTCTGAACTTGGACATGAACAACAGAACTGCTATCAGAACTTCACAGCAGCTGCTGCACTTGATCATCAGGACACTTGACAGAACTGATAGCACTAGACTTGAACTTGGAATTCTGAACATGTCTATACAAAAGAAGTGTTCCCATCAGCTTCCAATTCTGCTAGCTCTCACACAGTAGGTTCAAATTCTGCTAGCTTTCATGTAGATTCTGAACCTTAGGTGGCAAACACAGGTATCCATGACAATCAGCATCATGAACAAGGCTGACTATACAATACTGAAAACATATACAAGACTATACAGAGGATGTCCCCCTCTGTGAAGGGAGATCCCATTGACAGCCCCCGATGGTTAGGCGTAACTGAAAACAAACCTGCTACAGCTCAGAACATAACTGAAAACAGAACAGCCAAAACAGGTTCAGAACATTTTAAGGAACTGAGGATAGAGTGCAGTTGTGACCTTAACTGAGGATAGGAACTGAACATTCTACATTACAACTTCTGACCTTAAAACAAACTTCATTACAGTCAGAACAATAGAGTGCAGTAGTGTTTATGGGGTGTCCCCAATGTGTTCATGAACCATTTCTAGACTACCTGAATGGTAACTGCTGCCATCAGTCCAGAAGTAACAACTGAATTAACAGATGCATCCCAATATTCCCACATTACAACATTCCAAATGCAGAAAATGCAGAGGACGTCCCCCTCCGCGAAGGGAGATCCCAATGACAGCCCCAATTGGTTAGGCTAATCTAGGAATGAGAACCACTGAACAAGATGCATAACAACTGAATCAACAAAACGTGGCATATCTCTGTACACTAGCCACTACAACAATGCATGACTATCAACTTCCTGTCTATCAACAATGCATGACTATCAACAATGCATGACTATCAACCATAGCAGCAGTCCATCAGAACATAGCAGTCATAGCAGTTACTGAACCATAACTGAGCCAACTACTGAACCATCAGTCAACTACTGAACAATGCATGACTATCAATTTCCTGTCTATCAACAGTCATCAACAGTCAGCAATACATCCAATCTGGATAAACATAATGCTTTGTAAAGTAAATGTGATGCAATGCAGTCACCACAGAGTCAGAATCCAGATGGAACAGTGCACCAACAGAGATTAAGGTAACTACCTGAATAATAGAAGTAAATAGAACCTGAGCTGAAGTATAGCCTTTGAATGTGGATCCAGCCTTCTTCTTCTTGTTGAAGTATAGCCCTTGCTGCTTCTTGTTGAAGCAATCCCCTGCTTCTGCTTCTGTTTCTGTGCCCATCTCATTAAGATCAAGGAGGAGCAGCATGAAGCTGTATCCCCCTTGACCAATGACCTGCAAGTGTGATAGTATGTTAATTTCATAGAACCAAGGGAAGACTCATTTTGTTAGTGCTTGAAGTACACCACTAAACAATGTTCCATTGGACTTTTAGTTGTCTAGAAAGGGGACCACTAGGTAGGTTAGCCAAGGACAAAAGCCTAGACCTTATATCATCGGAGATTTTATGAGCAACTACAATGGGGGGGCAGGAGGAGTTCTGGAACTTTCTGTGGTTCCTTTCCATCCAAATATGATGAACATATACAGTGAAAGCCAGCTTTGCGATAGTGTTGGCCAAAGACTTACCTCTCAAAGTAGAGAGGCAATCCACCCAAGTCTGCCAGTTCTGATGCCCTTGCATGTGGGGGACTTTGGGAGACAGAATATTCCTGACTTGGGCAGCCATAGGGCACTCAAAAAATAGGTGGGCATGGCTTTCCATGTCAGGGCACATTATACATTGGGAGGTGGATTTGAGCCCAAACAGGACTAGCCTATCCTCAGTGTTTAATCTTTGAAGAAGGGCCATCCAGGTAATTAGACTACACCTCGCTATATGTCCTGGAAACCATACAACCTTATGCCATGTAACAATGGGAAAGTGGGTTCTAAGGTTGTCCCATAGGGATGAGATGGAGAACTGCCCTGACTTAGTTAGCGCCCACATGCATGTATCCTTGGTAGCACTATTGACAGTAATTGTATGCAAACCAGTTCTTATTTCATTAAGTTCCAGGGTTTGGGTAACAGGGAAGGCCCACTGGTTGTTATGTATTATATGTTGAACAGAGGCATCCCTAGCTATTCCAGAATCATAGATAATTCTAGGACCAAATCTTGGGAGTAGTGGTCCTAGGGGATGCCAGTTGTCATACCATAAAGAAGTAGACATTCCATCCCCCAACTTGTACAGAATGTGTGGCTGAACAAGGGGTCTCAAGGATAGGATTTTCCTCCACACCCAGGAAGGTTCACTTGGGACCTTAACACACCAAAAGTTCCTACCTCTGAGTAAGTAGGACTTGACCCATTGACACCACATGGATTGTTCCCCGCCGGACACAAGGAACCAAATGTGCTTTGCCACTGCAGATTTGTTCCAAGTCTCCAAGGACTTGAACCCAAGACCACCTTCTTGGACAGGGGAGCAAAGATGTTCCCATGAGACTTTAGCTCCAGAGGTTTTGAGATCAGGTCCAGTCCAGAAGAAAGCTCTCAATATGGCTTCCACTTCCTTAATGACTCTTTTCGGAAGGATAAAGAGAGAAGACCAATAGGTCTGCATGGAGAACAAAATGGACTTAATCAATTGAAGTCTCCCAGCATAGGAGAGGTATCTGTTGGTCCAGGACTTTGTTTTTGCAATGATTTTATCCACCAAACATTTGCAGTCAGTATGCTTCAGTTTGGTGGACAGTAGGGGAACACCTAGATATCTAACAGGAAGGGTACCCTCCTGAAAACCAAGAACATGCAATATTGATGCTCTGGTGGAGGAGCTAACACCTGAGAAGAAAATATTGCTTTTGTTTGGACTAGGGGAGAGGCCAGATAAGGATTCAAACTCTTCCAATGATGACTGAATATGGTTTATAGAACTTAATTCACCCTTGCAAAATATCATAAGGTCATCTGCAAAGCATAGGTTAACCAATTTGGTTGACCCACATTTCCAATGGAAATTAAAATCAGGCAGTAGGGTTTTCTCCTTGAGAATGCATGTGAGGACTTCCATGGCAATAACAAATAGGTATGAGGAAAGGGGGTCTCCTTGCCTCAATCCCCTTTGACCAGGGATGTACCCAATGGCTTCACCATTGAAGCTTAGGGAGTAATTGGCTGTGGTTACACAGGCCTTTAACCACCTGATCATCTGAGGGTGGAAGTTCATTGAGGCAAGGACATCCCAGAGGAAGTCCCACCTAACATTGTCGTAGGCCTTCATTATATCTACTTTCATGGCACACCTAGGAGAGGAGGAGTGTTTGTGGTAACCCCTCATCAACTCCTGTGTGAGGAATATGTTATCCGCAATCCTTCTGCCCTGAACAAACCCAGACTGTGCTGGATCAATCAAGTGGGGGAGGGCTGACTTAATTCTATTGGCTAGAATCTTGGCAATACACTTGTAAATGAGGTTGCAACATGATATTGGCCTGTAATCCCCAACCTTTGAAGGATTGGGAACCTTAGGCACAAGAGCAACCAGTGTTGCATTGGCTTTCTTTAACAGTTGGCCAGATCTAAAGAAAGACTTGACAGCAGAGGTGACCTCATGACCAATCACAGGCCAAGCCTTATGAAAGAAGGCAGCATTATATCCATCAGGTCCGGGGGCTTTCTGAGGGTTAAGGGACCAGAAGATGTCCTTAACTTCTTTGTCAGTGACTCCCACTACCATATCCAGCCTCTGAGACTCTGACAGTTTCCTAGTGATGAGCTGCTGGACCCTAGATGATCCAGCATAGTTGCTTTGGTGGGGGGAACCAAGCAACTTGGTGTAGTAATGGATAAAGGATCCTTTGATCAGCTCAATATCCTGTGTGGTATTACCATCTTCCAAGACCAAGCTAGTAATCCTAGTTCTATTCCTGGAATTACTAATTGATTTGAAGAAAAAGGCGGTACATTGGTCTCCCAGTTTCAACCATTGAATTCTTGATTTTTGTCTGGCAAAGCTCTCCTCGGCTCTAGCTAGGGTAAGGTACTGTTTGCATAATACCTTTTCAGCAACTTGATTTGCTGTGTCACTAGGATCTGAGGCCAGGGCATTTTGAATAACATCCAGCTGTTGTCTGGTAGAGGCAACTCTGGAAGATAGATCACTGAATTCTTTGGTATTCAACTGTTTTAGATCCTTTTGTAGGATCTTCAACTTTTCACAGACACAATACATGGGATTACCTATGATCACCCTCCTCCAGACACTCTGAACAATGTTCATAAAGTTAGGATGGTCTGCCAGAAAGTTAAAGAATCTAAAAGGTCTAGATTTAGGAGGGGTGATGGGTGCCAATGCCACAATTGCAGGGGAGTGGTCAGAAGCTCCAGGGTTTAGGAAATGAGCACTAGACCAACATAGAGTTTTGATCCAATTCTCATTTACTAGGACCCTGTCCAACTTTGTGCTAATGTGGGATACACCAATTTGTTTATTAGACCAAGTAAATTGATTCCCAGAGTATTTAAGGTCAACCAGCTCCACAGATTGGAGGCAAACATTAATATCATCCATCCAAGGGGGCCAGTGTTTATCACCTCCCACTTTCTCAGATGGTGACCTGATAGCATTGAAGTCTCCAAGGACTACCCAAGGGGATGAAAGAGCAGCTGTTTGCAGGTCACGCCAAAGTGACTGCCTTTCAAGATGGCAATTATCCCCATATACAAAGGTGGCTGCAAAGGAATAATTGCCATCACATGATTGCACATTGCAATGTATAAATTGGTTTGATTGGGAAACAGGTTGGACATTAAAAAAGGAGGGGTTCCAGCATACCAAAATTCTGCCCAAGGGGGAGTGGGCATAGTTGCTAATAAAACTCCATTGAGGTAAGATAAGACTAACAACTCCAGTGACCTTTGGTTCTTTAATTTTGTGTTCAATTATCCCCACAAGGGACAAATTATTGTTATGAACCCATTTCTTAACCTCTTGTTGCTTCAGTGGGTCATTGAGACCTCTAACATTCCAAACTCCAAAATGTAATGGTTTGCTAAACATTAATACAAAAGGGTAAAGATAACCACAATGAGCTTCAACTAATGAGATTAAGAGTGATGCACAAGATGAGCTTTATTTAGATAATTGTGGACAAAAAGAGAAGAGGAGGGAAAGTTACTTCCTTTTCTTATGTGAGGAGCCTTTGGATTGACTCCTATATTTGCCATTGTGAGCAGCCTTCTTGGAACCTCCCAATTGCAATTTGATATCAGGTGGCTTCCCCTGTTTCTCATCACCAACTGATTGCTGAATTTCAGAGCTAGTACTAGTACCAGATCTTGCTGCCATTGCTTCCTTGTTTGCTTCCTCATTGGACTGACTATGTTCTGTGTTCTCTGTCAGCTTATTTACATGTACTACTGAACTTACCACCCCCTCTAGTACATTCAGAAGTTCTACATCAGAGTCATCAGAATCTTCAGTAATCTCCTTTAGGTTGGATTGATCCCTAGGTGAGGCTACTGACAGGTCAGGAGGTAGAGGGCTATGAGGGGGGTGAGCAATCCTGACTAGGGAGGGCTGTTCAACTGCTTTCTGTTTCCCACGATTCACAACCTGCCATTCCAATTGACTGGGGGGGGGGGGGGAGGGGGGTACAACAGCTTGCTTGCTACATTTGGATGTAGCATGACCAAAGACATGGCATTGTGAACACATAGGAGGTAGGACTTGGTATTCCACAGGGATAACAACAGATTCCCCTTCCACTACTACTTGAACCTCATCAGGGAGGACTTGTTCAGCACTGACCTCAATGCAGATTCTTGCCTTTGTAGATTTAGTCTGTTGTAGACCTGGTTGCCTAGCAGTCTTTGCAGTGGCATGATCAACATGCAGGGGTCTACCAATAGAACTAGCTATCCTACTCAAGCACTCTTGGTTCCATAGTTCCATTGGTAGATCATGCAATTTCACCCAAGCAGGTATTTTGGTAGGCTGTTCTCTAGCAGGCTTCATCATCCTATGCCAATCCTTTAGTACTAGATATTTTTGAGAGAAGAAATAGGGACCCCCTTCAAGGACTTGTATCTTGGACTGTTCATCTTTGAATTCAAACATGTAGAAACCAGCCACATCAGGTTTTACAGCCACAAAATGCTCTTTCCATTGGGTCCTAGCAGTCGCCACTATGAGGGGATAGGCCATTTGTCCATCTAAGAAGTGGCCTACCAAGTACTTGTTCCACATGCCTACATCAGTCAGTTCCAAATCTATTTCTACCAGCGCTTGTTTTCCTCTCTGGAGGTCTGGAAAATGTTCCAGTTTCATGTCTAGTGATGGGCTTTGTGACTGGAGGAGGGCAGCCCAGTTTTTTGGCTTAGGCTTTGGCTGATGTTGACCTAGCTTAGGTCTGTAGTTGTATTGATGTTGGCCTAACTTGGCTGTTGTTGGTTTAATTTCTGTTTTAAAATTTCTGAGAGAAGGGTTGGGTTCATCCCCTTCCCCATATGGTTTCCCCCTTGCGTTAAACGGAAGCGTAGAAGTGGTTTTAGGGCTATGTACCTGTTCTTGTAACTCAGCATTTCTCCATGACTGTTGAATGCTCTGCAATTTTGCTGTGACCACGTCTAGCACGAACGGGTCTTCTGATAAATTGAGCTCGTCCTCCAGTCGACTCACAATTTCAAGCATTCGAGCCTCAGACTCCGAACGCATACCTTGCTTCTCTTGTACCTCTGCCGGAGTGCGTTGAAACTGATAGGTGCTTCCATGGAGGTGGGTCACCTGTTGTTGTTGAAACCTCTGAGCGACTTTAGGGTTTGGATTGATTTGTGGTTTAGGGCTAATCTCCCCAGACCTTTCCGAAGATACCTCTGTTGGAGGGTTTTGAATCTGAGAGGAGCTCCCCTGGACTAGAGGCCCTTTTGCTTCCTGATCAAGTACACCATGCTGTTGTAGTCGAGCTTGCTCCTCCGCTTCCAGAATCAAGCTCTCTTCAAAGAGCGCCTGCTGGATTTTCCTGGAGGGACTGGACCGCTTATTTGGGTTCGGTCCGTTATGCTTAGATCCAGTTGAAGATGGAAAAGTAGATGAAACCTGTGGGTATTTGGCTTCATTCTCAAACACCTCTTGTGGTTTACAAGCTGGGCTTGACATGTTGTGCGTGGGGCTGTGAACCCCCAAATCGATTTGGGGGTCTGATTCTTTAGGGCTATACACTCCGAACCCACTGTTAGGGTTTACAGGGCGCATCTGCTGTAGGTGAAGTGAGGAGTTGGGATCCGAGATGCTCAGTCCGTGGGGGTTGAGGGTAAACGGAACCCCACTTTTAGGGCTTTCGACGTGTGGGATTTGTTTTCGACGAAGTTCATTAGAGTCCAAGGCCTTGAAGCCTAGACCCTCCGCCATTGAGAGAGTGCCGTCAGCCATGGATTTACTGTTTCTCCATGGCTATTTCAGAATCGCCCTAATCGCCTCTCATTAGATCGCCTCGGGGGTTTTCTCCTTGAGAATGCTGTATAACAAGTTACTGAAGCCACCACAAAGAGGTTAGTTGACCATCCCGGTTTGTTCATACCTATATTTGTTCTTGCAAAGTTTTGAATCCGCTCAAATGTATTCGTATTTGGCATAAACCTATCCCTCTGCTCCCCAATACGAAGTGAGGAGCAAGGACCAAACTTCGTATTCTAATCATAATGAAGACAAAAGAAACGATGTCTTAAATCAAAATCAGAATTTTATTCATAACTCAAAAAACTCAAGGAGGCGTTATTCGTACCCCTTGCAACTAAATAAATAAAAGAACAAAGGAATTGTACTCGTAATTCCCACACAATCACGATGTGCAACCTAAAAAATACGCTGAAGTTTTTTCAAACAAAAAACTTCCTCAAGTTGTGGACATTCCATGGCCTTGGCACCGGGTTCCCGTCCAGGTCCGCCAAGCGATAAGCCCCAATGCCCGCAATCTCCGTAACTCTGTACGGGCCCTCCCAGTTTGCTCCCAACTTGCCCTCGTTGGCCACTTTGGTATTGCCGAGCACCTTACGAAGTACAAGGTCTCCAATACCAAATTCTCGGGGGTGGACCTTTTTGTTGTAGCTCTTCATCAGCTGCTCTTGATATGAGGCTAAGTGCACCAGAGCCCTTTCTCTACGTTCCTCGGCAAGATCCAGTTCTATTTCCAAGGCTCTGTCATTGCCTCCACTTTCAACCAAAGTGGTCCTGTTGGTCGGCAAACCAACCTCTAATGGGATTACGGCTTCTGTCCCATAGGCTAATGAGTAGGGGGTCTCTCCCGTAGACCTCCTAGGCGTTGTTCGGTGCGCCCAAAGAACAAGTGGCAATTCATCGGGCCACTTCCCCTTTGCTTTGTCCAATCTCTTCTTGATCCCATCAAGTATAGTTTTGTTGGACGCTTCCGCTTGCCCATTACTCTGTGGGTAGGCTGGGGTAGAGTAATAATTCCTTATCCCATACTGGGCACAAAAAGCCTTAAACTTTTTCTGAAATTGGGACCCATTATCCGTAATCAAGGAATAAGGGACCCCGAAACGGGTGATTATACTTTTCCAAACGAACCTCTCTATCATAGGCTCAGTGATCTTAGCCAGTGGCTCAGCTTCAATCCATTTGGTGAAATAATCTGTTGCTACCAACAGAAATTTCCTGTTCCCAGTTGCCTTGTGAAGTGGACCCACGATGTCCATCCCCCATTGTGCGAAGGGCCAAGGACTGGTCAAAGGCACCAGATCTTCGGCTGGTGTCCTTATCATTGGTGAGAATTTATGGCACTTCTCACAAATCTTTACATACACCTTTGCGTCTTCTTGCATGTGAGGCCACCAGTACCCTTGGGTTATTGCTCGGTGAGCAATGGACCTTCCCCCAGCATGACTTCCACACGTTCCCTCGTGGATTTCGTGGAGAAACTTCTGCACCATTTCGGGGTGCACACAAAGTAGGTAGGGTCCAGTGAAGGATTTTCTGTACAGCTTTCCTTCTGGTGACAGCCAAAACCGTGCAGACTTTGTTTTAATCTTGTGAGCCTCCTTTTTATCTGTGGGGAGTATCCCATCTCGTAGGAACTCCACTATTGGATCCATCCAACTTGGTCCTTGGTTCACGTCCAAGACCAATTCCACACTTCTTCCGATGCTCGGCTCAGCAAGATAATCTACTGTCACCCTTCTCTTAAATTCTGTTGGTACAGCGGCGGCCAACCAGGCAAGAGAATCAGCATGGGCATTCTGCCCAGAACTTATCTGCTCGATGTATACTTTCTCGAAAGTGTCAAGCAGATCTTTGGCGGCTATCACGTAGGCAGCCATCTTTTCGTTCCGGGCTTCATACTCCCCGGACAACTGGTTCACCACGAGTTGCGAGTCACAGTGCACTCGTATCTTTTTCACCTTCAGGGTTTTCGCACTTCTTAATCCTGCCAAGAGTGCCTCATACTCCGCCACGTTATTTGAGGCACTGAATCCCAATCGAAGGGACAGTTCCATCATTGCTCCTTCAGGAGGGAAAAGCACCACACCAATTCCCGAACCCGTGTTGCATGCAGAGCCATCAACAAATAATTTCCACTCCGTGGGATCCTGTTCGGCCGGAGCTTTCTTTGTTTTCGTTGATTGCTCCTTCACTTGCTCCTTCACTTGCTCCTTTCTCGGCTCCTGTCTCATAGGAGGCTCGGGAGCCACCGTAGGTGAAAACTCAGCTACGAAATCCGCCAGCACCTGCCCCTTTATTGCGGTGCGCGGCTGATAATCTATGTCGTACTGACTCAGTTCGACCGACCAAGTTGAGATACGTCCCGAGAAATCTGCCTTTCGTAGCAGAGATTTTAACGGATATTCAGTATAAACCACAATTCTGTGACTCTGGAAATAATGGGGCAATTTACGTGCCGCTGTTCTTAATGCCAGGACCAACTTTTCGAGGGGCAGATATCTTGTCTCTGCATCTAGCAACGTTTTGCTGATATAATAGACAGGGATTTGCTCGGATCCCTTGTCCCTCAGTAGCACCGCACTTACAGCATGTTCGGAGACTGCTAGATATAGAGTTAGGGACTCGCCTTGTTCGGGAGTGGACAGAAGGGGGGCTGCTGCCAAGTACTTTTTCAGGTTTTGGAACGCCTGCTCACATTCTGCTCCCCATTCGTATCCTTCCCTCTTTTTCAGCAGCTGAAAGAAGGGTCTGCACTTGTCACTAGACCTGCTGATGAATCGGTTTAAAGCCGCTGCCATCCCAGTCAACCTCTGGACTTCCTTCGTGGTCCTTGGACTTTGGAGCCTTTGCAACGCTGTAATTTGATCGGGGTTCGCTTCTATCCCTCTTATGGTGACCAAATGCCCCAGGAACTTTCCTGAGTTTACCCCAAACGCACACTTCGAGGCGTTGAGCTTCAGTTTATATTCTCTCAATATCTCAAAAGCTTCTTTTAAATCAGCGATGTGGTTTTCCTTCTCTCTGCTCTTGACCACCATATCATCTATGTAAACCTCCATGGTCTTACCGAGCAACTTCTTTAGCATAATCGTTGCTAGCCTCTGATATGTTGCACCGGCATTTCTCAGACCAAAAGGCATGACACTGTAACAGTACAGCCCCCTTGGCGTGATAAAAGATGTCTTCTCCTCATCGGGGCCGTACATGGCTATCTGATGATAACCCCGATAAGCGTCAAGGAAGCTCATCCGCCCATACCCAGCCGTTGCATCGACAAGCTGGTCTATCCTGGGGAGGGGGAAGCTATCCTTGGGGCATGCCTTGTTCAAGTCGGTGAAGTCGACACAAACTCGCCACTTCCCGTTCTTCTTCTTTACCACCACAGTGTTGGACAGCCATTCCGGGTAGTATACCTCTCGTATAGCCTTTGCTTCGAGCAATCGATCCACCTCCTCGATAACAGCATCCACGTGTTGTACGGCGGATCGTCTCTTCTTCTGCATCACAGGCTTATGCTGTGGATCCACATTCAAGTGGTGACAAATCACGTTTGCATCCACTCCGGGCATCTCTTCAGGAACCCAGGCAAACACATCAACGTGTTCTTTGAGGAACCTTACCAATTCTCCCTCTTCTGCTTCATTCAGATTTTCCCCAATCAGAAAATACCTTTCTGGATCATTCTCGTTGATCTGAATCTTCTTCAAGCCTTCCACCACTTTCTCGGCGGGATCTCCTCCGACATCCTCAATGGTCGGCCGATCCGGAACCTCGATTGCTTGAACTAACTGGGCCTTTGGTGCCTTCTTGATTATAGAAACCAAGCATTGCTGGGCGACCTTCTGATTTCCCCTAATTCTTTCGATGCCATTTGACCCAGGAAATTTTACCATCTGATGGTAAGTGGAGGAAACCGCCCTCATCTTGTGCAACCACGTCCTTCCGATAATCGCGTTATAGGAGGATGGTACATCTACCACCAAAAAGTCGGTTCTTAGCACAACTGTTCCTGCACGAACAGGGAGAGTTGCTTTGCCCAATGGCCACACTGCTCCTGCACTAAATCCGACCAAAGGGGTTGTTGACGGCACCAAATCTGCTTGTGTCAGCCCTAACTTCTTGAATGCGTCATAATACAGTATCTCCGTGCAGCTTCCCGAATCTACCAGAATTCTCTCCATGTCATATTCCCCAATTCGTAGGGTTATGACTAGGGCGTCATTGTGCGGCACCTGGATTCCCCCCAGGTCCTCATCTGTGAAGATTATGCCCCCAGTGCATTCTTCTCCTTCACGTCCTCGTTTCTTTCCTAACTGCATCACGTGCTGGTCGTGTTTTACTTGTCTTTGGAGCAACCTCACCTCACTTCTCGTGTAAGGCGCGGCCAATCCATGTATCATATGGATTATCCCTCTTGGATTCTGCTCATAATCCAATTCCAATGCTTTCTCTGCACCCTTGTGCTCCTCCTGAATAAATTCTTTCAAGTAACCCCGTGAGACCAGATCATCGAGGTGTTGTTTGAACATCTCGCAATCCTCCGTCATATGCCCCCAGTCTTTATGGTAACTGCAATGCTGACTCGTAGCCCTCTTCGCATCTTTGTCCCCCTCCAGCCTTGGGGGCCATTTGAAATATGGGCGATTCTTTATTTTGTAGAGAATCCGGTAGATCGGTTCCTTCCAAACCGTTGTCACCGAAAAGAAAGACTTGGGGTCTGGGGCGTGCTTTTCTTTATACGGTTCTTTCTTGACCTGCCCGTACTCTTTCCTTTCTTTGTAGGTCTTGGGCTCTGGCTTGTCCGCCCTCTTCGGTAGGACCTTTGCCTGTTCGGCAACCATCCTGTTGTCCTCACGCAGTATGTCATCCTCGTTTCTGGCATGCTGCTCGATTCGTTCCATTAGCCTCGCCAGTGTGTCTACCGGGTTCATGTTCAGGGATTTACGCAGCTCTCCCCGAACAGGCAATCCTGTTTTGAACGTGGCTATGGCATATTCCTCGCTGCACCCTTCAATCTCGTTGAAAGTCTCCCAGTACTTCTTGGCATAGTCTCTGATCGGCTCACCCTCTCCCTGCTTCATAACAGAGAGGCTTTCAAAGGTTTTTGGTGCTTTCCTGCTCGTCAGAAATCGAGCAGTGAATTCTTCGGCCAACTGCCTCCATCCTCGCACGGTGTTCGGCCCCAGCTTATGGAACCATGACAAGGCCACTTTCCCTAAACTCGATGGGAACATCTTGCACATGATTGCATCATCCCCGTCGTGCATGAACATTGCCTGTCGGTAGTGTTGTACGTGTGCCACGGGATCGTTATTTGTTTTGTAAAGTACGAATGCTCCGTGCTTCACCCTGCTCGGAAGCCTCGCCTCCTGCAATCTCTTCGAAAAAGGGGATGAGGCTATATTGCTGAGGGCTTTCCGCGCCGCCTCTCGTGCAGACATGGCTCCCTCCTCTCTCTCTTTTGCTTTCTTGGGAGTACTCTTTTCCCAATCGGAATCAGGTCTCTCGTACCTATCCCTGTGATGTCTTCTAATCTCTCCTTCTTCGGGGGTGAGGCTTCTGCTTCTTCTTTTTCGTGAAGAAGCCCTTTTCTTTTTCGGAGTGGGACTCCTGGACCTGCTCCTCCTTCCTCGTGAAGGAGCCTTCTTGTGTTCCACTATCGCCAACCTTTCTCCTCTGGAATCTTTTCGTGACAGTCCAGAATCCTCCGGATGTCCTCGTATCCGCTGCAATTCCTGTATCTCATATTCTCGTTTTTTAATCAAACGAGCGTACTCTTCGATCTCTTGTTTCTTTTTATCCAAGATATCGTCACGGTTGTGTGCACTCCTTGAATGCGCCACTGATTCTCCCTCACGATGGGATTTACTCCTTCTCGTGGAGCCTGTGGCCGTCCTTCCCTCCTTGTTCCTGGAGTCGCCATGGACAGTAAGGGGATTATCCATGTTTGTGGGCTTCTTTGCCTGCCCACCGTCGGGCTTTCTCGGAGGATCCGGTGGGGAGTTGCCACCTCCTCCCCCCAACTGGTGCTTCGGATCATGTGGAGTCTTTGGATCTTCTTCCATCATGGTCGCTTTTCAGAGGGATCTCTTTCGTTTCCCACAGACGGCGCCAATTGTAAGTGCAGAAAAACCGTGAGTGGTTTAAGCAGCACAAGAACGTAACGGCTACTTTGAGGTCCTCGCCGGAACCCTAATACGTCGCCGGGGTCTTTATCTGCAAAACAGACAAAGGGTGAGTGCACCTTTGCCTCTCGTGGCAAAGGCCCTCCGATGCCTAAGTTAGTATCACGTACTGATCGAAAACCCTAATTCAAGTAGGAGAATATGTAAAACTGTAATGTATTGTGTACCTTTTTCCTCTAGGTTTGCCTCGTACTTATAGGTTTATGGATGCTTGCTGCCCAAGTATCCACGTTTCCCTAGGTTTCCTATCTCGTATAGGAAACCCAGAATAACTTGGATTCTCGTTCCCTTATCAGTTCATTACCTTAGTCCGTTTAGGACTCTTTTCCACAGCTGGCCGAACTTCCCATTCCCGTCGGGTATCCTCCCAAGATCCTTTTTTATTGGGATCTTATAGTATACACGGAATATCCCTGTTTCTAGAACCTTCTGGAACGTTTCCTGCATCTGGGATTGCTTTTCGTACAAATCCCCTCCTGTTCGGCCCCTTTGCTGCCGAACAGACTACTTGGACCAATGACTTCACATGTTATTGGTCCTCTGTCAATTCCTTGGTCCAATACTCTTGTTTCACTGGACCTTGACCTTGCATAGACTCTCTGAACCAATGATTTCTCATATCATTGGTCTCTGTCGCCGACCACCGTTATGCACGGCGACTGTCCCTATCATAATCATATCGTGGTCCCACGTACCACGTACCTGGGCACAATTTGTACCTGCTCGGGATTTACTCCCTACAGACACCCCAATCCGGACCTCGAAGGGTCTTTGTCCACCCCGATGATGAAATAAAGGAAACGAAACCTTTGCGAGGTTGAATGAAGGATTCCTTTAGCCCCAAACAGATCCTCAGCCCAAACAAATCCTCAGCCCCAAAACAAATCAAAAGCCCAAAAGCCCAGAAAAAGCCCAAAAGCCCTGGACTGAACCTGTAGTGCCGCACGTGACACCTCTACACCGCACGGCGTATCAAAAGTCATTACGCCGCACGCGATCATGAGGTTAGCCGCACGGCATTTTGGGTAAAGTTCTAACTGGCTCAGAAAGCTGTCGGCCACGCCTATTTGAGCCACAGCTGCAAAACGGCTCAGCCGAAAGCACACTTTTGGCCCGCCCAGAAAATACCACCAACATTTGAAATTCAAAATCCATGACTCTTGCCTATAAATACACCCCTCCACTCAAGGGAAAAAGGGCCCTTGATCACCATTATACCATTTCTCTCTCTTCTTGCTTTCACACCCATTTTCCCATTTCCAAGTCTTGAGAATGTTGCTCCCAAAAGACATTCTCTAGGCTTTTTACTCCATTTTTCTCCTCACCATTAAAGTTAGTTCCTTACTAACTTTGAGACCCCAACCACCCAATACACCCATCTATTACACACACCCATACTTCTCTCTTCTTTTCCAACCTTGCCGACGTCCATCCACCATCATCAATCTTCACTCAAGCTCAAGATCAAAGGTAAAAATCAAGTTTCCTTGGGCTAGGCTCTGCCCTGGCCCTGAGGGGACTCTTCTATCTTCAGGCCTAACCCTTTTGGTTAGGATCTGATCCAACAATCATTTTTTACAAAACAAAACTAGTTTTCTGTGCTGAGTACGCTACGCCACGCAGCGCTTTAAAAGCGTCGCACGGCATAGTGGATTCACACATGCAGCATTTCAAATTGTAGACACCTCCCAGACGGGGCATCGCCATACAGATTGATCACGTTTGTTTGCTCGATTGGTTGCTTGCTTCATAAACCAAAATCATGGACATTCCCATGGCTAGGAACATCGCCACATGATAGCGGTTATCATCAAAACAGTGTCACCATCAAGTTTATTAAAACTAGGAAAACAGATAGAGATTCTGGATACGGGAGCCAAAAGTACAGTAAGGGGAAGGTGTTTGGCACCCCTCTCTGCCTAGCCGTGAGACTGGCCCATAGTTATTCAACATAAGACGTATAGATGCTTTGTTTAATTCTAACACATAGTCTGTTTAATTAAGCCTTTAAACAGTAAGTAAAGTGAGCCAGTGCGATAAGTAAAGCATGCATCAGAAAGCAGAACATACAAAGCTGTTCCAGGGTAATGGATCCCGCGGCCGATGAATGGATGTCACGGCCAAGGGATCCTCCTAGTTTGATATATCGGCCGAGGGATCGAAGCCCCGGTCGATGTTCTTCCTCACACTAGACAGAAAAGTTAGTAGATGATCAAAACGCTACGGTTAGTCATAAATACAGTAAGTAAAACAAACCAGAGGCCGTTGGGCCTCACCACCTTGATCCCTCAGTTGCTTGATTGCTTCGGATTGGGCGAGATTGACTGATTGCTTTTCAGAAAATCCTAGGGTTAGGGTTTGAACTTCGGGGTTTGATCGTCGGATTGACGGCTGCCTTCGGGAGTTTAGGGCTTTTGAATAGGGGGTTTGAGAGAGTATTTGTGCAGAGTTTCGGGGCTTGAGAGAGTGTATTCACTTGTTAATTTTGTGATCTTTATTTTGGAACCCAAAGGCCCTTTATATAGGCAATTGGTGACTCACTCCGGCCAATCAAATGGCACGATTGCAATTGCAATGCAATTCAAACTCTTCGTTGTAATCTCTGAACGTAGCCCGAACGCATCGGGGAGGTAGCACAGTTGGATCAAATGTCTGACAGAACGTTCCAGAGTCTGGAAAAAGGACGATCTGGCGGCCGAGCAATGGATCTGGCGGCCGAGTAATGGATGTCGCGACCGAAGGATAGATCTTGCGGCCGAGGGATTGATCTCTCAGGGAGATTTTCTAGCAACAGGTTGCTCGGGTGTGGAAATGATGTTAAGGCCGTGAGATCAATGTCACGGCCGACGGATGGATTCTCCTAGGCTTCTGTATTTCTGTCTGAAAGGCTGTATGGCTCTGGATTGGGTCCTCTAAGTAGCTCAAATTTCTTACCGAAAGTCCTAAGGTTCTCAAGAAGGCAATCAGCAATAACTGTATCCCATCATCGGGATGGTCCCCAAGGTGGGACTTGAAATAATCGTTAGGCCAAATTGGGGTGTCTACAGATGCCCCTCTTTGACTGAGCTCAGACGGATCGCGAGACATGTTTGAGTAAGAGTCAAAGCTATAAAAAAGCAACTCAATTTGGTCCAACCACTATTCTAAGGGGTTTTCGAAAAAGGTTTTTGTTATGGTCGGGCCTGGAGGCTGCCTACGTATTCCACAAGGGAAATTCAGACCAACCGTAGTTCGAGCGATAAAGAAAAACAAAAAGTTTGGAGGGTTAGAGACAGAAGACGTACCTTTGGGCTTAAAAGGCCGTAGTGCGACGTACCTAGACTGAGCCAGGGTTTTGGCGGAGGATAGTTGAAGGAGCGCGGGGCTGCCGGGGGAATTTTTGCAGAGAGCTTCCTTAGTATTTTGGGGTAGATCAGTACACGGCAGGTACGTTTGCTTTTCTTGATCATCCTTACTTTGACTGAGAGGAGCTCGGTAGAGTAGCCTATCCTTGCGAATGAGCTGGAAGGAATTGATGTAATTGGGGTGGAATCCAAGCCATCTGCTAGGGATGAATCGGACGCCGGTTTATTGGAGATATGAGGGGCGCGAGGCCAGTAACCAGAGCACGGAGCTTTGAGGATGAGGGAACCGAGGCACGGAGCCGGTTGTAGTCATGAGGCGAGGGCCTAAGGTGATAGAATTGAGGCGTGGAGCCTGTTGTGGTTAAGAGGAGCCTTAGGAGATTGGAGCTTTGGGCTTGATCGAACCGAAGCGCGGAGCTGGTATTGAACATAAGGCAAGAGCCTGAGGTGTTGGAGCTTTGAGCTTGATAGAACCGAAGAGCGGAGCTGGTATTGATCATAAGGCGAGAGCCTGAGGCGTCGGAGCTTAGAGCTTGACGTGATTTGAACTGAAGCGTAGGGCTGGTTGCATTCTAATGGTCTGTGCACGGAGCTTTCTCATCATAAGTTTTGGCGTAGAGCCAAAGGATCGAGGCGCTGGACCGATCAATAAAACCGAGGCGTAGAGCCGGTTGATTGCAGGGTTGACCTGTTTCATGAGAGATATGCAGAGTGTATATGTGTGATGATGATTGTTTGTTAGATGTTAACAGATATGATGATGCAGACTCGATGTGATAATGGAGATGCAATTGATGCAATATGTGCACGGGCCCGTGCGTGTGTGTTGATTTAAGCTTAGAGCTTCTATCAAGTTCCGGACTTGAGCATTCAGAGCGTAGAGCTCGAGTATTCGGATGGCAAAATCCGAGCATTCAAAGTACAGGCTTTGAGCATCCAGCACGCAGTGGTTGGGCATCTAAACGTAGAGCTTGAGCATTCAAGTGTAGAACTTGAGCATCCAGTACACAGTGGTTGGGCATTCGAAGAGCTTTGAGCATTCAAAATGTCAGATTTTGAGCATTCAGGCGTAGAGCCTGAGAATCGATGATGTCTTGATTGTTGGGGCGGCGTAGAGCCTGTTGAGATAGTTGTTACGGCTTCGAGCCAGTTGAAACGGTGGGCTTGGAGCCGCTGAGTTGATAGGTGAGGGCGTAGAGCCGCTGAGTTGATAAGTTGGTGGGCGTAAAGCCGTTGAGGTAGCGAGCATGGAGCTGCTGACGGTGATTGGCGAGTGGGTGAATACGGTAATGGGCTTCGAGCCGCCGAATAATGGGCACAGAGCCGCTGAGTTGTTTGAGTTGTTTGGTAGTGGTAAATAGCAGAGTTGCTGAGTATCTTGATTTGTTGTAGCAAGAGCTTCGGCCAGCAGTTTGTGGAGAGAGAGCTTTCTTATGCTTGGATATGCCACCAAGGCTAGTTCTGATCATGTTGCTTTTGCTCGAGAATGCCCCCAAGGCTGACTTGATCTTGTTTCTGTCGGTCATGGACCCAGAAGTCCATATTTGTTGGATTTGATCTAATGTCGCTGAGGGGAATTGATTGGGGGGCCAAGAGATTGATATCTCGGCCGAGGGATTGATGTCTCGGCTGAGGGATTGAATACTCGGCCGCTTAATCGGTTCGTTTCCAGGGGCCTTTTAGGGTTCGAACCCCAGGAGGAGCAAAATTGTTGTGTTGCCTTCCATGCGCCACGTGGGCGCCACGTCCGCCCCACATGGGCGACAGGTGTGTGCCACGTCAGCGCCACGTTCGCACAAATGATCTAAGCCGTTCAATAATTTTAGGAAAAAAAAAATCGAGTAGGCTTAGCAGAAAATCAGCTCGATCCGATATGTGTAGGTGCTCAAATCCAATCTTCCTTTTTTGAAAAATTGGAAAACTAATCTTTCCATTTTTTCCAATTTTCCAAAGATGAGAAGATGGATTCGAGCACCTACACATATCGGATCAAGCTAATTTTTCACAATGTCTACTCGGGTATTTTTTAATTATTGAATGGCTCAAATCATCCGTGTGGGACCCACACGGCGTGCAATGGCTGACCATTGCATTTTGGTGCGTTGATAGTAGACTTTTTGATAGGAGAACCCCTTAAAAGCTCAAATCGACTTAAAACACGCTCAAGGTTATTCATGCATGTTGTTGCCCCATAGTGTTTAGTGTCTGGAAGAACTTTTGTCCCATCCAGATATAGTAAAAATAAAAATAGAGAGTTCCACTATTCATGCACTTGGGCATCCGGACAGATGTGGTTGCGGTCTAGACGCAACTATGTGTAGGATAGGTCCGAAATCTGAGTGGACAAATACCCCTTAGGAATAGATGTGCCGGAGAGGTTAGAATAGCTTAGGGAAATGAATGGAAGGAGTGACCTAGAAGGGTGAAGAAGAGAGCAGGGGTGAACAGGAAGGGTAGGCAGTGGAGACCCAAACCCAAAGATCCCCAAGAGGAAGACAATAGAGCCCCTGAAAGAGGATAAGACCTCCTTTAAAATCAGTGCTCACCAACTTTCTCTCTCTAAGGAATGTTCACAAGGCTCTATCTATGGGATCTGATGAAGGGACGTTCATATTTATAGACCACACGAGCTAATGCTCGGGCGCCAAGTGGCGCGCTAATAAAATGACATGTGTCCCTCCTGTACCCCCTGACCGCCGAGGTGTCGCGACCCTTGCGATGACCCGCGAGTATGACGGTCAGCGTGTCCTCTTATTCGCGGAGATCCTCTTCTTCTTTTACAGCCACCAAACCACTAGATCCCCTTCATTCCCGTAAGGGCAAGGTCGTGACCTTATTCGATCGCGCCTGTACCGCTGCCAAGCCTCAAGGGGCCCCTCGGGTCCTGCCTAAAGGCTGGAGCAGACATAAGAGTCTGGGCAAATCACTGGTGTCTTGGTTAAGCCGCGTTATCGTCTCCATTAGATTGGGACCACGCCAAGCGTTCACCTGAATAAATGTAATTCTCTCCTTAATGGAGGAACAGAAGCTCGCGACCCATACATGGTCGCTGCGGAGCGATGGGTAGTGCGAGGCTCCCTCGCGCAAGGGGCCACGTGTCGCGCGACTGAGGCGCCACGTGGCGAGCTAGGGTTCATCGGTCAAATCGTCAACCCCGCAAGGATGAGTACACGTGTCACATGCTCATTGGCTAGTCAAACGGTCAACGGTCGCGCCTATTGACCTTTCCTACAATTGCCCCCCACGCGCGTATGACCCACGCGCTGTCATTTGCGCGTGCAACGGTCGGGATGGTTCAAATCTGCAGAACCATTACACCCCTTCATTTACTGCGTCCCTTTCTCGAGATTTGGGGAGACCCCTGTCCTGAGTATAAGTAGCCTTACTTAGCCAAAAACTTCTTCACTTTCCAAAGACCCCAACTTTTCTTCTCTCTCTCTCTACCGAAAACCTCATCCCCCCTCTTCTTCTTCTTTCCTTCACCGACTGCAACTCTCTCTTTCTCTTCCCTCTCACAAACCCACTTCTCGGTTCATGATGGTGAGAGACGACGTAGAGCAGGGTAGCAAGGCCATTCTGCAGACTTCCATCCGAGCACTCCCTGCGGATGAGTGGCGTTGGGCGCCGTATCTCGGCGGCTCGAGTGACTCATTTTGGCGGAGGGCGGAGGCTTTCGTTCCAGAGACAGAGATCCCGGAGGAACCTCTTTCCCTAGTTCCCGAGGTACCACACGAGGAGGCTGATTTGATCCCTCCTTCTTCAGTTTTGAGATTCCGAGTGGAGAGAGGGTATATTCCTTATTGCTTCGTCAATTATGAGGCCGTATCTCAGGCGCCGGCTCATTGGGGCGATTGGGTGGAGTCGATTTTGGAGGACCCGGCTTCTGTGCATGCGCTTACGGCTTCCCGTGTCCTCGAGCCTGTCCGCCTCTCGGCGAAGTTGAGTATTCGAAGGAACAACAACATCGACTTCATGGTCTCTCGGTGGAGCAGGGATACTCACACTTTTGTGTTCCCATGGGGAGACTGCGGTTCGACGCTCCAGGATACAGCTGTGATGATGAGGCTGAGTACGCGGGGGTCAGTGGCTTTCGACCCCTTGAATCTCTCTTCGGCGGATGCGAGACTGGTTGACCGGCTGAGGAGGGCGTACACGGCGGCGGGCAAATACGGGTCCCGCTTTGACAGAGAGGGACGTGTACGGGCCCCTTCGAAGTCGGGTAAGACGTCTTGGGGCTGTTGGTTAAGGTACTTCTTCAAGGACTTGCCTCCTCCGGGGACCGTGCCTCCTGCTGGGCAAGCAACTGAGTTTCATGGGGAGATGTTTGATTCTGATCTCCATCTTGCAGGTTTCCTTGTTTACTGGCTTTCTTTCTTCGTAATTCCTGATTTTCCTTACGAAGGGCCGAATCATACTGTTTTCCCCCTCGCGGTGAGCCTCGCGCGGGGGGATTTCGTCCCGCTTGGCCCTCTCTTCCTTGGTTCATTATTTCACCGTCTGGATCAAGTTCATGCTGATACTGAGAGATCTTTGGGGCGCTATGATATGGTGTCAGTGGTGCACACACAGTTTCTGATGGCTTTCTGCTTCGAGCATTTCCCGAGCCTCGCGCCTTCTCCTGTGGACCTTAGCTGGAGTGAGGAACCTCACCCCTGAATCATGAGATGGAGTGGGGTGAGTTCAACGAAGCCTTGGGGGAGACGGATCGATGATGTTGGCACATTCTTTCCGCGACCCTATGCTGAGCCGGTCTAGGGTGTCCTCCCGACCAGCTTTTTCTCGGAAGACGACCGTATTGTTGACTTCCAAACTGACGGTGTTGTTGTCTCCTCCTCTGCTCTCGCTGCATTCGCCGCTGCTTGCCCGTGCTCTCTTCCTGCGTTATGCGCGGAGGGGACGCGCTCTGTGTTGTATCGTCCTGATAGGGTAGCACGGCAATTCGGCTACGATCAAGGTGTGCCTGGTCCGGCGCCACCGCTGAAAAGTTACGCCGAGAGTCTTCGTCGCTTTACCAGGGCTCATGTGGAGGAATTGGCTGAGGGTTACGATATTGTGGTACTTCCGAGGAATGACAGGGAGGCTTTCTTTACTGCTAACGGCCGCTTGGCCTGGCGTCGCAATCTCGACTCCTTCATCAATTATGTACGCGGCGCTCCTGAGGTTCTAGCCCTTTCAGACGTCTACCATCGCGATGTGTCTTTAAGGTCCCCGAAGGCGAGGCAACCTGGTTGGCGTGGTAAGCGAAGTCGTTGGGCCCCACCAAGCGCTACTCCTGCGGCCAGCCGCGGTATCACCATCGCGGAGCCAATTTCAACTGTTGTCCCGCCGAGAATGACTCGCGCAAAGGCAAGGGAGCAATCGTCCTCGCAACAGCAAGGCCTTCAGTTAAAACGACTGCGGAAGGTACGCCTTTTCTGAAACGGCATTTCTCCATTTTATTCTTAGTAATGCTCGCTGTTCATGTTTCCTGCGACTTCTGAACTCGTTTATTTTCTAGGGTGCCCCTACTCGAGCAGCAAGGACTCCTCGCTCCGAAGAGACTCCTGCGAATGTCGTGTTTGCAGGTGAGATTCGTCTCTTGCCTTGAGTTTAGCCTGTTAGTTCTCCCTTCATTTTGTTACTGCTTTCTCACACATCCTTTATCGCTTTGTAGGCTCCTCGTTCAGATACGAAGGGGGGGAGCACACCCCCTTGAGCAAGCTGAAGAGAAAGAGGGAAGGCGAGGAGGCTCGCGAAGGGGATTCCGACAGCAGTATTGATGACACCGCCCCGATCAGTCAGTCTTTCAAACTGCCTCGCACTACACAGCCCAGTCCCGGCGGCACATCCGCTGCCGCAGGTAAGAAGGTGGTTATTGCCCTTGATGAGGGGGAGCCTGACGGGGATGATAGCGACGCTAATGGTAGTGATGATCGCGATGATGAGGAGGATGATGATAGTAGCGCGGATGGCAGCGAGGAAGGCCAATATGAAGAAGATAACGACGATGAGGATTATAGTGGTGATGACGATGGTGGTGAAGACCTTGTTCATAAGGAGGGTGAAAATCTGGGCAGCGGTGGTGGTAATGGTGATGATGATGGTGGCGACGAAGGTCGCGATGGTGGCGGAGGTGATGATGGTAATTTTGGTGGTGATGTGATGCAACCCGTGATTGATGAGGATGAAGAGGATGCAAACATTCCGGGCTTGGTTCCTCGTCGGAGGGTTCTGACTGAGGGGATTCTTTCTGTTCCTGATATTAATCAGTTGGCCCCGGAGGCTGACATTCCGCCACCATCTTCCCAAGAGGCGGTAAAGACTGCCCTGCATCTCCTTGACAAACGTATTAACATTCCGCCCACCGATGATCTCACTTCACACTTCCAAGCACACGACGCAGCCGTGGCACTCGCGAATCTGACTGCCGCTGAGGTCTTCGCGGACTTGCAGGATGACTCCTTCATATCCCTTGGGATTTCGCAAACGGGGTACGCCGCTGGGGACGTTGGTGAAGGTAGTTCTTTACTGGCTGGTGAGTCTGCTTCGCAGCAACAGGTTGAAGCCAGGACCAGCCGCGAGCATGCGGCGGCTGATGATGATGCTGAGGTACAAGTGGTGGATCCGCCGGTGATCAACGAGGTGGAGGAGCTTTCAAACGAGGCCTTCTTCGGGTATTATGGCTTCACTCCTGAGGCGACCTCCTTCCTCTCTTTTGTCCTGGCTCTTTTTCCTTATACATTCTTCAAGGTTCGCGGCCTTTACAGTCGGACCATGGGCCGGATGCAGCTGGAGTGCCTTTACACCTTTCTACAGAGTATCAAGGGCATGAGGGTGTGCGACTTGGGTCCCGCTCAGATTGAGGAGATCGGGCTTACCGTCCAAAACTTTGACAAGTTGGGGTTTGATATCTGGTGGGTGTACAAGGAGCTTGAAGCCGCCAGGGTCATGCGCGAGAATGAGCAATTGCGGATGGACTGCGAGGGGGCTAAGGTGGCCTTAGAGGGAGCTCGCGTGGCTCTCGCCGAAGCACAAAGTGCAGTAGCTGCGGCGGAGGCGGCGGTAGAAGAACGCATGCTGGTTTATGAGCGCTTGGCTGAGGAGGCTCGCCTTGGCGATAGACTTGTTGATGTGCCCCTTCGCGACACTGATCCTTTCTTGAAGAATATCTTTGGTGCTTGATTCTGTCCTACTTTTGTGTTGTAATATGATGACTTTGATGGCTGTTTGTAGTAGACTTTGTGGTATCTTTTGGTGATGTATTGACAATATTGGATATTTGCAGTAGTTTTATGCGTAATATGCCTATGTTTTAGGAACATAGTTAGATGATATTACAACTGCCGCTTTACTTTCCGTTAATTGCCCATTACATGATGCTTGCCACCTTACATATGAAAACTATTCATAAATGAACTAAGGACAGCATGGCATGACGCCTTCTTTAAAACTGAAAATATAGAAAGTACCCTTACATCATGGGTAATACATCTTAATGAACTTAACATTGATAGGGCCGGTTTTAAAGCCATCACTGACCCTTGCTAGCTCATAATGGCCGCTGCTACTGGCCTTGATTACTTCATACGGACCTTCCCACCTCGGAGTGAACTTTGGTTGCTCCAGGTCCCTCATGACTGCGGTGGTGGACTTCCACACTAAGTCCCCGACCTGAAACGCTCGCGGGACCACACCTTTGTTGTAGTACTTGGCTACTAACTGCCAATACTTTTCCTGATTCCTCGCCGCGGTGTTTCTCCTTTCTTCCATGGCCTCTAGGTCTGCCCTTCTTTCTTCTTGTGTCACCTCCGCCGCGAGGGCCAGTCTCGCGGATGGCACGCTTAGCTCCGCGGGGAGGACAATTTCAACCTCGTAAACCAAACTGAAAGGACTCGCGCGCGTAGCTTTGCGATGAGAAGTCCTGTATGCCCATAGCGCCACTGCAAGATGATCAGCCCATGTTCCTCCCTTTTCATCCAACAGTTTGCTGATGATGCGGATGAGGGTCTTGTTGGTTGCCTCGGTTTGACCGTTGCCTTGAGGATAGTATGTAGTCGACGTGAGGTGACTCACTGAATAGGACTTTAAGAGCTCCTTCACGTTCTTGTTGATAAAGGGGGTGCCATTGTCGGAAAGGATGACTTTGGGTATGACGAAACGACAAATGATGTTCTCCTTAATGAAGTTCGCTACCGCCGCGCCGGTCGCCTTACTCAAGCTAACGGCCTCAACCCATTTCGTGCTTATCTCGGTAGCGACTAGGATCCACTGGCTCCCTCTGGACGTAGGATGTATGGGCCCAATCAAATCCATCGCCCAAGTATGGAACGGATAGGGGGCACGGACGGAATGTAATTCCACAGATGGTGAATGGACCAAGTTTCCAAACTTTTGACAGGCCGCGCACCTGCGCACATGTCGCTTTGAATCTGCTTCCATCGTAGGCCAGAAGTACCCGAGATGGATCAAGGGCTCGTATAGCTTCCTCCAACCCTGATGTTCCACTTCATGGACTTTCTGTAGAACCTCTTCGGCTTTCTCGCGAGACAGGCAGCGCAGGGGTATTCCGTCTAGGGCGCGTCGGTAAAGTTGCCCCCCTTCCAGAAAGTAGCGTTGGGAGCAACGTTGAACTCTTCGAGCCTCCTTCGGGTCCAGAGGCAGTGCTCCTTCGTGAAGGAAATCAATGTATTCCTGTCTCCAGTCTAGCTCTTCCATGAGGCAACATTCTGCCTCCACTGCGTACAGCATACACTTTTGGCAAGTGCGGAGGACCTTCGCGGCATCTTCTTTCATGCTGGGCCAGTAATAACCCTGCCTTTGAACTCTGCGGTATAGGGAAATCTCGTTCTCGCCACAAGTTTTGTCATGGATCTGACGCAACTTGGTCTTTGCTTCACCGGGGCCTACGCATCTCGCTAGCCACCCCTGAGGTCCGCGATAGTATAACTCACCGCGAAGGACAGTAAACTGGGCCACCTCCGCAATAGGCAAGGTTCCTTTTCCAGAAACCAACTGCTTCAAGATGGGGTCGCGCCAGTCTTCCTCGCAGCGTGCCCCGAGCTCATCTATGATTGACAGCTCTGTCTTTTTAATGATCTCAATCGTCACTTTTTCTTCATCGAATTCTGTCTTTGCCCCCAGCGTCGCGAGGGCATCCGGGAATCTGTTATCTGACCTTGGCCTATGGATTATGTCCACTGCCTCAAATCTTCCCATTAGCCTTTGTACCGTCGCCCTGTAAGGCGCGAGGGTGGGCTCCTTTAGCGCGTATTCCCCTGATGTTTGGAGAATGATAAGTTTTGAATCCCCCACTATTTTCAGCCGTGAAATTCCTCTGAAATTTGCTGCCAAGAGCCCCAGGATTAGGGCCTCATATTCTGCTTCGTTGTTGGAGCATGCGAAGCCTAGCTTGTAAGACAAGTATTCCCTTTCTCCTTCGTCACTTTGAAGGACAATTCCTACGCCGCCATGTGCTCCTCCTGCTGCCCCGTCGAAGCTCAGCGTCCAGGACACCTCACTTGGACTGGCCGCATGGGCTTCGAAACCGTCTCCGGGTAACACCTCTTCCAATGGTTCGCACTACCCACTCGGAATTGTGCCAGGAGATCTGCTAGAGCTTGACACTTGATAGCCCGCGGAGTAACACATGTAATCTCAAATTCAGCCAACGCTAAAAGCCATCTCGCGATCCTCCCCGAAAGGGCTGGTCGCGACAGTAAGTACCTCACTGGGTCACTTTTGGTGACGAGCTGTACTGGGAATGACAGGAAATAGTGCCTCAGCTTCTGAGCAGTGAATACAAGGGCCAAGCAATGTCGCTCCACTGGGGTATACCTCTCCTCCGCTCCTTGGATCTTCCGGCTTATGTAGTACACCAGTCATTCTACTCCTTCTATCTCCTGGACAAGGAGTGCCCCGATAGATTTCACCGTTGACGTTAGGTACAGAATGAGTGGCTTCCCCGGTTGTGGCGCGATCATGGTTTGAGGCGAGGCTAAAGCGGCCTTGACGCTGTCAAAGGCCTTCTGATGCTCACCGCTCCATTTGAACTCTGCCTTCCCCTTCAACAGGTCACTAAATGGTGCGGTGATCTCTGCTAGTGCTGGAATGAACCTCCGCAAGTACGAGACCTTTCCGAGAAAGCGCTTGAGGGACCGTTGCGAGTGTGGCACGGGCATCTCCGCGATGGACCTTATCTTTGTCTCATCTGCGTCGATCCCGTGCCTGTGCACCAAGAATCCCAAAAACTTTCCTGCTGTCACACCGAAGGCACATTTCTGCGGGTTCATCTTCATGTTAAACTTTCTGCATCTTTCGAACACTTCTTCTAGGTGCTTCAAATGATCACAGCTTTCCTTTGACTTGACTACTAGATCGTCCACGTAGTCTTCCACTATGTGATGCATTAGGTCGTGAAAAATTACCGTCATGACGCGCTGGTAAGTGGCGCCTGCATTTTTCAGACCAAAGGGCATCACCACATAGTAGAAATTCCCTAACGGCGTGCGAAAGGCAGTCTTCTCCGCATCCTCGGGGGTCATTTTTATCTGATTGTATCCGCTGAAACCGTCCATGAACAAGAACATTTGGTGACCTGAGGTAGCGTCGACCAAAGTGTCAACATGCGGCAATGGGAACTCATCTTTAGGGCACGCCTTGTTAAGGTCGCGAAAGTCCACGCAGACCCTAATCTGCCCATTCTTTTTCTTCACTGGGACTATGTTGGCCAGCCATGAGGGATATTGAATCGGCCGTATGAAACCGGCCTTTCTCAACTTTTTGACTTCTTCCTTAATCTTCTCTTCCAACTCAGGGTTGTACTTCCGTTGCCCTTGCTTCACAGCATTGGAGTTGGGGAACACATCCAAGTGGTGCGAAACCAGGCCTTCATCCAGCCCGGGCATCTCCTCGTAGTGCCACGCGAAGACGTCCGCGTGCTTCCGCAATAGTTGTATCAGCTTCTCTCGGGTTTCTTCCCCTAGCGCCTTGCTTATGAACACAAGCCGCGGGGTTCCTTCGCCTTCCCTCAGGTTTATCTCTTCCAAGGCCTCTTGCTGGGGCCTAGGACCGTCCTGCATGCTTTCCGGAGCTGGTTCCGGCTTATCCACTAAGTCTGGCTCGACTTCTGGGGGTTAGCGACCCCGGGAGGGACTGCTACCCCCGCGTACTGTCATAAGCAGTACACCGTCTTGCCACCCTCTTGGACCTTAGTAACTTTCCTCGGGACAGTTGACGCCACCTTCGCGGCGGGTCGCTTGCTCGCGACCCCCTCTTCCCTGTTCATGATGTTCTCCCACCTTGGGACCTTGATGCCTATAGGTTTTGCTGACACCACATCCACTTCTTCCTCCATCTCGGAGAAGTAGACCGCATCGGGTAGGTGCGCCTCATCCGTGTCGAAAGGCTTTTCTGACGCGGCTACCGTGACCTTCTTTCCTGCCCAGATTCCCTTCATGCACTGATGATAGCTCGACGGGACTACATCATACTTGTGCATCCAGTTCCTCCCCAGGATGATATGGTAGTTCGTCTGTGCTTCGATGATGTGGAACTTCGTCGCGGCGCGGATGGCGCCTACCGCGAGGTCCACCACCACGTAGCCCAAGGATCCCTTCTTATCTCCTCCGAATCCCGTGATCGCGATGGAGGATTTTATGATTCGGTTTTCCGGTATTCCAAGCTTCTTGAAGGTAGTGAGTGGCATGATGTTGATGGATGCTCCCCCATCCAAGAAAGCTCGCTTCAACTCAACCCCCTTAATGTGGGCTGTTACATAGAGTGGCCTGTTGTGGGAGAACGTGACGCGACGGTCAGCGTCGGAGAAAGTGATAGAGTTGGCTCCTTCTCAGATGGTTCGCGGCACTGAGCCATCCATAGCCATGCACGCCTGCTGGTGCGCCTCTGCGATGTTCACGATGGACTTAGTGATTTCTGTTCTAGCCGTGGCTGTGAAGCCTAGCGCGTCGTAGAACACCTTGAACTTAGTACTTCCTTGCAACACCTTGGCTGCTCGTGAGAAGCAATTTCATCCAAGTGATCATAATAGGAAGTCATGCAGACCTCCTCATCTATGTATTCGTCTTCATCAGCAAAGAAATTGTAACAGGCAGCCATGTGGACAGCTCGCTCGTGCTCAGGGTAAAGATGTTCGCGCACGTCGTTAGGGCGACCGGTCCCAACCCTAAGCTAATTGGTTTCCTACTTTCTTTTGAAGATCCTCCTCAAGGTCCAACAATCCCTTGTTGGATGCTTCATGTGCCTATGGTACACGCAGTACCTCGGACTCTCGCGATACTGCCGCGATGGTTCACGCTCAACATCAGGTAGCCTAAGTACACCATTGGTGACCCATTGTTCCACCAACGCCTTCACTTCTTCCACACTGCATGGGTATTCTGGAACCTCAGTTGGTTCTTTGTCCCTTCGCTTCTTATGACCGCCACCGTCGCTACCACCCCCCTGCCTCTTGTGCGACTGTTGAGCGGAAGAGGCAGAAGCGACTGTGATAGAGCGGTTGGACTTCCAATTGTCTTTGGAAGAGGGTTTCACAGTATACCGCAGGTTGTAAGCGGCCTCAAGGAGAGCTGAAAAGGTTGGGATCTTAATGTTCACCAGGAATATGCGATACTCGCGCAGGATTCCGTCAATGCATATTTCGACCAAGTGTGACTCGCCCACTGGCTCGTGGCAGTCCACAGCTTTGTCTTGAAAGCGCTTTATGTAATCGATGATATCCTCGCCGTTACGCTGGGTTTCCTTCACGAGGGATAAGGTAGTGACCTTCTCGCGGACTTGGAAGAACTTAGTGTAAAACTTGTTTACCATTTCTTCCCAAGTTTCGATCGAATAAGGTTTAAGATTCACATACCAAGTGTACGCTCGCGAGGTAAGGGATTTTGAGAACTCGTGAAGGCGAAGGTTATGGTCACCGGAATGAGCCCCAAGTGTCTCGATGAACCGAATCACATGCTCTTGGGCGCTGCCTTCTTTTCCATCAAACTTGATGAACTAAGTGGAGTATATCCCTCTGGATAAGGTAGAGAGAGGATGGTTATGGGATAAGGGGGTTGTATGTCGGGATTGGGTAGGGAGGGAAGTGTGGCTTTGGTTTTCTCTTTGAGTAAGAGGGCTTGAACATCAGTTGTAGTGAGAAACTGATTCTGAGATTGGCCGTTGTTCCCGGCCGGGAGAGGTTGTTGGTGGACTGAACCGGTACCCGTAAGAGGGGCCTGTCCACCGGTTTGGGGTTTTTGGGGATTTTGAACAGGGTTTTGAAGAGGGTTTTGAAGGGGATTTTGAAGGGGGTTTGCAGCTGCTGCTACATTTGCTGCTGCTACTGCTGCTGCGGGAGGGGGCTGGGCTATTACAGGTGGTACTGTTGGTGGTACCACCGGTGCTACTGGCAGAGCTGCAGTAATGGCCTCTGTGAGAGCAGCCATGGCAGCAATCATCTGATTCTGGCCATCTCGAACAGCTTGGAGGACTTCCATGGTGGCGTCTCCTCCCTGAGCGGAGGATTCGTCGCCCTCGGCCAAGATCGGCCCGGTATTGAGCATATTTTTCGCCATGGCCGGAGTATGAGTCAGAGGAGGAAGAAGAGCTGGAGTTTCTAGACCACTTCTTAAGCTAACCATAAACTAAGCAACCTCCCCAGCAGAGTTGCCAATGTAGGATAGGTCCGAAATCTGAGTGGACAAATACCCCTTAGGAATAGATGTGCCGGAGAGGTTAGAATAGCTTATGGAAAGGAATGGAAGGAGTGACCTAGAAGGGTGAAGAAGAGAGCAGGGGTGAACAGGAAGGGTAGGCAGTGGAGACCCAAACCCAAAGATCCCTAAGAGGAAAGACAATAGAGCCCCTGAAAGAGGATAAGACCTCCTTTAAAATCAGTGCTCACCAACTTTCTCTCTCTAGGGAATGTTCACAAGGCTCTATCTATGGGATCTGATGAAGGGACGTTCATATTTATAGACCACACGAGCTAATGCTCGGGCGCCAAGTGGCGCGCTAATAAAATGACACGTGTCCCTCCTGTAACCCCTGACCGCCGAGGTGTCGCGACCCTCGCGATGACCCGCGAGTATGACGGTCAGCGTGTCCTCTTATTTGCGGAGATCCTCTTCTTCTTTTATAGCCACCAAACTACTAGATCCCCTTCTTCTTTTACAGCCACCAAACCACTAGATCCCCTTCATTCCCGTAAGGGCAAGGTTGTGACCTTATTCGATCGCGCCTGTACCGCTGCCAAGCCTCAAGGGGCCCCTCGGGTCCTGCCTAAAGGCTGGAGCAGACATAAGAGTCTAGGCAAATCACTGGTGTCTTGGTTAAACCGCGTTATCGTCTCCATTAGATTGGGACCGCGCCAAGCGTTCACCTGAATAAATGTAATTCTCTCCTTAATGGAGGAACAGAAGCTCGCGACCCTTACATGGTCGCTGCGGAGCGATGGGTAGCGCGAGGCTCCCTCGCGCAAGGGGCCACGTGTCGCGCTACTGAGGCGCCATGTGGCGAGCTAGGGTTCGTCGGTCAAATCGTCAACCCCGCGAGGACGAGTACACGTGTCACATGCTCATTGGCTAGTCAAACGGTCAACGGTCGCGCCTATTGACCTTTCCTACACTATGCAATTCACGGCGTATTCGTAAAATCACTCATGTAATCATCTCAGTAATAAAAATTGATATCAAATACAGTACTTGCCTAATCAAGTTCTCTGTCCAAAGTGAAATCCACAAGTTGAATTGAAATTACACATTATGATTCTGACAATCCATTCTCTCAAGCGCATGTATGATTTGTTGAGATGATTATTGCGACACAACTAACTCAATTTATTAATTGTAAGAATAATTGATAGGTCAATACAGTAAATTAACCAAATGGGGCAAACTCAGTTGGTCAAGACTCTTGCATCAGGGGTTAAGTATTCCCATCTGTGTATAGGTGTTCTTTCTTTTGTATTTGTTGGAGTTATTTCTCTCCTTAATGGGGTTTGTAGTTGAGTTGGGTTTATAACTATTGTGGTCCCTTTGATGGGCTTATTTATCTTGTCGGTTCGGTTGTTTGGCGCGGTTATCTCGTGAACTCTCACACAATGGATGTAGTGTCCTATACTTATTTCACCTAGCTTCTTTGCAGTCCATATTCAAATTACGAGATGTAGTCACATCTTAGTAATTTCTCAGGAATAAATGATTTTACCAAATTATTGATGCTTTTCCTTGCCTTTTTGGATTGAGACAGACGCTCAGCCATGAGTTCTGTCATGCTGTCCCAGAAATCACCTAAAGTAGGTGTGTCCATATTGGTTTCATCCTCATAGGGATCCTGTGACTAAGTAAATGGATCGAAATAAGAAGAGGACTAACCTTATTATTCAGAAGGCCGAAGCCAATATTACAATAGGAGAGGGAGGAGAATACAGCGGAAGAGAGAAGGGAGAGTTAGGATTTTAGAGAGAGAGAGGGTAATCCTGAAAAACCTGCCTAAACATACAGACTCCATACTAGTTATAGACTCAAAGAAAACCAAATGAAAATGAAATGAAATACAAATTTCACCCAAATGAAATGAAGATTCCTGCCGGGTACACCTAGGGCCATATTGACGCACTAATCTTCACCGAAAGTGGGGTGCCATCATTTCGACTTCATAATTGAGTCACTACCAGCTCCACTATTGGGTCTGCTTTTTCACCGAAAGTTATTTGGCGTTTTACCAAATTATTGATGCTTTTCCTTGCCTTTTTTGGATTGAGACAGACGCTCAGCCATGAGTTCTGTCATGCTGTCCCAGAAATCACCTAAAGTAGGTGTGTCCATATTGGTTTCATCCTCATAGGGATCCTGTGACTCCCCAGCTAGGCATGTGAAGGGATTATTGTCTTCATCCTTGGATTTGGCTGATGTCATTGATTCGTCATCAGCTGTGTCGGTCTGGACAGTTTGGAGGAATTGCTCCTTGATGAAATCCATTGTTTTCATGACAATTTCATTATCTGATAGAGATGGATTTTTTCCCCTAATTCGGGCTGAGATCTCCAAGAAAGGATTTTTAATGGACTGTTTTTCTTGGTGCTGTAATTGCAGCTTTAATTCTTGAATTTTTGACCTCATATCATTTAAAGTCGGTTCCACATCCATTTTACTCCACCACCTGAACTGAAAGATTCTTTGAAGTACTGGTAGAGCTAAATTATTGTATCCAATTTGGATATCCCATCTCCAAATCCATGGAATACTGAAAGTTGTCATTGCTTGAAGGAAAATTTTCCTTTCAGACATATTGTCTGACCTTAATTGTCTTTGAATTCGTAGGAACGACTCCATTTCCTTCTTTACCTCTGGAGGAAGGTAATCTATTATGGGTCCAAATTTAGACCACCATTCAATGAACCAATTTGGAAATTCATTTTGTCCAATAAGATTAGGACATAGTCATAAAAACCATGAATGTTTTCTTTTTTGGTTTTGATAATAAAAAGCTTTAGTAAAAGCTTCAATGTAGTCCCAGTAATTATATTGGATTGTTGAAATTCCATATTCATTTTTTATGGACAAAGATTTTGACCTTTGTGGGTGAATTCCCCACTTTTGAATTGTTAAGACCTTCTTGATTGTGGCCTTGCTATAACTGATTGGCCCATGTTTCTGGCCAACTTTGCTTTCATAAGTGTGGCTAAATTCCACAGAACCAGATTCTGTAAGCATTGCTTCATAGAAGGACCTATATTTTCCTTCAGGAACTGGATAACTCATTATATCCATATATTGGGACTTAATTTCCCATGGATCATTTTTCCATTGTTCATCCTGAGATTCCAGGATCATAATTGTTTCTGTAGTTTCCAATGATTTGAAAACTTCTTCAGTTTGGACCACTTCCTTCATTGAAAGTGATGACGAGGATGGTGAAGCTGCATCCTGAAGTGATGGAAATTGAAGTTTTTGAGCTTGCAAGTAGGCTTCCACATCTTCTTGGGTAACTCTTGGTTTACCCCTGCCATTAGAATTATTTCCTCGACCACGTCCTCTGTCAGGAGGTCTATTCATCTGCAAAATTATGCACGAGATAAAACATTCAGTCTATTCTGAATCTGCTGAATTCGTTTCTTATTACTGCGATTCGCAATTGAATCTTCTTCCTCATCATCAGAGTATCCATATTCTTCATAAAATTGGCCAATGGCTTTTATGCCATTCATCCATCTTTTTAAATAAAATCTGGTGGGAAGATATCTTAAGAAATATTGTTCCCTATTGGCCATAATATGCTTATTCATGGCTTTCCTGAATTTTTTTATCTTTTTCAATAATAAATTTTAGCCTAGATTGGGCTATTGAAGGAGCAGCCTGTTTGATGAAAGATTCATCCATATTGCTAGAAGAAGCATGTATTTCTTCAGCCTTTTTGTCGGCTGATTGGCAACATTAGCCCTGTAAAAATTCACGAGTGAGAAAATCAAGAAGAGAATTATTTTCTCCTTTTATATATTTTATATCAAAATCAAATGCAAATAATTATGACTGCCATCTAGCAAAAATTTGCTTTGAAGCCAGGTTTTTAATATCTTGTTTTAAAACCTGTTTTGCTGCACTGCAGTCAACTTTAATTAAGAAATGCTGATTTAACAAATCATCTTGGAATTTATTTATACATTTGATAATATAAAGTATTTCTTTCTTTACTGTGCTATAATTAGCTTGAGCATTCTTAAAAAGTCCAGAAGTAAATCTGACTAACTCTTCCTTAGAAGTATTAGGATTATATTGTTTTAGAATACCACCTTATCCAATATTAGAGGCATCTGTCTCAACTATTTTTCTCCATTCTGGATTGGCAATTGCCAAACAAGGTAGCTGCTTAGCTTTTAGTTTGATTTTTTGGGCAGCTCTAGTGTGTATTTCTGTCCATGGTGGAGGATTCTTCTTCAGTCTATCATAAAGGGGTGCAGAATCCTGGGCTAATTCTTTATAATAGTCTCCGATATAATTGAGACTACCAAGAAATCTCTGTAACTGAGTTTTCTCTCTTAATTCATCTGGAAATTTGGAAGCAAATTCTATGCTTCTATCAATGGGAATAATTTTCCCTTGGTGAATATTGTGTCCTAAGAATCTGACATTAGTTTGAAATAATTTCATCTCAGGGGCAGAAACAACGAGTCCATTCCTCTTAATAACATCTTTAAAAATTCTAAGATGTTTAATATGTTGATCTATGTTCTGAGAAAATATTAGAACATCATCAATATAACAAATTGCAAATTCAGCATATGGATAAAAAATATCATTCATAATATTCTGAAATTCTGAAGGTGCATTCTTCAGACCAAATGGCATCACATTCCATTCGAAATGACCAAAAGGAATAGTGAATGCAGTTTTATATCTGTTAGATTCCTCTATTTGAATCTTCCAATATCCCGATTTTAAATCAAACTTAGAAAAGATGACTGCTTTATTCAGTCGATCCAACAAATCTTTTTTATTAGGAATAGGATATCTTATCCACATTAAAACTTCATTAAGGGGTTTGTAGTTAATAACTAGTCTTAGAACCCCTCGTTCCTTCTCCGCATTCTTATTAACATAGAAAGCTGTACAGCTCCAAGGAGAATAGCTTTTTCTAATTAATTGTTTTTTGAGTAGACTGTCAATTTCATTTTGACACATTTTTAAATATTCTTGTTTCATTTGAGAAGGCCTTGCTTTTGTAGGAATTTTTCTTTCATTAAAATCCTTCTTATAAGGAAGTGAAACAATATATTTCTTTCTATCCCAAAAAGCATTAGGGATGTCCCTGCAAATTTCTTTATTGAAATTTTCTTGAATTTGAGAAATTTTCTCTTTCATTGTGGGATTTTGGAGTGTTTCTTCAATTCCCATTATCCTTATTTCTTTTTGAAGGAAATTTATCTGTTTATCCTTATTGGATATTTTTCTCATAATGTCATTTACTTCTTTGTAAACAGGAGGAGAAACAAATTCAAAGAATATTTCTTGGCCCTCAATATGAGCAGTTATTCCAGCAGTACTGGTTTGCATTGGCATTAGTATTGCTAAAAAGGGAGTTCCCAAAATTAATTCTTGTTGGAGGTTTCTTATGCAGAGAAATGTTGTCTCCAAACAGATTCCTTTATTACAAATGTAAACATTATTCAGTTTATATTTGATCATCATTTTTGATCCACTGGCATTAGTGAGACTCTGAGAGGTTTTTTCAAAATATTGGGTTGGAACTATTCCTTCTTGGATGCAATTCATATCCGCTCCACTATCAACTAGTGCAATAATGTTATTGATAGTATATTCCTTTTGTATTACCAAGTTTACCCTAACATGCCATTTTTGGTAAACCACTTTATTAATAAGATTCAAATAATCCTTTGAATCCTCTTCCCGACCTGTGCTACCTTTCTTTTCCAAAGAATCAAGTTTTTGACTCATATCATAGATTTCTTGGGTAGCTTTATTCTGAAATGATTTTAACAATTTTATTTCTGTTTTCAAAATATTTATTTCACCCTTAAGGTCAAGGATTGTTACAGGTTTGTAACTATCATTTTGTTCCATTCTGTCTAAAACATTTTTTAGACTATAAGTTTCTTTTGGAATTTGGGGCTTAATCTCCTCTTCTTCTTCTTTATTAGAAGAGATACATGTTTCTATAATTTTTATTTCTAATTGAGGATCATCAATTTGATCTATGATGTCTAAAAGACCCTGTTGTTTATCAGATAAAACATTAATACTGAGACCATTCATTTCTACTATGGCCTTCCAATAATTGTTAGAAGTTGAACATTCAAGATTATTGCAAATACAACTATTTGGGACTTCTTCTTCTGAATCAGAAGAAGTATCTTCTTCTTGATCAGATACCTCATTAACCTGATCCTCTAGTTCTTTATCTGAAGAATCTAATTCACTTGAATCAAGAAGTAGTTTGAAGAGTTGTTGTTTTAACCCTTCATCCATTTGAAGCTCATTAAGCTTTTTCTTTGTTTTACACTTATTAGCATAATGTCCTATTTTTCCACACTTAAAACATTTAGCTGTGGACTTCTTTTTAGCTTTATTATTCGGCTTCTTGGAAGTAGATTCTTTTGAGCTAGATTGCTCAGTCTTATTCTTCTTATTATTATAAGATTTTCTCTTTGAATATTTCCTAGTAGATTTATTACTACTCTTTTTAGTAGTTGATTTCGGATATTTAGTCATATCATAACCAAATTGGTCACAAAATTGACCCAATTCTTGTTTACCAGTTAAGTGTTGCTTTTTTAACTGGTTGTGTAATTTTATGTCATTACATAAAGTTAATCCTTCCTAGATTATTATGGATATCAATTGACCATAAGTATATTTATCATAAATTATTGTTGTACCATTGTTTTGGTCTTTCAATTTTTTCCTAATTTTCTCAGCAAAGAAATGGGGTAGGCCATCAATGAATTTTGACTTCCAATGCTCACTATTAGCATCGTTTCTTTGCATAACTTTAGCAAGGAATACATCCTTATACCAACGAAAATGAGTTAGCGTTGGGCATTTTAGATTTTGAAGTAATTCTCTACTTCTTTCACGTTGGTTATCCCAATGACCAACAAAATGAAGAATTATTGTGTGTATTAAAGTATACACAGCATCAGGTTTTTGTATATTATTTTCTATTTTTACTGAATCCAGAATTTCTGCTTTTTGGATTGCATTAAGAATGTTATCCCACCAACCCTTAATCATACCAGTAAAACCAACTGGCAATTTCCTTGTCACTATTATTATTTTGAGCACAAATTGTGCTGTACATCATCATTTGATGTACAATTCCAAAAATCTGGTATTCAGTCATGCCATCTATGTTCCATTCATAAATGGCCTTTCCACTATAAGACATTTGTCTTTGAAAACCTGCTTCCTCAAATAACATATCTTGAGGACTAGGTCTAGGATAGTAATATCTATCTGCCCCTGCATAAGGAAACCTTTGTGGAGGATATTGAATTTTATTAATAGTATCATTTTGAAGAAAAGAATTTTCCAATTCTGAAATCTCTTGATTATTCATTTCCTCCATTTCTTCAGAGATTGCATTAATAGAAAGACCCTTAAGCCTCTTTTGCAATTCTTTAACCAACTCAGAATTTTTTTTAGGATTGGTTAAATTAAAACTCGATATGGGAATAGGTGGACGAATATTAGAAGGGGAGATTTTCTCCTCGTTCTTCTCTTTAGAACTTTTAATTTCTTCCCTTATTTGGACTACTTGGTCTTCTATTCGAACCAATTGTTCTCCTATGGTACTAAGGTGGAGATTGGTGTGATTATTCTGTTTATGCAGTTTACCATTTAAATCTGCATTTGTGGGTTTTATAAATGCTACTGTTTCGAGAGTAGGTTCAGATTCTGAGCTTCCTTCTAAAGATAAAGGAATAGTAGGAGGATGAACTGCTCTTAAAACAGTTCCTGTCATACTTCTCCAATTCCTATGATAGTCTTGTATGACATTAATAGATCTATCAATTTCAGGAAAATATTTACCATAAAACCATTGGGTAAAAGGGATTATTTTCTTGGAATGATCAAGCCATTCATAAAATTCCCTTTTAAAATCTTGTAATTGTTTCTCATTATATTTTGAGAAATACCATTCCCTAAAATCTTTGTTTTTAGGTTGATAGAATTCTTTATTTATTTCCTTTCTAACTTCAGGTTCTATTATCGTCATTAATGGAAAAGTTCATATCACTAGCAGTAGGTGATTCTACTGGTTGAGGAATAGTATAAACTCCGTGAGGAATTTGATTTTGGGATATTCTTATTCCTGCTAGATTAATTTCTTCAGGGCTTGGAATTTCTGAAGTTGAGTGTCTACTAGTAGGAGGAACACTCACTCTATAAGGTATTTGGGTAGTAGAAAAGCTACTTCTAGTACTATTACTTCGAAGAAATCTCTCTGATTGAGAATTCCTAAAATTTAGGGAAACAGTTCCCTCACTATCTTGAACTATTTGTTCAATCTGGTTAACTATTGGCCTCGGTGGAACCGCATTAGTAATAGTCCAATTTTCAGGGAAAGTGATTTCTTCCCAAATAATTAACCTATTAGTTGCAATATTAGAAGTCAACATATTTGTTTCTATCAAGACTGTTTGGTCTGGGGATGATAAATTACGTACCCTGGGATTGACAGTGTTCATAACTTTATAGTAAATTCTATAAATTACAGCTATTACCTCAGATCCAGGTAAATAGTCATAACCTCTAGTTTGAATCCTGCAATTTAGGACTTCACCAATATTTCTATCTGTTAAGGATATTGTAAGATTAGGATAAGCATTAAAATAAACAGGACCATGACATAAACTGGTCTCTATTGCCCCCATGATTGAGGACCTCCAATTATTACATCTACCATATCTCAAGGTTACTTGGAGACAGGTATCCATTCCTAACAGGGTTAAGGGTTTAAGAGCAACTTGCACTAAACCAATATGGATGTAATTATAATTTCGCATATGAGCTAAAAGGTCACTTCTATCTAGAAGATTAATTATTTTATCATTAAGCTCTATGCTCTCTGTTTTCTCTTTGGTTTTTGTAGAGACCCGAATAATTTTAATGTTTGAGAAAATATGGTTTTATTGGTGAATAATTGACTTGAGGACCTAAGCGTATGAATCGAGAGTTGAGGGGTAAATGTGTAGTTTATTGATTCATGGGTATAAATAGGTGTGTGTGTGTAGTAGAGGATTATTTGCATTCCCCTTTTCTCTCTCTCATCCGGTCTCTCCACTTTCTCCACCGGCTCTCTTTCTCTCTCTCTTCTCCTCACACACTAAACTCCACCTCACACCCCAAAATCTTTGAGATTCAACCTCCCACCGGCCTTGCAATCACGTTCATAAGCTCGGAAATCTTTGGGTTGAGTTCGAATCGAAGTTTCAAGGTTTGAAAGTCTAGGGCTCGTTCAATAACGCGTGAATCTCGTCCATTGTTTCGAGGTAGGAACTTCTTGACCTCTCTTATATGTTTATCTGCTGTTTTGGTGTTGAATCAAGGTGTGGATTGTTGAGTTTTGGTTGTAGTTGATGTCCAGAAAATCTGCAGAAATCGCCCCTCGAAACCTCACCGTATCAATACAGATTTTGCGATGTATCGATACAGTAAACCTTCAATTTCGGATAGCCTGTTCCGTATCGATACGGCTTTTACCCGTATCGATACGGGGAGCTTAACTCCAGGTTTTGCTCCTGTTGATCCTTTGTTGACTATTTTGACTCCCGACCACTTCTAAACCCCTTGAAACACCTCCTAATTGATCTCAAGCTCGTTCTTTTGGCTTATTGCGACTTTTCGATGCTTCCTTTGTCCGTTGGCCTTCCGTTGACACAAATTGAACATGGTACCACATGGTTAAACATTGCTAAGTTGCTTATTGGTTGACAATTGGCATATGTGACCGTTTGTGATGCTTTTGTGATAGTATTGGCTTGTTATATGACATTACAATTAAGAATGTGATCTTGGGAAGTCATAGCTTGCATGTTAGTTGAGAATTGGGTCGTTTGAGGTCGAATGGTGGTTTAGGGAGTCCCGTGCGCAAGGGGTGGTAACACGGTGACACACAAGGGTTTTGTACTCAAGGGGTAGTAATACGGTAACCCGGTGTTATAGGGATCACTGTGACGCAAGGGGTGGTAACACGGTAACCCTCGTAGTGGTGTACGGTAACGCAAGGGGTAGAGATACCGATGATGGGAGTTTGGTTTGGTGAGTTGAGTTGGGATGTTTAAATTGTTGAGTCTCGTAATTGATGCACATAATCGAAGTCGAGGTTTAGATTGTGGATCGATTGATCTTGAGTACTGAGCTTTGTTTCCATACCTTCTTTCTATTGCATCAATCGACATGCGTACATATAATTTTGGTTAAGATTTTCCTACTGGGCTTTGTAGCTCAACAAAATCCTTCTTTTCAGGTACCAATGCCGGACTTTAGCCTCATGCGTGCATGCTTGGATTGTGAACAAGTTTTTGGAAGACTATTGCACCTAGTTACTTTTTCATCTTGTAATAGTTTAGCTTTTGGTCAAGATGGCTTTGTAACTAAGAATTCATGAATTATCTTTTGACTAAGTTTGTAAATTTACCTAAGCTAATTTGGGCCGTGGAGCCAAAGTTGTATAATCTTTCAATGTAGCGACTTGTCTGTGATTTGAAATAGGTGGGGTTACTATTTTTTGGGGGCATGTTGGCTAGCGAAGCTCTTTTATTTAAAATATACTACTTAATTTATGTTAAAAATCCAGGTCGTGACAAATTGGTATCAGAGCGTCTAGGTTTAGAATACCTAGAGACCGTGGGTAGACTTCAAGTCTCATGGGTTCAAAATGTCACGTTATTTTCATAACATGTGTGTGCTTGTGTGCATTGTTATTACTTGGCTTACGTGGCATAGCTTTTCAATACAGTAGAGTTGTTTTCAACCCGTGTTGGGATAATTGGAGGCTTTGACCTCAGTGAACGATGTTGTGATTGATGAACTCTCTCTTTCTTATAATTGTAGTAAGATGCCTCCGAGAACGTGTGTGCGACGAGGTAGGGTTGGAAACCGGGGTGGCCGTAGGGTACCTCCCAAGGACGAGGTTAGTCAGCATGGGGAGAATCCAGGTGGGAATCCGGGGGCTGGGGCCGGTCGAGGTGCAGGTGTGCCTCCGAATCAGACTCAGTTTGCTAGGGACCTTGTTGCGGCACTTACGGCTGCAAACCTTTTGAACCAAGCTCCGAGAGAGAATGCTGAGGATAGGGCTATGATAGCAATGCGGGAGTTTAGCTGTAGGAATCCTCCGACGTTTGATGGAACCATTAGTGATCCTTTGGTAGCCGACCATTGGTTAACCCAAATTCGGAAGCTCTTTAGAGCTCTTAACATCACCGAGGATAATATTAGAGTGGGAATTGTGGCCGTTAAATTGGTTGGAGAAGCCGGCGAATGGTGGGAGTCGGTCTTGGAGTCAAGGAAAGACGCAAGGAGGGCAGCGAGGGCCGCAGCTCAAGTAGATGAGCCAAACGTTGAGAATTTGACTTGGGCGGAGTTTGAGGTGCTTTTTGAGGAGCAGTATTTTCTGAAAACGAGTCGTGATCAATTAAGGAATGAGTTTGAGAAGTTAGAGCAAGGGGATATGACCGTGTCAGAGTATGTCGTAAAGTTCCAATCTTTGTCTCGTTTTGCGCCGAAGATGGTGTCAACCGAGGAGAGGAAGTGTAGGCAATTCGAAAGGGGTTTGAGTGATGCTGTGAAGAAGTTTGTGGTGGCACAACGTAAAGGGAAATTCTCCGAGGTCGTGGAGTGTGCACGGAGCATCGAGACACCGCTAGAGGCACCTACAAATCCTAAGGCTTGGGAACCGAGACAACCTGCGGGGGGTATAAGTTCATCATCGGGGAGTTTCGGTAATCAAGGGAGGAAAAGGCAAAGGGATCAAATGTCGATTTCACAAGGTCCATCGAACTTTAGGCCTCCACCTTCTTCTTCATTTGGAACTCGTGGGGTTTCTAATCGGCCTCCAATGGTATGACATGAGTGTGGTCAGGCGGGGCATATTCGAGCTCAGTGTCCGCAGATTTTGGGTACCTGTTTTACTTGCGGGAAGTTGGGTCACTTTGCTAGGAATTGTCCGCGTGGGGATGGGGCTCGCAGTGAGTCAGGGTCAGTGCAGCAGCCGAGGGGTGGACGGAGTTTTGGGCGGCAATCGTTTTGGGGTACTCAGAGGCAGCAGCAGCCTCATTTTCGTCAGACCACTTCGATTCAGGGATCACAGGTTGAGAGAGGAGCTAGTTCGTCCACGCCTACTCAGGGTTCCGGTCATCGGGGTGGACATGTCCAGAGTCAAACTACTCAGGGGAGAGCTTTTGCCATTACGTCAGCCATTCCGCCTCCTGTTATTTCTCAGGCCCCAGAGACGTCAATAGTGAGGGGTACATTTCTTCTGTTCAATTCTTTTGCTAGAGTACTATTTGATTCTGGAGCTTCTCATTCATTTATTGCTGCATCTTTTGCTTGTGCGTTGGAATTGGAAATCGAGAGTATCAATCCTCCGTTGTTTGTTGACACACCTATAGGAGGTAGATTGCCGTTAGATCGTATTTGCCGGGATTGTGACCTCACTATACGAGATCGTCGTTTCACTTTTGATTTCATCATGCTGAATATGTCGGGGTTCGACCTTATTTTGGGAATGGATTGGTTGTCCACATTTCACGCTACTATAGATTGCTTCAAGCGTCGGGTCCGTATTTGTCCACCTGGGGGTGCCTGTTTTGAGTTTTTCGGGGAACGTCGGGAACCGATAGAACCGTACCTGTGTGAATCTTGGGAACATGAGTCGATGTAAGCCGTGCTAGCAAGTTTGACCTTAGATGAGGACGTATCCGCGCGTGGGGAGTTACCTCTTGTCGTTTGTGACTTTCCAGACGTGTTTCCAACGGAGTTACCTGGTTTACCACCTGAGAGAGAAGTCGAGTTCACCTTTGACTTACTTCCTGGTACCGCTCCTATTTCCGTACCTCCTTACCATTTCGCGCCCGCTGAGTTGAGAGAATTGAAGATTCAATTGCAAGAATTGGAGAGTTTGGGGCTTATTCGCCCGAGTACTTCACCGTGGGGAGTACCGGCCTTATTCGCTCAGAAGAAAGATGGTTCTCTTCGCCTTTGTATTGATTATCGTAAGTTGAACCGTGTAACCATAAAGAATAAGTACCCAATGCCTAGAATAGACGATCTATTCGACCAACTTCGAGGTGCCACTTGTTTCTCTAAGATTGACTTGAGGTCCGGTTATCACCAGTTGAGAGTTCGGAGAGAAGACATTCCTAAGACCGCATTTCGTACCCGTTATGGCCACTACGAGTTCGTCGTTATGCCTTTTGGATTAACTAATGCACCGGCAACCTTTATGGACTTGATGAACCGTATCTTTCGTGCTTATCTCGATCGTTTCGTAGTTGTCTTTGTAGACGATATCCTTATCTACTCGCCTTCGGAGGAGGAGCATCAATCTCACCTTTCTATCGTCCTTGGACTTTTGAGAGAACACCGTTTGTATGCCAAGCTTAGTAAATGCGAGTTTTGGTTGTCCGAAGTCAAGTTTTTGGGTCACGTCGTTTCGAATGGTGGGGTGTCCGTTGATCCGGGGAAAGTAGAGTCCGTGATGAATTGGCAACGATCGAAGAATGTATTCGAGATTCGTAGTTTCTTGGGCTTGGCCGGATACTATCATCGGTTTGTACTAGATTTTTCTCGCCTAGCGACTCCATTGACCAAATTGACTCGTAAGGGAACTCGTTTCGTTTGGAATGACGCATGTGAGATGGCCTTTCAAGAGTTGAAGAAAAGATTGACTACCGCGCCAGTTCTGGTTGTCCCCGAACGAGGAATTGGTTATTCCGTATATTGTGATGCTTCGGAAGAGGGATTGGGGTGCGTGTTGATGCAATTGGGACGTGTTGTAGCATATGGCTCGCGACAGTTGAAGACTCATGAGCGAAACTACCCTACCCATGACTTAGAACTTGCGGCCGTCGTTTTTTCATTGAAGAGTTGGCGTCATTATCTTTACGGTGAGAAGTTTGAAGTCTTTTCCGATCACAAGAGTCTAAAATACTTGTTTTCTCAAAAGGAGCTCAATTTGCGACAACGCCGATGGATGGAACATTTAGAGGACTACGACTTCGAGTTACAATATCATCCGGGAAAGGCGAACGTGGTAGCAGACGCGCTAAGTAGGAAATCGACCCAACTTGCGAGTTTGGCCGTCCGTGGGTGGAAAACGATGAATGACTTAGGCTCGTATGCGTTGCATTTTGAGGAAGTTCGGGATGGAGTCACTTTGTGTAACTTAACCGTTCAATCGACCTTGTCGACCCGAGTCATCGAGGCCCAACAACATGACGAGGAAGCGGAAGAGTTCCGTACCAAGTTTCTTAATGGCAATGCTCGAGAGGGGTGGATGATCCACGCCAATCAAGGTTTGCGATATAAGGGAAAGTTGTTCGTACCCGTTTTGTGTCGGGAGGAAATTTTGAGAGAATTCCATCACTCACCGTTAGCCGTGCATCCGGGAGGAACGAAAATGTATCACGACTTGCGTAGACAATTTTGGTGGCTGGGAATGAAGAGAGATGTCGTTATCTTCGTGTCCAAATGTCTTACGTGTCAACAAGTCAAAGCCGAGCATCAACGACCCGCGGGGGAGTTGCAACCATTACATGTGGCCGAGTGGAAATGGGAAAACGTGACAATGGATTTCGTCACCGGATTACCGAGATCGCCGAGGGGGCACGATGCCATTTGGGTGATAGTCGATCGATTGACTAAGTCCGCGCATTTCTTACCGATTCAAGTTACAGAATCGATCGAGTCGCTTAGTCGTCTTTACATTCGTGAGATTATACGTCTTCATGGAATTCCCGTCTCTATTGTATCGGATCGAGATCCAAGGTTTACCGCGCGTTTTTGGCAAAGCTTGCAGGCCGCTCTTGGTACTAATCTCTTATTTAGCACCGCGTATCATCCTCAAACGGATGGGCAATCCGAGAGAACGATCCAAATTCTAGAAGATATGCTTCGGGCTTGCGTTATGGACTTTCGGGGTAGTTGGGAGGATCATTTGCCGTTAGTCGAATTCGCGTACAACAATAGTTACCAATCTAGTATCGAGATGGCACCGTATGAAGCTTTGTATGGGAGACCGTGTCGATCACCCGTTTGTTGGACCGAGTTGGGCGAGGCTACATTGGTTGGGCCGGAATTAGTTTAAGAAACTTCCGAGAGCATGAGAGCAATTCGTTTACGTCTTCTTGAGGCTCAAAGGAGAACTACCGAACAAGTCAAATTGATTCGCCAACGGTTGATAACCGCGCAAAGTAGGCACAAGAGTTATGCCGATCGTCGTCGCCGACCGTTAACATTTGAAGTGGGGGACCACGTGTTTCTTAAGGTGTCGCCGCGTTGGGGACTATCTCGTTTTGGGCAAAGGGGCAAGTTATCACCGCGTTTCATCGGGCCATTTGATATTATCGAGAGGATCGGAGAAGTCGCGTATCGATTGGCTTTACCGCCGAGGTTGTCAGGTGTCCACGATGTATTTCACGTATCAATGTTGTGGAAGTATGAGCCGGATCCGTCACACGTTCTAGAATGGTCCGAACTTGAGTTAGAAACCGATGCTTCGTATGAGGAAGAGCCGATACGTATCCTAGATTCGCGCAAGCAAGTTTTGAGGGGTAAAACCATTCCGTTAGTGCGAGTCTTATGGAGTCATCTCAGAAGGGAAGAGTCGACGTGGGAAAGGGAAGACGAAGTGAGGGAGAAGTATCCGCATTTATTTCCGAGTTAATCGATGTGAGTCTCGAACTTTAAATCTTATGATTGTTAACTCATTGGTGGTAATATGTGTTGTTACATGAGCATGGTTAATTGATGCATAAATTTTAGTTGACTTGCGTCGTAAATTTCGGGACGAAATTTCTTTAAGGAGGATATATTGTAGCGACCCGAATAATTTTAATGTTTGAGAAAATATGGTTTTATTGGTGAATAATTGACTTAAGGACCTAAGCGTATGAATCGAGAGTTGAGGGGTAAATGTGTAGTTTATTGATTCATGGGTATAAATAGGTGTGTGTGTGTGTGTTAGAGGATTATTTGCATTCCCCATTTCTCTCTCTCATCCGGTCTCTCCACTCTCTCCACCGGCTCTCTTTCTCTCTCTTTTCCTCTCACACAAAACTCCACCTCACACCCCAAAATCTTTGAGATTCAACCTCCCACCGGCCTTGCAATCACGTTCATAAGCTCGGAAATCTTTGGGTTGAGTTCGAATCGAAGTTTCAAGGTTCGAAAGTCTAGGGCTCGTTCAATAACGCGTGAATCTCGTCCATTGTTTCGAGGTAGGAACTTCTTGACCTCTCTTATATGTTTATCTGTTGTTTTGGTGTTGAATCAAGGTGTGGATTGTTGAGTTTTGGTTGTAGTTGATGTCCAGAAAATCTGCAGAAATCGCCCCTCGAAACCTCGCCGTATCGATACAGATTTTGCGCTGTATCGATACGGTAAACCTTCGATTTCGGACAACCTGTTCCATATCGATACGGCTTTTACCCGTATCGATACGGGGAGCTTAACTCCAGGTTTTGCTCCTGTTGATCCTTTGTTGACTATTTTGACTCCCGACCACTTCTAAACCCCTTGAAACACCTTCTAATTGATCTCAAGCTCGTTCTTTTGGCTTCTTGCAACTTTTCGATGCTTCCTTTGTCCGTTGGCCTTCCGTTGACACAAATTGAACATGGTACCACATGGTTAAATGTTGCTAAGTTGCTTATTGGTTGACAATTGGCATATGTGACCGTTTGTGATGCTTTTGTGATAGTATTGGCTTGTTATATGACATTACGCTTAAGAATGTGATCTCGGGAAGTCATAGCTTGCATGTTAGTTGAGAATTGGGTCGTTTGAGGTCGGATGGTGGTTTAGGGAGTCCCGTGCACAAGGGGGTGGTAACACGGTGACACACAAGGGTTTCGTACTCAAGGGGTGGTAATACGGTAACCCGGTGTTATAGGGATCACTGTGACGCAAGGGGTGGTAACACGGTAACCCTCGTAGTGGTGTACGGTAACGCAAGGGGTGGAGATACCGATGATGGGAGTTTGGTTTGGTGAGTTGAGTTGGGATGTTTAAATTGTTGAGTCTCGTAATTGATGCACATAGTCGAAGTCGAGGTTTAGATTGTGGATCGATTGATCTTGAGTACTGAGCTTTGTTTCCATACCTTCTTTCTATTGCATCAATCGACATGCGTACATATAATTTTGGTTAAGATTTTCCTACTGGGCTTTGTAGCTCAACAAAATCCTTCTTTTCAGGTACCAATGCCGGACTTTAGCCTCATGCGTGCATGCTTGGATTGTGAACAAGTTTTTGGAAGCCTATTGCACCTAGTTACTTTTTCATCTTGTAATAGTTTAGCTTTTGGTCAAGATGGCTTTGTAACTAAGAATTCATGAATTATCTTTTGACTAAGTTTGTAAATTTACCTAAGCTAATTTGGGCCGTGGAGCCAAAGTTGTATAATTTTTCAATGTAGCGACTTGTCTGTGATTTGAAACAGGTGGGGTTACTATTTTTTGGGGACATGTTGGCTAGCGAAGCTCTTTTATTTAAAATGTACTACTTAATTTATGTTGAAAATCCAGGTCGTGACAGTTTTAATTGCCAAAGTACTTCTAAATTCAAAAGTTCCTCGTCCATAAATTGTTGATGGACGCACTGGAGGGATTGTCCAGTGATTCAATTGTTCTTGCACATTGTCATATTCTACTAATTCGGAATTTTTAATTCTATCATTATCAGATCTAAATAATCTTCTCATTTTGAGATGATTGTGTTAGTGCTCATATAAATTATTTTCTTATGATTTTGCCTTCTTTTTTTTTTTAACATTATAAATAGCACGTCTGTCAACGGTTTACCGGAGCAAGGCCAAATTACCCTAACCGGGTCCTCATGGCCGGACAAATCCGAACGCGACTTGAGTGACTTCCCACTACCCATAATGATATCTTACATTTAAAAATTTTCTGTTAAGTTTTATTAAAAAGGCTTCATCATAAGTAATAACTTATATTTGCACTAACAAATTAATTACGCCATTTCTGGCTCTGATACCAAATAAGTAAATGGATCGAAATAAGAAGAGGACTAACCTTATTATTCAGAAGGCCGAAGCCAATATTACAACAGGAGAGGGAGGAGAATACAGCGGAAGAGAGAAGGGAGAGTTAGGATTTTAGAGAGAGAGAGGGTAATCCTGAAAAACCTGCCTAAACATACAGACTCCATACTAGTTATAGACTCAAAGAAAACCAAATGAAAATGAAATGATATACAAATTTCACCCAAATGAAATGAAGATTCCTGCCGGGTACACCTGGGGCCCCATCGACGCACTAATCTTCACCGAAAGTGGGGTGCCATCATTTCGACTTCATAATTGAGTCACTACCTGTAGAGACTCGCAAATTTATTGTTAATTCGAAAGTCGTTTAATGGTTAATGAAATTGCGTAAATTAATAAGGTTGTACGTACGTTTGTAGGGGGTGTACGGATATACGATTACTGTGGTGTATCGGACTCTCGTAGAATAGTAAAATGTTAGTTTTGATGTTGTAATGATGTTTGGAAGTGTTGGTACCAAGTCGGGTTCGTTTCGGTGTCCGTTGGAAAATTCTTTTTTTTCTGCCCAGCTTGTACCGGTACAGCCTTTTCCCAGTACCGGTACATGGTGTCCAGAAGTTGTGGTTTTTGACAGTTTAAAGGTTCATGTACCGGTACATCCTTTTCCCAGTACCGGTACAAGCTGTGTTTTCTGCAGATTTTCAGCATGCTTTTTGGACCACTATAAATACCCTTATGTCATTTCTCACACCCAAAGGCCACAAAAATAGATCTCAAAACCCTCTCTCACCTACCCAACTCCAATCTCACCCAAAACTCTCGATTTCAAGCGCAAATCTTCAAGATCCAAGGGTTTTCTTCCTCAAAATCTCAAGATTCTTACATTTGGTGAACGAAGGGTGAGTTATATGTTCTTGTTCTCACTCCTTGATGCTTACCCACGTTTTTCTCTCTCTCTCTCTTCGATCATTGGTTGATCTTTGCTCGTTATTCATGTTTTTGGACTTTATTTACTCTAGATCTTGTATCCAAGCTCGGGTGAGGCTCGTCTTTGAGGGATTCAAGCTTGTTGCTTTTGATAGACCTAGGATGTTGCTCAAAACCCATCTTGGTAAGGATTTCTCTCTTCCTCTACATGTTTTGAGGTGACTATGTGTGATTTAGATGTGTATTTGCTATACGTGGTTGAATAGAATGTTTTATGGTTAAAAGATTGCATATTCTTTTTTTTGATAGTGGTATTGTGGTGACAAGTGATATGGTCCATGAATGAGATGTGTCGTATTTGATAATATCGGTGTGTGAGGAATGAGCCTATGGCAATAGTATAAATTGTGACGATTGTATGGTGGTTGTTGTTGTGAAGTGAATGGGGGTTAGTGTGACGCAAGGGGTGGAAACACACGGTTCGCAAGGGGTGGAGTTTGTTATGACGCAAGGGGTGGGAACACAATCTCGTAAGGGGTGGAAATTCGTTGGAAGAGGTGTGTGCATGTGTGTGTTCGTATGGGTTTGCGATTGGGAATTGTTATGATATTTGAAAATGGGTGTTGGTGTGCTTTGTTTCGATTTTGTCGTTTAATTTGATCCACTTTCATTTTCATGCTTATCATCTCACTGCATGTAGATTTTGTGGAGAATTTCCTACTGGGCTCTAGTAGCTCAACAAAATCCTTATTTTCAGGTTCGAACGCAGGGCAGTAGGTTGCATGACTCGGCGTAGTTGGAAACGAAGAACATTTTGGAAGCTAACTTGATTTAATTACTTGCTCATCTTTAGAATAGACTTACTTTTGATCAAAGATGACTTTGTAACTAATTTTACTCCAGGATTATCTTTTGTCTAAAGTTGTAATATTCGAAACTCAATAGTATTTGTTTTAACTTAATTTGGCCGAGATGCCAACGTTGTAATTGTTAAAACTTGTGGTTTTGGTTGTAATTAAGCAGGTGGGAAATTCATTTTGGGTATTGTCTAGATTACGCGAGATTCTTTTATTAAAATGATTGATTATATTATGTTTAAAATCGAGGGCGTGACAAATTGGTATCAAAGCGTCTAGGTTTGAATACTTTGAGACCGTGGGGAGACTTCTAGTCTCATGGGTTTAAAACGTCACGTCTTCTTGCATTTACATTTAAATAGAACGAAGTGCTGTTATCGACTCGTGTTATAAGTTGGGGGCTTGACCATGTAGGTGATGTGGTTGCCGTTGATTGTTCCCTTTCTTCGACTTTTGTGACGGCTTGAAACTACTTGTTCTGCGAATACATGTGTTTGTAGAAAGTTACGTCTTAACATGGTTGATGTGATGTGATGTGATTAGGCTTGGCTTTGTGGCGGTTACGTTTTATTGAATATTCTATGTGTCTATTTATGTTTTACGCTGCCCACACTTGGTGCCGGTTTGCATTATTCCGAGTGATAGAGTTTGAATCTATAGTGTATCGAATATGTTCATGTTAGGAGATGTTTTGATTACTAAAGGTGGATGAATATGATATGTGTGAAACTCATTCTTCTAAGATTTTGAGAATCAAATTCCGGATATTCAACCTGAAGTGCGACTGGCCATCGTGACTTCATGATTGAACATCTAGAAGAGATGCTCCTTAAACATGCTGAACAATGGAAAGATTTACATTTTTCTATAAAACTAAATCCAGATAGATCATGCGATATCGTAGTCAAAAAAAAATTGTACTTGCTCGTTGATGTCAAGCTTTCGTATATGGGAATACTTTGATATGTAAATTCAAGCTGCAAAAGAACAAAGAGTAACGTTATATCGAGTATGCTTGCTTAATGACCTCGTGTTGTCTAGTGAGTTCATTGTGAATGTGTCACTATACTTTAAAGATGTGTGCTATAGTGTTATAGTGAGAAACTGCTTGGTTTACAAATAAGTTGGGGAAAATAATTGTCGATAGTGACTTTCTGAAGTTTGAGATAATATCAAGACAGGGTGTAAAGCGTTACGTCTCTGAGTCAAAGGAATTCAACGACTTTTCTTCTAGATCAGTTACTCCGAAGGTTTTGCTTAAGTAGGTGTTTGATTTTGAAGGGAGCGTTAGTGTTGGAGGGGCCTAGTGCCTACTAGGATCTAAACCAAAGTTAGTGGATAGATTGGTGGAAGGTTATCATCTGTTGTGGGAGTTTGCAAGTAAGGAATGTTATAGGAAATGGGTAATGTGAGATGGTCAATGGTTGGGTAAAAGTTAGAAGTGGGGATAACCGTATTATATAAAAAGTCAGGTGTAGCATAAATAAGGGTTATTTTATGAAATGAAGATTTGGATATCTGATGGAGCAATTGGAATAGAAAATGGATTATACTTTTGACGATAACTTGATAGGCAAATCGTTGATGTGGTATATGGGTTAATTGATGTCGTAATGTGACGTTGAGTAGTAGAGCGCCTATTTGACACCTGTGGTACGGGGAATGGAATTTGGTGAAATTGCTTGGCAAGAACTTATGGTTGATAAGTGTTGAGGGGTTATATAGCTAGAGGACTCTATGGATATTGGTAGTTAGACTATTAATGCGCGGTGATATCATGAAAGGGATCTGTTAGGTGGTAAAATAAAAAAATAAAAATCAAGGACAATTGTAAGGATGTGACTTAAGTCGAGTGGTCGATGAAGTCATGCGGTAAGAAACCTGTTTAAAGCTAGGGCGATACGAATGCGATCTATTATAGTTGATAATGAAGTGGAGTGTAGTCGGTATCCAGAATTGGAATGGTGAAGATTTTGGGATGATTGGCGATTGGGGAAGGTGGATGTTGTGAGTTAAGGAATTTGAGTTTAGAGATCGCGTATGGGGGTATTCTGTGACGTAGACTTGAGACTGACAACCATAGAGGACGTGAACACTTATTATGAAACAACATGATGATGGATTGACATTATTCGATGAGGGATCATGATTGATATGGAAAACAGAGAAAAAGGGATTGGATAGATGATAAATATATATATATATATTGACAACTTAAGGACTGAAAGGTTGATGTGGGAGCGTCCGTGATGCCGTGATTGTTGATCCAATTATATTAGATTGCTTGATGTCGCTGCACGAGATTGAGGCTTAGATATTTATTAAATATGTGGGGTGCGATAAATGGGCTACGATTATCAACCTATTGTGAGAAGATATGCATTTTGGGTCAGAACTTGTGTGGTGTAAATAAAATGCATTGTCGATATATTGAGTCGCGTTAGAATGATTTGATGTAGATATTATTTGGTTGATAATGACAATGAGTTGATTTGCAATGTGAAAGATTTGATTTTGTGTCCTTATCGAAATTGTGAAGATGAATTGATCTATACTAAATCGATCTTTTAAGTTGGTTTGATGAGTGTATTTTATTATAAATTGCTTGGAGATAGATAAATATGTGATATTGAAGTTGTTCTAATGAATAAGATTGAGTGGTAGTAGCAAAGGAAATTGTAAGGTGAGTATTTTGCTGCAACGCAAGGGGTGGAAATGCAGAGTGTTATGAGTATGAGTCCATGAGCTAAATTGCGAAATGTCGTTGTTCATACCTTAGTTGCGTGTTGTTACTCTCAAACTTGAAATCTATGTTTATGTTGGGTCAAAAGAAAAGGGAGACAAGATAAATGCTTGGAAGTTGAATTTTTTTTTATAATGAAAATGGTCTTGGTAACTGCTGATGGGAATTAGAATTAAACTGAGTAATCATATAAGAACGGTGAACTTGAGTTGATAGAGTGGGTTGCAAAAAAAAAATGTGTGTCTGCGCTTGTTGTCTTTCTCTTTCTTTATAGCCTTCCCGATTATCGTGGTTTGTTATTCTGATGTCGGCTCAGTAAGTTGTTTGGTAGGAAGACTTGTTAATACTTGAGGTGCGATCGCCATCGTGAAAAGTTTATGAGAGACGATTGCATGTTTAAAAAAAAAGGGGAGGAAGAAGCTTATCATAATTAGATTTTGGTAGGTGATAACTTGAGCCTGAAGGATAAGTTGTGGGTGTGTGAAAATGAGTGAAACCATGGCATGCTGCCGTTAACATGAAAATGTAGGAATGAGGGGACACGAGGGAGGACACGATAAGTGTTAACCGGAGATTTACGAGGTTAAATAGGGTAGTCGTGTGAGTTCTTTAGTGTTGTGTTGCAGTTTGATTCAGAGTGTCCTTGTTATCTATGTGGTTGGAATCTGTCATATGTTTTCCCTGCTACTTTTTTGTATAACTCGATTAGGGAGCTAGATGTGAGAGGTTTCCGCGGTATATCAATCCCTAGTTCAGAGTGGTTACTGGTTCGTAGTAAGAAAAATAGTGGATTTGAGAGCTGACCTAGATTGTTTCAATATTGTATCGCAAGACACGTGTACAAGCAGGAATACAATGCATGATTTACTGAGTAACTAGGCCCTTGGAACCGAAAGAAGTGTTAATAGCCTTGAAGTGTAAGGAGTTTAACTTTGATGAGTTGGTGTTCATGACGGAACCGAGGATGGTAAATCAGCCTGTAGTTTGATCGTTGGATCTTGAGTTACTTACGAAACTAAGTTTAATGTGGATCCTTTCGGTGATTATGAACCTTATTTGTAAGTTAGGTCACCCCTATTCTAAGAGTTTTAGTTCTTTCTTTCGACGGACCGTGCGAACTTAGCTATAATCTTGTGGGGATACCTTCGAGTCTGGATGCCGCAAGGTGGAAATGTTAAAATCGGGGTTTGAATCCAAAATGGTTCTTGTGACTTCGGGGGATTTAAATCTCATGCGATAAGAAAAGAGACAAATTTCTGTTGTATGAAGCATATAATAGATCAAGTGGTACCAGGTGATTAGATGACTTTTAAGAATTCGCTCAGAATGCCAATGGGTAGATGAGAACTTCCTTGATTTTATTGCGGTAGAGATTATTTGAATACTCTAGTCTAGTATGTGAAAATTTTGATTTATTGGTTGATGTTGATTGAGGAAGATGAGGATCGGAGTTTTTATGAACATTTTGATGCGTCCTTCATGGTAGGTTGAGTACTTATTTGAATAAGATACACGGAATAGGAATGCGAATGTAAGAATTTGGAGAACGTGGGGGCACAAGTTATTAGATCTCTATGTGATTATCGTGTAATTATGTGAGAATTAGACCTATTGTATAAATGTTCGAACCTGAGGTAACTGTGAACATCGTAATTTGATAAGGAGGATTAGAGGTTGACGCATATCCTAAGGAGAAACCGACATGTATCCTAGGTTCACGTGAACAAGTTTTGAGGGTTATGACAATCCCGTTAGTATGAGTTCTTTGGAGAAATTGAGGTAGGGAAGAATCGACTTGGGGAAAAAGGAGGACTAGGTTAGAGAGAGGAGTATCCGAAAATTATTTCCGAATTGAATCAATGTGAGTCTAGAATTTCGACTTTATGATTGTTAATTCGTTGTTTGGCAATATGTGTTGTGGCATGAGCATGTTTACTTGATGCACGATATTGTTTGACTTGAATTACAAATTTCGGGACGAAATTTCTTTAAGGAGGATAGATTGTAGAGACTCACAAATTTATTGTTAATTCGAAAGTCGTTTAATGGTTAATGAAATTGCGTAAATTAATAAGGTTGTACGTACGTTTGTAGGGGGTGTACGGATATACGATTACTGTGGTGTATCGGACTCTCGTAGAATAGTAAAATGTTAGTTTTGATGTTGTAATGATGTTTGGAAGTGTTGGTACCAAGTCGGGTTCGTTTCGGTGTCCGTTGGAAAATTCTTTTTTTTCTGCCCAGCTTGTACCGGTACAGCCTTTTCCTAGTACCGGTACATGGTGTCCAGAAGTTGTGGTTTTTGACAGTTTGAAGGTTCATGTACCGGTACAGCCTTTTCCCAGTACCGGTACAAGCTGTGTTTTCTGCAGATTTTCAGCACGTTTTTTGGACCACTATAAATACCCTTATGTCATTTCTCACACCCAAAGGCCACAAAAATAGATCTCAAAACCCTCTCTCACCTACCCAACTCCAATCTCACCCAAAACTCTCGATTTCAAGCGCAAATCTTCAGGATCCAAGGGTTTTCTTCCTCAAAATCTCACGATTCTTACATTTGGTGAACGAAGGGTGAGTTATATGTTCTTGTTCTCCCTCCTTGATGCTTACCCACGTTTTTCTCTCTCTCTCTCTCTTCGATCATTGGTTGATCTTTGCTCGTTATTCATGTTTTTGGACTTTATTTACTCTAGATCTTGTATCCAAGCTCGGGTGAGGCTCGTCTTTGAGGGATTCAAGCTTGTTGCTTTTGATAGACCTAGGGTGTTGCTCAAAACCCATCTTGGTAAGGATTTCTCTCTTTCTCTACATGTTTTGAGGTGACTATGTGTGATTTAAATGTGTATTTGCTATACGTGGTTGAATAGAATGTTTTATGGTTAAAAGATTGCATATTCTTTTTTTTGATAGTGGTATTGTGGTGACAAGTGATATGGTCCATGAATGAGATGTGTCGTATTTGATAATATCGGTGTGTGAGGAATGAGCCTATGGCAATAGTATAAATTGTGACGATTGTATGGTGGTTGTTGTTGTGAAGTGAATGGGGGTTAGTGTGACGCAAGGGGTGGAAACACACGGTTCGCAAGGGGTGGAGTTTGTTGTGACGCAAGGGGTGGGAACACAATCTCGCAAGGGGTGGAAATTCGTTGGAAGAGGTGTGTGCATGTGTGTGTTCGTATGGGTTTGCGATTGGGGATTGTTATGATATTTGAAAATGGGTGTTGGTGTGCTTTGTTTCGATTTTGTCGTTTAATTTGATCCACTTTCATTTTCATGATTATCATCTCACTGCATGTAGATTTTGTGGAGAATTTCCTACTGGGCACTAGTAGCTCAACAAAATCCTTATTTTCAGGTTCGAACGCAGGGCAGTAGGTTGCATGACTCGGCGTAGTTGGAAACGAAGAACATTTTGGAAGCTAATTTGATTTAATTACTTGCTCATCTTTAGAATAGACTTACTTTTGATCAAAGATGACCTTGTAACTAATTTTACTCCAGGATTATCTTTTGTCTAAAGTTGTAATATTCGAAACTCAATAGTATTTGTATTTAACTTAATTTGGCCGAGATGCCAACGTTGTAATTGTTAAAACTTGTGGTTTTGGTTGTAATTAAGCAGGTGGGAAATTCATTTTGGGTATTGTCTAGATTACGCGAGATTCTTTTACTAAAATGATTGATTATATTATGTTTAAAATGGAGGGCTTGACACTACCAGCTCCACTATTGGGTCTGCTTTTTCACCGAAAGTTATTTGGCATTTTACCAAATTATTGATGCTTTCCTTGCCTTTTTTGGATTGAGACAGACGCTCAGCCATGAGTTCTGTCATGCTGTCCCAGAAATCACCTAAAGTAGGTGTGTCCATATTGGTTTCATCCTCATAGGGATCCTGTGACTCCCCAGCTAGGCATGTGAAGGGATTATTGTCTTCATCCTTGGATTTGGCTGATGTCATTGATTCGTCATCAGTTGTGTCGGTCTGGACAGTTTGGAGGAATTGCTCCTTCATGAAATCCATTGTTTCCATATATTGGGACTTAATTTCCCATGGATCATTTTTCCATTGTTCATCCTGAGATTCCAGGATCATAATTGTTTCTGTAGTTTCCAATAATTTGAAAACTTCTTCAGTTTGGACCACTTCCTTCATTGAAAGTGATGACGAGGATGCTGAAGCTGCATCTTGAAGTGATGGAAATTGAAGTTTTTGAGCCTGCAAGTAGGCTTCCACATCTTCTTGGGTAACTCTTGGTTTACCCTTGCCACGAGAATTATTTCCTCGACCACGTCCTCTGTCAGGAGGTCTATTCATCTGCAAAATTATGCACGAGATAAAACATTTAGTCTATTCTGAATCTGCTGAATTCGTTTCTTATTACTGCGATTCGCAATTGAATCTTCTTCCTCATCATCAGAGTATCCATATTCTTCATAAAATTGGCAAATGGCTTTTATGCCATTCATCCATCTTTTTAAATAAAATCTGGTGGGAAGATATTTTAAGAAATATTGTTCCCTATTGGCCATAATATGCTTATTCATGGCTTTCCTGAATTTTTTTATCTTTTTCAATAATAAATTTTAGCCTAGATTGGGCTATTGAAGGAGCAGCCTGTTTGATGAAAGATTCATCCATATTGCTAGAAGAAGCATGTATTTCTTCAACCTTTTGTCGGCTGATTGGCAACATTAGCCCTGTAAAAATTCACGAGTGAGAAAATCAGGAAGAGAATTATTTTCTCATTTTATATATTCTATATCAAAATCAAATGCAGATAATTCTGACTGCCATCTAGCAAAAATTTGCTTTGAAGCCAGGTTTTTAATATCTTGTTTTGAAATCTGTTTTGCTGCATTGCAGTCAACTTTAATTAAGAAATGTTGATTTAACAAATCATCTTGGAATTTATTTATACATTTGATAATAGAAAGTATTTCTTTCTTTATTGTGCTATAATTAGCTTGAGCATTCTTAAAAAGTCCAGAAGTAAATCTGACTAACTCTTCCTTAGAAGTATTAGGATTATATTGTTTTAGAATACCACCATATCCAATATTAGAGGCATCTGTCTCAACTATTTTGCTCCATTCTGGATTGGCAATTGCCAAACAAGGTAGCTGCTTAGCTTTTAGTTTGATTTTTTGGACAGCTCTAGTGTGTATTTCTGTCCATGGTGGAGGATTCTTCTTCAGTCTATCATAAAGGGGTGCAGAATCCTGGGTTAATTCTTTATAATAGTCTCCGATATAATTGAGACTACCAAGAAATCTCTGTAACTGAGTTTTCTCTCTTAATTCATCTGGAAATTTGGAAGCAAATTCTATGCTTCTATCAATGGGAATAATTTTCCCTTGGTGAATATTGTGTCCTAAGAATCTGACATTAGTTTGAAATAATTTCATCTTAGGGGCAGAAACAACGAGTCCATTCCTCTTAATAACATCTTTAAAAATTCTAAGATGTTTAATATGTTGATCTATGTTCTGAGAAAATATTAGAACATCATCAATATAACAAATTGCAAATTCAGCATATGGATAAAAAATATCATTCATAATATTCTGAAATTCTGAAGGTGCATTCTTCAGACCAAATGGCATCACATTCCATTCGAAATGACCAAAAGGAATAGTGAATGTAGTTTTATATCTGTCAGATTCCGCTATTTGAATCTGCCAATATCCCGATTTTAAATCAAACTTAGAAAAGATGACTGCTTTATTCAGTCGATCCAACAAATCTTTTTTATTAGGAATAGGATATCTTATCACATTAAAACTTCATTAAGGGGTTTGTAGTTAATAACTAGTCTTGGAACCCCTCGTTCCTTCTCCGCATTCTTATTAACATAGAAAGCTGTACAGCTCCAAGGAGAATAGCTTTTTCTAATTAATTGTTTTTTGAGTAGACTGTCAATTTTATTTTGACACATTTTTAAATATTCTTGTTTCATTTGAGAAGGCCTTGCTTTTGTAGGAATTTTTCTTTCATTAAAATCCTTCTCATAAGGAAGTGAAACAATATATTTCTTTCTATCCCAAAAAGCATTAGGGATGTCACTGCAAATTTCTTTATTGAAATTTTCTTGAATTTGAGAAATTTTCTCTTTCATTGTGGGATTTTGGAGTGTTTCTTCAATTCCCATTATCCAAATTTCTTTTTGAAGGAAATTTATCTGTTTATCCTTATTGGATATTTTTCTCATAATGTCATTTACTTATTTGGTATCAGAGCCAGAAATGGCGTAATTAATTTGTTAATGCAAATATAAGTTATTACTTATGATGAAGCCTTTTTAATAAAACTTAACAGAAAATTTTTAAATGTAAGATATCATTATGGGAGTCACAGGATCTCAAGACTCTTGCATCAGGGGTTAAGTCTTTCCATCTGCGTATAGGTGTTCTTTCTTTTGTATTTGTTGGAGTTATTTCTCTCCTTAATGGGGTTTGTAGTTGAGTTGGATTTATAACTATTGTGGTCCCTTTGATGGGCTTATTTATCTTGTCGGTTCGGTTGTTTGGCGCGGTTATCTCGTGAACTCTCACACAATGGATGTAGTGTCCTATACTTATTTCACCTAGCTTCTTTGCAGTCCATATTCAAATTACGAGATGTAGTCGCATCTTAGTAATTTCTCAAGAATAAATGATCCAAATTAATTTGTGAAATACAGTTACCGTTAAGAATTTGTAAACAAAACTAAATCATTAAGATACCGTTAAAAGATTTTAATGGCACGAACTGTCCTTTGCAGTTCGGAAACAGATTGAAGCTGAATTCTTAGTTTTACTCCCTCCGTCCCATAATGTTTGTTCGGTCCGCAAAACGATGACGTAAAAATAATATTCCCTCCGTCCCCTTTTTAAAGTCCAGTATTCCATTTTGGGCTGTCCCTTAATAAGTGTCCATTTTGTAAAGTTAGTGAGTAAAAATTGGTACATTTTCTATTTTGCCCCTAAAAGTAGATTCTATTTTAAAAAGTTAGTGAGTAAAAGTGTAATGATAATATCTCCATAGAAGGTAAGTAGGGAAAGTGGAAGTAAAAGTTGATGTACAAGGTGTAATGATGATGTTTTCTTAATAAGTTGGAGTTACGAAACGGGACATTTAAAAAGGGACGGAGGGAGTACAATTTTTGCAAGAAAAATTCAATTTTTTTTTACAACAATTCATTAGTTATTGATCAGTTCTTGTAATTTATGAAAAAAGTTAAGAATTTTTTAGTGAAAGAAATACATTATTATTTTTTAATCCACGTTTTGCGGACCGGATAAACATTTTGGAACAGAGTGAGTATTTTATTTCCTTACCTCTTATTAAGGCATTAGGCTCACCTTTACCTTTTTCTTTAATGGAGGAGGAAAGGACATTGTGCTCACCTTGTAAAGCAAATTCTACTACACGTTTAATCAGTACCAGATCTGTATTTCGGGGAAGATTATTGGAGTAATTTCTCCGGAAGCACCGTCACGGGCCTTTTCCCACCTATGCGGCAGTGGTGTTCCAACTTCCACGGCCTTTTTCATCACACTTGATGCGGGTCCGCACATTTGTTTTGTAGGTTGTTTTACCTTTACTTCTAGACCAAACAGGGCAACATTTCGTGCTTTCACAGCCCCCCTCCCCCCCCTCTCTCTAGAAAACTCTGCTTATAAATAAGACACCAACTTTTTCTTCTCTCCTCAAGCATTCAAAGCTCCAAACAACCACCCGACTTTTCTCTGTACACTCCACCCTCTTTCCAAGCTCTGATTGCTTTTTACTTTTCTAACCACAATATATTACAAACCCTTTATTTGGGGAAAGCTATGGCGGCTGTTGGCAAACTCTCTGCCGCGGCGGCGGCGGCGGTTATGGTGGTTGTAGCCGTTGTTACGGTTTCAGCCGATCCTGATTTGCTTCAAGATGTTTGCGTCGCCGATCTTGCTTCCGGTACCCATTTCCAAAACCCCTTTCCAACTTTTTCTTCATTTTTTCATCAATTGGCAACACTTTCTTGTACTGTATGGGTATTCTGATTAATTATTGTGGTAAAAATCCGTCATTTAGAGTCTTTCGTAAACTTTTCGAAGCTCGGCTCGGAAAGTTTTTTTTAGTTCATTCACTTATTAAACGAATCAAATTCGAGACTTAATTTTAGGCCCGTTTAGTAAAAAGATATACACTTTCAAAATGGATTAGACTCGCAAACCTAAATTGATACTGTAAATAATAGTAGTATTTTTTGGGGTCTATTGGTAATTATTATTTTGCTGCGATATTATTTGAGAATTGTTTTTTTTTTTTTTTGCCCATATCATATGCTCAAGAGACAAAAGAAAGGAGTTGTTCAAAGTTTTGCCCAAAATATGCTCAAGAGACAAAAGAGAGGAGTTGTTCAAAGTTTTGCCCAAAACAAGCATTCTCTCAACCACCGTCACTACGTCGGAGCACGTCTTTATAGTGAAAATTTTATTTGGGATGCGAAAGTCGAGGATAATGTATGATATTTTTTGCTTTTCAAAGTTCATCACAAATAAGCTCGAGCTTGACACATTTACCCGGAAAAAAAAAAAAGAGCTCGAGCTTGACACAAGCCTGGGCTAACTCGGCTCAAGCTTGGCACGTCAAATTTGCTTGGCCGCTCAAAACTTAACAAACGCATACTAAATTTCGGTTTGACTCGACTCGCTCACGCGCTTTGGTACTCTGTTTCTTAGCCCGCACAATATCATGTTTGACTAATAAATTAGCCAAGTCTTCATCCCCATCGTTTTCTTAATCAATGGCCAAATAAATCCCTTCTCATTTATTGTTCCAAAAAACCCGTGTCGCTTTTTCATCCCCTCTCTATCGAGAAAGAAATTATTCAGTGGTCCAGGCCATGATTACAATCACATATTGTTGTTAGTTTCTTTTGGTCCGGTGTGCAATTTCGGAAGGAATTGTGTCGGATTTGGAGTAGAAAGGCTACTATCAGTTGTATGGGACCTCGAAATGAATTTTACATAGTCCGATTCGGTGTACACATAGTTTTTTTTGTTTTTTATTTTATAATTATTATTGAATAAAGGGTGTGATTATTTTGCGACATTGTACAGTTACAAAAATATGAGAGCAACCACTTGGTGCATATATTGTCAAAGATTAGGTCTATCTCCAATCTTTTCCCGCCCATACTCCCAATGATTGAGAGCTAGATGGGTTCTATTATTGTTTAATTTGTTATAGAGCTACAGAAGAGTAAAGAAACGGGCACTGCTCCTCTCTAGTCCTTTAGCCCGTGTAATGACTTTTTACAAATCTTTTTTGGGTTCACTTTGCTATAAAGAACCATTCTTTCATAGCTCATTGAAAACATCAAACTTGTCCGCAATACATTTACCTTGGAGTGAAGGTTTCCAATTCAGTATATGACTTTTTTTTCAAGATAAATGTGTTTTTAGATTATATTAATCGAGATCCAAACAACATGAATTTTTACAAGGTTGAGGTCCTTGACAAGCTCTAAAAGATAAACGGTATGGATCCTGAAAAAACATGTAAATAACCCAACAGGACCATCCAATGACTGGGTAGGATCCTCCTCCCAAAGAAGAAGAGTTTTCTCTACATTTCAACCCCATGTGCTTCCATTAGTCCTCACCAGTTTATGATGTTAGAAAATGGAAACCAGATCCCATGTGCCCTACGAATATCTATTACTGGTTCTCCCCAAACTAATTAAATATGTGTGCCCCTTAATACAGGAGTGAAGTTGAATGGATTTTCATGCAAGCCGACCTTCAATGCATCAGACTTCTTCTTTGATGGGCTAGCCAAATCAGGCCTAACCAACAACACAATGGGCTCAAAGGTGACTCCAGCCAATGTGGAGAAAATCCCAGGGCTCAACACCCTTGGCGTCTCCCTCTCCCGTATCGACTATGCACCGGACGGGCTTAACCCTCCCCACACCCACCCACGGGCCACCGAGATAGTCTTCGTGCTCGATGGCGAATTGGATGTGGGTTTTATCACCACTGCCAATGTACTTGTTTCCAAAACGATCAAGACGGGTGAGATATTTGTGTTTCCAAGGGGTTTGGTTCATTTCCAAAAGAACAATGGGAAGGTTCCGGCGGCTGTTATTGCCGCCTTCAACAGCCAGTTGCCCGGCACACAGTCCATTGCCGCGACACTGTTTGCGGCGACGCCCACTGTGCCGGACCACGTGCTGACCAAGGCTTTCCAGGTTGGGACCAAGGAGATTGAGAAAATCAAGTCCAGACTTGCACCAAAGTAGGGACAATATATAGATTTTATGGGGGATATTGTTGTTTTCTTTGTTATTCAAGTGATAAAGGATTCAATTGATTAACTTATGAATTTCATTTGTATGGGAACATGTCTTATTCTCCTACTCCAAGATATGAATTTCGTTTGTATTTGAATCTCTACATGTCATAATATTTCTCCTATGGGTTGAGAGCTCAGTAGTCAATATTGATCATCATTGTCCTTTGGAAAGGAAATGTGAAAATAAAGCACATGAAGAACAAAAAGAGCATCAAATTAATAAAGGAAGTCTGTGTGGTATTTATAGAGTTGAGTGACTTGGCTCAACAAGTATAATTATCTGCTCTCATTGTATGAGACAAATTTGAGTTACAAAAATCAGCTATATATCCACAATAAATTTAAGTAGTGTAGGATTGTTGCATACATGATTTTTTTCAATATGTGAGTCTTGTGCACTGAATCCTAACTACACGTACGGACAGTTACAAATACTGCAGGTTGGTTTGTGACTAATCTTTTATGGATGATAGTATGTATGTTGCTCTTGCTATTGGTTAACATTTGATTACAGTGCAGAGATATTAAGCCTCATTCCGCTAAGGAAATAAATTCTTATTTTTATTTTTCAAATAAGTACTATATATTTTTTGAATAAAATGTGATGTATTGTGAGAGAATGGCCTGTCTCGTATAACGAGAAATGATTACTTAAAAAATAAGAACCCTAGCGGAACAAGGCCTAGAGCATCTCCAATCCTTCCCCATTTTAAAATTTGGGTAAAAGCATTAGAAACCCATCTCTAATGCTTACCCAAATGTGTACCCATTTTTGAGTTTCACCCTTTTGCATCCCCAAACTAAGGGGTAACACAACCTCTTACTCATTCTTACCCATTTTTTTTCCAACTGCTATTTTGAGAGAGCATCGCCGGAGCTTTTGATCTGATGTCGGAGTTTTGCCGGGACTTCAATTCGCCAGCTCTTTCAATCTGATGTCGGAGCTTTGCCGGGACTTCGCCGAATCTTTCAGTATGATGTCGAAGCTTTGTTGGAACTGATATTCTCCTAGCTATCTCTTATTTACATGTATGCCATTGGGTATTTCAAAAATAAATAAATTTGGGTGGAAATTGAGTTTTGCCAGTGATGATGCTCCTATCCAGATCAAGTTTTTACACAATTTTAACTGAAATTTGGGTTAAAAAAAGGTTAGGGCTGGTCCTGGAGATGCTATGGATCTCTTAAGCTTTTTTTTAAAGTGTAAATCAAGTTCCTTGCTTTACCTACCAACCGGTAGAGCCGACGTCCTTTTTTGCCATCTGGGTAGGAAAACAACTCTTCATTTGCTTAATCATTACACAAAGTGTGGTTTCACTTTTAGTTATGCTGTGATAATAATTGGGTCCCCCAAAACTCCATTGGTTATTGACCCAATCCTGCATTTCGTGCAAATGAACCAATGTTTTCAACCCTCATCAGCGTGACACAAGAGCATGACACAAGGTTGTGCATAAATTGCTTTGAGGACTTTCTAGCTAGAGATAGAAAAAGCGAGAGAAAGAAAGCCAAGTACAAAGAATAGGGTTTCGGGGGACGCTGCCGCCTCCTCCCCCACCACACTCGCACCGCCACAGCACCAGCATCTCTGGTCCCCTCCGTTCAAACGCTCCAGTGGATTGGAGCTTCTCCCGGAGCAGTTGTTGACAGTTTTTAGAGCTGGACCGAGATGGCGTTCGGACCTTTTTCCTTGGACTGATCGCAGGGCCGGCCTTGAGTTGAAATTGAAGGTGCGGCCACTTTAGGCCTTCAGATTTTGTGCAAAAACCAGGGCCTGTTATCCATATAATGCAAGCATATATTATATAGACGTTTTTCTGTTTTTCACCGCAAGAGTAGTCCTAGCAAAGTTGTGCGTGCAACAGTAACTAAAACTAGGGGCCCTACTTGGAAACCAGGAGCCGGCAAATATTTTTTTCCCCTCTCTTGTATTCCTGTGTTATAAACTATTAAACTACTCTTATGCTTTACACCCCGTTCGTTTTGAGATTTTGGATTTGTAGGTAGTAAGTGTAGAGATAAGTAGAGTAATAATTGAAAATAAGGGTAATAATTTGAGAGAGATAGAAAGAAAAAAGGAGAATAATAATTGAAGAAAAAGTAGGAAAATTATTAGAATCTAAAATCCAAAATCCTTAACCGAACAAGGTATTAATTACTCAAGCCCAGGATTCAAATCTTTGGCCCCACATAAATGTTTTGATAAGTTTTTTTGTTTGTTTAGTTTTACTTTTACCTTTTAATATCAAATTCAAAAAAAAAACAAAATTTAAAAAAAAAACATTTAATTTCACTCAACAAATATTGATTGAAAAAATGTTTGAATAACCGTTAGAGAAAACGCACTGTATGACCAATACTTCATTATGTTTGATTCATATTTCTAACGGCATAAATTTTTCTAAAAGTTTGTCTTACTTAAATTACCAAGCTAAAACACCGTATTTAGCCTTTTTACACATTTTTGTAACCTTATATTAACCATCTATATTAATTTTTTTGGGTTAAAAAGAACTAGGCCTCTTTTTAAAATTCGCTTTAGGCCTCTGAAATGTCAAGGCCGACCCTGACTGATCGTGAAGAAAGGGTTGAATCAAAGTGGCTCCACATGCGTCAACGCCGTTACCAGCCAATTTGCATGCATTTTCCACCATTTTTCCTTGTTTGCTTGACTTCTCCCTCCTCCCCGTCGAGCAGTAGGGCCTAGCCTTTTCCCAACCGATCGGCTCCCACTTTCGGTCTCCCCTCTCCCAATCCGATCGGCTCTCTCCCTTGTTTTGATTCGGCCCCGTTTTCCCTTCTCCTACCCATCCGATTGGGACCCCCTTTTCTTCCCTCTCCAATCGGATTAGGCTTCCCTCTTTGTCCTCCCCATTCCCGTTTGATCCGACCATTTATCCACTTCTAGGGTCTGAAAATGTATGTCTTTTTTGTGTTCTGGGAGTTGTTTTGGGCTCAGTTGATGCAAGTACCGGCTGAGGTTCCCTATGCCCGGAGGTCACCTTTTGCGCATTGTCCATGGTTGAAGTTTTAGGCTTCGGTGCTGTTTGCGTTTTCTACGAATTAATGTGGTTCCTTTTTTAGATGCATTTCATTTTTTAGTTTACTAGTACTGTTTATATGTTGTATTTTTTTATTTTTTATTTGCCGCAAACCCTTTCACACGCTTGACACTATGCTCTGTTCCTTTGGCTTTTTGTTGGCATTCGCTCATCGTCAGCGCCCTCCTATCTACTGGCAATAGCATAGTTTTGTGTCTTTTGTGTTTAGCAGATCAATGCTTCGTGCTCTGTTTCTTAGGCCTTTTGTTGGTCTCCACTCATCGCCGGTGCTCTTTATTTTATGCTGATAGCACGGTTGTTTTTTTCTTGCTATTAATTAAGTTCTTATGCTTCTTCCAAAAAGAAGGTTGTGCATAAAACAATTGCTGCAGTAAGAAACTATACATCATTTTCCTCTATTGTGGACATGCTCACCCCATTCACTTCTCAGGAAAATTGTTCTTGAGAAAACATTAGTAAAGTAGTGAACTAAAGGAAAAGAAAAGGTATTTTCCTACATGTGTTTATTTGGTAAAAGAAATTAGGGGAAAGTCAAAAAGCCATAGTTTAATTGTATAAGAAACTAGTAAAAAACAAGTCTCCTGCAAAATTATTATTATTATTTTTGTAAGATGAGTTTTTGGGGAAAAACTAATCCTAATGGAAAAGTTAGAGAATTGGGTCCCACAATGTAACTTTCCTAATTTTTTAAATTAGAAATAATCATCCTAATTGATTAGAATTATTGTTTATTAAATCTTTTACTCATTAATTATCTAGAGATTTAAAATAATAAGTGGAATTATTAAATTAAAGGAATAAGTTAAATATAGCTATGAATACGCGGGTATAATGTGTTTATATACAATATGATCTAATTGCACTGAAGGACTTAACTTAGCTAAAATCCTAATCAAAACCCTAATGCCTAATCTAATAATCCTTGCAATTACCACCCATCCTAGCACCTCCAATCAACACCATCATCACCACCTTATCCCTACTTTATCCTCTACCACCAGCCATCCCCCTGCTATCTTATCCCCTGCCACGACCATCCCCCACCTTATAATCACCCCACATGGCCTCCATCACATCACCACCTTATCTCCTCTTTTCGCCCATGTAGACACCTCCCAAACGGGGCATCGCCATACAGATTGATCACGTTTGTTTGCTCGATTGATTGCTTGCTTCGTAAACCAAAATCATGGACATTCCCATGGCTAGGAACATCGCCACATGATAGCGGTTATCATCAAAACAGAGTCGCCACCCAGTTTATTAAAACTGGAAAAACAGATAGAGATTCTGGATACGGGAGCCAAAAGTACAGTAAGGGGAAGGTGTTAGGCACCCCTCTCTGCCCAGCCGTGAGACTGGCCCATAGTTATTCAACATAAGACATATAGATGCTTTATTTAATTCTAACACATAGTCTGTTTAATTAATCCTTTAAATAGTAAGTAAAGTGAGCCAGGACTGTAATTGAAGCATGCATCAGAAACCAAAGCAAAACAAGCTGTCCCAGGGAGATGGATCCCGCGGCCGGTGAATGGATGTCACGGCCGAGGGATCCTCCTGGTTTGATGTACCGGCCGAGGGATCGAAGCCCCGGTCGATGTTCTTCCTCACACCAGACTATACGATTAACAGATAATCAGAAAGCTATGATTAAGTATAGGAGCGATAAATAAAACAAACCAGAGGCCGTTGGGCCTCACCACCTTAATCCCTCAGTTGCTTGATTGCTTCGGATTGGATGTGATTGACTGATTTACTTCTCGAAAACCCTAGGGTTAGGGTTTGTACTTCGGGGTTTGATCGTTTGGGATGCGGCTGCCTTCGGAAGGTTAGGGCTTCTATAGAGGGAGTATGTGAGATGATTTCTGCAGAGCTTGGAGGTATGAGAAGGAGGAATTGAATTTCGTGTGTCTATTTCGGAGTCCAAAGGCTCCTTTATATAGGCATAGGGATGACTCACTCCGGCCAATCAAATCATGAGATGGCAATTGCAATTGCAATGCATCTCTAACTCTACGTCGTGATCTCTGAGCGTAGCCCGAACGCATCGGGAAGGTAGTGTAGTTGGATCAAACCAAACGTCTGACAGAACGTTCCAGAGTCTGGAAAAAGGTCGATCTGGCGGCCGAGTAATAGATCACACGGCCGAGGAATGGATGTCTCGGCCGAAGGATAGATCTTGCGGCCGAGGAATTGATCTCTCAGGGAGATTTTGCTGGCAACAAGTTGCTCGGGTGAGGAATTGATGTTAGGGCCATGGGATCGATGTTACGGCCGACAGATGGATTCTCCTAGGCTTCTGTATTTCTGTCTGAAAGGCTGTATGGCTTTGAATTGGGTCCTCTAAGTGGTTCAAAGTTCTCACCGAAAGTTCTAAGGTCCTCATGGAAGCAATCAGCAATCACTGTATCCATTTCATCATCGGGATTGTCCCAAGGTGGGACTTGAAATAATCGTTAGGCCAAATTGGGGTGTCTACAGCCCACCAATAAAACCACCCTCCCTTGCAATCAAATTTCTTCACACGGCAACCACACTCCTCCCATTGCCATTAACCCTAGACACCAGCAAAGAAAGAGAGAGAAAAGTGCTTCTCTCCCATGGAGTTCTAGAGAGAGAGTGAGAACTAGAAAAGTGGGTCCAAGCTCCAATCCTATTCCAAACTCAAATTTGAACTACGGTTCATCTCTTACCACCTAGAGCATCACAACTCAACCCTCAATTCGATTCATGTAGAGACCCGTATTTTCGGAATTTGTTTAAAGTTTTGTTAATGTTAGAATAATGAATAAATGTGAAATTCTTGAGTTTATATGATATGGGGTTTGAATGATGGAATTGGAAGTTGAGGGAGTGCAAGTGTGATTTGTGTATGTCCTAGTATATATAGGGTGTGTGTGTGTATGTAGAGGATAGAAAATCCACCCCTCTCTCTCCCTCCCGTCTGACTCTCTCTCTCTCTCGGCTTCTCACTCTCTCTCATTCATTCCACCACCAAAGCTCGAAACCCAAAGAACCCAACCCTCTCTCCATCTTCCTCATGCACCATTGAGTCTGTGGCTTGTTTGGTTTGGCTCGGAGAGGAGTATTTTAGGCGTATTTAAAAATTTGAGTTCAAGGGTTCGCGTGGCCCGATCTCTTTGTGTGTTTGCTCTCCGACTTTGAGGTAGGGATTTTTTGCACTTGTTATGTGTTTATGTGTTGATTTTGCATCTTAATCGTGCTTTAGATTGTTGGTTGTCGTTAGGGTTTCATTCTTGAAAATCTGCAGAATTGCTGCTCGAAACGCTGTGGTATCGATACAACATAAGTTATCTTTGGTGCGTATCGATACAACTTTGGTGCGTATCGATACAACTTTGGTGTGTATCGATACTAGGAGCTTATGGATAGTTTTTGCTGCTTTGTTCTAAACTTCATCGTTTTGACCCCCGATCACTTCTAACACCTCTTATACACCATTTGACCATTTTAAAAGTTGGTTGCTCGTCCTCCAATGATTTATTGCTTGATTCCATTTCTTAGATACTCATTAATCAAAATCTAAGCACTTAGATACTCATTAATCGAAATCTAAGCACTATTGTAAATGGAAAATGCACCGTATGGTTGTTTAGGTGTCCCGGAGATTATATGAGGCTTTGTGGTGAGTGTAATGAGTAGTCATAAGCTTGTCTAGTGATCCGATGAGTAGTATTGTGACTCGTATCCTCGTACTTCATCTTGTTGAGCTCCCTAGGCTCCTAGGCATTCGTTTTATAAGATTCTCATCTAGAACCTAGCAGGTGGTGTGTCGGGAAATCGTTGTGGTTTCGGTACGTGGCGTAGGGCGTCGTGATAGAATTTGAGGGATAACGTGAACTTAAGGTATTGACTAATGTACAATAGGACATGGTTGTGAGTTTGTAATACATTGAATCATGATGAATGAAAGATTGTGACTTTGGAAAGTGTTGTCTTCTTGTATTCGGATTGATAATGTATATGTGTTGTGTGAGTTGTGAATTTTGAATTGAGGGTCCTGCAACGCAAGGTGTGATAATACGGAGACTCTAGAGGTCCCGCAACGCAACGTGTGGTAATGCGGAGACCCAGGTGGAGAGAATTCACTGTAACTCAAGGTGTGGTAATACAGTTGAATGTCTCGCTTGAAGAAGGGAATTATGATTGATTATAGAAGTTCATGTTTTTGTTTGGGCTGTTTATTGATCGAGTTTGTGACCGTTAAAGAAAGAGATAAACGATTGATTCCATCGAGTTTTTGAAAAGAAAGGACTTTGGTTTTGGAAAAACCATTTTTATGAAAAATCCTCCGGTATTCCTGAGCGAATCAACGGTTTCCAGTATTCGTGTGCAGAATCAACGTACTCAGGCTATTCTAGCTCAAATCAACGGAGCTTGACCTCTAATGGTCATGAGTTTTCTCTAAACTATTTTGGTAATCAAAAAGAAAAGTTATGAAAAAGAGGTTTGATGGCAAATGGTATTGAATAATGAGGTTGTTCGTGGCATTCATTTGAGTAGTCATAAAATGGTTGAGAAATCGTCGTGATTATTTAGAATGATATGAGTTTAATGCTACTTCAAGATGATGTACGAATGGTTAGGGGTGTCTTTAAGATGTATAGGATCCCATAGACATAGCTTGTCGGTTCATTGTGACGCTTCGTTTTATCTCTTGTCCGTTTATTGGAACTCATTCATTCTTGATGCAGAACTCGTCACATTTTCATATAGCTTGTGTAAAGATTTCTCTACTGGGCTAGTGTAGCTCAACTTATCATTTTCAGGTGCATCTCACGAACCTTGACGCGGAGTGCATGGTGTGCATGCTTGACCTCATATCTTTGAAAGTCGCCCCGAAAAGTGGTTCCATCATCTTTAGCATGACCTCTTGAAAGGATGTATTTGTAAATTTATTTAAACCCCTTTAGCTTCAGATATTATGTAATCTCTAAATTTACTATCTTTGACTAACTATGGAATTTGGGCCGTAGTGCCAATGTTGTAAATTTATAAACTTGGGGACTTGTTTGTAAAGTTAATCAGATGAGAACTCTTTTGGATACTATTTATGATATGCGAGGTTCTTTTATCGAAATGGATCATTTAATTATGTTAAAAATCCAGGGTGTGTTAAATTGGTATCGGAGCATTAGGTTTAGAGCACCTCGAGACCGTGGGGAGACTTTTAGTCTCATGGGTTCAAAAAAAAAATCGTTGCATTTGTTTTCAAAACACATGTGTGCTTGCATGAATGGGTTAGTGCATTGATGTGACATTGCATTTATAATGCGGTAGAATGGAGTAGAATTGTTAACCCTTGTTGGGAAAGTTGGAGATTTGCATCATGTAGCGATACGATTAATGCTGATAAATGTATTTTCTTATGCCCTTATAGTAAGAGATGTCATCGAGCTGTGGAGTTAGGTGGGGTGAGACAGGAGATCTTGATTATCAGGGCTGTAGTGCATATGGGGAGGATGAGGCGAGTCAGTGTACTAGGGAGGAAGTGATGTTTCTCGAGATCGTTGAGTGTGCAAAGGGTGTTGAAATTTTAGTGGGCGCGCAGAGAAGTATGAATGTGGGAGAAGCTAGCCGCCGAGTCGTTAGCGCGAGATTATCTTCCGAGAGTATTGAGAGTTCAGGAGGGAAGACACCGAGGGAAATGTGTCAGTCTTTGCAGGGCCAGCAGGGTTTGAAACCATCTTCTCGTTCTGAGACTCCGAGAGTTCTCCACAAGCGTCAGATTGTGTGTCACTGATGTGGTCAACCTGGTCATATTCGTTCTCAATGTCAGGGGCACCAAGAAAAATCTTGTTTTACTTGCGGGGAGTTTGATCATGTTGCGAGGAACTATCCTCAGAAGAAGAGTTAGGCTTTGTACAACAACCAGGAGTTTGACAAATCGTTATTCAGCCGCAACCCAATAATACATAAAGGCAACCGACCGTTAGAGCGAGCATGTCGCTAGGGAATTTTCAAAGCCAAGAGAGGAAAAGACCGAGGGAACCAAATCAGCCTTCACAAAACCAGATTAATCTTGGACCGCCTACTTTGTCCAAGAATCAGGGAGTTTCACAATTTGATAGGCTTTGTTATGTCTGCCGCAAGCCTGGCCACTTCGCGAGAAATTGTCCTCGAGGATTGGGAGTACATGGCCAGTCGAGCTCCGTGCAGCAGCATAAACATATGCCGAAACAACAGAAGCAGTTCCGTAGCTAAACCATTTCCTTCTACTCTCTGGCTCTCAAAAATATTAGTTGTTTGAGGTATCTTCTCCTCTTTATCGTTCGATTCGCTCGTTAAAAATAAATTTTTGATTTTTTTTGCACCATATAAAAGATCTGAATGAGATCTATCAAACAAGATCCACATTGGTAGAAAAATTATTTGCGTAAACACATGATTTTTGAGCTTGAAATTACCTTCTTTTTCAAAAAATACTTTTTGGAGAAACCGGAACACCCCCTTAAGAATCCCCTCCTTATCCATGTTTAGAATTGAAAATCAAGAAATCTTAGTCCTCGCGTGTTGAAAAGCATCAAAAGATCAATATGCCGAGACTAGAGGTTAATCGTTCCATATTGAGGTGCTGCCTTTGACTTCTTTAATTTGCTTATAGCGAGATTTTATCTGATTTGGGAAGAGGTTGGTTGTGTCCGTGCTAGTTGGTGATATCTTGAACGTGATCCTGTGAGAGTTGTTTCCTTACTTATTTTTTTTCCATTGGCCTAGCTGAAATCTAATTGGAATTGTGTCGTAATCTGTTTTCCCGTAAGTCTGTCGTACTGTTGACATGTTATAGCTCTTGACATTTGAGTTAATTATCACAAAATCATTCTTAGCATTTCTTGGGAACAATCGAATTCTTGTGGCAATTATCCGATGACTCATTTGCTATTAATGATGACAAATGCTTTTCAATTCCCATTCGAAGTCTTATTGTCAACGTTGTTTTTCTTGAGATGAGTTTTCGTTGGTCAATTCAGATTCCCCCTATTGGGACTACCAATTTCATTGTTTGCTTGTAACAGTTATCTTATGCAAATTCTTATGTTACAACTTCAACCTATTAAATCCAAATTTGTGGTCACATACTTCATTGATACCCATTTGTTGGTACCGTTCAATTCGAATTCACTTGTCGTAGTTGCTTTCACTGGTATTCAACTCTGTTGTGGTTTCTCAACTCTGGAAGCACATGATGATTCGTTTTGTCAGTCTTAAATTGTTAGAAGTTTTACTCATTTCTAGTATTGGACAATTTCTTATTTTGGATCAATTAGTTTACGAGAGATCAGTCTCATTACCTTGTGCCTATCCTTAATGTCGAAATCTTTCATTTGTCAAGACATTATCCGCTGATTCCTTTGACTTGTAGAGCAATAAGAAAGTTATGATCGGTCATTTTAAATTTCTTGGGTTATCATAAGAAGGTACTTTGAGTTTGTTGCCTAAACTGCCTTAAAGATTCCATGTGTTCTTTGAATTTCGGATGCCCCGTTACCGTTCTTAGAATTATTGATTGACATTGCTTAAGTTTTGGAGTTTGCTCGTTTCGTTTGAGATAAGAATTGGATTCTTCTCGTAATCTAGAATGACCCAAGCTAGAGCGAAAATTTTGGTGCGACTTTTAGAAGAATTGGTTTGTGTTGTGAATCCACTAGATTTAGTATTAAGAAGTATGACAAAATCTATTCGCCGACGACATTTGGAAGCTCGAGAGAGAATAGCCGAAAAGAGCAGGGCAAAAAAATATCGTCAAGGATTGCTAACCACGTAGGGCTGACTAAAGGATCGTGTTGTCCGTCGTCATCACCCAATGTTATTTGAAGAGGGGAAATCATGTGTTTCGCAAATCATCACTGCATTGGAGTTTGTCTCGTCATGGGTAGAACATGAAGCTTTTATTGCTAGAAAGATAGGTTAAGTGTCGGATACGACACGTGTCTTTCGGATACCCAGGCGACAACCGATGAAATCCAGTTAGAAGAGGCGCTTGATCACCGCACCTTCTAGATGGATGTCTCAGAAAGTAAATTGGACTATCGGGTTATGATTAAGGACTAGATCTCTACGTTGAAATAGATGACCATATGCGAGAATTTCACTAATAAATGTAGACACCTCCCGGAAGCGGGGCATCGCCATACAGATTGATCATTGCTGTTTGATTGGTTGTTTGCTTCGTAAACCAAGATCGCGGATATTCCCATGACTAGGAACATCGCCACGCGATAACGGTCATCATCAAAATAGAGTCGCCACCTAGTTTAAGAAAACTAGGAAAAACGGATAAGACATTTTGGGCATGGGAACCAATGGTACAATGAGGGGAAGGTGTTAGGCACCCCTCTCTACCCAGTCGTGAGACTGACCCATAATTGTTCGACATAAGATTACCATATGCTTTATTTAATTCTAAACAAATAACCTGTTTAGTTAGCCTTTAAACAGTTAATGGTAAGCCGAAGCAGGAAATAAAACAAATTGTCCTAGGGAGATGGATCCCGCGGCCGGTGAATGGATGTCACGGCCGAGGGATCCTCCTGGTTTGATGTACCGGCCGATGGATCGAAGATCCAGCCGATGTTCTTCCTCACACCAGACTATACGACTAATAGATAATTAAAATACTATGATTAAGCATAAAAGCAAGAAATAAATAGAACCAGAGGCCCTTGGGCCCCACCACCTTGATCCCTCAATGGCTTTGATTGCTTCGGATTGAGGGTGATTGACTGAATTGCTTCTTGGAACCCTAGGGTTAGGATTTAAACTTCGGGGTTTGGATCGTTGGATCGTGGCTGCCTTCGGGAGGATGGGGCTTTTGTAGAGGGGATTTGAAAGTGTATATTGACAGAGTATCGTGGCAAGAGAGGGTGTATGAACATATTAATTTTGGAACCCAAGGGTTCCTTTATATAGGCATAGGGATGACACACCTCAACCAATCAAAATCGAATGATTGAATTGGAGTTATAAGGCAACACGAACTCCTCATGGTAATCTCCTAACGTAGCCCGAATACATCGGGATTTGGCTGCTAGGGTTTTGTGAATGGATCAAACGATTGACAGAACGTTCCAGAATATGGAAAATAGACGATCTGGCGGCCGGGCAAAGGATTTGGCGGCCGAAGAATTGATGTTGCGGTCGAGGAATAGTCCTGGCGGCCGGCTGATCGATCTCTCAGGGAGATTTTCAAGCAACAGGCTTCACAGGTGAAGAAATGATGTTGAGGCCGTGTGATCAATGTTGCGGCCGACAGATGGATTCTCCTAAGATACTGTATTTCTGTCTGAAAGGCTATTTGGCTCTGGATTGGGTCCTCTAAGTGGCTAAAATTTCTTACCGAAAGTCCTAAGGTTCACGAGAAGTCAATCAACAATCACTGTATCCATATCATCATCGGGATGGTCCCCAAGGTGGGACTTGAAATAATCGTTAGGCCAAATTGGGGTGTCTACAGATGCCCCTCTTTGATTGAACTTAGATAGATCGCGAGACATGTTTAAGTAAGAGTCAAAGCTGTAAAAACAACTCAATTTGGTCCAACCACTATTCCAAGGGGTTTTTGAAAAAAAGGTTTTAGTTATGGCCGGGCCGGGGGGTTGCCTACGTATTCCACAAGGGAAATTCAGACCAATCGTAGTTCAAGAGGGCAATAAAGAAAATAAAAAGTTTGGAGGGTTAGAAACAGAAGACATACCTAGGCTAAGCCAGGATTTTGGCGAAGAGTAGTTGAAGGAGCGCGGGGCTGCCGGGGAAATTTTTGCGGTGAGCGTCTTCAGAATTTTGGGGTAGATCAATACACGGCGGGTGAGTCGTTTGCTTTTCTTGATCATCCTTACTTTGACTGAGTAGCCTATCCTTGCGAATAAGCTGGAAGGAATTGATGTAATTGGGTGGAATCCAAACCATCTTCTGGAGATGAATCGGATGCCGGTTTTGAGATATGGGGTGGAACCCAAACCATCTTCTGGAGACGAGTTGGACGCCGGTTTTGAGATATGGGGGCGCAAAGCCAGTAACTGGAGCACGGAGCTTCGAGATGAGAGAACCGAGGCGCAAAGCTGGTTGCAGTCATGAGGTGGGAGCCTATGGAATCGGAGCTTGAGGTGACAGAACCGAGGCGTAGAGCTGGTTGCAGTCATGAGGCGAGAGCCTGAGGAGTTGGAGCTTAGAGCTTGACATGATTTGAACCGAGGCGTAGAGCCGATTGCATTTTGATGGTCTGTGCACGGAGCTTTCTCATCATAAGTTTTGGCGTAGAGCCAAAAGATCGAGGCGCTGGACCGATCAATAAAACCGAGGCATAGAGCCGGTTGATTGCAGGATTGACCTGTTTCATGAGAGATAGAGATGCAAAGTGTGTATATGATGATGATGGTGGGTTAGATATGAGCAGATATGATGATGGTTATGTAATTGATGCAGACTCGATGTGATAGGGATAATACAATGTGCACGGGCCCGTGCGTGTGTGTTTGATTTAAGCGTAGAGCTTCTTTTAAGTTCTAGACTTGAGCATTCAGAGCATAGAGCTCGAGCATTCGGATGGTAGAATCCGAGCATTCAAAGTACAAGCTTTGAGCATCTAGTACGCAGTGGTTAGGCATCCAAGCATAGAGCTTGAGCATTCAAGTGTAGAACTTGAGCATCCAGTACACAGTGGTTGGGCATTCGAAGAGCTTCGAGCATTCAAAATGATGGATTTTTGAGCATTCAAGCGTAGAGCTTGAGAACAGATGATATCTTGCTAATTGAGGCGGCATAGAGCCTGTAGAGAATTATTACGGCGTAGAGCCAGTTGAGATAGTGGGTGTAGAGCCGCTGAGTGACTTAGCGTAAAGCCGCTGAAGTAGTGAGCATAGAGCTGCTGAGGTAGTGAGCGTAGAGCTGCTGGAGTGGTTGAATACGGGCGTAAAGCCGCTGAGCGAGCGTAGAGCTGCTGATGGTGAGTACGGGCATAGAGCCGCTGTAGTAGCGAGGGTAGAGCGGCTGATGATAGTGAGCACGTGGTGCAGCTGAGTTGTTGAGATGGTTACGGGCGTAGAGCCGCTGAAATGGTGAATACGGGCGTAAAGCCGCTGAAATGGTAAATAGCCTGATGAGAGCACAGGGCCGCTTGAGCACAAGACTGTTGAGCTGTTTGAGAGTACAGGGCTGTTGGAGGAGTTGTCGAAATGGCGGATATGGAGTAAAGCCGCTGGGTAACTTGATAATCCCTGGCGGTCAAGTGACCGGTAATTGAGAGCTTGCTGTTACAGGGAGAGCTTGTGGAGAATTACGACATTCTTCGCGCTCGGGGATGCCCCTAAAGCTAATTCCATCATTGCCTTTATTGGTTATGGGCCTAGAATTCCATAAGGGCTTTGAATTGGTGTACTGAACAAAATCTGATGTTGCTGTGGGAGATTGATCAGGGGGCCAGGAGATCGATCTCTCGGCCGACTAATTTATGTCTCGGCCGATGAATCGATGTTTCGGCCGTGAGAAAGCCAAAAGTCAGAAAATCGATTTAAGTTCGGTTTAATCGATTTCACGGCTCATTTTTTCTTTTCCCTTCGTTCTTCCTTCTCTCGTCCGAAACCTCTCCACCCTTCTCTCCGGTCGCCATTGGACCACCGTCGTTCCTCCGACTATCACTGCCGCTTTCGACCACCACCGCCAGTCTCGACCACCGCCGTGCTTGGCTGCCGTCGTTGCTCTCTTTTTCTCTTGCCTTGAACGCAATGGCCACGCCACCTTTTGAAGCCGGTGACTTGCCGCCATCCTCCTCTACGGACGTTGCGGGTTCGTCTTTGCACCCTCCATGCAGGTGTGAGTATCCTTCTTCCAACAAGGAGGCGATTGAGGAGCCTGGTTCGTTTGACGCCACTACCTACGTTCTTCCTTCGCGTAGGTTAGGTTTTGGCGGATTCTTGCAGTACCGCCCTCCTGTTGGTGGCCCAGAGGCCGAGGTGGTTCGTAGGGAGCCTGAGCAACACTTGAGTGTCTTCAATGTTTCGGTAAGTTTTCTTGAAAAGTAAAAAGGTTTACTTTAGTTTAGAGTTTTAATTTTGTATGATCAAAGATGAATTTCATTCTCGGGATGAAATCCCTTTTAGCCAGGGGCATGAATGAGAAGGACTCATGTTTGAGTCAAATTTGTTTTGCTGAAATATTCGTGCCCCCTATTTAGGCAATGCATGCTTTTAAATGTTTAATTTGATGCCCCTAGCTTTTATTTGTTTATGCAATCATGAGATTTAACTCCCTTTGAACTTTGCAGAGAAATAGGAGATTAGAGGCTCGCGGTGGAGGCAAGGAGGTGCATAAGTGGTTCTTGGCATTGCCGGAGTCAGCTCGGGAGTTAGTACGTGCTGCTGGCTTTGAGACATTTATTCTGGGTCTCAATCTCCTGAAGATGGACTGGTCGTTGATGACCTCGCTGGTTGAGAGGTGGTGGGATACCACTAACACATTCCATTTTCCTTCTACCGGTGAGATGACGATCACACCAAGTGACTCCTCTTTGCTGACCGGCCTATGAGTAGGTGGAGCTCCTCTTCAGGTTGACCCCAGGCTTTGGGAGCGGGTAGGTGCCTTGGAGTGGTTCTTGGGCAAGGTGCCCCCTCTTCATTCTCGAGGCCACGTTGACGTCGCTTGGCTGAGTAAGACTTTCATGAAGGCTGACATCCTTACCCAGGTGAGCGTCGAACAGCTGATACGAGCCTTCCTTCTCTATCTCCTTGGGCAAACGTTGTTTGCCAACAAGGATGGTTTGGTGCATACACAGTTTCTGGCTCCCTTGCAGCATTTGGAGGCCGTTTGGGAATTTGATTGGGGAGCATCTGCTCTGGCCACTCTATATGGCAACCTTGGAGCCTGTTCACAGGACAAGAGTCCCATCCTTGGCGGTCACTACCGGGTGCTTGAGGTATACATCCTTCTCTTTTACCTCTTTTCCTATTTTGGCTTCTTCTAGTTCTGAACTTGTTTTGCTAATCTACTTTTCAGCTCTGGGCTTTCGAGCATCTTCTCCAGTTTCCTCCTGACACCAAGCATGAGGATGTGAACTGTATTCCTCGTTATGAACGATGGTTGGCGGGGCAACGGAAGCCTCGATCACCAGTTCTGAGCCTTCCTGAGTGGCAGCGAGTCTTGGACCGATTGACGGTCGATCAGGTACCTCTCTTCTCCCTTTGTATTCCTTGACTTTAGATTTCCATATCCTTGTATTGGGGCTGATTTGACCTTATTTGTAGGTGCTTTTTGATCCTTGGAGTAGCGTACCTGAAGATGCTCCTTTTTGTCGAGCCTGGTACTTAGGTGATCGGGTGGCTAGTCAGTGGCGCTCACGAGCTGAGGCTCTTCGTGTAGAGACTCACGAATTTATTTTAATTTTGGGTATCGTTTAATGCGTAAAAGAATCGTTTTAAGTTTTTAAGTGTGTATTTGTTTGAAGGAGTGTACAGATATGTATTTGGTTGTGTATTGGACTCTCGGAGTGTGGTATAATGTATGTTTTGATGTTGTAATGTTGTCTGGAAGCATTGGTATCAAGTTGGGTTCGTTCCGAAGTCCGTTGCAAATTTTCTCGTTTCTGCCTAGCCAGTACTGGTACTGGCTGTTGCCCAGTACCGGTACCTACTGTCCAGTCATTGTTCAATTTGGCATTTTGAAGGCTCCAGTACCGGTACTGGGAGTCGCCCAGTACCGGTACCTGCTACAGTTTTTTGCACCTTTCAGCACGCTTTTGGGGACATTATAAATACCCCTTTTTGTCATTTCCCACACCCATTGGCCACGAAATCAGATCTCAAACCCTCCTCTCACCTACCCAACTCCAATCTCTCCCAAAACACTTGATTTCAAGTTCAAACCTTCAAGATCCAAGAGTTTTCTTCCTCCAAATCTCAAGAATCTTGCATTTGGAGATCAAGGGGTAAGTTTTGTGTTCTCCCTCTTGTCTTGGAGCTTTTACCCACGTTTTTCTCTCTCTCCTCTCGATTGTTGGTTGATCTTGACTTGTTATTCATGTTTTTGGACTTTATTCACTCTAGATCTTGTATCCAAGCTCGGGTGAGGCTTGTCTTTGAAGGATTCAAGCTTTTGCTCTTAGTGGACCTAGGGTTTTGCTCAAAATCCACTTTGGTAGGGATTTCTCTCTTCCTCTACATGTTTTGCGGTGATTATGTGTGGTTTAGGTGTCTATGTGCTATTCTTGGTTGATTAGAATGTTATATGACATGAGGAAATGCATAATCATTGATATTGGTATTGTGGTAACTAGTGTTATGATCCGTGAGCTATATGTGTCGTGTTAGAGATTTCGGTGTGTGTGAAACGAGTTCATGGCATTGATTTCCATTGTGACGGTAGTGTGGTTGTTGTTGTTGTGAAGTGGAAATGGTGGATTTAGTGTGACGCAAGGGGTGGGAACACACGGTTCGCAAGGGGTGGAGTTTAATGTGACGCAAGGGGTGGAAACACAATCACGCAAGGGGTGGTAACTTGTTGGGAGAAGTGTGTGTGTATGTTCGTATGGATTCGAAATTGGAAATTGTTAGGACATTTGAATAAGGGTGTTGATGTGCATTCATTAGAATTATTGCTCAATTTGATTCGCCTCTGTCATGCATACCATCTAATTGCATATAGATTTTGTAGAGAATTTCCTACTGGGCTAGTGTAGCTCAGCAAAATCCTTCTTTTCAGGTTCAAATGCCGGCCCATAGCGTGTTTGCTTCGAGTTTTGAAATGCGAAGACTTTTGAAGGCTAACCTTGATTTAGTTACTTGGTCATCTTTGTAATTAACTCTCTTTTGATAAAGATGAAAGTGTAACTAAGAATTTTCCTTTGGCTAAACAGTTTCATAGTTGTAAACTTATTCGTCTTCGTACCAAAACTTGTTTGTGGCCGGTGAGCCAAAGTTGTAATTTATGAAGCAGGGATGTATTTCTTTGAACTTGGGGGCTTTGTTTGTAATTAAACAGGTGGGAAAGCTCATTTTGGGTATTTAACAGCCGTATGTGCGGATTATTTATCAAAACGTTTATTATTATTTATGTTGGAAATCGAGGGCGTGACACTTCGGTTTGTTCCTCCTCCACCTCCGATGTCAATGAGATCTACTTCCTTGATGTCCAAGGAAGATCTGAAGAATGCTCGAATTAGAGATTGGGCAAGCTTGCTCCTCCAGGCGGGTGACTACATGGAGTACTGTCGTCTTTTCTTGGCTCCACCTGTTGCTCCTGTTTGGCCACGGGTCCCTTCCTTCGTCTCCTTCCACTCTAATGATGGAGAGGAGGAGCGCTTGGCGCTTACTCCTTGTTTGACCCAGTTTTACACACTGCCAGCCGGGGTTTCACAGGTATCACCTCATTTGTGATTTTGTTTCCTTGCTTTATCATTGTATCTTGCATTCCAGTGTTTGAAATGCTTGGCTTGTTTGCACAGGTGCCTGCTGAGACAGTACAGGAATGTTGCGGGCTTATCAGAGTGCTGAGGCTTTGACTCAGAGACAATGTCGTCGAATCCTTGAGGTATGATTTTTCCCATGTATTTCCTTTGCTTTGCATTCTTTCTCAAACCTGAGTGTTTGCATTCTCTTCCTTGCAGCTCGAGGCTAAGCGAGCACCAGCTGGCAGTGGGGAGGATAACCAGCGACTTCCTTCTTCATCTCAGAGATCGTCTCGAAGACGCCGCCGGGACTAGTTTTAGGATTTTCTCCTTTCTTTCCTGTTCATAGTTAGCAAAAAGATAGGCAGAAGCTGTATTCTGTATAGTGAAAGCAACCATAGTGAAAATTTTGTAATTTAAGCTTTTTGAAATGAGAAATGCCCCTAAATGTCTTGAGTTTGCATGTAATAGTCGAAACATGGCTTTTGAACAGAAATCTGTGAAATGAAAGGTTGGCCGAGGAATTGATTACACGGCTGAAAAATTGATGTTTCGGCCAATGATTCGATCCTTCGGCCGTTATTTCTATTTTCTAAAGGAAACTAGATTTAGCCAAGTGGCATCCTCTTTTCTCTTCATTCTTATGCTTGGTTTTGTTTCTTGCTTTTGTCATATCCTATAGCTTTATTGCCAAATTTGAGAATCTTTGAGATACCCTGTTTATTGTGTCAACGACTCTTAAGTCGGAAGGGATGAGCGACAGTTCTTGCGTCTTTGGCTGTTGTCAATTCTTTGAGAAAAGCATACTTATCTTTTGTGAGCTCAATACGTAGGTTTAACTATACCTATCATTGAGTACAAATCTCTTGATGCTTTTCTTCTCTCCAAATGTTTGGGACGCATCTCGAAGCGAGATTGCCTACGTATCCCAATCAGGGAATCAGGCCTTTTACGTAGTTCCAAAAGTCACAACCTTTGAGGTTGGGTTTCCACTCTTGGTTTTTCTTCTCACATGCTCTTGATTTTGCCTAGATTACCTAATGGAGGTTGAGTCCCTAGCGAGCTTTGAATGCCTTAACTTTTGCCTAGGCTGTGTTTTTACATTTTCTTGTCCTAGCAGGCTATGCTCTTACTTTTGCTTGGGTTGCTTGGATTACCCAACGAGCGTTTCCCTCAAGAGGTTTTCTGTATTTTTGAAGAGGAATTCGGCGGAGATATTTTTATGAATCTCTCTTGTGTTTGTACCTTCGTAATAGGCAAGCTAACTCTAAGTGTTCTCACGGAGATAGCATCTTCTTTCTAAGTTTTGACAAAAACCTAGTTTAAGCAACTAAAGCTCATCCCTTCTTTCCCTTTTGTTATTGATACGAAGAACTAGATTCTTTAGAGTTTCCCTTATTTGGCCAAGAGACTATAGCATGTGATAATTGCGATTTTGAATAAGCATAGTCTAGAAAGTGAAATAAGAATTCACTTAGCGGAAATAAAATGCCCAAACAGGAGCCCAAAACATGTTCTAGTTTGATTTAGAAAAGTAATGTTCAATGTCTTTGCCATGTCATGACTTCTCAGCTATTGCAGCATTCCAGGGTTATTTTCTTTGCATTTTGCAACTTTATACTCTTTTCCACCCTCTTCTTTGCCAAACAGTGTCTTTGAACTGGGTCCATCTTCAAAGCTTGCACGGTGGCTACCTCCTTGAGACATGAGCAGTCCCCAAATAGAAATATCAGCCTGGGCTTTTACCATTTCTTCTTCCTTCTTGTTAACTGAGCAGTCATCAGCTACTTCCACTTGATTGAATAGTGATGCTAAGGAGATTTTATTGAGCGGATCGTCATATTCTCCTTCCATTTCGTCAAAGTCACTTTCCCCCATTTTGTATGGATCTGTGTATGCGAAGTTTAGATCCTCTTCTTCCTCTCCCCATTGGCTGTAGTCACACTCTTCGTAGGGATTGACCCACGGCTGCATCTGGAATTCCTTCACTTCTTCTATAAGGTTGATTGTTTCCCAGACAATTGGAGGCATTGGGATTCTTGGGTGATTAATGGGCACCACTATTTGAGCAGGCTCGAAGCGGGCATGTCTTCTCATCATGATAACCCTCTCCTTTTCCTTTTTCCTATTCTTAAACCAGATACGTAGCCATTCGTCATCTTCTACAAATGGAATGTCGGGATCCTCCAAATTGTGTTTTGCCCAGGAATGTTCTTTCCATTTCTTTAGTTTTTCCTCCTTTGCTTGTTCTTCTTCATCACTCATATCGGGATCAATCACTTCTGATTGATCGGACTCATTGTTTTCTTCCTCCTCCATCATGAAACACTCATCCTCCTCTGGGAAGGTTAAGGTTGGCTTGGCTTGGGTGCTTTGGATAATGTATTGGCTAGGGTCATATGTGAGGCTGTGAGACAGAGTTATAAGATTGATATTTCGGGGTGGTTCAGTATTGGGTGGTTTGTTTTGTGCATCAGGTTGTGGGGGTTTTATGGTTCGACTATCGATGAGATCTTGAATGTCATGGCGAAGATGCATGCAGTTGTCTGTCTCGTGCCCAGAGTTTTGATGATAGGCACACTGCTTGTTGGGGTCATGGTTTGGGCCATAAGGTGGCTGAGGAGATGGTTTGTTCAAGGGTTTGAGATGCCCTTGACGGCTCAGAATGGTTAAGGCCTGGGAGAGAGTCATGTAGAGAGGGCTAAAGTTGCGGCGAGGCCGGTTTGAGCTTCGGGAAGGGCTGGCTTGGAAAGGGTCTTGTGGCAAGGCTGGATCAAGAGCGTTTACAGAGGTGTGAGATGTACGGCTCAGGAAGGTTTTCTTGGGGGGAGGAGCTTATTCTTTTCCAATGAGTCCCAGTTTGATCCCTTCTTCAATCTGCAGCCCAGTGGCATGCAGGCGCTTGAAATCTGTGATAGCCTATGTGTAAATATGCTTGAGATACTTAGGCTGCAGATTCTTGACGACTGTTCTGACTTGATCTTCCTCGGAAGGATGGTTTTTCATCTTGGCAGCCTTTTCTCTCCATCTAGCTACAAAGGTGATAAAGTCTTCGCTTGACTCCTGCTTGGTCATCTCCAAATCTCGAGTGGTTAACTCAACTTGGACATTGTATGCATATTGCTTGACAAAAGTATTGGCGATTTCTGGCCAAGTGTGATAATGCACAAATTCCAGAGTGAGGAACCAATCGAGGGCACTTCCAGTGAGGGTTCTTTGGAACAACTGAGCAATGAGCTCATCATTCAAGCCCATCGGCTTCAGGGTGTTGATGACATGACGGACATGGCTGGTAAGGTTACCGGTTCCATTGAACTTCTCGATGTTTGGCATTTTGAATCTTTTGGGCAATTGAGAATCTAGAAAGAGGCACAGTCCTTCAAAGTCCAGAATTTGGTCCCCTTGTGAACGAGCCAGAGCATGTTTGATTTCTTTGACTTGCTTGGCCAATTCTGGATTCTCTACTGTTATTGCTTTAAGTGCATTCTCATCTTCTACTGATTTTTCTTCGTCCTCAGCATCTCTTACTGCTTTCTCTGCTATCAAAGCAGCGACTTGAGCTTGGAGATCGGCAATAGTGGCATCGTTGTCTGCCATGGGAAATAGAGGATTGCTTGGTGTGGCTTGGAGTTTGGTAGATGATCGGGTTTGCTGAGAAAATGATCGCGAAGTCCCTGGAAGTGATTAGGATCGTTGCGGTGACGGTGTTTTGGCAGGCGAAGGTGACAGACGAGACGGTTGCAAAGACCTTTGTTTGGCGTGACTTTGGGTGTTGTAAGAGTATAAAATTGGATGTGGTTGATTTCTTGGCTTACTATTGTGCCTGCTTGAAAAGTAAAATACCTGCAAGTCAGTACTTGACCGTATAGGGTTAGGATTTGGGTTGAAAATCCCCAACCCTTCTGCACAGAAAGAGATGTTACAACAACAAATGTTACAGGGTGTGAGGAAGAACTTTTAAAAGCAAAATGCAGGAAAATTTCTTACCTTGTGGGTTCCTATCTTATTTTGATAAGTTCTATGGCTTTCTAACACATGTAAGGTTTGGGTAGTCTCAAGGGTGCTTCGTTGTCAAAGGGCGCCAGCCCTTCCGCCAGCCCATCATAGGCGACGATCGGACGATTTCCTTTTTGATATACCACTAGGTACAAGTGACTGTGGAGTTTGCTAGAACCTCTAACATAGCCCGTGACATGCCGGGGTATTAGGTGAACTCAACGAGGTTGCCCGCTCGATGCATATGATAAAAGAATTAAACAAAGCATGTGTTAGTCTTATGTTGAAGTTTTAGGTTATGGCTCTCTCGTCCCCAGCAGAGTCGCCAAAAACTGTAGACACCTCCCGGAAGCGAGGCATCGCCATACAGATTGATCATTACTGTTTGATTGGTTGTTTGCTTCGTAAACCAAGATCGCGGATATTCCCATGGCTAGGAACATCGCCACGCGATAACGATCATCATCAAAACAGAGTCGCCACCTAGTTTAAGAAAACTAAAAAAAACGGATAAGAGATTCTGGGCACGGGAGCCAATGGTACAATGAGGGGAATGTGTTAGACACCCCTCTCTGCCCAGTCGTGAGATTGGCCCATAATTGTTCAACATAAGATTACCATATGCTTTATTTAATTCTAAACAAATAACCTGTTTAATTGGCCTTTAAACAGTTAATGGTGAGCCGAGACTGTAATTGAAAACATGCATTAGAAAGCAGGAAATAAAACAAACTGTCCTAGGGAGATGGATCCCGCGGCCGGTGAATGGATGTCACAACCGAGGAATCCTCCTGGTGAATGGACTAGTTTTTCGGAATTGAAAAGTCATAGAAAGGAAAATATTAATTGCCAAGACATGATTTTGAAAACAAAAATACCCCCCCCCCCCCACAAAAAAATAATAATAATAATAATAATAATAAATAAATTATTTCACTTTCATATCCTTTGTTCTTGGCACTGGATCCCCACCACAACTACCACCACGAGCACCACTTGTGGCGCCACCAGGAGGTATCTCCTCCCCCCACACACACACACATACCCAACTGTCGCTGCTGCCACCGCCACCACAGCCAGTAGGACCGCACCACCACCGGACAGAGGATCTGGTGCCTTGTTCATATTATTTGAGTTATAAAAGAGCAAGTGATTAATTATAAAAGACTACATTGGGTATTAGTAAAGACTAATCTTTCTGTTAACATAGACCAAATCATATTTTTTGAGAGAAATTTGTCCTAAATAATTTAACTGTTCATATTATTTGAGTTATAAAAGAGCAAGTCATCATTAATTATAAAAAAAAACTACATTAGGTACTGTAGACACCCCAATTTGGCCTAACGATTATTTCAAGTCCCACCTTGGGGACCATCCCGATGATGAAATGGATACAGTGATTGCTGATTGCCTTCTTGTGAACCTTAGGACTTTCGGTAAGAACTTTGAGCCACTTAGAGGACCCAATCCAGAGCCATATAGCATTTCAGACAGAAAATACAGAATCCTAGGAGAATCTATCTGTCGGCCGAAACATTGATCTCACGGCCTTAACATCCTTTCTTCACCTGAGCAACCTGTTGCTTGAAAATCTTCCTGAGAGATCAATCCCTCGGCCGCAAGATCTATCCTTCGGCCGCAACATCCTTTCCTCGGCCGCCAGATCCTTTCTACAGCCGCCAGATTGCCTATTTTCCAGACTCTGGAACGTTCTGTCAATTGTTTGATCCAACTACGCTACCTCCCTGATGCGTTCGGGCTACACCCAAAAGATCACCACGAAGAGTTTGCATTGTAGACACCTCCCAAACGGGGCATCGCCATACAGATTGATCACGCTTGTTGCTCGATTGGCTGCTTGCCTCATAAACCAAGATCGTGGACATTCTCATGGCTAGGAACATCGCCACACGATAGCGGTTATCATCAAAACAGAGTCGCCACCTAGTTTATTAAAACTAGGAAAACAGATAGAGATTCTGGGTACGGGAGCCAAGAGTACAGTAAGGGGAAGGTGTTAGGCACCCCACTCTGCCCAGCCGTGAGACTGGCCCATAGTTGTTCAACATAAGACATATAGATGCTTTATTTAATTCTAACACGTAGTCTGTTTTTATCCTTTAAGCAGTTTAAAAGTGAGCCAGGACTGTAATTGAAACATGCATCAGAAAGCAGAAAACAAAGCAAAGCTGTCCTAGGGTAATGGATCCCGCGGCCGATGAATGGATGTCACGGCCAAGGGATCCTCCTGGTTTGATATATCGGCTGAGGGATCGAAGCCCCGGTCGATGTTCTTCCTCACACCAGACAAAAAGATTAATAGATGATCAAAACGCTACGGTTAGTCATAAATACAGTAAGTAAAACAAACCAGAGGCCGTTGGGCCTCACCACCTTGATCCCTCAGTTGCTTGATTGCTTCGGATTGAGAGTGATTGACTGATTGCTTCTCAAAAAACCCTAGGGTTAGGGTTTGAACTCTGGGGTTTGATCATCGGATTGATGGCTGCCTTCGGAAGGTTAGGGCTTTTGAAGAGGAGGTTTGAGAGAGTATTTGTGCAGAGTTTCGTGGCTTGAGAGAGTGTATTCACTTCTTAATTTCGTGGTGCAAATGCCTCTTTATATAGGCAATTGGTGACTCACTCCGGCCAATCAAATGGCACGATTGCAATTGCAATTGCAATGCAATTCAAAGTCTTCGTTGCAATCTCTGAACGTAGCCCGAACGCATCGGAGAGGTAGTGTAGTTGGATCAAACAATCGACAGAACGTTCCAGAGTTTGGAAAAAGGACAATCTGGCGGCCGATCAAAGGATCTGGCGGCCGAGGGATTGATCTCTCAGCGAGATTTTCTAGCTACAGGTTGCTCGGGTGAGGAAATGATGTTAAGGCCGTGAGATCAATGTCACGGCCGATAGATGGATTCTCCTAGGCTTCTGTATTTTCTGTCTGAAAGGCTGTTTGGCTCTGGATGGGATCCTCTAAGTGGCTCAAAGTTCTTTCCGAAAGTCCTAAGGTTCTCGAGAAGGCAATCAGCAATCACTGTATCCATTTCATCATCGGGATGGTCCCCAAGGTGGGACTTGAAATAATCGTTAGGCCAAATTGGGGTGTCTACAGATGCCCCTCTTTGACTGTGCTCAGACGGATCGCGAGACATGTTTGAGTAATAGTCAAAGCTGTAAAAAGCAACTCAATTTGGTCCAACCACTATTCCAAGGGGTTTTCGAAAAAGGTTTTTGTTATGGTCGGGCCGGGAGACTGCCTACGTATTCCACAAGGGAAATTCAGACCAATCGTAGTTTGGGCAATAAAGAAAAGTAAAAAGTTTGGAGGGTTAGAGATAGAAGACGTACCTTCAAGCTTAAAAAGCCGTAGTGTGACGTACCTAGACTAAGCCAGGGTTTTGGCAGAAGATAGTTGAAGGAGCGCGGGGCTGCTGGGGGAATTTTTGGCGGAGAGCTTCCTTAGTATTTTGGGGTAGATCAGTACACGGCAGGTGCGTTTGCTTTTCTTGATCATCCTTACTTTGACTGAGAGGAGCTCGGTAGAGTAGCCTATCCTTGCGAATGAGCTGGAAGGAATTGATGTAATTGGGGTGGAATCCAAGCCATCTGCTGGGGATGAACTGGATGCCAGTTTGTTTTGAGATATGGGGGGCGCAAGGCCAGTAACTGGAGCACGGAGCTTTGAGGATGAGGGAACCGAGGCACGGAGCCGGTTGTAGTCATGAGGCGAGAGCCTGGAGAGTGATCGTTTCTGACGTGTTGGAACCGAGGCGTGGAGCCGGTTGTAGTCACAAGGCGGGAGCCTAAAGTGATAGAATTGAGGCGTGGAGCCTGCTGTGGTCATGAGGCGAGGGCCTAAAGAGATCGGAGCTTTGAGCTTTGATAGAACCGAAGCGCGGAGCTGGTACCGATCATAAGGCGAGAGCCTGAGGTGTCGGAGCTTAGAGCTTGACGTGATTTGAACTGAAGCATAGAGCTGGTTGCATTCTGATGGTTTGTGCACGGAGCTTTCTCATCATAAGTTTTGGCGTAGAGCCAAAGGATCGAGGTACTGGACCGATCAATAAAACCGATGCGTAGAGCCGGTTGATTGTAGGGTTGACCTGTTTCATGAGAGCTATGCAGAGTGTATATGTGTGATGATGGTTGTTAGATATGAACAGATATGATGAGGCAGACTCAATGTGATAATGTTGATGCAATTGATGCAAATGTGCACGGGCCCGTGCGTGTGTGTTGATTTAAGCTTAGAGCTTCTTTCAAGTTCTGGACTTGAGCATTCAGAGCGTAGAGCTCGAGCATTCGGACGGCAGAATCCGAGCATTCAAAGTACAGGCTTTGAGCATCCAGTACGCAGTGGTTGGGCATCCAAGCATAGAGCTTGAGTGTAGACACCTCCCAAACGGGGCATCACCATACAGATTGATCATGCTTGTTTGCTCGATTGGTTGCTCGCTTCGTAAACCAAAATTATGGACATTCTCATGGCTAGGAACATCGCCACAAGATAACGGTTATCATCAAAATAGAGTCGCCACCAAGTTTATTAAAACTGGGAAAATAGATAGAGATTCTGGATAAGGGAGCCAAAAGTACAATAAGAGGAAGATGTTAGGCACCCCTCTTTGCCCAGTCGTGAGACTGGCCCATAATCATTCAACATAAGACATATAGATGCTTTGTTTAATTCCAACATATAGTCTGTTTATTTATTCCTTTAAACAGTAAGCAAAGTGAGCCAGTGCGATAAGTAAGCATGCATCAGAAAGCAGAGAAAGCAACAAAACTGTCCCAGGGAGATGAATCCCGCGGCCGGTGAATGGATGTCACGGCCGAGGGATCCTCCTGGTTTGATGTACCGGCCGAGGGATCGAAGCCCTGGTCGGTGTTCTTCCTCACACCAGACGGGAAGATTAACAAATAATCAAATCGCTACGGTTAGTCAAAAATACAGTAAATAAGACAAACCAGAGGCCGTTGGGCCTCACCACCTTGATCCCTCAGTTGCTTGATTGCTTTGGATTGGGCGTGATTGACTGATTGCTTGATTGAAAACCCTAGGGTTAGGGTTTGAACTTCGGGCTTTGATCGCCGGATTGACGGCTGCCTTCGGGAGGTTAGGGCTTTTGAAGAGTGGGTATGAGGGAGTATTTGTGCAGAGTTTCGAGGCTTGAGAGAGTGTATACTCTGATAATTTTTGTGTATATTTTCGGAGTCCAAAGGCCCTTTATATAGGCAATTGGTGACTCACTTCGGCCAATCAAATCACGAGATGGCAATTGCAATTGCAATGCATCTCTAACTCTATGTCGTAATCTCTGAGCGTAGCCCGAACGCATCGGAAAGGTAGTGTAATCGGATCAAACGTCTGACAGAACACGTTCCAGAGTCTGGGAAAAGGTCGATCTGGCGGCCGAGTAAAGGATATCACGGCCGAGGAATGGATGTCTCGGCCGAAGGATAGATCTTGTGGCCGAGAGATTGATCTCTCAGGGAGATTTTGCTAGCAACAGGTTGCTTGGGTGAGGAAATGATGTTAGGGCCGTGGGATCAATGTCACGGCCGATAGATGGATTCTCCTAGGCTTCTGTATTTCTGTCTGAAAGGCTGTATGTCTTTGAATTGGGTCCTTTAAGTGGCTCAAAATTCTTACCGAAAGTCCTAAGGTTCTCAAGGAAGCAATCAGCAATCACTGTATCCATTTCATCATCGGGATGGTCCCAAGGTGGGACTTGAAATAATCGTTAGGCCAAATTGGGGTGTCTACAGATGCCCCTCTTTGACTGAACTCAAACGGATCGCGAGACATGTTTGAGTAAGAGTCAAAGCTGTAAAAAGCAACTCAATTTGGTCCAACCACTATTCCAAGGGGTTTTTGAAAAAAGGTTTTGTTATGGTCGGGCCGGGAGGCTGCCTACGTATTCCACAAGGGAAATTCAGACCAATCGTAGTTCGGGCAATAAAGAAAAGTAAAAAGTTTGGAGGGTTAGAGACAAAAGACGTACCTTAGGGCTTAAAAAGCCGTAGTGTGACGTACCTAGACTGAGCCAGGGTTTTGGCGGAAGATAGTTGAAGGAGCGCTGGGCTGCCTAGGGAATTTTTGCGGAGAGCTTCCTTAGTATTTTGGGGTAGATCAGTACACGGCAGGTGCGTTTGCTTTTCCTGATCATCCTTACTTTGACTGAAAAGAGCTCGGTAGAGTAGCCTATCATTGCGAATGAGCTGGAAGGAATTGATGTAATGGGGTGGAATCCAAACCATCTACTGGGGATGAGTTGGACGCCGTTTGTTTTTGAGATATGGAGGGCGCAGGGCCAGTAACTGGAGCACGGAGCTTTGGAGATGAGGGAACCGAGGCACGGAGCCGGTTGTAGTCATGAGGCGAGAGCCTGGAGAGATTGGAATCGAGGCGTGGAGCCTGTTGTAGTCTTGAGGCGAAGGCCTGAGGTGATTGGAGCTGGTGTTGATCATAAGGCGAGAGCCTGTGGTGTCAGAGGTTTGAGCTTGACGTGATGAACCGAAGCACGGAACTGGTATAAGGCAAGGGCCTGAGGTGAAGGAACTGAGGCGTAGAGCCTGAGGTGAAAGAACTGAGGCGTGGAGCCTGAGGTGATTAGATTGAGGCGTGGAGCCTGGGTTGTCGGAGCTTAGAGCTTGACGTGATTTGAACCGAAGCGTAGAGCTGGTTGCATTCTGATGGTCTGTGCGCGGAGCTTTTCCATCATAAGTATTGTAGAGACCCGTATTTTCTTTAATTATTGAAATGTTTATTAAATGACTAATTGGGAGAATATGGTTTAATTGGTGAAAATTTGATTTGAGGATATAAGTGAAAGAATAGAGAGTTGAGGGAGTGTGAGTGTGATAAAAGAATATAGGAGTATATAAGGGGTGTGTGTGTGGTGTAGAGAACCATTTTTATCTCCCCAACTCTCTCTCATCCGTTCTCTCTCTCTCTCTAGCCGGCTATATCTCTCTCTCTCCTCCTCTCGCACAAAACTCCACTCCATCTCTCAAGATCTTCAAGAAACAACCTCCCTCCGGCCTTGCAATCACGTTCTTAAGCTTGAAAGTCTTTGGGTTTCTCCGGATAAAGCTTGAATCGAAGTTTTGAGGTTCGAAGAGGCTAGGGCTTGCTCAAATCTTGTAGATCTTGGTTATCGTCGCGAGGTAGGGACTTCTTTACCTCTTTTATGTGTTTATATGTTGATTTGGTGTAAGAATCGAGCTTTGATCGTCTCCCTTTGTTCATTTTGAAAGCTGTCAAAATCTGTAGAAATCGCCCAAAATCGCCTAGGGATCGATCCCTAAGCATGAGGGATCGATCCCTCACTTCAAAACTGGACTTTTTCACCTTGGGGATCGATCCCCAAGAGAGGGGGGATCGATCCCTCCCCTCTCTGGAAGTTCTGCTCGCTTTCTGGGTTTCAGCCCAACTTCAAACGGCCATAACTTTCTCGTCCGACGTCCAATTCATGCAAACTTGGTATCGATTCGAAGGTCTTGAAGTCAGCTTTCATATGCCACAAAAATCACCTTAAACCTATAAGTACACAAAAAGTTATGACCATTAGAGTGAGGGTGTGTCGGCCTCCCAACATCCGTTGGCTACCCCTAGAATCCTCGTTCTATCGTTTCAACTTCCTATGACTTGTGGATGATATTTGTGACCCATTGGCTTTCTATTAGTGAGGAATGACCAAGGAATTATTTAGTTAAACGTCCTTTAAGTGCATTCTATTGATTGTTGGTACTTGTGATGGCTTATAGCGCATTTGCGATAATATTGGTATGTTTGTGACATTGTTGGCATATTGTAAGATGTCCACGTACGAATATGATCTTGGAAAAGTCTTGACTTGCATATAGAGTGAGAACTTGTTGTATGAGTCAAAGATTGGTTTGGGAAGTCTCGTAACGCAAGGGGTGGTAATACGAAGACTTAGGTGGGTTCCGTAACGCAAGGGGTGGTAATACGGAGACCCAGGTTGTTGGGAAACTTTGTGACGCAAGGGGTGGTAACATGGTAACCCTCATGGAGTTATACGGTAACGCAAGGGGTGGAAATACCTATGGTACAAGTTGGTTTTAATGAGTCGTGTTGAAGTATGTTGAATTGTCGAGTTTTGTGAGCTACATGGCATAACTCATATATAGCATATTTTAGAATGATCTTCTCGAATGATTGACCTGTTCTTGAGTTTGTCGTACTTCGTCGTTTGAGCTACATTGTCTTGTTCTCTTTCCTTTGCATTATTCACCATGTTTTCATATAAAGGTTGTAAAGAATTTCCTACTGGGCTAGTGTAGCTCAACCTAATCTTTCTTTTCAGGAACAAACATTGGCCAATAACTTTTGTGCATCGTATGCCTGGAAGTGAAGGATTCTGGAAGTTAAATCGCTTTAGTTACCTAACCATCTAATAACTGATTTTCTTTTGATTTAAGATGTGTTTGTAACTAGATATCTTTGAATTCCTTTTGACTAAAGTTTGTAATATTCAAGATATGTTCGTACTTGCATTTATGTGTATTTGGGGCCGAAGTGCCAAAGCTGTAAATCGTTAATTTTGGGAACTTGATTTGTAATTTAAGACAAGTGGGAACTCTTTTGGGAAATATGTATGATATGCGAGGTTCTTTAATTAAAATGTATTATTTAATTATGTTAAAAATCGAGGGCGTGACAATAAGTGTTGGCGTGGAGCCAAAGGATCGAGGCGCTGAACCGATCAATAAAACCGAGGCGTAGAGCCGATTGATGGCAGGGTTGACCTGTTTCATGAGAGATATGCAGAGTGTATATGTGTGATGATGGTTGTTAGATGTGAACAGATATGATGATGCAGACTCGATGTGATAATGCAATATGTGCACGGGCCCGTGCGTGTGTGTTTGTTTTTAAGCTTAGAGCTTCTATCAAGTTCCGGACTTGAGCATTCAGAGCGTAGAGCTCGAGCATTCGGACGGCAGAATCCGAGCATTCAAAGTACAGGCTTTGAGCGTCCAGTACACAGTGGTTGGGCATCCAAGCGTAGAGCTTGAGCATTCAAGTGTATAACTTGAGCATCCAGTACATAGTGGTTGGGCATCCAAGCGTAGAGCTTGAGCATTCAAGAATGTTAGATTTTTTAGCATTCAGGCGTAGAGCTTGAGAATAGATGTCTTGATTGTTGGGACGGCTTAGAGCCTGTTGCTTGTTTACGGCTTCGAGCCAGTTGAGATGATGGGCTTTGAGCCGCTGAGTTGAGTGATTACAGGCGTAGAACCTGTTGCCGTGATAGCGAGCATAGAGCTGCTGAGATAGTAAACATAGGCTTCGAGCCTGTTGAGGTGATGGCTTGGAGCCATTTGAGATAATGGGCTTTGAGCCGCTGAGATGGCTTGTTTACGGCTTTGAGCCAGTTGAGATAATGGGCTTTTGAGCTGCTGAGTTGAGTGATTACAGGCGTAGAACCTGTTGCCGTGATAGCGAGCATAGAGCTGCTGAGATAGTAAACATAGGCTTGGAGCCTGTTGAGGTGATGGCTTGGAGCCATTTGAGATAATGGGCTTTGAGCCGCTGAGATTGCTTGTTTACGGCTTTGAGCCAGTTGAGATAGTGGGCTTGGAGCCGCTGAGTTGTGTAGAGATGATAGGCACATGGCCGCTGAATTGATATGGGCTTCGAGCCGCTGAGTGAATTGATATGGGCGCAGAGCCTGGGTATGATAGCGAGCGTAGAGCTGCTGGGATAGTTATTATGGCTTATAGCCAATTGAGATTGCTTGAGTATGATTTGTAGGCGTAGAGCCTGCTGTTGAGATGGTGAGCATAAAGCTGCTAAGTCGAGGGCTTGGAGCTGCTGAGATGATAGGCTTGTAGAGGTGATTGGATTCAATGGGTTTGCCCCTGGTATGGTGTTGAGAGCATGACTGCGACTACCATGAACCATTTCGGTGTAGCAGTGATTGGTATTACTCGAGTCATTTTCTACTTTTCTGCTCGCTTTCAAAGGCAGTTTGGGGCTGAACAAACCGCAATCCTGGGTGACCCTGAGTACACTGTCTCTAAGAACCATGATGCCAACTTCCGTCGCAATATGCTGCGTCTTTGGCCAAATAGAGTGATGCAGGAGGTTGCTGAGAACTTCGTTGTCAAGCTATCGGGTTCTTACAAACGCTGGTTGAAGAAAAACCTTTTGGAGGATAGTAGTGCAAAGAGAAGGAAGACCTAGAGATTGACGCTTTGCTTATGTTTTTCAAAAGATGTTTGTTTGATTCTAGCTTTCATGGATTAAGAATTGCTTAGGTTTGCTTTTTCCTTTTTTGTTTGGAAATAATAAAACATTTGGTCGTTTTATTTGAAGATGTTATTGCCATGATTTGATAGCGAACATGCTTTAGGATAGACCTAGAAATTTTAGAAGTGATGACGATAGCAGTGGCCGAATCTCAATATTTGGAGATTGCCTACGTATCCCATGGAGGGAATCAGGCCATAAACGTAGTTCCAACAAAGGGGATTTGTTTTGTTTTTAGTTAGGGTCCACTCGGGTATTTTCCTCTCCTTTTGTGCTCTAAATTTTGCCTAAAATCGCCCTTGCGGGTTTTCGGTCTAGCGAGCGTTTTATTTATGCCTTAGTTTTTGCCTAAGCCGCCCTTGCGGGTTTTCGACCTAGCAGGCTGCTCTAATTTTTGCTTGGGTCCGCCCACCCTTGTGGTTTTCGGTCCAACGAGCATCTCTCATGGGTAATACTTCCTCAGCTTGTCAATGTTGACCGGCGTTGCGAATTCCATTCCATCCAAGTCTGCAATGTATGCTGCTCCTCCAGAAAGTATGCGTTTGATAAGGTAGGGGCCTCCCCAGTTTGGTCTAAACTTACCCCTTGGGTCTGAGACGTGGCGACGAATTGCTTTGAGCACCATGATGTCTCCTACCTTGATGTCCCTAGGTTTCACCTTTTTGTTGAATGCTCGTGCAATGCGGCGTTGATACCCTTGTACATGGTATAGCGCTCTCAGCCTCCTTTCATCCAGTAGTACCAACTCATTGTGGCGATTTTGAACCCAATCTTCTTCGATCATTCCAGTCTCAGCTAGAACCCTTAACGAAGGTAACTCCAGTTCGATAGGCAAAACAGCTTCCATTCCATAGACCAGAGAGTAGGGAGTGGCCCCAGTTGAAGCCCTTTCAGTTGTTCGATAACCCCATAGTGCCAGAGGTAGCATCTCTGGCCAGTCTGTGTAAGTGTCGGTAGTCTTCCGCAGAATCCTCTTGATATTCTTGTTTGCAGCCTCAACTGCTCCATTAGTTTGAGGTCGGTAAGTAGATGACCGATGATTCTGTATCCCGAATTCGGCGAAAAGCTTCTTTGTTGCCCCCTTGAAGTGCGATCCATTGTCACAGACGAACTCATGAGGTACACCATATCGATAAATGATATTAGTGCGAATAAATTTGGCCACATGAGTGGCTTTGAGAGTAGCATAAGAAGCTGCTTCTACCCACTTGGTGAAGTAGTCAATGGCCACTAGAATGAACTGATGTTTGTATTTTCCCTTTGGATTTATGCTTCCAATGACGTCTATCCCCCAGGTGGAGAATGGCCAATGGGATGTCATGCTATACAATTCCGTAGGGGGAATACGCATACGATCAGCGTGAGTTTGGCATTTGTAGCATTGGCGGACATAATCAGCGCAGTCAGCCTCCATCGTAGTCCAGTAATATCCTTGACGCAGGATCTTCTTTGCCATCGTTGCCCCATTCATGTGTGGCCCACAAATTCCTTCATGTATTTCCTCCATTACCTTGCGGCTGTCCTCCGTTGTGACTCAAAGTTGACTTGGACCCAAGTGTGCCCTTCGATACAATGCTCCTCCACAGATTACAAACCGGGCAGCAAACTTCCGCGGAGCCGTTTTGTCTTTCGAGGTGGCCTCGGATGGGTATTCTCCTTTTTCCAGGAATTCCTTCACGTCTTCGTACCATGGCTTGCCATCGTCTTCACCTTCCTCGGTAAAGGTGCATTCACATGCTGGTTCGACCTTTTGTTCGATCATGAGAGGCCGCATTGTGAACCCCAGGGGTATTTCGACCATAGATGCTAATGTTGCCAGTGCATCTGCAAATCTATTGCTCACTCGAGGAGTGTGTGTGAAGATAACAGAATCGAATTGTGGAATTAGATCTTCCAGCACAGAGTGATATAGCTTCAGTGTATCTTCCTTGACCTTCCAGTCTCCTCTGGCTTGAGATACCACCAGGTTTGAATCCCCAGTGACTTCTACCCTTTTTGCCCCTAGCTCCAGGGCTGCCTCCATTCCAGCAATACAAGCCTCGTATTCAGCTTGGTTGTTAGTGACCTCAAACCTCAGTTTATATGACAAAGGGATGTGGGAGTCGTTTGGGGAAACTAGCAATACCCCTATGCCATATCCACATCGGTTTGATGCTCCATCAAAGTAAAGTTGCCAGGTGTCGTCTAAGAGACATAAGATGTCCTCGTCGGGGAACATGAAGTCCTCTGCCTCGGCCTCTGTCACAGGGTGATCTGTCAAGAATTCTGCCACAGCTCTTCCCTTTACTGATTTCCTTGTCATGTATTTGAGGTCGAATTCTGCTAGCAGCAATAACCACCTAGCGAGCTTTCCGATAAGTGCTGGCTTTTCGAAAAGATACTTGATTGGGTCTAAACGAGAGACCAGCACCACCGGATGTGCTAACAGGTAGTGCCTCAGTTTCTTTGTGGCCCATACTAGCCCCCAACAGGTTTTCTCGAGGGGAGTGTACCTTGTCTCATAATCCATCATTTTTTTGATGAGGTAGTATATGGCGCACTCTACTTTGACGTCGTTTTCTTGCGCTAGCATGCATCCCATGGATGTGTCTGTTACTGAGAGATACAGAATCAATGGCTTCCCAGGGATGGGCGGCGACAGTACAGGTGGATTCTGAAGATATTCTTTGATTGCCTCAAACGCTTGCTGACAGTCCTGGCTCCATTCAAAATCAGTACCTTTCTTTAGTAGCTTGAAAAGAGGTTCACAGGTGGTTGTGAGCTTGGAAATGAACCTGCTGATGAACTGTACCTTCCCCAAGAAACTCCTTACTTCCTTCTCCGTCCTAGGCGGTGATATCTCCATGATAGCCTGTATCTTGGAAGGGTCTACCTCGATTCCTCTTTGAGTGATGAGGAATCCCAACATCTTTCCAGCTGTTACCCCAAAAGTGCATTTTTGAGGGTTAAGACGTAGTTTGTAATTCCTAATCCTCTCAAAGAACTTTTGGAGTGCTCCATGGTGTCCTTCCCTTTCCTTTGATTTGACTATCATATCGTCGACATACACCTCGACCTCTTTGTGCATCATGTCGTGCAGCAGTGTTGTTGCCATCCTCTGGTAAGTGGCTCCAGCATTCTTCAACCCAAACGGCATTACTCGGTAGCAGTAAGTTCCCCAAGGCGTAGTGAAGGTGGTTTTCTCTCTATCCTCAGGAGACATAAGGATTTGATTGTACCCAGAAAATCCATCCATGAAAGATAGCAATGCATGGCCTGCGGTGTTATCTACTAGCTCGTCTATGTGAGGTAATGGGAAGTCATCCTTTGGACTGGCCTTGTTGAGATCTCGGAAATCTACGCAGACCCTGATTCCTCCAGTTTTCTTTGGTACGGGAACGATGTTAGCTACCCACTGTGGATATTCGGTGACTATGAGAAAACCGGCGTTGATTTGTTTAGTGACTTCTTTTATCTTTAGGACCCAATCAGGGCGCATACGTCTCAGTTTTTGTTTAACTGGTTTTGCATCAGGATGAAGAGGAATTTTATGCTGAACAATTTCAGGGTCTATTCCAGGCATGTCCTCGTAAGACCAGGCAAAAACATCTTTGTATTCTTTTAGCAAAAGGATTAGTTTTTCACTTTCTTGAGGGGATAGTGCGGCACCAATTTTAACCATTTTGGGCTCGTTTTCAGAGCCTATGTTTGCTGTAATTATTTCCTCAGAAAAAGGTTTAGCGTGCCTTTCTTCTTCTCTCTCGATGAATTCTAGAATTTCTTTTGGAATTTCTTCCTCAAAATTTGGTTTGTCGGAATCCACACAATTGATCATAGGCAAAGTGAAATACTCTAAATCTTCCTTCTCATTGCTAAGTTTATCAAAAGACATTTCAGAGTCGAACTCAAAGTAAATGTTATGCCTTGGTACTTTGACCAGGTTTTCCTCTCTAGACTTAGTAGTTTCAATAGATGAAAAGCTTGACTCGGACTAACCTATCCTCAGTAATCACACACACGAAGCAAAAAGACAAGCTTAATTGACTGACACAGGGCGACTTCTGACAAGTCCAATGGCGATTTCTGAGATCCAATTCTTCCAGTGATCTTCTTCAATGGCGGACGGTATGGGCCTTCAGGCCATGGATTCTACTGAAGTTCGGCGACCACAACAGGGTTCAGAAAATACGAATCCGCAGCAGTCTCATTCGACTACAACATCAAGGGCCACCATATCAGATGGCACAATCTCTGAAGGGTTGGGCAGCAAGGCCCAGGATTCAAATGAGCTTCGCCGTAGGCAGAAGAGCTCAGTACAGCGTGGTGAAGGCACAGTTCTCTCCGAGCAAACCCCACTCCCACCCAAATCGACTGCAACATCAGATCCCCAAATTAAATTTGGAACCCACAGTCCAAAACACATCAAGACGAGCCCTGCTCGTATACTCCAACAGGCATATCAGAACGAACAAAAGCAGAGGGAATCCGAAGCTCGGATGCTCGAGATTGTGGGTAACCTGGAGGATGAGCTCAACAATTCGGAGGATCCTTTCGTTCTTGATGTCGTTACAGCTAAACTACAGACCATTCAACAATCATGGAAAGAAGATCGTCAGAGGCTCCATTCAGGTGATACACTCCATCTGGGCCTCGAACCTGGTAATCCTAATCTCAAGAAGCCGACTGATGGTACCTCAGGAGAGGGTGATGATGGACCCTCGATCTCAAGAGCTGGGTCGCAAGCTTCTCCTCATAGATTTGGGGATCTCAGCCCTAAATCGTGTAAAAGCCCTGGTTCGGCTAGGAAGCTACAACAGGTGTTTTTGGAGGAAGGTTTGAGGGTTGAAGCTGAAGCTGCCGTGGGATCAGTCCTGCCTTCGAAGGGGCCTGGGGTTAACACTATTGCAGAAGCAAGAGCTCGGGTCACGCATTTGCATGGAAACACTTACCAGTTCGAGCGTACACCTGCACAGGTTCGGAAAACTAACCCTAATCCATATGTAGAAGGAGACCCTAAGCTAGGGTTTCCTGTCGAGGATACTAGAACTAAGTCGGGTGTTGTACCTAACCCAGTGTCACATGCATCAACAAGTACTAATCCTGCTCAGCCTAAAGCCATGAATCGTACATCTCAAACTAATAAGAATTGGGCCTCCCTATTTAGGTCTCAAGGGCCCTCAAGTAATATGAAGTTAGATTTCTATCCAGAATTAAAGAGAGGGAAAAATGCTGTTGTTGAACTTGATGTTACTCACTTGGATGAGAATTGTTGGTCACATTGTTTGGTTGGACATTTCCTAGATGGTAGGATGGATTTTCGACTGGCAAATTCAACTGCTCATAAACAGTGGGGAAAAAACACTAACTATGGCCTGCTGTCAGTTAAGTCAGATAATGCAGGATTCTTATATTTTGAATTTAAAGATGAAGCTTGCCAACTTGCAGTCCTAGAAGGGGGGCCTTGGTTCTTCTCCCAAAAATTCCTTGTTCTGCAGAAATGGAGAAGAATGATGAATCCAACTAAGATTTCTCCGTCCTCTATCCCGTCCTGGGTTAAGCTTCATAACTTGCCCCTAGAGTGTTGGACAGAAGTGGGACTAAGCAGGGTGGCTAGTGCAATAGGACAGCCCAAATATGTTGATCGAGCTACAGAAAAGAGGTCTAGGCTTGCATATGCTAGGGTGTGTGTGGAAATAGAGGCTGCTGATGTACTACCAGATGACATACAGGTCACAGTGGATGGGGAGAGTGTATCAGTTAGGGTGGAATACCAGCTAATGCCTCCGGTTTGCTCAGAATGTGGGGTTTTTGGACATGCAACCGCTAAATGTTCAAAGTCCATCCTTAATAAGAAAGCTCAGGGTCATGAAGTTCTGAAGGAGGATTGGCATGCTGTTAGTAAAGGAATCTCTATCGAAGTAGGGGGTTCAGTAGCACTGGAGGCAGTTACAATACCTGTGGTGGCTGTGGTGGATACGTCAATGCCTAAGGTCTCAAAAGAGGACATAGATGAAAGTGACCCAGAGGAGGAGGAGCTGAATTTCAATACTGATATTCCTTTTGAGGTGATGATGGATACAGGGGCTCTCAATTGTAGCTTGGAGACAGGTCCAAGTAATACCTATAATGATCTAGACCCAGAGGTATTCCCTGCTCAACTTGATCCGCAAGCTAAACCAATTCCTCCGGATGATAAGTCTAAAGAAGTAAAGGGAAAGGCTCCCTTTCAGAGTTCCAAGGGTTTCAACAAGTCCGGTGGAAAAAACAATAACAAAAAGTGGAGTAGCAACTCCAAAAGGCGGAATAAATGATATCCTTTTGGTATCCTTTTGAATAACTGTAGCTTTATTTCTGTCAAGCTATGCTTCTTGTTGTTACTTTGTGATTTAGTTTCCAATGTCTTTTCAAACTTTCAATTTAGGTTTTTGGAACATCCGTGGTCTGAATGACCCAATTAAGCAGAAAGAAGCAAGATCTTTTGTGAACACTAATAAGTTGAGTCTTGTTGGTTTACTTGAGCATAAAATAAGGGCAACTTGGGCAGATAGAATCACCCAATTCATCTGCCCTGGTTGGAGCTTTGTGAACAATTACCCCCAAGCTGATTTAGGAAGGATTTTTGTTGGATGGGACCCTGGTGTCTTGTCTCTTACAGTGTTATATCAGACTGATCAATTTATTCACTGTCAAGTCCATCCAAAAGATGGGAGTGCATCATTTTTGGTCACAATGGTCTATGGGGCAAACTCTATCTCAGACCGTAGATCTCTTTGGATTAGCCTCTCGCAGTTTAGGACCTCTTCTCCATGGGTGGTCCTTGGTGACTTTAATGCTATTAGGCATCCTAGGGAGAAAGTTGGGGGGACTGTACAGTGGTATCCTCCCATGGATGACATTAATCACTGTTTGTTCTCCTCCGAGCTTGATGACCTTAGATTTTCAGGGTGCTTATTTACGTGGTCCAATAAGCGGGTCCCTCCTCATTTTGTGGCTTCCAAAATTGATAGGGTATTAGTGAATGAGCCTTGGATGAGAACTTATTCTCAATCATCGGCTCAATTTTTGGTGCCTGGAATCTCAGATCATTCTCCAGGTGTGGTGTTCGTCCAGCCCAACCCAAGAAGGTCAATTAAACCCTTTAGGTTTTTTGACTTCCTTGCTGACCACCCTCAATTCCTTGCAATTGTCCAGAGGAACTGGAGGACAATTGTACTTGGGAACCCCATGTTCTGTGTGTGTGAGAAGCTTAAACGCCTTCAAAAGGATTTGAAGCAGCTTAATAAGGAAGAGTTTAGTGGCATCTCTGAGAGGGTGAGTGCCACTAAGCAAGCCTTAGAAAACATACAAATAATGATAGGCTCTCATCCTAATAATAGTGCTGCCATAGAACAAGAGAGAGCGGTTCACAAACAATACATCACGTTGCTTAGGGCTGAGGAAAGCTTAGCTAAACAAAAGTCTCGAATACAATGGTTGAAACTTGGAGATCAATGTACGTCCTATTTCTTTAAAGCTGTGACCAATAGGAGGAATAGGAGCAAAATAACAAGCTTAGAATTAAATAATGGATCTACCTCACATGATCTTATGGTCATCAAAGAACAGTTTGTTAACTTTTACACAACTCTTTTTGGAACGTCCCATCTCACACCTCATCTGGGTCCAACTAGAGTGTGTCAATTAATCAGAAATAAACTCAGCCCTGAGCATAGTCTTAATATGGTCTCCCCTGTCACAGACTTGGAGATTAAGGAGACCATGTGGTCTATTAACCCCTCCAAAGCTCCTGGCCCTGATGGGTATAATGGAGGGTTTTTTAGGAAGGCATGGTCTGTTATTGGGAGAGAGGTAACCTCAGCTGTCCAGAACTTCTTCAGGTCTGGACAACTGCTCACTAAAGCTAATTCCACTATTGTAGCTCTTGTTCCTAAGGTTCCAAACCCTTCCAGGGTGGGTGACTTTAGGCCCATTTCATGCTGCAATACTATTTACAAATGCATCTCTCGGATTCTAGCCAAGAGATTGCAATCTGCTCTTCCATTGCTCATAGATCCGGTCCAATCAGGATTTGTGAAAGGAAGGAGAATTGCAGATAACATTTTCCTTACCCAAGAACTCATGAGAGGGTATCACAAGTCCTCTCCTTCCCCTAGGTGTGCCATGAAAGTTGATATTATGAAAGCATATGACCATGTAAGGTGGGAATTTATTTGGGACGTCCTGTCCGCCATGAACTTCCATCCTACAATGATTAAGTGGCTTCAAGCATGTGTAACCACTGCAAACTATTCTCTATGTATCAATGGGGAAGTGACGGGGTACATTAAAGGGAAGAAGGGGCTGAGACAGGGGGATCCGTTATCCCCGTATCTCTTTGTTATTGTGATGGAAGTGCTTACGAGTTTACTTAAGGAGAAAGCCCAGATCCCGGGCTTTCATTATCACTGGAGATGTAAAACTAATCAATTGATAAATCTGTGCTTTGCAGATGATCTAATGATATTTTGCAAGGGAGAGTCTTCTTCGATTAAACTCATCAAGGAAGCATTGAATGAGTTTGAGGCTCTCTCTGGTCTCTCCCCTAGCACAGGTAAGAGTAGCATATTCTTCTCTGGTGTTAGTGTGGGAGTTAAGGAGAATATTTTGCAGGTTTTGGGATTTCAGGAGGGGTCCCTGCCAGTGAGATACCTGGGAGTTCCATTGTTATCTACAAAGCTTAAAGCTGTAGACTGCCAAAGGCTGGTTGATAGTATCACTGCCAAAACTAGAAGTTGGACCAATAGGGACCTTACTTATGCGGGGAGAGTCCAGCTTATCAAGAACATCTTGTTCTCGATGCAAACGTATTGGTCCTCCCTGTTCATTTTACCAAAAAAGGTCATCAAGGAAGTTGAATCTATCCTTAGGGCCTTTTTATGGTCTGGCCCTGACCTTAAAAGATCAGGGGCTAAGATTGCTTGGGAGAAGTTATGCGCCCCTAAAGATGAGGGGGGTCTTGGCTTCAAATCTATGGAGGTGTGGAATAAGGCTGCGGTGGCCAAGCATATATGGTACTTGATCTCCGGGGGAGAGCAATCCATGTGGTGCCAATGGGTTAAATCCTACTTATTAAAGGGTAGGAACTTTTGGAGCCTTAAAATGCCTGCTAATCCCTCTTGGGTTTGGCGGAAATTACTTAATCTAAGACATTTAGTCCAACCCTTCATACGTTACTTAGTTGGCAATGGGGAGAACACATCCATGTGGTTTGACCTTTGGCACCCGTTAGGCCCTCTGTTGGATAAGTTTGGTTCCAGAATTGTTTATGACTCTGGCCTTCCATTGAATGCCAAAGTGTCCCTCATAGTTCACAATTCTGGTTGGACTTTCCCAATCACGCAAACATGGGAGTTGAATGAAGTTAGACGGCATCTTCCACCTTTGCGTGGCTCCAGGGACCAAGTTAGATGGACTTTGAATGCATCTGGACAGTTTAGTATAGCCTCTCTATGGGAGAAATTGAGGGCTCCTTTCCCCAAGGTAAATTGGCATAAGGCTGTTTGGTTTGCTGGGCATATTCCTAAGTGTAGCTTCATTACATGGCTGGCCATCCAGGGTAGACTCTCCACGGAGGATAGATTAGTTCTCTTTGGGATTAAATCAATCTCCCAATGCAGTTTTTGCCAGGGTAGTGAAACCCATGATCATTTGTTCTTCAACTGTAGTTTTTCCACACGGGTTTGGAATGCTATGTTGGAAAAGATGGATACGAGTTGGTCCCCTAGGCCTTGGCCAGCATGGATTACCCACTTCTCCTCTTTTAGGGGAAAATCGCTAAGGAATATTGTCTCTAAGTTGATTTTTACTACTACAGTATATCATATTTGGATTGAAAGGAACTTAAGGAAGTTTCAAAGTACAACTAGCACCTGGGAGGTGGTTGTTCACAAAATCTTTAACATGGTTAAGGGTAGATTACTGTCGTTGCCAAAGTTGCCCGTAGGCTCACAAAATAATAGGTTTAATAGAGTGTGGGGCATCAATGGGTAATGGGGTAGTTGTGTGGTAGTGTATTCATATTGTGGCATGAGATGTTGCAGGTTTGGTCAGCAGGATTGGGGTTCAAATGAGAATCCACATCACTCAAAGGGGCCTGTTGTGACTGCAGCCTGTTATGACTTCTATTACTTCTATTCTAGCAGGTAGTTACCTTAATCCTTGGCATGAGAGGTCAGCTGATGTTCTGGTGTTAAAGCAATATATTTCCTCATTTCTGTCATTGGTGTTGTCTGATGTCTGCTGTTGTTAAGGTTCAGTAGTTTGATTGATGACTGATGACTGATGTTGTTCTGCTGTTGCCATGGATCAGCTTAGTTGTTATGGTTCAGTTTAGTTGCCTGAACTGAGTTCTGAATGGCAACTCCAACCTTGCAATGATAGGTTCTGCTGTATCTGTGCCTGCTATGTGAACCTGTACTATGTTCTGCTGTATCTGTGCCTGCTGTCATGCTAGAAGTCTGTCATGATAATAGTCCTGTTGTCCTTTTGGACTGCTAAGGGTAGCAGCTCTAGGTGTGTTAACCCTGTGAGTTGTGAGCTAGAGCCCCAACATTCCTTGAGAGAGGAGGTAATATCTAGTGGGGGAGCTATGTGAGGTTCAGAGGAGGGAGTGAGGGTTCTCTTAGTGAGGAAAGTAGATGGTTCTCATAGCTGCTTTTGCTCATGAAGAATTGCATGTTCATGTTGTGCACCAGTAGACTACTTCGGTAGACTGTGCACCACTTTGTTACATATGTTACTATTGGGACCAGCATTCAAGCTTTCAGCATTCCTGTTTTGACAGGGTAACTTTTGGATGCTGAACTGTTGCTGAGTGAACTGTGGTGTGCTCTGACATGTGTAGCATACTTGTGACCTTGTAATACCAAAGTGTTGCTACAATCCTGCAGTTGGTACATAATTGACAGATGACTGATGACTGATTTAACTAAGGCCCAGTTCTGATTGTGTTCAGTTCTGAATGTTCTGAACCTGTTTTGGTAGCTGAAATGCTTTCTGTGGTGCATCATTTGTGTGCCAAGTCAGGAGCTACATGGGTTCAACTTGGGGGGTTGGCTGGCTATATCTCCTATTACTTCTATTTTATCAGTTTGTGCAGGTCAGAAGTTAGAGCTGACTGCTGTTCTGTTTGGGCATTTGTGTAATTGTTAAATGTTCCAATTCAGGACTGCAGTGTACTTCCAGTTATGTTTTGTTGCTTGCCTAACCAATAGGGGCTGTCATTGGGATCTCCCTTCGCAGAGGGGGAATTCCTCTGCAATGTGTTACCTGCATGTGTTACCTCAATTCCTCTGTATTGTTTTGCTTTGTTTTCAGTATTGTTTAGTATGGTGCAAGTTCAGTTGTTGTAGTCCAAGTAACTGTGTAGTCCAAGTAGCTGCATTAGTGACTGTGTTTGATATGGTCCAGTATTGTATTTGTTTGGTCTGCTGCTGCTGTTGCTGTCCAGTATTCTGAACCAAGCTGCATCAGTTTTGAAGTTCAGCCTGCTCTTTGGAAGCCTGCTCTTTGTTGTATCCATGTAGCTGCTGTGGCAGCTCTGAAGCTGGCCTAACTGCTATGGAACAAGTTTCCCAAGCCTTATCAGTTGCAGCAGCAGAAATAGATGCTCAAGCCTTGTCAGTTGCAGCAGCAGAAATAAATACCTTGTCAGTTTCCCAAGCTGCTATGATGCTGAATTGAGCAGATGCAGTTGCTGTCAGAAGTGAGGGCTGAACCTGTGCATGTTTTGAGCTATATTGTTGTCATGCTATGTTTTGGAGCAAAGTATCCCAAGCTATGTAATTGTTTTTTTTTTTTTATGTTATGTTATGTTTTGTTGTCTTTGCGTTGTTTTCTTCCCCTCTTCTAGATGGGCTGGAAACAGCGTCTATTAGGTTATTTCCTAGGCATGTAGCCATTTGGTATAGTCATTTCCTCCTGGGGTATGCCCCTTGTAGGCTGTATATAAGGTTCGATTCTTTTTTTTTCTATTAAAGCTGTTTTACCCAAAAAAAAGAAAAGCTTGACTCGGACTGAGTCGACTCGGAGTTGGAATCGGAATCAGAACTAAGATCAGAATTAGCGCTTTTCATTTTGTATTTCAGAGTGTGTTCCACGGTCCAGTTAGGGTAAGCCCCTTTTTCAGCATCCACAATCAGCTCAGAGCAGTCTTTTTCATCACCAAGGTCGATCACCAGCACTTCACTGTCACCTTGATTCGCACTTTCATCATTGTCACCCTGCAAGTCTTGGAGGGCCATTTGATTTGCTATCGCTGTTATTTCTTCCAATTGAGCTTCAATCTCTGCTTCGTCGCTGTTGTCGACTCGTCGTGTGCCAACAAAGCCCCACCAATTACCAAAGCTATCTGTGATAGGGTGGATCACCCTTATTTCATTGTTGGTGACCCCCTCATCAAAGAGTAGGTTTAGTGATATTTCGTCTAGTGGGTCATTGTCGACAGACTCTTCTTCCTTTGCCTCTTCAGTTTCGAGGTTGTTGACCTCGTCTATTGGCCAATAGTCGTCGGTAGGTGCATAGGGGTCATAAAAATAGATTGGAACCCTGCGAAGCCCTTCTTCTTCGATCAGGTCTTCTATTTCTTCCTCATAAACCGTTCCAGCGAACATGACATGGTTGTCTTCAATGATAGCCACCATAGGCTTTGGTTGATTTACTGGAGTGATGTATTCGGAGGGGTTGAAGTCTTCAACAGCAAAGTGAAGCGGACTAGACAGCTTGGTGACAACTTGAAAATGCGAATCAGACATGAACAGTGATGCAGTCATTTTTCCTGAAAAGGTTTTTGCTTTAGTTAGATTGATTAATCTTACCTACTGTTTGTTTGACTTAGAGAGATTCCTAAGGTTTAACCTGCAAAAGAGAAACTTTACAACATACACATATACAATGGGTGTGAGGAAGAACTTGGAAGTAAAATGCAAGTAGGTTCCTAGCCTGTAGGTTCCTGTCTTAGTTTGATAAGTTCTATGGCTTTCTAAAACATGCAAGGTTTTGGTAGTCTCAGGGTGATCCGTTGTCAATGGGCACCAATCCTCTCACCAGCTCATCATAGGCGGTGATTGGGTGATTTTCTTTTTGATATACCACTAGGTACGAGTGACTGTGGAGTTTGCTGGAACCCCAAACATAGCCCGTGTCATGCCGGGATATCAGGTGAACTCAACGGGTTGCCAGCTCGATGCATATGATAAATAAATTAGACAAGGCATGTATTATTAGTCTTATGTTGAACTTTGTGGTTATGGCTCTCAATTCCCCAGCAGAGTCGCCAAAAACTGTAGACACCTCCCAAACAGGGCATCGCCATACAGATTGATCACGCTTGTTTGCTCGATTGGTTGCTCGCTTCGTAAACCAAAATCATGGACATTCCCATGGCTAGGAACATCGCCACATGATAACGGTTATCATCAAAATAGAGTCGCCACCCAGTTTATTAAAACTGGGAAAATAGATAGAGATTCTGGATACGGGAGCCAAAAGTACAATAAGGGGAAGGTGTTAGGCACCCTTATTTGCCCAGTCGTGAGACTGGCCCATAATCATTCAACATAAGACATATAGATGCTTTGTTTAATTCCAACATATAGTCTGTTTATTTATTCCTTTAAACAGTAAGCAAAGTGAGCCAGTGCGATAAGTAAGCATGCATCAGAAAGCAGAGAAAGCAACAAAACTGTCCCAGGGAGATGGATCCCGCGGCCGGTGAATGGATGTCGCCGAGGGATCCTCCTGGTTTGATGTACCGGCCGAGGGATCGAACCCCTGGTCGGTGTTCTTCCTCACACCAGACGGGAAGATTAACAAATAATCAAATCGCTACGGTTAGTCAAAATACAGTAAATAAGACAAACCAGAGGCCGTTGGGCCTCACCACCTTGATCCCTCAGTTGCTTGATTGCTTTGGATTGGGCGTGATTGACTGATTGCTTGATTGAAAACCCTAGGGTTAGGGTTTGAACTTCGGGGTTTGATCGCCGGATTGACGGCTGCCTTCGGGAGGTTAGGGCTTTTGAAGAGTGGGTATAAGGGAGTATTTGTGCAGAGTTTCGAGGCTTGAGAGAGTGTATACTCTGATAATTTTTGTGTATATTTTCGGAGTCCAAAGGCCCTTTATATAGGCAATTGGTGACTCACTCCGGCCAATCAAATCATGAGATGGAAATTGCAATGCATCTCTAACTCTACGTCGTAATCTCTGAGCGTAACCCGAACGCATCGGAAAGGTAGTGTAATTGGATCAAACGTCTGACAGAACACGTTCCAGAGTCTGGGAAAAGGTCGATCTGGTGGCCGAGTAAAGGATATCACGGCCGAGGAATGGATGTCTCGGCCGAAGGATAGATCTTGCGGCCGAGAGATTGATCTCTCAGGGAGATTTTGCTAGCAACAGGTTGCTCGGGTGAGGAAATGATGTTAGGGCCGTGGGATCGATGTCATGGCCGATAGATGGATTCTCCTAGGCTTCTGTATTTCTGTCTGAAAGGCTGTATGGCTTTGAATTGGGTCCTCTAAGTGGCTCAAAGTTCTTACCGAAAGTCCTAAGGTTCTCAAGGAAGCAATCAGCAATCACTGTATCCATGTCATCATCGGGATGGTCCCAAGGTGGGACTTGAAATAATCGTTAGGCCAAATTGGGGTGTCTGCATTGAGCATTCAAGTGTAGAACTTGAGCATACAGTACACAGTGGTTGGGCATTCGAAGAGCTTCGAGCATTCAAAATGTCAGATTTTGAGCATTCAGGCGTAGAGCCTGAGAATGATGTCTTGATTGTTGGGGCGGCATAGAGCCTGTTGAGATAGTTGTTACGGCTTCGAGCCAGTTGAGATAGTGGGCGTGGAGCCGCTGAGTTGATATGTGAGGGCGTAGAGCCGCTGAGTTGGTGGTTACGGCTTGGAGCCCGTTGAGATAGCGGGCTTGGAGCCGCTGAGTGATAGCGAGCGTAGAGCTGCTGAGTCAAGGGCTTGGAGCCGCTGAGTGAGTGAATACAGGCATAGAGCTGCTGAATGATTGGCGAGCTTGGGGCCGCTGAGAAAGCGAATATGGGCATAGAGCCGTTTTGATAATGGGCTTCGAGCCGCCGAGATGGTTGTTACGGCTTCGAGCCTGTTGAGTGGTAACGAGCGTAGTGTTGCTGAAGTTGAGCTAGAGAGTTGTTGAGCGAGCTTAGAGCTGCTGAGACATCAAGCACGGGCATAGAGCCTGAGGTGGTAGTTATGGCGCAGACGGGTGTAGAGCCGCTATGACAATGGGCTTTGAGCCGCTGAGTGATGGGCATAGGCTTCGAGCCTGTTGAGGTAATGGGCTTCGAGCCGCTGAGTAATCGGCGTAGAGCCACTGAGTTGGTAGATAGCGATGAGTTCGAAACTGCTGAGCTGCTGGTGATGCAAGGAGCATGGTGTTGTCGAGTGATTTGTGCACAAGGTTACCGAGCGTAGAACTGCTGAGCGACTTGATAATAGTGGACACGGAGCAAGAGTTTGGTTTTGATAATCCTTAGTGGTCAAGTGACCAGTTGTTGTGGAGAGAGAGGGATCTTCGATGCTTGGGTGTGCCCCCAAGGCTAGTTTTGATCACGTTGTATCGGCTCGGGGGTGCCCCCAAGGCTGACTTGATCTTACTTCTGTTGGTCACGGACCCAGAATTCCATAATGGCTTGAGTTAATTTACTGAGCAAAATCTAATGTGGCTGAGGGGAATGGATTAGGGGGGCCAGGAGATCGATCTCTCGGCCGAAGGATTGATGTATCGGCCGAGGAATCGATGTCTCGGCCGTGGGATAGCTAACAATCAGGAAATCAATTTAAGTTAGATTTAATCGATTTCACGGGTCATTCTATCCTTTCCCCTATCCCTCATTCTTCTCTCCCTTTCGAGCGACCGCCACCGCTCCTCTCTTTCTCTTCCGATCAGCCACTGTCGTTTCCCACCTTACCGCCGTCATTTTTTCCGACCACACGGTTCCGGCCATTGTTTTCTTCGACTGCCATGGCCTCATCACCGCCTCCTCCTCCGTCATCTGATGTTCCTGCCGCGTCTAGAGACACGGGCAAAGCTCCCGCCGTTGAGGCCGCGATTCTTAGCGGGGTTTCGAGTTCCCGCATCCTTCGTTCGAGTCGGCGCAGAGCCATTGTTGGAGGGAGTTCCTCGCAACCCATTCCTCCTGAGACAGAGCCCGAGGTTTCTACTGATGCGGGTGATAGTGCCCTACCGCCGTTTGATGCCGCCACATACACCCCTCAGGTTCACGTGATTGGACGTGGCGGTTCATTGCGATATCGTCCTCCTCTCAGTGATGTCCCACCTGAGGTCTTGCACAGAGAGTCGGAGCAGCACCTTGGTTTCACCAATAGGAAGGTAAATTTTTGTCCTGTCAAATGATTTTTGTGTATAAGATGAAGCGATAATTTGACTTTTGATAAGGAATTTTGAGTTTTTTAGAAGTTGCCCCCTGTATAGGCGATGTTTTTGTATTGATATTCTTCTTCGTATTTTGTCAGGCGAATGAGAGGCTACGCGTGTGGGGAAGCTGCCCCCAGGTGTTTGAGTGGCACGAGAGGATTCCTCAAGAAGCCAAGGACGCGGTTGCTTTGGCCGGCTTTGAGCCCTTGATACTTGGTTTCCATCTTCCGAAGGCGGAGTTGGGATTGACCACAGCATTGGTAGAGCGGTGGTGGGACACCACCAACACTTTCCACCTTCCGGAGGCTGGGGAGATGACGATCACTCCAGGTGATTTTGCTTTGCTTACGGGCCTGAGAGTTGGCGGTGATTCTCTTCCGATTGACCCACGGATTTATGAGCGAGAGGGTGCTTTTGAATACCTTTTGGGGAAGGTTCCTGTTGTGTCAGAGAGCGGTCACATTACTTATTCCTGGCTTTGGGAATAGTTTGACCGTGCGGGCATCGAATCTGAGGTGTCGATGCAGCAATTGGTGAGGGCTTTTCTCCTCTACCTTCTCGGCCAAACCTTGTTTTGTAACAAGGAAAATTCGGTGCATGTACAGTTCCTGGCTGCCTTGGTGAACCTAGATTCTACAGCAGAGTTTGACTGGGGGACTCCCGCCTTGGCCACACTGTACGGGCATTTGAGTGCTTGTTCTCGAGGCATTAGCCTCTTGTTGGGTGGACACCACCGCATTCTCGAGGTATATGTTTCAGCTTTCTTTGTCGTCCCTTTGTTGCTTTGATTTTTTGTATCTCATGCTCGCCTCTTGTCTTGCAGCTCTGGGCTTTTGAGCATCTTTTGCAGTTCCCCCCTCCGACGAGACATAGGGAGCCTAGGTTTGTCCCACGGGCGGCCCGTTGGCTAAAAGGGGTTCGGAAGTCGCGGTCGCCTGCTATGGATTTGCTAGCTTCGAGGCGAGTTTTGGATCGTCTGACGGTGGATCAGGTACAACGTCTTCTACTCTTTGATTTTCATGTGATTTCTTCATTTTGTTATTTTGATGTTATTTCCTTTATTGCAGGTGCGATTCGATCCGTGGGGCACTTTGCTCGACGATGCTCCTTTGGAATTGACCTCAGCTAGGGCTTTGGACAGCCAGCACTTCCTCCTGGAGGGGCCTTTCTCGAGAGCCTAGTACCTTGGGGAGAGGGTAGCGAGTCAGTACTTCCCACGCTCTGAGGCGTTGCAGCTTGTTCCTCTTCCTCCTCCTGCTGGCATGAGGTCTACTCATCTTTTGACAGGAGAGGGTTTGCTTCTTTCTTTTGAGAGACAGCCAGCCATGAGTTTTCTCCAAGCAGGAGATTACTCGGCCTTCCGCTTGGCCTTGCTGACCCTACCTACTACTACTGTTGCTGCTCCTCTTGCTTGGCCACGGGCCCCTAGCTTTGTCTCTTTCCATAATGCCAATGGAGAAGAGGAGCGTTTGACGCTGACACCAGTTCAACAGGTAATCATTGTGGATTTTGTTTTGGTTTCCTCTAATATGACTACCATGTTTTACTATTCATATGGCCATATCTTTTGCAGGTGCCAGCTGATGTTGTTCAGGAGTGGTTGCGTGCATTTCAGAGTGCAGAGGCCTTGGTTCGACGGCAGCGAAGCCGGATAGTTGCGGTATATATCCTTTGACTTCTTCTCTTTCCATCCCATATTTTATGTGAACCTGAATGTCCACAAATTTTGTTTTGCAGCTTGAAGCGGAGTAGGTGCCCACGGTATCAGTCACTCAGAGTGCTGGGGTCAGCGAGGGTGGAAGCACCAGGGCCGGTGACGGCGGTGCTAGAGATGGTGATGGAGCTGTTGGTGAAGGTGAGGGACAGAGAATTAGCGTCACTGTTCCTGAGCGTTTTCGTTCTTCTTCTTCTCGTCATGCACCCAAGAGAGGCCGCGGCCAGTAGCTTTCCTTTTTCCTGTATTTGTTAGTTCCAAAACAGATATTTGACATTTGTATTTTTATGAAGCAACTTCAGCACATGTGGCAAGCATTATGATTTGTACTTTATCCCAAGATACTTTAGATTCGTATGTAATGGTTTAAAGTAGATTAAACATGAGATGAAGAATGGATTGTTCGGCCGAGAATTCCATTCTTCGACCGTTACTTATATTTCCTGAAGAAGCTGGACTTTTTGTTTTAGCCAAGTGGCATTCCTTACGCTTGAACTCGATTCATGCCTTTTATTTGCTTTTGCTGTTTCCACAGTCTCTTTGCCGTGTTTTTGGGATTTTTAGGATATCTTGTCCTTTATGTCGATGACTTTTGAGTCAGAGAGGACGAGCAATGATTCTTACGTGCCTTTGTCTTTGTCAATTCCTTGAAAAATGACTAACTCATCTTTTGTGTGCTCAATACGCAGGGTTAGCTGTACCTATTGTTGAGTACAAATCTTTTGATGTTTTTCCTTCTATCCAAATGTTTGGGCCGCATCTCGATGTGAGATTGCCTACGTATCCCAATCAGGGAATCAGGCCTTTTTGCGTTGTTCCTAGATTACCACCTTTGGGGGTTGGGTTTTTCACTCTTGGTTTTTCTATTCACATGCTCTAAGTTTTGCCTAGGTTACCTGATGGAGGTTGAGTCCCTAGCAAGCTTTTGAGTGCCTTATCTTTTGCCTAGGCTGCGTTTTTGCATTTTCTTGTCCTAGCAGGCTTTGCTCTTACTTTTGCTTGGATGTATAGATTACCCAATGAGCATTTCTTTTTAAGAGGTTTTCCGTATTTTGGAGAGGAATTTGGCGGAGATGTTTTTCGTGACGTCTCCGGTTATGTTTGTACTTTCACAATGGGTAAGCTAACCCTAAGTGTTCTCACGGAGATAGCGTCCTCTTCCTAAGTTTTGACAAAAACCTAGTTCTAAGTAATCAGGGTTCGTCCATTCTTTCCTTTTTGTTAGCAACACAAAGAATTAGATTCTTAAGATCCTTTCATTTTTGGCAGAGAGACTGTAGCGTATAGCAATTGCATTTAAAGATTGAATCATAAGCATAAGATGATAAAATGGGAATTTATTTAGCTATAGAAAATGCCCAAACAGGGGCCCCAAAATGTGTCCCAGCTTGTCTTTAGGAAATGAAAGTAATGTTTTCGTTGTGCAATGCGATTTACTGCAGTCTCTCGGGAGTTGTTCCTTTTTCCTTGCCTTTCGCAGTTTTATACTCTTCTTCACCCTCTTCTTTGCCAAACAGAATTCTTAGGTCAAACTCAGCTAGCGCCTCAATACAGTCTTCGGGAGTGGGAGATGAATTCGTTGGTTCTTCTTCCATATCACTGTCAGTCCATTCTTGATCAAAGAAGATTTGCATTCCAGGGTACCTTTGCTTGGTAATTTCGTCTTCCCATGTTTCTGCGAAGCCACAAAATGGGAAGTCTTCTCCTTCTCTTACAAACCAACTGTAGAGACCCGTATTTATTTTATCCAAAGTTGATATTTATTAAACGCATAGTTTTCGGAAAAGGAAAACGGAATGTTTGGCTTTATGTGATTTGGGGTTAAAGTGGTGGAATTGAATGTGAAAGGGTGTAATGTGTGATTTGTGGATATATGAGTATATATAGGGGAGATGAGAGAGCATTGAATCATTTTTTCCCTCATCCACTCTCACGTCTCTCTCCCGGTCTCTCCCTCTCTCACGGTTTTCTCTCTCTCTCTTGCTCTCCCACCAAAATCACTCAAAAACCCACCAAGATAACCTTCAATCCTTCGACCTCTACGCGTATTGTGGTCCGTATCCCACCGGTTGGAGCTCGGTGGAGTCGTATCCCGTTCGAATCAAGGTTTTCGGAGAACTAGGGCTCGTATCTTCTTGGGTTTCGTTCTTCGGCTTTGAGGTAGGGATTCTACCTCTCAATACATGAATTAGAAGTGTTTACCATGCCTTGAATCGTGTCTATAGTTGTTGTTGTTGTTGTTGTGGTTGAGCTGCTTGAAATCTGCAGAAAAACTGCTCGAAAGCCTCCCGTATCAATACGGCCCTTAACCCGTATCGATACGGAACAAACTGTGAAGATTCGTAGTCATCCCGTATCGATACGGATTTTAGCCGTATCGATACAGTGAGCTTATCTCCAGAATTCACTGTTTTGCTCCAAAACCCATTGATTTGACCCCCGATCACTTTCAACTCGTTCTAAGTACTTCTAAAACACTCCTAATCATTGTTGAACACCCTTGTTGAGCTCTTTGTGCGTTCTTGGCATTTCCTTACTTTCGTGCGATGAAAGTTGTCTTAATTATCGTATGAACTTGAAATGGAACGAGACGTCATGAAATTTGAGACACACAAAACTTGTTGACACAACGCGTGAACACTCAAGGCCCATCGACGGGTGGGTGCTTGGCAGGGGATATCAGGGTCCCATAAATAGCCTGGCAGGAGCTAATGCTCGTATTGATTATTCAAGGCCCAACCTTCGAGGTGGGTGCTTGGCAGGGGATATCGGGGTCCCATGAATAGCCCGGCAGGAGCTTCGGCTCATGACACATAACGCGAGATGGTTTGGACACGCGAGATATGAAAACGGTTAATGGTTGAGATGTACTCTGAGTCTCTTGGCTTGTTTGTCGGATTGTTGAACCGTTTCGATTGTCAGTTGCTTGGGCTACCCATTGTTCATGTCGTATTATCACTTTCGCATTTCTCTTGCATATATTGTCTGCGTAGCATTTCTACTGGGCTAGTGTAGCTCAAGCCTTATTTCTTTTCAGGTACTAACTCTGGGCGGTAACGAGCATGATTGGAGTGCTTAGATGTTGGACACGTTTTGAAAAGCTAACATTGTAGAGTTACTTAGGCATCTTTGTAAATTCCTTTTGAAGATGTATTTGTAACTTATGTGATAACTCAATTGACTATGGGACATTTTGTAAACTCTAAACTCTTGACCGTTGTTGTCTAATCTGATTCGGGGCCGTCGTGCCTTAGATGTAATATTTTGAACACTTGGACTTGGAGTGTGGTATGGGAAGTTGATGATATTTTGGTGTCGTACGGTTTATTGTGAGGTATTTGTTTATGAAACTCTTTATATTTTATGTCGAAAATGGAGGACGTGACACCAACCGTTGAGTGTTTTTGGGACCATGAGTTTTTCTTCTTTGATCTTGCTTCCTCTTGCTTTAGCTTTTTCCATGCTTCTCTTTTCTTCTATTTCGGCTTCTGTCGGGGTGTAGCTAAGACCAAAGGCGTATTGATTATGCAGGGGATCAATCATTTACGGGATGCCTTGTGATCTTTTGCCTAAACCCAATCCAGGGAAGTAGTTTTGTTTCTTCATCATCCATATGGCAGGGGTGCTTATGTAGAAGCTTCTTTCAGCCATTAGGGCTTGTACGGCGGTTGCTTCCTCAAGACTGAATCCAGTAAGGAAGGTTTCCTCGGTTCCTACCTCTTGGACAGGTGTGTCGGAATGAGCTCGGATTGATGAATCCCCTAGAATGGTTATGACTCTCCCATCTACTGCAAATTTGACTTTCTGATGTAAAGTGGAAGGCACTGCCCCAGCGTCATGTAACCAAGGTCTTCCTAGTAAAAGATTGAAGGTGGCTGGTATATCCATCACATGGAACTCTACGTCTCTTTTGATCTTTTCCACTTCTACTGGCAGTGTGACACACCCAACCACTCTTCTCTTTGAGTTGTCATAGCCTCTTACGCCTTGGCTTGAAGGACGTATGTCAATGGTGCCTACCCCTAGCTTGGCAAGGGTCCTTTGAGGACACACGTTTAAAGCAGACCCATTATCCACCAAGACCAGGGGGATCCATTTAGTGAGACATTTAAGTGAAATGTAGAGAGGTTTGTTGTGTGCAGGTCCTTCAGGAGGTAAATCCTTGTCAGTGAAAGCTATTGTTGGTTTTGGAGCTTTTGAAGTCATTATGAAGCCTACCAGATCTTCGGGGGTGATGTCAATGGGGACTTTAGCTTTACCCAAGGTTTTGAAGAAGGAATTGCGGTGTTCATAGGAGGACATAAGCAATCCCCAGATAGAGATATCAGCTTGGATTTTCTTCAGTTGTCTTAGCACTCTGTCTTCCTCAGGTTCGGTCCTTTGGCTCTCTTCTTCTTCTTCTTCCATTACTCGTGTTGAGGATGAACTTTCCCCGCTTAGTTTAGGAGGTTTATACACTCTTCCGCTTCGGGTGAGGTGACCTATTTCTTCTTCTTGGGTGCCCTAAGGATCAGCGGGCTCAATTCTTCCAACTTCCCAATCACTTGGCAGGGCCTGACGCATGTCCAACCACCAATCCCCATCATCAATGGCATAGATGTGGGGTTCTCCTCCTGTTGCAAAGCATTCGTCGTTCTTAGAGAAGATCAGGGATGGTTTGGCTTGGGTGTTTGGGATAATGTGTCGGGTAGGATTATATGTGGGGCTATTGGATAGGCTTATGAGATTGATATTTTGAGACGGTGGTTCGTTGTTGTGAGCGGGAAGTGGATTGGTTTGCACATTGGGCTTAGGAGGTTTTATAGCTCGACTATCAATGAGATCTTGGATGTCATGACAAAGACGCATGCAACGGTCTGTCTCATGTCCAGGGTGTTGGTGGTATGCACATTGTTTATTGGCGTCATAGCTTGGGCCATAAGGTGGCTGAGGAGGTGGGTTATTCAAGAGCCTAAGATGCCCTTGGCGGCTTAGGATGGCTAAGGCTTGGGATGGAGTCATATAGAGTGGGTCAAAATTGCGGCGAGGGTGATTTGTGTTTCTAGATGAGCTAGTTTGAAAAGGGTCTTGTGGTAAGGCTGAGTTAAGGGTGTTGACGGAGGCAGGAGATGCACGGGTCGGAAAGGTTTTCTGGGTAGAGGGGTTTCTTCTTTCCCAATGAGGCCTAGCTTGATTCCATCTTCGATTTGTAATCCAATGGCGTGCATGCGTTTGAAGTCGGTGATAGCCTGAGTGTAAATGTGGGTGAGGTACTTAGGCTGCAGATTCTTGACAACTATCCTCACTTGATCTTCCTCGGAAGGGCGGTTTTTCATCTTGGCAGCCTTTTCTCTCCATCTTGCCACAAAGGTAGCAAAGTCCTCATTGGATTCTTGTTTAGTCATCTCCAAGTCTCGAGTAGTTAGCTCAATTTGGACATTGTATGCATACTGCTAGACAAAAACATTGGCAATTTCTGGTCAGGTCTGATAGTGCACAAATTTCAAAGTGAGGAACCAATCGAGGGCGTTTCCAGTGAGAGTTCTTTGAAACAATTGAGCGATGAGCTCGTCGGTTAAGCCTTTAGGCTTCAGGGTGTTGATGACATGGCGAACATGGCTGGTAGGGTTACCAGTCCCGTTGAACTTCTCCATGTTTGGCATTTTGAACCGTTCAGGCAGTTGAGATTCTGGAAAGAGGCAGAGTCCTTCGAAATCTAGAATTTGGTCTCCTTATGAACGAGCCAAAGCGTGCTTGATCTCCTTGACTTGTTTGACCAATTCAGGATTTTATGTAACTTCATGAGGATTTTCTGCTTCTTCCTCATCTTTCTTGTCTTCAGCATCTCTTGCTGCTTTCTCGGCTTGTAAATAGGCAATTTGAGCTCGGAGCTCGGTGATAGTAGCATCATTGTCTGCCATTTTTGGGATGTAGGTAGAGGGATTGCTTGGCGAAGCTCGGGATCGGGTAGATAGTTGGGTTTGTTGAGAAGATGACCGCGAAGTCCCCAGAACTGATTGGGACCGTTGCGGTGAGGGTGTCTTGACAGGCGAAGATGACCGATGAGATGACTGTAAAAACCTCTGTTTGGTGTGATTTCGGGTATTGTAAGAGTATAAATTGGCTGAGGTTGCTTCTTTAATCTACCTATTGTGCCTGCTTGAGAAAGTAGAGTACCTGAAGGTCAGTACTTGGCTCGTACAGGGTTAGGATTTGGGCTGAAAATCCCAACCCTTCTGCACAGAAAGAGTTATTTACAACAACAGATGGTACAAGGTGTGAGGAAGAACTTGGAAGTGAAAATGCAAGTAGGTTCCTAGCCTGTAGGTTCCTGTCTTAGTTTGATAAGTTCTATGGCTTTCTAAAACATGCAAGGTTTTGGTATTCTCAGGGTGCTCCGTTGTCAAAGGGCACCAATCCTCTCATCAGCCCATCATAGGCGGTGATTTGGGTGATTCCCTTTTTGATATACCACTAGGTACGAGTGACTGTGGAGTTTGCTGGAACCCCCAACATAGCCCGTGTCATGCCGGGATATCAGGTAAACTCAACGGGTTGCCCGCTCGATGCATATGATAGATGAATTAAACAAGGCATGTATTAGTCTTATGTTGAACTTTTTGGTTATGGCTCTCATATTCCCTAGCAGAGTCGCCAAAAATTGTAGACACCTCCCAAACGGGGCATCGCCATACAGATTGATCACGCTTGTTGCTCGATTGGCTGCTTCCCTCATAAACCAAGATTGTGGACATTCCCATGGCTAGGAACATCACCACACGATAGCGGTTATCATCAAAACAGAGTCGCCACCTAATTTATTAAAACTAGGAAAACAGATAGAGATTCTGGGTACGGGAGCCAAGAGTACAGTAAGGGGAAGGTGTTAGGCACCCCTCTCTGCCCAGCCGTGAGACTGGCCCATAGTTGTTCAACATAAAACATATAGATGCTTTATTTAATTCTAACACGTAGTCTGTTTTTATCCTTTAAGCAGTTTAAAAGTGAGCCAGGACTGTAATTGAAACATGCATCAGAAAGCAGAAAATAAAGCAAAGCTGTCCCAGGGTAATGGATCCCGCGGCCGATGAATGGATGTCACGGCCGATGAATGGATGTCACGGCCAAGGGATCCTCCTGGTTTGATATATCGGCCGAGGGATCGAAGCCCCGGTCGATGTTCTTCCTCACACCAGACAGAAAGATTAACAGATGATCAAAACGCTACAGTTAGTCATAAATACAGTAAGTAAAACAAACCAGAGGCCGTTGGGCCTCACCACCTTGATCCCTCAGTTGCTTGATTGCTTCGGATTGAGTGTAATTGACTGATTGCTTCTCAGAAAACCCTAGGGTTAGGGTTTGAACTCCGGGGTTTGATCGTCGGATTGATGGCTGCCTTTGGGAGGTTAGGGCTTTTGAAGAGGAGGTTTGAGAGAGAGTATTTGTGCAGAGTTTCGTGGCTTGAGAGAGTGTATTCACTTCTTAATTTCGTGGTGCAAAGGCCTCTTTATATAGGCAATTGGTGACTCACTCCGGCCAATCAAATGACACGATTGCAATTGCAATTGCAATTGCAATTGCAATGCAATTCAAACTCTTCGTTGCAATCTCTGAACGTAGCCCGAACGCATCGGAGAGGTAGTGTAGTTGGATCAAACAATCGACAGAACGTTCCAGAGTCTGGAAAAAGGACGATCTGGCAGCTGAGCAAAGGATCTGGCGGCCGAGTAATGGATGTTGCGGCCGAAGGATAGATCTTGTGGCCGAGGGATTGATCTCTCAAGGAGATTTTCTAGCAACAGGTTGCTCGGGTGAGGAAATGATGTTAAGGCCGTGAGATCAATGTCACGGCCGACAGATGGATTCTCCTAGGCTTCTGTATTTTCTGTCTGAAAGGCTGTATGGCTCTGGATGGGGTCCTCTAAGTGGCTCAAAGTTCTTACCGAAAGTCCTAAGGTTCTCGAGAAGGCAATCAGTAATCACTGTATCCATTTCATCATTGGGATGGTCCCGAAGGTGGGACTTGAAATAATCGTTAGGCCAAATTGGGGTGTCTACATGCATTGTATTGGAATTGCAATTGCAATCGTGCGTTTTGATTTCGCCGAAGTGAGTCACCAATTGCCTATATAAAGGGCTTTTGGGTTTCGAAAATGCAACAACGAAATCATCAAATTCATATACTTTCACACCCTCTCAAGCCACGAAACTCTGCAGAAATACTCTCTCAAACCCTCTCTTTAAAAGCCCTAACCTCCCGAAGGCAGCCATCAATCCGACGATCAAACCCCGAAGTTCAAACCCTAACCCCAGGGTTTTCAAAAGAGCAAATCAGTCAATCACAATCAATCCGAAGCAATCAAGCAACTGAGGGATCAAGGTGGTGAGGCCCAACGGCCTCTGGTTTGATTTACTTTCTGTCTATAAATCTTAATCGTAGCGTTTTGATTATCTGCTAACTTTTCTATCTGGTGTGAGGAAGAACACCGACCGGGGCTTCGATCCCTCGGCCGGTACATAAAACCAGGAGGATCCCTCGGCCGTGACATCCATTCACCGGCCGCGGGATCCATCTCCCTGGGACAGTTTGTTTTGTGTTCTGCTTTCCTACGCATGCTTTAATTATCGCACTGGCTCACCATTAACTGCTTAAAGGCTAAAAACAGACTACGTGTTAGAATTAAATAAAGCAAATACATGTCTTATGTTGAGCAACTATGGGCCAGCCTTACGGCTGGGCAGAGAGGGGTGCCTAACACCTTCCTCTTGCTATACTTTTGGCTCCCGTACCCAGAATCTCTATCTGTTTTCCTACTTTTAATAAACTGGGTGGCGACTCTGTTTTGATGATAACCGCTATCGTGTGGCGATGTTCCTAGCCATGGGAATGTCCACGATCTTGGTTTATGAAGCAAGCAACTAATCGAGCAACAAACGATCAATCTGTATGGCGATGCCCCCTCTAGGGAGGTGTCTACAGTTTTTGGCGACTCTGCTGGGGACTTGAGAGCCATAACCAGAAAGTTCAACATAAGACTAACACATGCCTTATTTAATTCATTTATCATATGCATCGAGCGAGCAACCTCGTTGAGTTCACCTGATACCCCGGCGTGACACGGGCTATGTTAGGGGTTCCAGCAAACTCCACAGTCACTTGTACCTAGTGGTATATCAAAAAGGAAATCACCCAATCACCACCTATAATGGGCTGGTGAAAGGACTGGTGCCCTTTGACAACGGAGCACTCTTGAGACTACCCAAACCTTACATGTTTTAGAAAGCTATAGAACTTATCAAATTAAGACAGGAGCCTACAGGCTAGGAACCTACTTGCATTTGCTTGCAAAAGTTCTTCCTCACACCCATTGTATATATGTATGTTGTAAAGTTTTCTTTTGTAGGTTAAACCTTAGGGGCCTTTCTAGATCGAATGGAAGTGGGTAAGCTAAACCAATCTAACTAAAGCAAAAATCTTTTCAGGAAAAATGACTTCATCACTGTTCATCTTTGATTCGCACTTTCAAGTTGTCACCAAGCTGTCTGGCCTGCTCCACTCTGCTGTTGAGGATTTTAACCCCTCCAAATACATCACTCCGGTAGATCAACCAAAGCCTATGGTAACTATCATTGAAGACAACCATGTCATATTCGCAAGAACAATCTATGAAGAAGAAGTTGAAGACATGATTGAAGAAGGAGGGCTTCGCAGGGTCCCAATCTATTTTTATGACCCCTATGCATCTGCCGACGACTATTGGCCAATAGACGAGGTCAATAACCTCGAAACTGAAGAAGTAAAGGAAGAAGAGTCTGCTGACAATGATCCACTAGACGAAATAGCACTAAATCTACTATTTGATGAGGGGGTCACCAACAATGAAATAAGGGTGATCCACCCCATCACAGATAGTTTGGTAATTTGTGGGGCTTTGTTGGCACACGAAGAGTCGACAACAGCGACGAAGCAGAGATTGAAACTCAATTGGAAGAGATGACAGCAATAGCAAATCAAATGGCCCTCCAAGACTTGCAGGGTGACAATGATGAAAGTGTGAATCAAGGTGACAGTGAAGTGCTGATGATCAACCTTGGTGATGAAAAAGACTGCTATGAGCTAATTGTGGATGCTGAAAAAGGGGCTTACCCTAACTGGACCGTGGAACATACTCTAAAATACAAAATGAAAAATGCTAATTCTGATCTTAGTTCCGACTCCGAGTCGACTCAGTCCGAGTCAAGATTTTCATCTTTTCAAACCACTGGGTCTAGTGAGGAAAACCTGGTCAAAGCACCAAAGCATGACATTTATTTTGAATTTGATTCTGAAATGTCTTTTGATAATCTTAGCAATGAGAATGAGGATTTAGAGTATTTCACTTTGCCTATGATCAACTGTGTGGATTCCGACAATCCAAATTTCGAGGAAGAAATTCTAGAATTCATCGAGAGAGAAGAAGAAAGGCACACTAAACCTTTTTCTGAAGAAATAATCACAGCAAACATAGGCTCTGAAGATGAGCCCAAAATGATTAAAATTGGCACAACACTATCTTCTCAAAAAAGTGAAAAACTAATCATTTTGCTAAAAGAATACAAAGATATTTTTGCTTGGTCTTACGAGGACATACCTGGAATAGACCCTGAAATTGTTCAGCATAAAATTCCCCTCCACCCAGATGCGAAACCTGTTAAACAAAAGTTAAGACGTATGCGCCCCGATTGGGTCTTAAAGATAAAAGAAGAGGTCACTAAGCAAATCAACGCCGGTTTTCTCATAGTCACTGAATATCCACAATGGGTAGCTAACATCGTTCCAGTACCGAAGAAAACTGGAGGAATTAAGGTCTGTGTAGATTTCCGAGATCTCAACAAAGCCAGTCCAAAGGATGACTTCCCATTACCCCACATAGACGAGCTAGTGGACAACACCGCAGGCCATGCATTGCTATCCTTCATGGATGGGTTTTCTGGGTATAATCAAATTCTTATGTCTCTTGAGGATAGGGAGAAGACCACCTTCACTACGCCGTGGGGAACTTACTGCTACCGAGTGATGCCATTCGGGTTAAAGAACGCTGGAGCCACTTACAAGAGGATGGCGACAACACTACTGCACGACATGATGCACAAAGAAGTTGAGGTATATGTCGACGATATGATAGTCAAATCAAAGGAAAGGGAAGGACACTATGAAGCACTTCAAAAGTTTTTCGAGAGGATTAGGCAATACAAGCTACGTCTTAATCCTCAAAAATGTACTTTTGGGGTAACGGCTGGTAAAATGTTGGGGTTTCTCATCACTCAAAGAGGAATCGAGGTAGACCCTTCCAAGATACAGGCTATCATGGAGATATCACCACCAAAGACAGAAAAGGAGGTAAGAAGCTTTCTGGGGAAAGTGCAATTCATCAGCAGATTCATTTCCAAACTTACAACCACCTGTGAACCTCTTTTCAAGCTCCTGAAGAAAGGTACTGATTTTGAATGGAGCCAAGATTGTCAGCAAGCGTTTGAGGCAATCAAAGAATATCTTCAGAATCCACCTGTGCTGTCGCCACCCATCCCTGGGAAGCCATTGATTTTGTATCTCTCAGTAACAGACACATCCATGGGATGCATGCTAGCACAGGAAAATGACGCCAAAGTGGAGTGCGCCATATACTACCACAGCAAGAAGATGATGGACCAAACAAGGTACACTCCCCTCGAGAAAACCTGATGGGCCACAAAGAAACTAAGGCACTACCTATTAGCACACCCGGTAGTGCTGGTTTCCCGTTTAGACCCAATCAAATATCTTTTCGAGAAGCCAGCACTTATCGAAAAGCTAGCTAGGTGGTTACTACTGCTAGCAGAATTCGATCTCAGATACATGACAAGGAAATCAGTAAAAGGAAAGGCTGTAGCAGAGTTCTTGGCAAATCACCTTGTGACAGAGGCCGAAGCAGAGGACTTCATGTTCCCTGACGAAGACATCTTGTGTCTCCTGGATGATACCTGGCAGCTCTATTTCGATGGAGCATCAAACCAATGTGGATATGGCATAGGGGTATTGCTAGTTTCCCCAAACAACTCTCATATCCCTTTGTCATATAAACTAAGGTTTGAGGTCACCAACAACCAAGCTGAATACGAGGCCTGCATTGCTGGAATGGAGGCAGTCCTAGAACTAGGGGCAAAAAGGGTAGAGGTCATTGGAGATTCAAACTTGGTGGTATCTCAAGCGAGAGGAGATTGGGAGGTCAAGGAAGACACACTAAAACTATATCACTCCGTGCTGGAAGATCTAATTCCACAATTCGATTCCGTTATCTTCACACATACTCCCCGAGTGAGCAATAGATTTGCAGATGCACTGGCAACATTGGTATCTATGGTCGAAATACCCCTGGGGTTCACGATGCGGCCTCCCATGATCGAACAAAAGGTCAAACCAGCATGCGAGTGTACCTTCACCGAAGAAGGTGAAGACGATGGCAAGCCATGGTACGAAGACGTGAAGAAATTCCTGGAAGAAGGAGAATACCCATCCGAGGCCACCTCAAAGGACAAAATGGCTCTGCGGAAGTTTGCCGCCCAATTTGTAATCTGCGGAGGAGCATTATATCGAAGGACATACTTGGGTCCAAGTCAACTTTACGTCACAACGGAGGACAGCCACAAGGTAATGGAGGAAACACACGAAGGAATTTGTGGGCCACACATGAATGGGGGCAACAATGGCAAAGAAGATCCTGCGTCAGGGATATTACTGGACCACAATGGAAGCCGACTGTGCTGACTATGTCCGCCGATGTTACAAATGCCAAACTCACGCCGATCACATGCATATTCCCCCTACGGAATTATATAGCATGACATCCCCTTGGCCATTCTCCACCTGGGGGATAGACGTCATTGGAAGTATAAATCCAAAGGTGGCTATCGACTACTTCACCAAGTGGGTAGAAGCAGCTTCTTATGCTACCCTCAAAGCCACCCATGTGGCCAAGTTTATCCGCACCAATATCATCTATCGGTATGATGTACCCCACGAGTTCATCTGTGACAATGGATCGCACTTCAAGGGAGCAACAAAGAAGCTGTTTGCTGAATTTGGGATACAGAATCATCAGTCATCTACTTATCGACCTCAAACTAATGGAGCAGTTGAGGTTGCAAACAAAAACATCAAGAGGATCCTGCGGAAGACTACCAACACCTACACGGACTGGCCAGAAATGCTACCTCTGGCACTATGGGGTTATCGAACAACTGAAAGGACTTCAACTGGGGCCACTCCCTACTCCTTGGTCTATGGGATGGAAGCTGTCTTACCTATTGAGCTAGAACTACCCTCACTAAGGGTTCAGGCTGAGACTGGAATGATTGAAGAGGACTGGTTCAAAACCGCTACGACGAGTTAGCATTACTAGACGAAAGGAGGCTGAGAGCATTATACCATGTGCAAGGGTATCAACGTCACATTGCACAAGCGTTCAACAAAAAGGTAAAGCAAAGAGACATCAAAGTAGGAGACATGGTGCTCAAAGCAATCCGTCACCACGTTTCAGACTCGAGGAGCAAGTTTAGACCAAACTGGGGAGGCCCCTACCTTATCAAACGCATATTTTCTGGAGGAGCAACATACATTGCAGACCTAGATGGAATGGAATTCGCAACGCTAATCAACATTGACAAGCTAAGGAAGTATTACCCCTGAGAGATGCTCGTTGGGCCGAAAACCACAAGGGTGGGCGGACCCAAGCAAAAATTAGAGCAGCCTGCTACGTCGAAAACCCGCAAGGGCGGCTTAGGCAAAAACTAAGGCATAAATAAAACGCTCGGTAGACCGAAAATCCGCAAGGGCAGTTTAGGCAAAATTAAGAGCACAAAAGGAGAGGAAAATACCCGAGTGGACCCTAACTACAACAAAACAAATCTCGTTTGTTGGAACTACGTTTATGGCCTGATTCCCTCCATGGGATACGTAGACAATCTCTAAATTGAGATTCGGCTACTGCTATCATCATCATCACTTCCAAAATTTCTAGGTCCATCCTAAAGCATGTTCACTATCAAACCATGGCAATAACATCTTCAAATAAAACGGCCAAATGTTTTATTAATTCCAAAGGAAAAACGAACCTAAACAATTCTCAATCTGTGAAAGCTAGAATCAAACATCTTTTGAAAAACATAAGCAAAGTGTCAATCTCTAGGTCTTCCTTCTCTTTGCACTTTTATCCTCCAAAAGGTTTTTCTTCAACTAGCGCTTATAAGAACCCGATAGCTTGTCAGCAAAGTTCTCAGCAACTTTCTGCATCACCCTTTTCGGCCAAAGACGCAGCATATTGCGACGAAAGCTGGCATCGTGAACCTTGGAAACAACATACTCAGGGTCACCCAGGATTGCAGTTTGTTAAGCCCCGAACTACCTTTGAAAGCGAGCAGGAAAGTAGAAGATGACTTGAGTGATACCGATCACTGCTACACCGAAATGGTTCATGGTACTCACAGTCATACTCTCAACACCATACCAGGGGCAGACCCATCGAATCCGATCACCCCTGCGAGTCTTCATCCATGCTTCCCAATCAGCCTTAGTTGGAAACTATCTAATCATACGACGCTCCGTACAGTGGTCTGAACTATAGGGAAGTCGCTCTGGCACATCCCATACCCTTAGCTTCTCAAATAACCATTCCTAGAGAATAAGGGAAAATTGTGAGTTGTGAGAACATGTGAGTCAAAACAAAAGAGTGATGAGTGAAAAGATAACTTGACAAATAAACGAACAAAGAGCGAACCTGCAGTAGCAAAGGACTGCCTGAGAACTGGGCTGTAGGATCACCCTTCATCGCATCAAGACCCATCAAAGTTTCTGCCAACACTAAGCCAGCGAAACCTACACAGTTTCCAATTTGTTGAGCAAAATCAAGCAGCATGGAATCAGCATAGCTAGAGGAAGGGCCAAGCAAGTAATAATGGAGAAGACATATACACAATGCATGAAAGCACGCCCTCTGTTGAGAAACTTGACGATGAGCTTCAGCTGTACCAAAACGCTGGACAAACTGTAGGATTTCCAGCCTTCCATTCGCCATGAAAAACCTAACTTCATGTTTCTAAACTTGGAGCAAATCCTTCAAAAGATTACCTCGGTTGAACAAAAGGTCAGGGACAATGAGACCTTCTCTATCCGAATGACCCATGATGGCCGCAAACTCCTCGATAGTAGGACACAGTTCTTATCTTCTAAGTCGAAAGACATGAAAAGCAGGATCCCACAAGCTGGTGGCTGCCTTAAGGAAAGCAAAATTCACAGGAATTTGACGAAGGGAGAAGAGAAAGTCCATACCAAAGGACTTAAAATGTAAATGGTCGAGGCCATTAAAGGAATTCAACCACTGATCAAAGACTGGTTGTGCCATATGCAAGCAATTATTACTGACAATGCTATCGGGTTCGTAGAACGCGTACTTATAGGCTAAGTCGAGTCCCAGTTCGAATCGGAATCGGATTCTAAATCCTCAGTAATCTAGTCGGTCTCTCGGCCGGCACTTCGATATAACGGCCGTAGGATCAGTCCATCGGCCCGTGAAAATCAGGGTTGATCCAAAATTCAAACCTAGGCAGACGAAACGATCCTTCGGCCGCGAGATCTAAGGCTCAACCGCATAATCGGTAGGTCGGTCGCCAGAACGGCTATTTTACAGTAGACTTCCACAATCCAGACCATTTCACTCAATCTTCACCGAGATTATCAATTTTTGTACAATACAAACGGTACAAAAGCATACACAATCACATACCAGAGCAAAAGGTTTTTGTTTCATATAACGAAAGCTTTTTACATCACAAGGTGGATCATCCCACATTTCCTAAACAAACTATACATCGGTTTCCTGTCGAACTAACCTATGCAGGAATAGAAACAGAAAAACAAAAAAAGGAAGGAGAAGAGGATGCCGAATCCTCTAGTGGTCCGAACACTAGAGACCAGCTACAAAAAAGAAAAGGACACCCCCAGGATGATGTGTACCAAAGAAACACTGCGGTGCAAGAAAGACACTGGATGGCACAGAAAAACCATCATACCACGTACAAGCACCATCCCGAGAGTTCCGTGTCACGGAAGCAAGCCACCCATGCAAGGGTCTCTAATCAAGCATCAAGACAAGTCCAAGAACATCGCAGATTTCCTCCGCGATCTCTGGCCATGCATCATCCATGGCCCGGAGCAGACAAGAACGAGGAGAAGCGAAAGGGGCCTTTGGTGGAAGTCTCGGACGCAGAGGATGGAGAGAGAAGAGAGGAAAATGAAATGAAAGAACGCCGAGGCCTCGGCTTTTATAGAGCTCTGGAAATCAAGCGATTGCGCAGCCGAGACTTCAATTCCTCAGCCGAGATATCAATTGTTTGACCGCGTGATCTATCTCTCGGCCCCCTAATCAATCTCCCACAGCATTATCGGATTTCGCTTAACACGCCAATTCAAGCAATTATGCAGCTCTAAGCTCTGACCAGCAAAGCCAATGATTGAGTCAGTCTTAGGGGCATCCCCCGACCAAATGCAGCGTGATCGGAACTAGCCTTGGGGGCATGCCTGAGTCTAAGGAAACTCTCTCTCTGTAACAGCAAAACTCACCAGATACTGGTCACTCAAAACTAAGCTCTTGCTCCGTGCCAACTATTCTCGAAATCACTCAGTAGCTCCACGCTCAATAACCTTGTGCACAGGTCGCTCGACAATACCATGCTTCTTGCACCACCATCGGCTCTATGCCCATATTCACCATCAACAGCTCTATGCTCGCCACCTCAGCAGCTTCACATCTATCAAGTCACTTGAGGGCTCCACACCTATAAACCACCTCACACGCCCATATCTACCATCTCAGCGGCTCCAAGCCTATTACTCAGCGGCTCCACCACGCCCACTATCTCAACAGGCTCTACGCCTATACTCACCATTATCTCAACGACTCCACGCCTAGTCACTCAGCGGCTCTACGCCCGATTATTCAGCGGCTCCAAGGTCGCCCATCATTCAGTGGCTCTATGCCTGTATTCACCACTCAGCGGCTCTACGCCCATATCCACCATCTCAGCGGCTCCAAGCCCATTATCATAGCAGCTCTACGCCCGTATTCCCCATCTCAGCAGCTCCAAGCCCACCATCTCAGCGGCTCCAAGCCCATTATCTTAGCAGCTCTACGCCCGTATTCACCTATCAACTCAACGGCTCTACGCCCATCATCTCAATTGGCTCGAAGCTGTAACAACTATCTCAACAGGCTCTACGCCATCCCAATCAACAAGACATCATCAATTCTCAAGCTCTACGCTTGAATGCTCAAAATCTAACATTTTGAATGCTCGAAGCTCTTCGAATGCCCAACCAATGTGTACTGGATGGTCAAGTTTTACACTTGAATGCTCAAGCTCTATGCTTGGATGCCCAACCACCGCGTACTGGATGCTCAAAGCCTGTACTTTGAATGCTCGGATTCTGCCGTCCGAATGCTCGAGCTCTACACTCTGAATGCTCAAGTCCGGAACTTGAAATAAGCTCTACGCTTATATCAAACACACATGCATGGGCCCGTGCACATATTGCATCAATTGCATCTCCATTATCACATCGAGTCTGCATCGTCACATCTACTCACATCTAACAACCAACATCATCACATATACACACTCTGCATTTCTCTCATGAAACAAGTCAATCCTGCAAATCAACCGGCTCTACGCCTCGGTCTTATTGATCGGTCCAGCACCTCGATCCTCTGGCTCTACGCCAAAACTTATGATGAGAAAGCTCCGTGCACAGACCATCAGAATGCAACCGGCTCTACGCCTTGGTTCAAATTACGTCAAGCTCTAAGCTCCGACACCTCAGGCTTTCGCCTTATACCAGCTCCGCGCTTCGGTTCTATCAAGCTCAAAGCTCCAATCTCCTCAAGCCCTCATGACCACAGCAAGCTCTACGCCTCAATTCTGTCAAGCTCCTCAGGCTCTTGCCTCAAGACTGCAGCAGGCTCTACGCCTCAATCCTATCACCTCAGGCTCTCGCTTCATGACTACAACCGGCTCCGCGCCTCGGTTCCCTCACCTCAACGCTCCGTGCTCTAGTTACTGGCCTCGCGCCCCCATATCTCAAAACGGCGTCCGATTCATCCCTAGCAGATGGCTTGGATTCCACCCCAATTACATCATTTCCTTCCAGCTCATTCGCAAGGATAGGCTACTCTACCGAGCTCCCATCAGTCAAAGTAAGGATGATCAAGAAAAGCAAACACACCCGCCGTGTACTGATCTACCCAAAAATACTAAGGAAGCTCTCCGCAAAAATTCCCCCGGCAGCCCCGCGCTCCTTCAACTATCTTCCGCCTAAACCCTAGCTCAGTCTAGGTACGTCACACTAGGGCTTTTTAAGCCTGAAGGTACGTCTTCTGTCTCTAACCCTCCAAACTTTTTCTTTACTGCCCACCCGAACTACGGTTGGTCTGAATTTCCCCTGTGGAATACGTAGGCAAGCCTCCCGGCCCGACCATAACAAAAATCTTTTTCGAAAACCCCTTGGAATAGTGGTTGGACCAAATTGTGTTGCTTTTACAGCTTTGACTCTTACTCAAACATGTCTCGCGATCCGTCTGAGCTCAATCAAAGAGGGGCATCTGTAGACACCCCAATTTGGCCTAACGATTATTTCAAGTCCCACCTTGGGGACCATCCCGATGATGAAATGGATACAGTGATTGCTGATTGCCTTCTTGTGAACCTTAGGACTTTCGGTAAGAACTTTGAGCCACTTAGAGGACCCAATCCAGAGCCATATAGCCTTTCAGATAGAAAATACAGAATCCTAGGAGAATCCATCTGTCGGCCGTAACATTGATCTCACGGCCTTAACATCCTTTCTTCACCTGAGCAACCTGTTGCTTGAAAATCTTCCTGAGAGATCAATCCCTCGGCCGCAAGATCTATCCTTCGGCCGCAACATCCTTTCCTCGGCCGCCAGATCCTTTCTACGGCCGCCAGATTGCCTATTTTCCAAACTCTGGAACATTCTGTCAATTGTTTGATCCAACTACGCTACCTCCCCGATGCGTTCGGGCTACGCCCAGAGATTACCACGAAGAGTTTGCATTGTATTGCAATTGCAATTGCAATCATGCGTTTTGATTGGTCGGAGTGAGTCACCAATTGCCTATATAAAGGGCTTTTGGGTTCCGAAAATACAACAACGAAATCATCAAATTCATATACTTTCACACCCTCTCGAGCCACGAAACTCTGCAGAAATACTCTCTCAAACCCTCTCTTTAAAAGCCCTAACCTCTCGAAGGCAGCCATCAATCCGACGATCAAACCCCGAAGTTCAAACCCTAACCCTAGGGTTTTGAAAGGAGCAAATTAGTCAATCACAATCAATCCGAAGCAATCAAGCAACTGAGGGATCAAGATGGTGAGGCCCAACGGCCTCTGGTTTGATTTACTTTCTGTCTATAAATCTTAATCGTAGCGTTTTGATTATCTGCTAACTTTTCTGTCTGGTGTGAGGAAGAACACCGACCGGGGCTTCGATCCCTCGGCCGGTACATAAAACCAGGAAGATCCCTCGGCCGTGACATCCATTCACCGGCCGCGGGATCCATCTCCCTGGGACAGTTTGTTTTGTGTTCTGCTTTCCGACGCATGCTTTAATTATCGCACTGGCTCACCATTAACTGCTTAAAGGCTAAAAACAGACTACGTGTTAGAATTAAATAAAGCAAGTACATGTCTTATGTTGAGCAACTATGGGCCAGCCTCACGGCTGAGCAAAGAGGGGTGCCTAACACCTTCCCCTTATTGTACTTTTGGCTCCCGTATCCAGAATCTCTATCTATTTTTCCAGTTTTAATAAACTGGGTGGCGACTCTGTTTTGATGATAACCGCTATCGTGTGGCGATGTTCCTAGCCATGGGAATGTCCACGATCTTGGTTTATGAAGCAAGCAACTAATCGAGCAACAAACGATCAATCTGTATGGCGATGCCCCGCTCCAGGGAGGTGTCTACAGGTATTAGTAAAGGCTAATCTTTTTGTTAACATAGACCAAATCATATTATTTTAGAGAACTTTTCCCCATAGATAGAAAAAGAGAGAGAACGAAAAATGTCTCAAATCGCTAATGGGGTTGTTGAGCTCGGCGATGTGGTGGTGGTGGTTGGTGACGGCAATGGTGGATGTGGTGGTTGTGATGGGTTCTGCTGAAAGAGAAATTGAAACAAAAAACAGAAAGGAATCAAGACTCTATTTCTTGTTCTTATTTTGCTCGTTCTTCGCCCCTCTGTTATGTTCAATTTGGCTTACCAGATGAAAAAAAAGGGAAAAAAAAAGAGAGGAGAAAGATAGGTAAAAAAGGAAATTGGAATTGATTGATGATTACTGAAGCAAAGAGAGAGAGAGAGAGAGAGAGTAAAGTTAGAGGGAGAGAGAGAGGGGAGGGTTGGCGAAGGGGCGTAGTAGTCAATTAACATGACCCTTCCCATGTATTTAGAATTTATCTTCTTTCGTTTCATGTTAAGATGAATTCCAAAAAACTACTCCATGATTTGGGGATAAAATACGCAACTTATGCTGCCCCACATTGAATACCAAAAAGTACCCCTGAAGTTATCTGAGGAGGGGATAGGAGAACCAAACCCTACGCCCCTTTGGCTACTTGGGTGAGGAAAGAAAATAAAAGAAAACACTACAAGAAAATGTGGCTTTAACGGCATTTTTATTACCGGCATTTTATAAAAGGCTTTTGTTAATATGTGCCCCTAAGACATATGTTAACTATCATTTAATGAAACTAACTAACCCCACTAACACGGGGAATAGTGAAATCAGGAAATAGGCTAGCTGAAATATTAGGCAAAGCAAAAAACAAGTGGTGAGACCAAAATACCCTTTACAAAACCTTCATGCTACCATTTCATTTTTATTCCCTGCATTTTCTTAATTCGACTCCCCCGGCCAGATGCATTGAACGAGAAACGAAAATGTTACACCATAGAGCAAGTAATTTTTCACATGCAGTGAACCAAAAAAAAATCTTCACATGCTATAACTTTTTTTTTTTTACATCATTATATTTATCTTCACGGATAAGTATCAAAAAAATTCTTAACATGCTATTGCAGGTCTCCTTCATGCCCCACTCTCCCTCAACTTTTGGTCCGGTATTTTTTATTTTTTATTTTGATTTTTGTCTTAATTTTTTAGATTAATCATTAGTCTCGAATAGACAAATCAGAAAAGTATAAAAATATGAATTGAACTTTAAAAAATTTCATATAAGACGACAAAGATACCAAAAATACCAGTTGTTCGGTATTTTCCGTCTATAGTGAATTTTTTTGTTTTTTTGTTTTTATCATATTTTTAGACTTCTTTCGTTGAGATGGACAATTAATCCAATAAATATAATGTGAATCGAACCAAAATTTAAAAAGATAGAACAAATTGCACAAAACAAAGAATCCAAAATTTAGGAAGAACGGCTTCTGAATAGCCTGACTTTTTCTGTTTTCCTTTGTCAAGTAAATTTGTTGAGATCAATGCATGCTTAGAATATTACTGAGGAAGAACACATGGGTTGGTATGTTTAACATGTGAAGCTGGGGCATTTTCGTCCATTACATAAACAGTTGCCCTTTTTAAAAACATAATTGATTACTCAATTATTATGCTTAGATTTCCCATGGAAGTGGAATCGAATTCTGGAGGTATCCTATCATATGCCTTGAGCGGCACACATTAACAAAAGCCCTGAAGAAAATGCAAACAATGCCTCCCTTTTTGAATCCAAATGGCAACTTCCCAAATCCCACTCCTCACAGGAACAAAATAAAGTCGGTCCCCTCTCTCTCTCTCTCTCACACACACACTTCGTTTGGTACCTTTGAATCCAAACGGTAACTTCCCAAATCGCACTCCTCACAAAATAAAGTCGGTCCCCTCTCTCTCTCTCAAACACTGCACTTTTTTGGTACCTTTGAATCCAAACGGTAACTTCCCAAATCCCACTCATCACAAAATAAAGTCGGTCCCCTCTCTCTCTCAAACACTTCGCTTTTTGGTACCTTTGAATCCAAACGGTAACTTCCCAAATCCCACTCCTCACAAAATAAAGTCGGTCCCCTCTCTCTCTCAAACACTTCACTTGGTAAATCTCCCTCACCCCGTGGCCACTATTTACCGTTAGGGTTTCTGATCATCTCTCTCAACCCCATGATTCTCTCTCTCTCTCTCAATGGCGGTGAAGCCAAGGGTCCCAGCGGTGTGCCGTTGCAAGGAGTGCAGCGTGTGCTGTAGCGGCGTCTGCGTCATGATTAATTTGACATACAGCAGCCTTAGTCAATGTATCGAAACCTGTTAGATGGTCCTTCTATCAGGGTTGGTTTGTTTACTTGGTTTTAAATGCGCTAATGCTTCCACCAAACTTCTTCTAAAACCTTCCTTATTTTCCACTCAATCTCCTTATCAAAGCGAATATCTTTATAGTTCACAAACACTCTCGGCAAAAAGATAGTGAAGGTATACCAGATGTTTCGATGATAATTTCGGGACAAGATTTGAAATTTTTTTTCTTGTTGTCGAGGTGATTTTCTTCTCATTGTACTGAAGAACCTGATGGAGAATGAATCTGCTCATTAGCCCCCCTAAGTTGAAAGTTATTCTTATGTATTGTTGCTCTTCATAAATAATGCTTATTTATGTATGGGTTCTGTTCATGTATATGTTTGTGGATAACTAAGTTTATTTGCTTTTGTATCTATGTTCTCAATGTTTAGGTCTGCAACTGTTGATTCAAATATGTTTTCGAGTAACTTCGGTCACTGCCCAAGGCCGAACACATCCTGTCTCAACTTACTTTCTTGAGGATATATACGAAACTGTTAACTATCGCCTTGCTTCAGATTCTCCAGCTTACCTAAGAGATTATACATCCACAAAGTAGAAGATATCTCTATTTGCGGACTTCAATACTGCTTGTCAATATTCATGTTGTACCTTTTTTAACCCCAGTTCTGTGGCTTTCAGCCCTCCCTTGTCAAAAGTTCTTGTAATTTTTTCCCTACCGAAAATCCGTGGACTCACATGAATGGCTGGATTGGAGGGGTGAGGGAGAAGGTGGTTGTGCTGTGGTGGGGCTGGTGGAGGTAGTGGAATGCTTTTCAGTGAAGCTTGTGTAGGGCAACGGTACATATGCTTTGGATGCTGCCTTATGCACTCCCAGATGAGCATAGATAAGTTAGAGTACAGGGCATCACTGGAACTTGGTTTGACTAGCTATTTTGTGCAAGTATATGCCCCTAAGTTGTCGCTTTTGCTCTCTAGGAAGGGATAGGTGCTAGATATTCTGTAATGCTGCCAGGTTTTTGGGCATGTGTCGTAGCAGATGTGTCCAAATTACTGTTAGTTTTGGACATAGCTATTTTGTTCTTGATAATTTTGACAGCTGTTGTTTCTATTCCGTCGGTGTCTCTAAGAGTCTAAGTTAACTTTTGTACTTGCTATAAATTTGGTACTCACATAGAGAGTCCACAAAAGCCTGAACAGTTTTCTATATATTTGTCATTAACTCTTTCATGTATGTAGGTAACAAAGTATTTTTTAATGGGTCTTTAAATTTGATGGCTACAGAATGATCCTGTTAGCAACCATAGTGGGAAGAAAAATCTTGTTCTATCTGGATGGGGTGATGAATCTTTGTTGTCTGAAGATTGCATAAGAGTCTAAGTTAACTTTTGTACTTGCTATAAATTTGGTACTCACATAGAGAGTCCACAAAAGCCTGAACAGTTTTCTATATATTTGTCATTAACTCTTTCATGTATGTAGGTAACAAAGTATTTTTTAATGGGTCTTTAAATTTGATGGCTACAGAATGATCCTGTTAGCAACCATAGTGGGAAGAAAAATCTTGTTCTATCTGGATGGGGTGATGAATCTTTGTTGTCTGAAGATTGCATAAATCCATACTTTTGAGCACTTATCAAAAATATAGTGATCAAACTCGACAGAATTTGGTAATGTCTTCGAGATATAGTTTTCTAGTATTCAGAGTATATTTGTTGCTTTATTTATGATGTTTAGTTCATAGTTTGAATTGGCTCGTCTGCAGAGACGGTTAAATGAAGATGTAATTGATTACGACCTTCTTGAAGATCTGGTTCATTTCATTGATGAAACACACCCAGAGGGAGCCATACTGACTTTCTTGCCAGGAAGTTCTCAAACTAATGTTTTCTAACTGGTCCGGTTATATTTTGCATGTCAGTTGCATGTTTTGGATTTTATTGGGATGCACTATACTTGGGTTGTTTTATACACTAATGTTTTCTTACAGGTCAGTTATACTTTTCGTGTCAGTTGAATGTTTTGGATTTTATTGGGAGGTTGTTTTATTCACTGAAACTAATCGTGGGTGTTGCATAAATTGCACCAGGGCGTTGCAAAAATTCACCTGTTACTCAATAAACTAGCAGCTTCTCGCCAATTTGGTGGACAATCTTCTGAGTGGCTTCTTCCTTTACGACCTCCTGATAACATGCGAAGGTAAAGCTGCATGTTTTTAGCAGTAAATGTGTTCGGTGTTTGTCTTATGTGCCTTGCTAATTTTCGTGTGTGAATTTTGTCGCTATAATGTGGTTTGTTGGAAAACACATGGAGTTACAGATTTATCAAACACTGAAATGGAAATCAATAGAAAACAAGCACATGTTTGGAGAAAGTGGTCTTGGGAAGCTTCTTATAGGATGCACAACGGAATAACAGTATTTTGTGGTCTTGAATTGCATCTAAGGCCGTCTTTGTATGTAAATCAAGTACTATGAATCAATGATAAACACATTTGTTCTAGCAACTGAATGTATGAATTTGACGGTCTGGCACATAATAGCTTCAAACCCAAAAATGGTTAGCAAACAACACCTAATGTTGTGGAGGACAGCAGAGGGGCTCATTTGAAGTCTATTCCCATTTGTTTAACTCCCTCGTGTCTTTCATTTGTATGCTTCAAATGCATTCGGTGGTACGGTCTTGTGCCTGTGCTATCAAGTCATGTGCTTCACTTCCATGGGATGAGTCTACGGTCAAGAGTAGAAGAACAATTGATAGTTTAGCCCATGTACCGAGGAAAAAAAAGAGAAAAGTTTCATCGCATCTGAAACATAAGAAACACTAGTTATCCAAAATGAAAAAAGAAATCTGAAAAATTCTGAACTTCCGTTAAATGCGTGACAATATTATATACCCCCATCGACTATTACGAGGCAATATTTATATCGGCTAATTGATGTCGTCAACTTTGGCACTTTGATTGCAGAATATATGAAATGAACTGTGCTAGTAAAGCTAGTATATATCAAGAATGTCTGATACAGATATGCATGGCTTTCTCTTTGCTAGACTAACGAAATAAGTATCTTATATTTTCCTAGTGTCTGCATTCCCCAGGTTATAATAGCCACCAATATTGCTGAGATTAGTATAACAATAGACAACGTGGTTTGTGTTATTGACTGTCTGAATTGCATAAACGAGTTATTTGCTTTTGTCTGAATTACTTTCCTAGTGTCTCCATTTTAATGTCTAAATTGCTTTTGTCTCCCTTTTCAGAACAAAAAAGTCACGGAGTTAGTTCGTTGTGTAAATTTGCAGAGGCAAAATGTTTATAGTGCCAAATTGGCACTGTTGACTGATAAAATAGACGGTGCTAATGAATCAGATGGAGGTGGCAAGAGCAATCTGACCATTGACTGATGATGGTTGCATATAAGAATTGGGATAAGATTTTACACAAGGTTTGTTTACTGACTCCATTACGTAAACCAGATTGCAAAATGAAAATGAAAATTTAAAGGTAGTGGACTGTAACATCCCGATTTTTGGGAACGTTAATTTAAATACAATAAAACCAGGTCTAGTATTTATTTAAATAAAATCATAATTTAGTCTTACAAACAAATAAATCTTGAATCGAATTACATTTATTCTAATAAAAAAAAGGGTACTATGGTAAATTCTACTCTTCAGGGCGTCCGTCTTCCTTTGCAACAACTTGCTCCACATAAAATTCTCTATGTTCATCACCTAGGCCTGGCATATTATGTCAGGGTCACACAAAAGTAACACCGTGAGCAAATAAGCTCGGTAGCTAACTTCTACCCCTATATTACACTAGCAAAAATATCATATAATTTTGTAAACGAAAAATACAAAAGTTTAACATTTCATCACACATAATCAAATCAATCTACAAAGTGTCAAAGTGTCATCAGTGTCATTGTCATCACACCGTATCGTAGTTCGTGTCATTATTTTTCAAGTATCGATTCCACTTTCCATCTTATTTCCTCGAGCACTGGTTCCGCTGACCATCTTTCAGGACCTATCGGGCTCCCAGGCTAAATTCAGATTTTGCCACCCAAAAGCACTGATTCCGCTGACCGTCTCTTTCAGGACCTACCGGGCTCTCAGTCTTTAATCATTTCACATTTCTCAACACACACGACACTAGTTCCGCTGACCATTCTTTCAGGACCTACCGGGCTCCCATGCTCACATACGCACACCCGAGCCATGATTTCGCTGACCATCTTCAATGGACCTACCGGGTTCTCGTGTCTCGTAAACATGCATCATTTCCTCGCGTTATATATATATATCATGCGATAACAATACATCCTCTCCAGTCATGCCATCAATTAGGTAATATTGGAGAATCTAATGTCGCAACTTTACCAAACAAATTATAACCTCTCCAGTCATGCCATCAATTGATCAACTAAATCATGCATGCGAGTCAATCTGATTCTAATTCCAACTATCTAATGTCAATGGCTTTACTTTAATTTAACTAACAAATTTCCAGGAACAATTTTCTGTATTGATAACTTCTCATATTTTCATCTTTTCAAGGTCATAATACTTAACAATTCCAACATGATTTTATAACTAAAACTCTAATTTTCTTTTCCCAACAAATAATACATATTCTACATTATATTTAGGTAAGTAGATAGGAGGTTTCTACCTTGCTTCTAGGCGGTATTGGGTTGATTCTAGCGGCGTTAGGTCGGGTTGCGAACGGTACGTCTTCTTTCGGCCTTGATTCGACCGAAATCCTACTTTTTCCTTTCCTTTCTCTCACTTTTACTTTCTCGGCCTCTCTCTTTCTCCAAGATTTTCCAATTGGGAGAAGAAATGTGGGAGGTGGTATGTTTTTGTTCTGAAATTCGGTGGTGAGAGAATGGTATTTATAGGAGGGTGTGGGAGGAGGAAGTGTGGGGGGCAAGGAGGAGGATAAGGGGGATGGTTTGGCTTGGTGTGGGGAACAAGTAAGGAAGAGATAAGGTTGAATGAGGGTGGAGTAGGGAGCAAGTAAGAGGGGAAGAGATAGAGATGGCTAGAAAGGGAGATGCAGGGAGCAAGTAAGAGGATAAGGAGCAAGTAAGGGAGATGCATGCATGTATAATATGTAAAAATAATAATAATTAAGACCTAATAATATTAATGCTATTATTATTATTTTAAAAAAATAGGGTCGAAAATCCGGGTCGTTACATGGACTTATGGGCAAAAACACGGCAGATAGCTTTGTGTTAGGGGGATCTATGCAGGATGGCAGGGATATGGAAAATTGAAATATGAGGCTTATTTACCTTTTTGGTCCCCAAAGTATTAGCGAGTGGCCAATTTCGTCCCCAATATAAACATTTGACCAATTTAGTACCTAACGTTTAAAATTTGTGTCGATTTGGTCCCTATCCATAACGCCGTTTCTTGATTCCGTCAAAAGAAGGGGCATTCTTGGTATTTCACCTTTCTCATCTTCTTCACACTCCACGCCCGAAGTCGCGGAAGATCGAAGACAAGTTTTGATCAGTGGGTTTTGTGCGCCTCACAGAGACGATCACCACGGTATGTGGGTGGTCGAGTTTCGTCACCGGATGAAGGCTCGGGAGCCATTCGATCGCACCGGGCGGAGGCGGCGACGGGCGTAGAGGCTGTTTTGAAAAGCCCGAAGTCGCGGAAGATCGAAGACAAGTTTTGATCAGTGGGTTTTGTGCGCCTCACAGAGACGATCGCCACGGTATGTGGGTGGTCGAGTTTCGTCACCGGATGAAGGCTCGGGAGCCATTCGATCGCACCGGGCGGAGGCGGCGACGGGCGTAGAGGCTGTTTTGAAAAGCCCGAAGTCGCGGAAGATCGAAGACAAGTTTTGATCAGTGGGTTTTGTGCGCCTCACAGAGACGATCGCCACGGTATGTGGGTGGTCGAGTTTCGTCACCGGATGAAGGCTCGGGAGCCATTCGATCGCACCGGGCGGAGGCGGCGACGGGCGTAGAGGCTGTTTTGAAAAGCCCGAAGTCGCGGAAGATCGAAGACAAGTTTTGAGCACTGGGTTGTGTTCACCTCGAGGAGACGATCGCCACGGTATGTGGGTGGTCGAGTTTCGTCACCGGATGAAGGCTCGGGAGCCATTCGATCGCACCGGGCGGAGGCGGCGACGGGCGTAGAGGCTGTTTTGAAAAGCCTGAAGTCGCGGAAGATCGAAGACAAGTTTTGAGCACTGGGTTGTGTTCACCTCGAGGAGACGATCACGGATTGGGGTAGTACGTCGCCGGAGGAGCTCGGAGGTGGCGGCAATGGCTGTTCGAACGGCAGAGGCGAGCGGCGGAGGGGCGGTTTAATGGTGGTTCGTACCAGGAGTCGTCGGATGGGAGATTTGAGCACGGGGTTGTGTTCGTCTGACCACTCCCGAGCTCGTCTTGACGAGACGAACACAACCCCGTGCTCAAATCTCCCATCCGACGACTCCTGGTACGAACCACCATTAAACCGCCCCTCCGCCGCTCGCTCTGCCGTTCGAACAGCCATTGCCGCCACCTCCGAGCTCCTCCGGCGACGTACTACCCCAATCCGTGATCGTCTCCTCGAGGTGAACACAACCCACTTGTCTTCGATCTTCCGCGACTTCGGGCTTTTCAAAACAGCCTCTCCGCCCGGTGCGATCGAATGGCTCCCGAGCCTTCATCCGGTGACGAAACTCGACCACCCACATACCGTGGCGATCGTCTCTGTGAGGCGCACAAAACCCACTGATCAAAACTTGTCTTCGATCTTCCGCGACTTCGGGCTTTTCAAAACAGCCTCTACGCCCGGTGCGATCGAATGGCTCCCGAGCCTTCATCCGGTGACGAAACTCGACCACCCACATACCGTGGCGATCGTCTCTGTGAGGCGCACAAAACCCACTGATCAAAACTTGTAAACTTGTCTTCAATCTTCCGCGACTTCGGGCCTTTCAAAACAGCCTCTACGCCCGTCGCCGCCTCCGCCCGGTGCGATCGAATGGCTCCCGAGCCTTCATCCGGTGACGAAACTCGACCACCCACATACCGGCGCACAAAACCCACTGATCAAAACTTGTCTTCGATCTTCCGCAACTTCGGGCTTTTCAAAACAGCCTCTACGCCCATCGCCGCCTCCGCCCGGTGCGATCGAATGGCTCCCGAGCCTTCATCCGGTGACGAAACTCGACCACCCACATACCGTGGCGATCGTCTCTGTGAGGCGCACAAAACCCACTGATCAAAACTTTGTCTTCGATCTTCCGCGACTTCGAGCGTGGAGTGTGAAGAAGATGAGAAAGGTGAAATACCAAGAATGAAAGGTGAAATACCAAGAATGCCCCTTCTTTTGACGGAATCAAGAAACGGCGTTATGGATAGGGACCAAATCGACACAAATTTTAAACGTTGGGTACTAAATTGGTCAAATGTTGAGGACGAAATTGGCCACTCGCTAATACTTTGGGGACCAAAAAGGTAAATAAGTCGAAATATGAACTTGATTATAGATCATCTTTCATGCATGTTTCTTTTGCTATGTCTATGTGAGAGATATGGAGGCTTGAGGAAATTATGAGGGATAATTTGTTGATTGGACAAATGTGTACAGGCTAGCTAACGGAAGGAAGCTAGATGTTTGTGAGGCAATTTTGGGAAAGATGGTCATAGATATTCACTTTTGAGGCGTAGTCTTTTGGAGGAGTGTGATTGAGGAAAATATGGTATTATGTCGGTTTAGTGGAAGAGTATTATGAGTATTTGTGTTTCCCACTTTTCCGCCGCGTAGGCCTGAGCGGAAAATCAATGGCGTGTGCGGTATGAGCGCGGGCGTGCCAGGACTTGTCGTCGTCCAACGTATGAAAGGCTCACGCGCCTCGATCTGACTTCGTATGTAGTGCGACTACGTGTGACCCAAAGGGTGAGGCCACAAAGAGGTTCGTGATTTGCCACAACGAAGTGGACTTAGAATTTCCCAACCGTGTGAGAAAAAGAAGAGAATATTGTAGAATTACTTTATTATATCGTAATAATAAAGTAGGGGATACAAGGGAGATATGAATAACTTTATTATGTCGTAATAATAAAGTCGGAGGTATAAGAGAGATAGAAATTGGGATACAAGAGAGATAATTGCTTCGTTGGGAAGACTTTGGTTTAAGCGTTGAGCTTGATTGGTGTGGAAACCCTTTTTTCTTCTTGTTTTCTAGTATTTATAGGCCATGGGTTTGCATGCAAGAGAATTTCCAGCCTTCATTCGGTGATGACAAGTGTTCCCATGCATCATAGATTTGTTGGCGGTTCTTGGGAGTTACAGAAGATCATGGGCAAATACTCCAACTGCCCATTTTCCTTTTACTGCATAACTTTGAGATCATGGGCCAACGTTTTCCTTATGGGTGGCAACGTGTCCAAATAATGCAATGAAGCCAAATGACTTCTCAACATTTCTCGGTCATGGGTAGTAAACAAGAATAATGGGTCCCATTACTTCCATTTTTCATGGGGAATCAACAGAAGTGGGCCATTTTGATTAATCAAATGGCCATTAAACCCATAACCACCCACGAATTCATCTCCAATAATAAGAACATTCTGGAACTGCTCACCAGTGACCGTGGGCTTCGGGCTTAATAAATTAAACTTAGAAAAATCAAAGCCCAAATGAACTCACGTCCATTATTGGGTTGCACTAAAATTAATTAGGCCCAATTAGACTTTAATCCCATTGTCATATTAGACAAAAATTAACTGGGCCTGCTCTATGCCGTCTTGGCCCATTAATTTTAAACCCAAACATCTTCAATTCATGGCCCAATTTAATTGAATTTCAACTAAATGGCCTTCCAGCGTTCATCTAGGATGGGTGCTAAAAACGGGTGTAATTTGGTAGGACTTCTTCCATCTTCCGGGTGTCGAAAGGGTCACATGATTTTATTTTTGGCATGACTTACATTTCAGTCAATAAGGAAGTTCATGTGGTAGAGAGACCTCGGGCTGCTCAATTGAGTAGGCCTTTCCATAATTGAGTTGGAATTTGTAGGGACTGGGGACTTCCTTGAAATGCTCCAAGTTTGCCAGATTCAAGGAGAGGGAGAGCACATCTTGTCTTGGAGACTTGCGAGGAGTTGTCCGTACTTGGTGCGGTCGTTGCATTTTGAGTTACATTAATGTTTTCTTTGTGAGGAGTCCATTCTTACCCTGGATAGCTTCGACCAAGATGGTGCTTTTTAGCAGATTGGTATTGCATATTGTTAGAAAAATGGGTCGGTTCGGATCGGACCCAACCCACTTGAGTCGTCCACATGGGTTATGTGATTGAGTTGGTTAGAAGGATGAGTCAAACTCCTAATCTCTATCTGTTAGGAGAGTTCAAAGATAATATAGTCCTGCAGATATTTAGAGATACACACAATACGAAAGAGTTAGACGTTATCTCTCCTTCTCCTCCAGAAATATTCTCCTATCAATATCTTCTCTCTCTAGGGTTTCCATCTAAGAACCCTAGGATTTGTGGTGTGGAAATTAAGAGTAGACTCTCTAGTAGTCTTCTCTACTCGGCGAGATAAGGAAGACGGTGGTGTCCGTGTTCGAGTTCAAGTCGGTGTTCGAAGTTCGTGCTTGTAGAGCGGGTCTCGGTTCATAGATCTTAAAAAGCCTGAAGTATTCTGCTGCGCTTCATTATGTAAGTCTTATGTGATTTACATGCTTTCGAATATATCTAACATTGGTATCAGAGCCATCACGGCTCGCTTTCGCATGATCGCCTACGTTTTTGAAGTTCTGTGTTTCGACTGCAAATATTTTCCATATTAAAGATATTCGGTTTTTATTAAAAAAAAAAAGGAGAGGAAGATGCTGTAGTGAGAATAAATCAGATGCGGTCTTGCCTTGGCTTGGTGTTGTGTCACGATTCATGGAGTCCATTGGATTAAGTATTGTTATTCTCGGGTTGTGTGCGCGCCGACGTGGGGCGGCAGCAAATCACGGGCGGCAGCAGGGTTTTAATCTTGATTATATTCTTTTTCCCATGTGGCTTGATTTTCCTTCTTAGGAAAACAAAAACTTTTCAACAGTTAGTGGTTGGACTTGGATGGACTCTGTTTATTTAAAAAAAAAAAAGGGTTACGGTTCTGTTTTACAAGTACCTTTGTAAAATAAAAATTGTTTTGGAACAAGCTTGCCGGAACCGTAGAGTTAAACCACTATTTGATGAATTAGTTTTTCTCTGTATAGTTACAACAACAACAAAAAAAAACTTGGCTTTGGTGACTATTTTTGAACCGAGACACCCCCAATTTTTTTTTTTGTGATTTAGTAAAAACCGAGTAGAAGGCAAGGACTGCAAGACTGATTTTCCTTTCTCATCATTTTGGATTGATATGGATTAGAATCTTTATCCTACTGTATCTATTTTCTTTTCTGGAAAATATTTAGCGATCCCGATGTAATTAAGTTTGTTATGTATTGATTGTTTATTGCTGCGTTACGGTGCAATATGGTGGAATGTGGTGGAACCATCCATGCAACCTACTGTGTTGTTGCATGTTGGCATGGAGTCAATTGAAGGGATTAATATTTATATGCATTTGGAGATGGGCTCTCATTGATGATAGAGACCGGAGACAAACTTATTATATGGAATAAGTGCAACACCCTCATTTGTTTTTTATTTGTAAGGGGTGAATTTTTGCACTTATGCTTGTATAATATTTTTGCCTCCCATTCTTGCATAAAATATTAATTAGGGACTTAAAATAACTAGTCCCATCCTCTTTCTGCTATATTGATTCATTGGAAATTTTGTCTAAAAATCGATTAAGAAATCTTTACACCATGTGTTGGAGTGATGACTACGAGCATTGCAAATTTTCGATCTCTATCTATGGTTAAAATCATTATTTGCTTAATAGGGTTTTAGGATAAAATTATTGTAATGTGCTAAATATTTCCAATGCGCAAATGAATGTAGTGAAATGGCCTCGAAGACTATTGTTGCTGATCTTGTTAAGGGAGAGAAACTGGATGGGAAAAACTATGACATGTGGCACAAGAAAATTCAGTATCTCCTTAATGAGCAAGAAGTACTTGAAACCTTGACCAATACCATGGCTGTCCCCGAAGAGGGGACCACTGCCCAAGACCGCCGAAACATGGAAACTTATCAAAATTGGGTCAAGAAAGACCGTTGTGCGCGCTTTACTATGTTAGCCAGCATGCATAATGATCTTATTGGCGAGTTTGAAAACTGCGCCACGGCCCAAGAAATGTGGAACCAGCTGAAAATTGCTTTTGGTGGCACAACGGCAACTAGGTTGCGCGCGTTAACATTGAAGTTCGACAGTTATAAAATGAACCCCCAACATTCCATGCCTGAACATTTGAGGGTTATGTCGGCTATGATACGCGACCTTAGGTCCGCCGGTAACGTTCTGACTGATGAGCAGCAGATTCTCGCTGTGCTTAGGTCTTTGCCTGATGCGACATGGGACCATTTCAAGCTCACTGTACACAATGAAATGGTTAAAACTTTTAATGATTTGAAGTGTCATCTTGAGCTTGAAGCCGAGCGCCAAGATGCTATAAGCGAGGCAATCAGGGCTCTTGTGGTTGAATCTGGCCAGCGCAAGACAATTGGGTCTAAGCGCAAAAGGCAAGATGGCAAGGCTAGGCAAGGACCAGCTAGAGATAATGCGCCAAAGGAACGTGTAAAGCGCCGCAGAGGCAAGAGAGGAGGCAAGAAGGATAAATCTAAAGTGACTTGCTACAACTGTCAGAAGATTGGACACTTCGCTCGTGATTGCACTGAGCCGAAGAAGGTACAATCTTACCCTATTTCTCGCATAGATTGCTTAGTTTGCTCTCATGTATTGGTTGCTCATACTGATCCCAATTGGATTGTTGACACAGGAGCGACAAAACATGTAGCACGAGATCGAGGAGGATTTATCGAGTATCGCCGAATTCCTGTTGGCAGCCAGAGTGTCTTTATGGGGAAATAGTTCAGCCGAAGATGTGCTAGGAGTTGGCACTTATCAGCTGAAGTTGCAAAGTGGTCGCACACTTATTCTCTATGATACATATGCGCCTGGAGTTCGACATAACTTGATATCAGTTATAGCTTTAGTTGAGTTAGGATTTTCCTTTAATTTCAGCAGAGATGGTTTTTCCATCTACCTAGGTAATAAGCCGTTTGGGCATGGATCTATTTCTGGTGGTTTCTATGTTTTGGATTTAGATGGTTTGAATAATAATGCATTTATGGCTTTTTCATGATAATGATGTTGTTTCTAGTTCTATGAAATGGCATGCCAGGTTAGGCCATATTGGCCAAGATAGGATGACTAGGTTAGCTAGAGAAAGCCTTTTAGGCCCACTCACTAAAGTCAACCTACCAATATGTGAGTCTTGCATGGCAGGAAAAGCAATAAGAAAACCATTCGGTAAGGCAGTGAGAGCTATAAGTCCACTAGAGCTAGTACATTCAGACATTTGTGGACCCATGAATGTTAGGGCACGACATGGTGGTACCTACTTTATCACATTTATAGATGATTATTCGCGATATGGATATGTCTATTTGATCTCTCATAAATCGGAAGCATTGGACTGCTTCATTCGATTTGTTAAAGAAGTTGAGAATCAAAAAGAAAGAACCCTAAAAGCATTGGACAGATCGCGGACGCGAATACTTATCTGAGCAATTTAAAGGGCTCTGTGAGGATAAAGGAATCCAACGACAGTTAACAATTTCACGTACTCCGCAACAAAATGGTGTTGCAGAGAGAAGAAATCGTACATTGTTAGATATGGTTAGGTCGATGATGGTGCATGCTAATCTTCCAATTAGTTTTTGGGGAGATGCTCTATTGAGTGCGGCCTACATCCTTAACCGTGTGCCAAGTAAATCAGTCTCTTCTACACCATATGAGTTATGGACAGCTAGTTCTTGACCATTTGAGACCCTGGGGGTCAGCAGGTTATGTGCGCATTCCTTCACAGCAGCTTGGAAAATTAGATCCGAGAGGCAAGAAGGGTATCTTTATAAGGTATCCTGAACACTCGAAAGGGTATGTTATGATATGCGAACAACCTGATGGTGGATTGACTGAAATTGAGTCCAGAGATGTGAATTTCATTGAACATGAGTTTCCAAGCAGAGGTGATGTGAGGGGAGATCTTAATCTTCATGAGATGTGAATCAGAGGAAGTTACACCTGTTCTTAGCGAGGGTGGGAGTTTAAATCCTCATCCTATGGTCGCCGAGAACAGTGGGAGTAGCTTGCCTCCTAGTGGAAGTACTCACTCCACTAGAGACTACTGATTCTCAAGATCTTCCGCTACGTAGGAGTCATCGTGAAAGTATTCCTCGTCGTTGTTTTGAGATTGAAGGGGAATCTTTCATGTGTGCTCCTGAAGAGGAAGATGAGCCTAGTTCGTACAATGAGGCTTTGTCTTCACCTGCATGTAAGGAATGGCTAGCTGCTATGGAGGACGAGATTAATTCTATGGGCAAAAATCAGGTGTGGGAGTTGGTAGATCTTCCGCCTGGGCGCAAGACCATTTGGTAATAAATGGGTCTTAAAAATCGCGCAAGGCAGATGGATCAATCGACAAGTATGTGGCGAAGGGTTTTACCCAAAAAGCGGGTATAGACTATGATGAGACTTTCTCCCCGGTGGTGAGAAATAGTCTCTGTTCGCCTCATTCTAGCTATTGTCGCATTCTTGGATTTGGAACTTTTTCAAATGGACGTTAAAACTGCTTTTCTCAATGGAGAACTAGATGAGGAGATCTATTATATGGATCAACCGGTTGGCTTTAAAGTTGAGGGACGTGAGCGCAAAGTTTGCAAGCTAAAACGTTCCATTTATGGCCTGAAGCAGTCATCTAGACAATGGTATTTGAGATTCCATCGAGCCATTATTTCTAATGGGTTTACGATGATTGAAGAAGACCATTGTGTTTATGTTAAGGAGTCCAAGAAAAGTTTTCTTATCCTCTCTTTGTATGTTGACGACATTCTTTTAGCTGGGAATGATATGGAGTTGATTGTCGCCACTAAAGAGTGGTTGTCTTCAAACTTTGAGATGAAAGACATGGGTGAGGCTGATTTTGTACTTGGAATTAAGATCACTAGAGATCGCTCAAGAAGGTTCCTTGGTTTGAGTCAGGAAACCTATATCAAAAAAGTTATTGAGCGTTTCCGAATGCAAAATTCCAAACCCATTGACACTCCAATCGAGAAGGGACACACCTTGAGTCTTGCTTTATGTCCTCAATCTAATCAAGAAAAGGAGGCAATGGCTCGAGTCCCCTATGCAAGGGCGGTTGGGAGTCTGATGTACGCTATGTTGTGTACTCGACCAGATATCTCTTTTGCAGTAGGGTTGGTCAGTCGGTTTCAGTGTAACCCTGGACTTGCTCACTGGAAGGCTGTGAAGAGAATACTTAGATACTTGCGAGGCACTGCAGATTACTTGCTATGCTATCAAGGTGGAGACGGATGCTTACGAGGATACAGTGATGCAGACTGGGGTAGCGACATAGATGAGCGCAAATCTACCTCAGGATATGCATTCTTGCTTGCAGGTGGAGCAATTTCCTGGTGCAGTAAGAAACAGACTTGTATCGCATTGTCCACAATGGAATCTGAGTACATAGCCTGTTCATCAGCGGTCCAAGAGGCTGTTTGGTTGCGGAGATTCTTACAGCGCCTTGACACAGAGCCTAGATCTAGCGGGCCTGTGACTCTATATTGTGATAGTACGGCAGCTCTTGCTTATACTAAGGATCCCAAATATCATGGAAAATCCAAACACATTGATATTCGATTTCACTACATTCGAGACATGGTTGCGCAAGGAGAGGTGGTCCTAAAGCATATATCCACGACCAGTATGGTTGCTGATCCCTTGACTAAGCCTATAGCGAGGGATGTCTTTCAGAGCCATGTTAGTAGTCTGGGACTTCGTAGGATTTGAGTTGTTTATGCTTTATTCAGACACCTTTGGATATTTATTGTTTATGCACTGATTTTTATATTCGAGTTGATTGTGATATTAAAAATCATGTTGCATTTAAATTATTATGCACTTACAATTGTGTGTCAAAAGGCATGGGCTGATGGGCGAGCGAGATGAGACATAATTATACTCTTTATATGATGATGAGTTTAGAGTATTGTCACCTTGGTTGGACCAAGATGAGGTCACTCTTGACCGAACACAGAGTTTGTGTAGCCTTTTTTGATTGAGCCAGATGGAGACCTAGATAGGGCGCAGTGCATGCAACAAATTTGAGGGTCTCGAGTAAGGCGCTTTTAGTAGCGACTGTATTTATGTCTGTACGGTGTTTTTGGGGAGGGACACAATCTTTATAGATTACTCCACCGTAGCATGTGAATCATACCACATGTGCTGTTGTCGACCATACTTAGATGAGTGATATAGTGTGGATCCCTTTTCCTATCACTGTGTGAGCTCTAAGAGTCATTTATATGACCACTCGTTGCCCTTACTTGACTTGAGACTATGTCATGAAGTAGAGACTTTGTGTTGCTACTCTAGCTTGACTACCTAAGACCACGAAATGTCAGGGTCCCATGGAGCATGACTGGGAAAGCAGCAAGGTTAACATGGATTAACATGAGGGCTCGAGGAAGACTTTCTGGTATCACATTCGTTTATTATGCGGTTGGTTGTGCTTTGTGCCGGCACAAGTTATTATCTTTTTTATATACAGTATATCAAAATGAAAAATAATTTTGAAATTGGAAGCACACCAACGCAAGGGGGTTGAGCATAGCTCTGAGCTGGGACTCATGAGGGATTGGAGATGCTCGATCCAATGTGGCTAGATTTGTCTAGGGAAATGACGAGATCTTGTGGAGTGATGTGCCATGTTAGTTTGATGGAAGCTTAATATGGTACTCCTATTTAGCTTGTTTCTTTCTCGTCGGTCGCACGCCTCATTTCCTGTATGAAGGGAGAATTGATAAGATTGACATGGATGAGATATTTTCTTAAAGCCCAATGTGTACGAGTGGGAGATGTTAGAAAAATGGGTCGGTTCGGATCGGACCCAACCCACTTGAGTCGTCCACATGGGTTATGTGATTGAGTTGGTTAGAAGGATGAGTCAAACTCCTAATCTCTATCTGTTAGGAGAGTTCAAAGATAATAGATCACCTACATCTATTAGGAGACTTTGAACTCTTGGACTTTAATCTATAAATATAGTCCTGCAGATATTTGGAGATACACACAATACGAAAGAGTTAGACGTTATCTCTCCTTCTCCTCCAGAAATATTCTCCTATCAATATCTTCTCTCTCTAGGGTTTCCATCTAAGAACCCTAGGATTTGTGGTGTGGAAATTAAGAGTAGACTCTAGTAGTCTTCTCTACTCGGCGAGATAAGGAAGACGGTGGTGTCCGTGTTCGAGTTCAAGTCGGTGTTCGAAGTTCGTGCTTGTAGAGCGGGTCTCGGTTCATAGATCTTGAAAAGCCTGAAGTATTCCGCTGCGCTTCATTATGTAAGTCTTATGTGATTTACATGCTTTCGAATATATCTAACACATATAGGCTAGTAAGGGAGGACACTAACCACCCTTTACTGCCTTGTTCAGTGACGAATGAGGTGGGGAATCTTGTTATTTCCTCTTTAGTGTATTTGGGCTGATGATGCCTTGTACAGAGTGAAGCAAAATGCACTACTTGGCTAGAGGGTTTCTGTTTGAGCAGATTTAGCAACTCTGTATTTTGGTTTTTTTGTGAACGAGGGAATAGGAGATTTTTTGAGAATGACAACAGCTCTTATTGTGCCTGGAAAACAGATCGCTAATGTCCAAGGAATTCTTTCCTTTTGACTCATCATTCTTATGTTGAGCTTTTGGAGGAAATACACGTAATTGTGATATAATATTGGTGAAGCGTTTGACACATACATCGTACATGGTTTGTGCGGTCTGTTTTTGGCACCTATCTAATCCAATTTTTTGCTCAAGGGCTACATTTCATACCTGCAGAATGGAGTTAAAGCAGCACAACGTTTTTGCAGTTCGTATTTTCTAAGCAGTTCAGTTAGATAAGGTGGTGTTTCTTTCTCTGCACCTTATGTTGCTAACTAATATTGTGTCTGGTTTTAACTTTGCAATAAATGGCATGCTAATTACGGAAGAAAATTTGTTTGCCCTGGAACTTTGGGTTCTAATCCTTTTACTTAACTCAGCATCAAGAAAATTCATATTCTCTTCATTTTCAACAGATATATATCTACACAACAAACTAGGTTGTGTGTCTCTGATCTGTTTGTGTTCGTGCTGATCTCAGATGTGTTTATGTATGCATGTATGTTTGCACATGTGCTACCATTCAAAAAAAGTGTTTGCACAAAAAAAGGGTTTTCTATGAATTTCTTGTAGGAAAATAGTGCGGAAAACAATAATGAAATTCACTAATTTAAGGAAATTACAAATTTAAGGATTTACAACTTGAACATAAAATTACAGTAAATAGAACATGAACTGTAAAGGATCAAGAATTTGCAAACCGAGACCCGTTTTGTACAACGGTGCCATTAAGACAAATTCGCCGCCTCACCGGTGCTGGAGGTTGTGTCGGTGTACGTCTCCCAGGGTTAACTCGATTACCACTCAGCTGCCAGAGCACCGCCATAGATTGCCCGTCAAACCAACTTGTGTCTGTACTCTCTCTCTCTCTCTCGAAAAGAACAATTGTATTGCAGAAGAAGTAGTAGAGATGCTTTGGATTGTTTTCGGTGTGTTGAAACCAAAGGGGAATACAGCTGAAGGAGGAGCCTTATATAGCTGAAGGAGGAGCCTCTTCTATCAATACGATAATGAATACAATATTCATGGAGCTATACAATCAATAGGGGAATTGATTCCGCAATTCAATTCTGGAATAAAACTGATACAGTTATTATTCCTGAAATTGAATACACAATCATGAGTAATAACTCTGGGTAATCAACCCAGCTTTGCCCATCCAACCGTGTACTGTTGTTGGTTCGAAACCCACTTTGAGAGACAATTTCTCATTCATCTCTCAATGGAATTTGTTTATTCTTTCACCGGTTTAAACTCCTTAGCAAGGAGTATCTAAAACCCACTTGGGCCCACCTTGCGCGGTGTGGGTCCCACCAAATTCTCTTTGGTTAAAATTCCATTTTTCCAACAATTCTCTGTGATTCTGGTAATGAAATTAATGACTGGGTCCAGTGAAGTTAAGGACTGGTCCAGTGACGCCAAAGTTTTGAATGGGCCTTCATCGATTTGAATATGTGACCTCTTGGGAAAATTAGTTTGTCTTTGTTTGCTATCAAATGCTTTATTCGTTTCCTTTCATGTCATTTTTTTTTTTGTGCCAATTGCCAAAACTAAAGGGATTAAATATTGAAGGGGGTATAAGTGAATCTTGTTAGAGCATCATCTCCAGTAGGGCTCGGAATTTATGTGCCAAGAAAAATTTGAGTAAAAAGTTCCATATCATATAAGTCACCTCAATGAGCAAACTCTAATTTAAGTGAGATTGTCATGTGTCAACTTTTGAGTTGAGTGAATCATAGCAGTAAAGAATTTTGTCAACGAGGACAAGTTGAGTAGGTGAAATTTGGTCTCGCTTAATTTTGGTAAGGAAAGCGTACAACTCATTAGAGTACAGATTTGAGTTGGGAGTTGGGAGTTGGAGACAAAATTAAGTGGTTTTTACTCAAATTTGGGGTCAGTAATAATAACTTATAAGGTAAGTGCGTATATGATGAATCTTTTTTGTCTTTGTAATGTCAGTACCCATTTTAATGCTTTTCTGGACCCATTGTGTTGAACCGATAGAGGTTGGTGTTGAGGACCCAGCTTTCTATGTTGAAGCTCATAGATTTCCTTGCCTGTAGGAAATTGGGAATCCTCATGATTCCTGAAGTGTGTCGGGTTCGGTGGACTCATGCACTGGTCCCCCAAAATTCAAATACCATTGTGTGATTCAATATTATATTTTCCTAAGCTCTGCCCCATTCATTTTCACGTTTGATCTTGGTCAATGTATAAAACCTTCTACGATTATTTATTTGCCTAACGGTTTGGCCTTGCTTATTGTGTGGTTTTAGTGAAATATCATTGCTCATTGTTCTTTTTGCCCCTTCCTTCTTCCTTAATTTGGTAATTGAAGGGTACGTATTTTGAAATCCTTTATCATTATGCATTATATGCAAAATCATGCCATTATTTTCAATGAACCCGGATTCTCTGTTTGATTACCACAATAAGCAAAGGGTGTAGTGTAAATATTCTCGAAGCGATCAATAGTTCCAGTATGTAGTTTTTGCTTTGCAGTGTCCCTGTTAATGCTATTAACCCATTTTTTTTGTATGAGTTAAAAGGTAAATACTTCTACTTTATATGATTCACTCATATTTGTTGGCTTTTTAAAAAACAAGTCATGCAACATTTATTTTCCCTATGCTTTAGGTTTCTGCCATTGAAAGGGATGAAGAGTAAGAGTTGACCCCTCTTGGGTATCATTTGGCAAAGCTTCCAGTTGATGTTTTGGTTGGCAAGGTGTGTAGCATGTGTATTTGTTTAATTATTGACGATATTAAACTCAAAATACTTTACATGCGTCAATTTTAGAATGTAATTTCTGGTTTTTTAGTGGTTTGTTCCATGTGTAAATAATAACATTTGTGGCAATCAAAAATTTCTTATATTTTATCTCCTTACTACATAGCTATTATTAGTTCAACTCTGTTAATTTTCTGTCAGTAACATGAATTGTTTTGTAATTTTAACATTTTGACAAGGACTTCTTCACATTAGTTTTATGATTTCCTATTGTTTGAATTAGCCTTTTTTTGCTGCTTGGCTTGTGTCGTCCCAATATGGTTTAATACACTTGATTTGCAACAGTTGGATAGTTTTATACTCTGTGTTTTAGTTTCCCCCTTAGTTGCACGAAGTGGGAGCAAAGGAGCGGAGGTACCCAAAAGCTCCTAAGATTGGGAGCGCCTATGTATATTTTATTTTACATATTTTTTAAATAATACCAATTTTTTTATTTAAAGTATACAGAAAAATATATATTTTCACGCACAATTATTAGAGAAATAGAAGAGGGGGTAAGCCTATGTTTTTTGGCCCATTAGTAGAGGAGATGTCTTTATAACCCCACTAGCTGAGATATGCAAAGCTTTGGACAAGTGGGTTATAATATAGTAAGAATGCTGGCCCAAGCCCGCACATGGCCCAAAGCAAAATATAGAGTATAACCCTAAAATTATCACGTCAGACGAAACAGATCTGAGCAGCTACGATGCCTCATGGTCTTCAACTCGGACAGTCAGTACCTGTAACGCCCCAAATTTTGGGAACGTTAAATAGACAATTCATTGATAATCTAAATAGAGTCTGGCTCATTATTCTCACAAGAGTTCATTTATATTACACAAGGGAGGGAAACTAGGGTTCCTAACTACAGCTCTGCCTGCTCCTCCATCCTAGCCAGCTCTTCTGCTCCAAAGGCCTCCAAGGTGTACAACTCACTTTGATCATCTACAAAGTCTGACACATTATATCAGCGTCGCCACCAATATAATATGGCAGGGTCACCAAAGGTAACACCGTGAGCTACAAGAGCTCAACATAATAATCTCATACCCGCTAACCCATAACTTACAACAACAAGTCATAAAAGTAGTATACCAGCTCATATACAATCAGATTTCCAAATAGCACATGCATGTTTAACAAGTAGTTAACAATGAACATCCATTTTCACTATTCAACTAACGTTTCGTAGGCCGTATCACCATTTTTACCCTTCAATTACCAAATCAACATTTCGAAAAGTATTTTTAACACACCCAACCTCGGTTCCGTCGCTCCGGGTTCCCGAGTATTCTCACAATGGTTCCGCCGCTCCGGGTTCCCATTGGCACACAACTTGCATTGGCATAATTCACGGATAACCAAGCCATAATTCAAACCTCGGTTCCGCCGCTCCGGGTTCCCGAGTATCCTCACAATGGTTCCGTCGCTCCGGGTTCCCATTGGCACACACACACACACATACACCACATAATGGGCAAGTCCGGCCACATTGCGGTTTTCAAAACACTTTCCTTTTTCAAAACACACCTTGTCTTTTAACACACCCTAGGTGTCATGTTTCTACTTTCTAAATTTCCGTGTCTTGTTGTTACATGTATGGACTCCGCGGTAGGACTATTCATAAATCATTCATTGTAATCTTGAAACTAAACTAGCAAGATCATCCAATTCTATATCTTTGATACCATGTCATAACTCCCTATTTTCACATAGTCATGCTCCAACATTTAGCACACAAGATAAAGCATAGTGTCACATGGACGGGACACCTTTGGAGTGGAAAACCACTTATGCTTTTACAAGTAATTTAATCACGTATACATGCTCATAACCATACGAATACTTTTCCATCAAGTTTATATTTCGAAATCCGTTCTTTCTTCCTTCTTGGGAAGTTCAAAACAACATATGTTTTTCCAGAAAATTCAAGTCAGAATATTCAACATACTCCCCTTCCTTTTCAAATCTTTAGTAAAACACTTTTCAAGTTCTCATGCATTTCAACATAGAAACATCATACAATATACTTAGTGTTAGGGAGTATAGGGAAAGTCTACCTTTCTTCTTGGCGGTAGTGACAACTACGAAAAGAAGGTTGGCTATCGAACGGGCGGTCTCCTACGGTAAGCTTGCGGTAGCTTTGAAAGAGAGAAAGGTTTCTCTCGAAACTAGTTCTTGACTAAACTACTTAAACTTTTTGGATCGAAAGGGTGGTCGAGTGGTGGTTTAGTGGCGGCTTAGGATGAGTTTCTTGAAGAACTCAAGAACGAAGGAAGAACAAGCAAGAACACAAGGATTTCTAGAGAGAGAAGTTGAAGGATGGAAGGTGTGAGTTGAATGGCAAGTGAGGGGTCCTATTTATAGCAAAAATCTTGGCTCCTCCTCTCCCTCTCTTGGCCAGCCATATATATATCTCTCTCTCCCATGGATTTTCCCTTCATGTGACCTAGACTTGTCATGCATGTAAGCCTAGAAAAATAGACTTGAACCTAATTACTCTTCAAGAATAACTTTCCTAGATTTTCTTTAGGTGTTCATGCATGCAACCCTAGAACTAATAGGCTTGAACCTAATATAACCTTCAAAAGATACTTTCCTAGATTCTTCTCTAGGTATATATATATACACATATACATAAAAGCCTATATATGTAGATATACTTTCTAGGAAAAATGTTAACCATTGGACAATTGCATTACACTTAAAAGCTTTACTTTAATCATTACCCTTTTCCTAGACTTAGTAAAGCTACCTAAACCTAAGTACCAACTAACTTAGTTACCTTTCCCTAACATTTGAGAACCATTGGACAATGAGATACACTTTCTAGGGAAACTCTTACCCATTGGACAAAGCCTTACACTTGAAAGCTTAACTTTAATCATTTCCTTTCCTTAGACCTAGTAGGACTACTTAGGCCTAAGCATACTTAGCTATATATATGCACTTTCTAGGAAATTATTAACCAATGGACAAATGTTCTTGTCATTGGAAGCCACCTTTAATCATTACCCTTTCCTCCTAGGCCTAATAGGACTAATTAGTACTTAAGTATACCTAGCTATGTATATGTATATATATATATAGGTGTGTATAAACTTTCTAGGAAATGTATTAACCATTAGGCAATGACTAGCATTGAATGCCTTAACCTTTAATCATTACTCCTTCCTAGCCCTAGTAAGCTACTTGGACCTGATCATGATTAGTCTTACACACATATATAATATCTATATATACTTGTATACATACATAGGATGAGAGAGAGAGAGAGAGAGGAGCTGAGAGAGGAGAGAGAGAGAAGTATGTGTGTGCATGTGCCTATTTTCTCCTAGAAAGTTATGCTTTCTTACACCTTCTTTAGGCCTTAAGCCTAGTTACCACATGCCAACCCATCCCTAGACTATTTCAAGCACACAATCTAGCCCTAATCATCCTAGATTCATTTCCAAACTAGCCTTTAATCATCCTAGAAATTGACTTACAAACCAGGCCTAGGATTGACTAAACATGGAAGCCTATTCTTTAGCCTAACCTACCATATCTTTAGACTTGTAAGACTTTCTTAGCTAGGGTATAATTACCTAGGATTTACCCTAAAAAGCCTTAAGATCCTACCTAGTTTATAGCCTTATGCCTAAAGATTTGGATTGACCAATGGGAGAATAGACTTAGCATGATTTGGCAACACAATGAGAGGTAGAGAGAGAGAGAGAGGGGTGGCCGGCCATTGAGAGGGGAGAGAGAACCCAACATTTTGCTATAAATAGGACCCCATTCTTGCCATTCAACTCACACCTTCATCCTTTAACTTCTCTCTCTAGAAATCCTTGTGTTCTTGCTTTGTTCTTCCTTGTTCTTCATTGTTCTTGAGTTCTTCAAGAAACTCATCCAAGGCCGCCACTAAACCGCCACTCAACCACCCTCTCGATCCATAAAGTTTAGTAGTTTAGTCAAGATTTAGTTTCGAGAGAAGCCTTTCTCTTTCGAAGCTACCGTAAGCTTCCCGTAGGAAGTTACTCCGTTCGATAGCCGACTTACTTACCGTAGCCGCCCTACCACCAAGAAGAACGGTAGATTTTCCCGTACCTACTTTCTCTAAATATAGAAAGCTATATGTATTGATTGAAATACACGTAGTTTTTCCCGTACTCACTAGTTCTAAATATATTGCACGTTTGAAATGTATGTAGATTATTCTTATCTCTATCCCTAAGTATAAATAGAAATGTGTATATTGTATGTTACTTGCATGTTCGAAAAACAAGAATAACTAGTAGACTTTTATTTTCAAAAGGAAATATAAGAATGTTGAATAATTCGACTCATTTTCTGAAAAAACATATGTTGTTTTGAACTTCCCTAAAGGGAGAAAGAACGGATTTTCGAAATATAAACTTAAATGAAAGTATTCGTATTTTGATCTTAAAGATGGTTATGAACATATGTATACGTTTACTTGAATTACTTGTTTGATGTATGATAAAGCATAAGTAACCCACTCCAAAGGTGTCCGTCCATGTGACACTATGCTTTATATTGTGTGCTAAATGTTTGAGCATGATTATGTGAAAATAGGAAGTTATAACATGGTATCAATGATATAAAGTTGGATGATCTTGCTAGTTTAGTTTCAAGATTACAATGAATGATTTATGTGTATGTATGTGAAAAGTTCTACCGCGGAGTCTATGCATGAAAACGAGACACACAGAAATTGAGAAAGTTAGAGACATGACACCTAGGGTGTGTTAATGACAAGAGATGTTTTGAAACCGCAATGTGGCCAGACTTGGTAGCTCATTGTGTGTATGAAAACCTACGATGTGGCTAGACTTGGTAGCCCATTGTGTGGATTGCGAAAACCGCAATGTGGCCGGACTTGGTAGCCCTTTGCGTGGACTTGTGAAAACCGCAATGTGGCGTGGTAGCCCATTGTGAAGATTGCCAATGGGGCCGGACGTGGTGGCCTCATTGGTAAAATATGGCTTGGTTATCCGTGGGGAGGAGCCAATGCAAATTTTGTGTGCCAATGGGAACCCGGAGCGGCGGAACCATTGTGAGGATACTCGGGAACCCGGAGCGGCGGAACCAAGGTTGGGTGTGTTAAAATACTTTTCGAGATGTTGATTTGGTAAACGAAAAGTGAAAAATGAGACACGGTCCACGATGAGTCGCATAAGAGAAACTCAAATTTCAAAGACACCAACGTTAGCCGAATAGTGAATGTGAATGTGTCGTCGTTATCGATTTATCGAATATGCATGTGCTATGAGAATTTATGATATATGCATGACTTGCTATGTGTAAGTTAAGGGTTAGTGGGTATAGGATTACTCTGCTGAGCACTTGTAGCTCATGGTGTTACCTTTGGTGACCCTGATATTATACTCGTGGCGACGCTGGTATAATGTGTCAGACTTTGTAGATGATCAAGGAGAGCTGTACACCTTGGAGGCCTTTGGAGCCGAAGAGCTGGCTAGGATGGAGGAGCAGGTGGAGCTGTAGTTAGGAACCTTATCCTTGTATAAATAATGAACTCTTGTGGGAGTTAAGATGTAATAATGAGCCAGACTCCGTTTAGATTATCAATAAAATTGTCTATTTAATGTACCCAAAATTCGGGGCGTTACAAAATCGTCGTTGGTTCGGGCGCGCTTGGGCTCAGGACCGACTAGCATGACTTGTTTAGAAGAGGAGGCGTCATTTATCGGCACAGATGATGCGAGTGGCCTCGGAGTTCAGAGGGCCGTGGATCACATGGATGGTTTGAACTTCTTCTTCGGTGTGGGTCTCGGTGCGCTGTGCCCGAGCCCTTGTCTTCTCGTGATAAGTTACCGAGATGGCCTCCGGAAACAAGCTGCTCCAAGTAGGCCTTGAAGGGCTTGCAGGCGATGGCAAAATGACCTTGTTCGTTGTGGTAGCTGCATCGGACGATCGGGTTCTTGATTTTTCTGTTTTCGGTGCCGAGTTTCTGGTTCGGGAAGGAGAAAAAGGGCTGATCCTTCACTTGGTCGATAATCCGGTAGATGAGAATGGTAAAGACAGTCTTTTCAGCGTTGAAGTCGCTTGGCTTCGGTCCCTTCCTCGGGGACTGCTTGATATTGTTGACCTGCTTCTTGGGGGTTGAAACTAGGGTGGGAGCCGCAGTAGCCACCGAGGCGGACGCTGTCTTGGAGCTCGTGGACTTCCTGATGCCCCTCTCAGCTTTGGATTCGATGAGCTGGTACCATCCCTCGATGTGAGTCATGAGGTCCTTCATGGAGTTAGGTTTGTGTCGAGCGAGGTCATCGTAAACCTGCTCGTCCTGGGAGGTGAGACCGAGCTTGAACTCGCGGGCCGAGATGACGCCGTCATAGCCTTCAATTTCGTTGAACAATTCCAGTAGCAACCGGCGTACTGGCGGAGCGTTTCGTCGTGTCATTTACGGAGGGCTAGGAGAGAATCGATCTCCTTCTCGTACTTGTTGCTCGTGACAAACCGAGCCATGAAAGCATCGCAGAGGGAGTCAAACGAGGAGATTGACCGGGCGGGGAGCTGGTTGAACCAAGTTAGGCCCAAGTTCCCGAGGCTTGCGGGGAAGACCTTACAAAGGAAGGCATCATCCGAGGGCTCTTTTTTTTTTGCTCGGCATCGTCCGAGGGCTCATTACAGAGAAAAAGGGACATAACGAGCTTGTACTACACTAGGTGAGTATATGCCTCGGTCTTGCCATCGTACTTGGCAAATTTGGGTTGGGTGAATCCTTTCGGGGGGGTGACCGAGTCGATCTCCCTTGTGAAGGGGGGGTCGTGAGTCTCTCGAGTCGGGCGTCGCGGTGAGGTCGGATCGAACGGTCGGGACCGTCTAGACACTCGATCGCGGTACGCTTCTTCGAGATCAACTGGTCCAATCTTTCATATTCCTTTCTCTTCGGCTAAGCGCTTCCCGACTTCTGGGGGGAGCACTTGTGCCGATGCTTCTTGTAGCTATCTCGAGCCCTCGGTGACTTGGCTTCCGTCACCTTTTTCCTTTGGGTGTGAGACGAACGGGCTCTTTGCTCGAGCGTTTTTGAGGCGCTCGCGGTAACCTTTGGTTTGGAATTCCAGGAGGCCATCATTCTCGTTGGCAGCCTTGGTGAAACTAGGAGTGGGCTTGCGGCGGCCCTTCCTGATCCTGACTGACTGGGTGGAGGAAGCGGAGACGCTTCTGGCACCTAGCCTCTCGAAGGCGGACGGCTTCCCGCGGGGTCCTTTGGGGTTAGAGGAACAGGAACATTCCCTACGCCCTGCACCTTTTCCGTTGCGACCCTCCTCCGGTGGTTCAAGGCGGTCTTTAGCCGAGGGGCGAGATCGATGCTCCACCTGATGGCCGCCGCGGCTATGAGGAGGGCTGTGATGACTTCTTCGTCCACCGCGGCTCCCAGAGGAATGAGATGGGGAGATCTGGAGGAGGTGTTTGATCTCAGCCAACTCGTCCCTGATGTGCTTGTCACGCTCCACAACCGTCGTTAGGTCGTCGATCTTCCGCTCTAGGTGACGGATGTAGGTGTGGAGTTCGGTGGCGGCTCCTGCATCCTGCGTCGAGGTTCCGACTCCGACTCTGATGGACATGTGGGCTTTTCCCAGGGCGTCGGGTCCGCCGGAGGCCAGGTTGTGGTCTCCGAGAGGACCGAGGCCGAGGGTGGTTTCGCTAGGATGTGGATCTTCAACTTCTACCATAGCTGTCTCAAGAAGTTTGAACGAAGTTTTTTGGAAGGAAATGAATGATTGAAAAGGCCGCTGCTGGACCTGCAGTAAGTCACTAGGGCCGGAATAGCCCAATGACCCTCCAACGATCAAGTTAGATCTCAGGGAAATTGTGCAGGTCTAGGGTTAGGGTAGAGTGGCATACCTCTCCAGGTGAGTATCCCTTTGTATTTATAGACCTAAGTTACTTGGCCTCCAAGCTAGCGCGTGGAGGGTACGCTCAGGTAACCGCCTCGGGTGACGTCATATATGACGAAAGGGATAAAGCGGTTACGGAGCACATGGCCAGATCTGATCCCAATGATTACGCTTGCTACATAACTCCCATGGGGCCCATCTAGAGTAACTACCTCTTTCGGGTGTCTTCGGGTGATTGGAACTGTCATGCTCCATGCTGCTGGATGCGTCCGAAGCCATCACCGAGGTCTACTCATCTTGAATCCAGCCGAACAGTACATCAAGTCCCTTGTACTAAATTGCGGGCAAAGAAGAAATATTTTTGTCAGGACTAAATTAAGTCCGAACCTACTTTTTGGGGCCGGCCTAAAAATTCCCCAGTAAATGACTAAATGGTATGTAAAGCTAGTTTATGTGGTAAGTAAAAAGTAAATTTTTTTCCCGGAGAAATCAAAAATTCACCTTGTTTTTTGGATTGATTTTGGTCTAATGGCTGAGATTTATCAATTTTTAAATCTAATGATCATATTTATAGGGGTATCCATGCTTCAATACACCTGTAGCGCATGGAAGGAAAATTATTAAGTGAGTGACTTTTTAGGAAAGTGTAACAGTGGAGGAAATGAACGAAGCGAGATGATTTAAGCAATAATAAGAGCATTCGTAATGGAATAAGCAAAAGTAAAAAATCAAAAGTTGCCACATCATCTTTTGGTTATCCATTTAAGGGGTTTGCTAAGGTTAGTAATGTAGAGGTCCACAGTGGTGCAATCAAAATTGGAATAGCCAAAAATTTGCCACATCATCTTTTCAACTTATAAAAATATAAAAATTATGACATAGAAAACAATTTTCTTAAAATAAATTTTAAACTAATAAAAACAGGTTATTAGAAAAAGAGAAAATTGTTTTTGCAAAAAAAAAAAAAACTGTTTTAATAAAAAAAAGTTTTTGCAAAAAAATAAAAACTGTTTTTAAAAATATTTTTCTTAGAAACATGTTGAAAATAGAAGAGATAGAAGGTTTTTGTTTAATAATGGTGTACTTGATTGAGGAAATATGAGGACAATTAAATTTGGTTATTCGCAAAATGTTGCTAGTTTTGATTATCTAAAAGTCAAAATTTGATGAGTTGCTAAAGAGATTGCTGTAACGACCTGGATTTTCAACCCAATTTTTTTTATAAGGTTTACAAATTTTATTCCGGTATAATTGTTTTTAGTAGATTAGTTATAAAGATTTTATTATAGTGTAAATTTCATGTGTGTATTGTGTGCCACATGCACCATAATTTTTTTCCAAAACAAATTTTGTTGCTCTCTCTCTCTCTCTCTCTCTCTCTCTCTCTCTCTCTCTCTCTCTCTCTCTCTCTCTCTCTCTCTCTCTCTCTCTCTCTCTCCCCATTAATTCTTTTCCTTTCTCCCCAAGTGAACCATCCCCCTACCCATTCTTTGCCCACCACCCAACCAGTTCTCTCTCTCCTCTCTCCCTCCTTGCTCTCCACTCCACCCCATCTCTATAAATACCTCTCTCCCTCTCCAGAATTCAAGACACCCTCTCCCACACTCCCATCTCAGCTAAAAGTCCAGAAAGATAGAGAAATTGGAGAAGAAAAAAAAAAGAAAAAAAGAACACTTCACTCCATTAAATGGAGGTTTAGAGAGAGTTTCGGATCCATCTGTAGCTGATCACAAATTCGGGCTACCACAGCTTCTTAAACATGCCCGAGCTTCTTCGAACCATTCCGAGATAAACCGAAGTCAGCCCAAGGTCCCGCGTCGCCGTCCTCTTGTAACGCCCCGAATTTTTGGAACGTTAAATAGACATTTTTATTGAAAATCTAAATAGAGTCTGACTCCTTATTACATCATAACTCTCACAAGAGTTCATTATTTACACAAGGGAGGGAAAAATAAGGTTCCTAACTACAGCTCCGCCTGCTCCTCCATCCTAGCTAGCTCTTCGGCTCCAAAGGCCTCCAAGGTGTCCAGCTCATCTTGATCATCTACAAAGTCTGACACATTATACCAGCGTCGCCACCGATATAATATGTCAGGGTCATCAAAGGTAACACCATGAGCTACAAGAGCTCAGCAGAATAATCATATACCCACTAACCCTTAACTTACACATAGCAAGTCACAGCACACAAATATCCAAATAACAATGACACATCCACATTCCCTAGTCTAACGGTGGTGTCGGTAACTGTAGGGGTTCGATTTATCGGGACCTTGACCGTGGCTCTGGTTAGGATCCTTCTTTCACAGCTCCGTGCTTCCGCCGCTGGACCTGCATCAAGTCACTATGGCTTGTATTGCCCAGTGACCCTCCGACGATCAAGTTAGATCTCAGGGGTAGTGTTTAGGTCTAGGATTAGGAAAGTATTGCGTGCCTCTTTCAGGTGTGTCTCTTTGTATTTATAGACCTAGGTTTACTTGATTTCCAAGCCAGCGCGTGGAGGGTACGCTCGGGTAACCGCCTCGGGCGACGTCACGTATGTCGTAGGGGGCGAGACGGTTATGGAGCACATGGGGCAGATCCCAATGATTATGCCAGCTGTGTGAGAAGCATGATCCTCACGGGTCCCACTTGCAGTAACTGCTTCTTCTGATGCTTCTGGAAGCACCGGTGCAATAGGGATGGATGATGATAGCCCCGAGGCCGGATACAACTGAAGACCGAGCTGTCCCCGAGGTGGATACCGAAGGGGACTTCGTTATCAGACTGCGGTGCGGATCCTTGCCACTGGTTTGGAATATGTAGCCCGGTTACCGAGATGTTAACCGAGGGCCTTACAATTGCCCCTCAACTTCCTGAGCGCCACCCCCAAGCATCGGGGAGTTGACTTCTCTCGTGGGTTGGTGTAACCGAGCTCTTAACAGATGCGATACCGAAGCCACGTGTCGATCATCGCCGAAGTGGGTGACATCATGCGTCGTCTCGGCACGTGACATGTCAGATGATTGGTACGAAACGTCCCTTCAGGGACACGTGTCAGTGCGTGAATGGCTCGGTGGGCGGCGCGTCTGGCCTCGGTACAGACCCTTGGTTGCTGACCGTCCGATGGGAACACGTGCCAGAGATCCAACGGCCCGGTGCACGACGCTTCGTTTCCCGCGCGACCCTTCGTATGTTCCATTATAAATAGGTTGACAGGAGAGAGAGGACACTATCCTCCCTTCTGACGACGTCGAACCGCTGCTTCCCGCTCAACCCAGACTTTGATCGTGATTTCGAGCGCTTCGACAGCGAATCTTCACACGAGACCCTGGTATGTTGATCTTCACTCGTTAATCTTCAAGTTTCATTGATTTCTTCAAGCTTTTCTACCGTTTTCGACGTGCATTGAGGCGGAGACGCCGCCCGCCGTCGTCTGGTTCGCGGCGGCGCTGGCGTTACCTACCGCTGTTCATGTTCTTCCCGAGCCCCAAACTCTTCCGGAGGCCTAAAATCATACCGAAGCCTATCTTCAACTTTCATGCCATAGGAGAGACTTAGAGACCACGCAGATGATTTCCGAGATCCAAGGTTCTGAAAAGGACCGAGGCCATGAATCCCCGAGGAGTAATGACCATTCTGTCCCGAGCACTAGATTTTTTCGCTTTCCCCCTAGGCATATAGCTAACGGGCTTTTGCACATTCTCTTTTTGTTAGGTGGGGGCGAATGGTCATTGAGTCCTCCTCGGACAGCTCCAATAGTTTTGAAAACTCCTTGGTCGAAGCCATTTTTCAAGAGCTTTGGAGCGAGAGATTTTACCAGGTCCCAATTGATTATATCGAGCCGGTCGACTCTAACCGAACTCTGCGAGAGATTACTTCACTTGATCCTTGGGAAATGGATGGCCCAAGTACTTCGGAGCATGGACCGGGGCCGTTGGCAAATTCGCCCGAGGAGGAAAGAGGGTGCCGAAGACCAATGAGGCCCTGCCCCTTCCGAAATATGTATTTTACCGGAGCCCCGGCCGCTTATGCCGAGTTCAAGAGGGTTTACAGTATCCCTCCTAACGTTGAGGTCCGGTTGCTCCCAGACTCCGACCCCAAAAACCTTCCGCACCGCCCAAGGGAGCTGATCTTCCCCCTGATGGCTATCATCGAAGGTGGAATCAGGTTCCCGCTTCACCAGTTTGTCCGTCGGGTGCTCCGGACCCTCAGCCTTACCTCTTCTCAGCTCACGGTGAACTCTTACCGAATCATCACCAGCATTATTGAGTTGAGAAGACAGTTTAACCTGATCTTCGGGCTTGAAGAGCTCTTCGGAGTTTACCTGGTAGGAGTTAACCGAGAGAGCGACCGGTACTATCTTTCCTGCCGGACGGCGTATGACACATTCTTGATCGACCATCTGCCAGACTCCGAGGAGTGGGAGAGTATCTATGTCTCGGTCACCGGGAACTTCATGTTCGGGCCCGGAGAGAGCATAGATACAACCTCCAGAGTTCAGTTTGGGACTGGAGCTCCTGGTCGGTAAATTGTTCTTCGGTAGATTACTCTTCGGTAGATTTATACTATATCTATGTACTTGCATTGATCTTCTTATTCTGATACCTCTTTGCAGCCGAAGGCATCGTTCAGGAGCTTTGGGAAAGGGCCATCCGAGCTCGGATAACTACCGCCTACGCAATCTCAATCACCAGTCGGTATGCCCCTCAGCTCCTCGGTTACGTCCCCTCGTATACCAGCTACTTAAAGAAGAAACTGAGGAAGCTTGGGTCCCGAGGACAGGACGAGGAGGAGGTCAAAGGGGAGGCGGAAGAGCGGGGAGAGGGGGCAGAGGAAGCGCTCTTGGCACCGAGGGCAGCAGATCCGAGCCTCAAGGTGTTTTAAGAAAGGCAATTGACCGAGAGACGCCCGAGAGGACAGGACTGAGCGAAGAAATGACGGGCCCCGGAGCTTGCGAGGTGTTGAACCTCAGACATCAGAGGCCGAGGTTCAGTTACCGGTACACCTGGTGCCGGGACCTCGGGGGTGATCCTCGTTTCCCCGTAGGAGCCCCGGAAAAAAGGGCTCAGCGTGAGGGGGGAGGTGATGCCCGAGGTAAGGAGAAGGAAACAATCCGGATCACCGAGGAGGAGGAACAGGTGGAGGAGCAGGATCAGGAGTCTGCTGAGAGAGAAGAGGGGACCTGGGTCCATCCGAAGGACCTTCCCTGGACCCCGGAATTTCGCCACTATGCCAGCCGCCTGATTCACCATGCGGACAGCGTGTCGAACCTCGGTACAGCTTTCGGAATGCTCCGAGGCTGTATTCTTCCCAGGGACGCCAAGGCTGTCCAGGGGTTGACCGAGGACATCACCGAAGAGATAGCGCAGGCCCTTTTTACTGTAAGTTGTTACTTTTCATTTATTGTTGTTGGCTAAGAGTCCACACTCGTGATTCTTCTTCGGTTTGTTGCTTGCAGGCTGGTGCTCGGGCTTTGGTACTCAACGACCGATGCAAAGCTCAGGAGCAAGAGATTGAGGAGCTGAAGAAGGCCCTTGAGCTGAGGGAGGATGATTTGAGGATGGCTCAGGAAACCTGCGATCTTTATCTTGCGGATTTCCAGCGGTGCGACAAGGAGAGGGTGGCTGCCGAGGCCCGAGTTGCAAAAGCCGAAGAGAACGTAACCACCCTAAGGGCCACCCGGGCTCGCGAGGATGAGGCTGCTGTGAACAAAGGCTTTGATGAAGGCTAGGCCGCAGCCGGGGTGGAGTATAAGAAGCAGGTTCGGGAGATTGAAGCCGAGCTGTACAGGGATCGCTTCTTGGATGGGCTTCGGTTTGGCCATGAGGCTCTTTTGAAGAAGTTTGATCTCCCAGCCGATTCTAAACTCCGGGTCCTGCCCGAGGTTCCCCCCGAGGAGACTGTTATGCCCGAGGAGGAAGAGGAGGACGGGCAGGTGCTAAATCCTGAGGCGGGTATTCAGACCGCTCCTGCCGCCGTCGCTTCAACCGGAGATGTTGTCCAGACCCCCCATCTCCCCAGCACTTAGGATTTTTTATCTTTTCTTTTATTTCCCACTTGGCTGGACGGTTCCGAACATTTGGAATTTACCGTTCCAGGGTTTGTAAATGTTTTTTTCTTAACGGGCATCGAACACAAAACCGGAGCCTGATTGGAAGTAGCAGTTTAACCTAGGAGTTTAACTTTGCAATTCATTTCGTTGCTTCTTGAATGAATAGTTTCTTCCAATTCATGCCTTGTTTATTTTTGAGATGCTTGAATGGCTTTATGCTTGTGACCGGAGGGTGCCTCTTGCCCCTGCTTCTGTTGAAATGCTGTGAAGTATCGACAGATTTTAACCGAAGCACTAACCGAGGAGATCTCAAAAATCTACTCCGAACCTAAGGGAGTAAGTGAAGACATATAGGATCGAGTAAGGTAAGACGAAGCGAAATAGTTAGCAATTTTTGAATTTTGCATGCCCCCGCTTTGGTTTAATTTACTCCGAACCTAAGGGAGTAGACCGAAGCAAACTCATCGTGGTAAGGTGGCTGTTTAGATTAGGGCTAGGGTCCTGAAGTGGAGATGGCGTCGGCCATGGCTTCGGGACGTAGCGAATATAAATAGTGTATGACTTATTGGAAGGTCGGTGTAAGGGGCTCGGGAAGAATACCGAGTGTCCTTAACGCCTGCGTCCGAAAGTCCGAACGACCGAGGAGGTCGTGGTGACTTGGTGAGGGATCTGCCCGGGGAATATCCCGTGGAGGACAGTCCCTGAAGTCAGGATAAAACGGTTCATGCAACGGCGAACCGAGTACGAAGAGTAAATGACAAGATTAGACAGTAGTGATAAACAAGAAATTCTCATTAAAACTGGGGTGGAATCAAGCCATTACAAAAGTAGGTTGGTTTCTATTAAACTTTGACAAAAAATGAAAACCTTGCAAATAACGAAGTCCAAAGGACCGAAGCCTGGCTACCCATAAAACTTCTTCAGGTTATTAGCATGGGTCTTGGCAATTGGGGAACCATCTAATTTCTCCAGCTTATAGTTTCCCGAGCCGAGATGCTTTAGGACTCGAAAAGGGCCTCCCAATTAGGCATCAGTTTCCTCTTCTTGGACTTGTCCACCACCTTCTTCCAGACAAGGTCATCTGGTTTGAATGACCGAAGACGGACGCTTCGGTTGTAACCTTTGGCAACCTTCTGCTGATAGGATGCCAGCCTGATTTTTGCATTCTCCCGCTCTTCCTCGGCCAGATTGAGGTCTGCAGCAATATTCTCATCGTTCACCGATTCGTCATAATTTTCCGTTCGGATTGTCGGGAACCCGACCTGGAGGGGGATTATAGCTTCCATTCCAAATGCCAAGGAGAATGGGGTCCGGCCGGTGGATCGCCGAGGCGTTGTTCGGTAGCCCCAGAGCACCCGAGGAAGCTCCTCGGCCCACTTGCCCCGGCGTGATTCGAGCCGACGCTTCAGTCCTGATGAGATTGCTTTGTTTGCAGCTTCGGCTTGCCCGTTGCCCTGGGGGTAGTACGGAGTAGAAGTGTCCCATTTGATGCCAAACTCGTCCAAGAGTGCCCGGTATCTTTGTCCGGTAAACTGGCTGCCGTTGTCAGTAATGATGGCGAAGGGTACACCGAAGCGAGAAATTATATTTCGCCAAACAAAACAAATAATGTCTGATTCCTCAATGGTAACCAGTGGTTTGGCCTCGACCCATTTAGAGAAATAGTCGGTGGCGGTTAGGAGGAACTTAAATCCTCCTGGAGCGACGGGGAGCTTACCGACGATATCCATGCCCCACTGAGAGAAAGGCCATGGGCTAGTGAGGGGGCTGAGGTCCCGAGCCGGCTGATGAATAATGGGAGCGAACATTTGACATTTCCGACAACGCTTCACGAACTCTTCGGAGTCTTTCTTCATCGTTGGCCACCAATATCCTTGAGTAATGGCTTGGTGGGCTAGGGAGCGTCCACCGGAGTGGCAACCGCTATCGCCGGCGTGGAGCTCTTCAATGATCCCGGGGACCTGGTGGGGGTGTGAAACCAATAAGTATGGGCCGATGAACGACCTTCTGTAAAGCTTCCCGTTTGGATTGAGCCAGAAAAGGGTGGCCTTGTTGCGGAGTCGGTGGGCTTCCTTTTTGTCGATTGGGAGTGTGTCATCTCGTAGGTAACTAATGATCTCATCCATCCAGCTTGGACCGAGCTCCACATTTAGTATCTCATGGCTTAATACCTCGAGCTCAAAGCTAGGTTTGTCAATGGAGCTAAAGGAGATAGAGCGATGTTCCGAAGCAGCACAGGCTGAAACGAGTCCGGCGAGGGCATCAGCGTGAGCATTCTGTTCTCTCGGAATGTGTTCGACGCGAATGGCCCTGAAGCTCTTGAGAAGCCGAACAGCGGAGCTTAGGTAGGTGCGCGCATTCGGTCGTCCCGAGCCTCATACTCCTCGGAAAGCTGGTTGACCACCAACTGCGAGTCGCTGTAGATAACAAGTTCCTCGATACCGAGGGCTTCGGCAGTTTTGAGTTCGGAGATAAGTGCCTCATATTCAGCCTCGTTGTTTGAGGCTGGGAAGTTGATAGAAACAGAGCTTTCATGTAAGACACCGGAGGGAGAGAGGAGTACGATCCCAGCTCCGGCGCCTCGGCTATTTAAGGCGCCATCAACATACATCTTCTACACATCGCCATGGAAGAGTTTCCAGGCGGTGCTGGGGTTTGCTTGGAGAACGGCTTCGGGGCGGGGGGCTGGATTTGAGGCGAGGACGTCGGCCGGAGTGAGCTCGGCGATGAAGTCGGCGAGGGCCGGGGCTTTTATTACCGTCCTCGGTTGATAGTGAATTTCATAGTTGGCAAGCTCGACGGCCCACTGGGAGATTTGATTGGAGAGGTCCACCTTCCGGAGGAGTGACTTGAGAGGGTACTCGGTTAGAACAATGATGCGGTGGGATTGGAAGTATGGGGCAAGCTTTCGAGATGCGGAGACGAGGGCGAGAACGAGCTTTTCCAGAGGAAGATAGCGCGTCTCGGCGGGCGTCATTGTCTTGCTGGAGTAGTAAATGGGCTGATGGTTGCGTCCCTCCTGTCGTACGAGGACCGAACTTATTGCATGAGTGGACACGGCGAGATATATGAATAGGTCCTCCTGATCCCGAGGTGTGACAAGGAGAGGGGCCTCGGAGAGGTAGGCCTTCAGCTGCTGTAGGGCTCGGTCACACTCTTCGGTCCGGTTGAAACTGCGTCGGCTCCCTTTGAGGAGGGCAAAGAACGGCTGGCACTTGTCGGAGGAGCGACTGATGAATCTGTTTAGGGCAGCTGCCATGCCGGTTAGGCGTTGGACATCCTTTTTGTTGTGAGGGGCCGAGAGTTTTTCGATCGCCACGAGCTGTGCAAGGTCGGCTTCAATACCGCGTCAGGAGACGAGGTGTCCGAGGAACTTCCCGGAGCTTACCCCGAAGGCGCACTTCTCGGTATTGAGGCGAAGCTTGTGTTTCTTGAGGATCTCTAAGGCCTCGGCGAGGTGAGTGAGATGGTCGCCGGCCATCATGCTCTTGACCACCATGTCATCGATATAGGCCATCATGGTGTCCCCCAACAGACGCTCAAACATCTTGGTTATCATTCGCTGAAAGGTTGCTCCGGCATTTTTGAGGCCGAAGGGCATGACGAGATAATCGAAGATAACGTGGGGGGTGATGAAGGCCATATTCTTGACGTCGCCGTCGCTCATAGCGATTTGATGGTAGCCCCGGTAAGCATCCATGAAGCTGAGTCGGTCGTGGCCAGCTATGGCGTCTACGAGCTGGTCTATTCGAGGGAGGGGGAAGAAATCCTTCGGGCAAGCGTCGTTGAGGTTAGAATAGTCAACACAAACCCGCCATTTACCGTTCTTTTTGACTACTACATTGTTGGCCAACCATTTAGGGTATTGAACTTCCCGTATGGCTCCTGCGTTTAAGAGTCGGTTGACCTCTTCGATGACGGCCTCGGAATGGACCGGGGAGGACCGCCTTGCCTTTTGTACGACCGGGCGCCTGGTTTTGTCGATGTTGAGCTCGTGGCAAATGAACTTTGGATCGACCCCGGGCATTTCGTAAGGGGTCCACGCGAAAACCTCTATGTTGCTCTTGAGGAAGTTCACCATGTCATTCCGTTCGGTGTCAGAGAGTGAGGAACCGACAAGGAAGAAACGGGAACCATCTTCGGTTATAGGGACGGTGACAAGATCCTCAATCGCCTTCTCGTCGGCAGGCCTACCGACGTCTTCAAGAACCGAAGCCTCCGGTACTTTGATGAAGTTCACCCTGGACGTCTGTTTGCTACTTCAGACCGCGTTGACGTAACAGTGTTTGGCGGCGGTTTGGTCTCCGTACAGGTCTTCCTATCGTCCGTTAGCACCGATGAACCGGACCACCTGGTGATAAGTAGAGGCTATGGCCTTTAACTTATGGAGCCAGGTGCGGCCAACGATGGCTTTATAGGGGCTTGGGACATCGACCACGACGAATTCCATGTTGAGTACGACTGATCCGGAGCGGACGGGAAGGGTGATCAAACCAAGGGGCCAGACCGGAGCCCCATTGAAGCCTATGAGGGGGACTTCGGAGGGACGAAGATCGGCGTCTGAGAGCTTCAAATCTTTAAACAAAGAGTAGTACATGACCTCGGCTGAGCTCCCCTGATCCACGAGGACGCGTCGGACGTTGAAGGTGCCGATGCGCAGCGTGACCACGAGGGCGTCGTTGTGAGGTAGTTGGACGCGCGCGAGGTCCTTTTCGGTGAATGTGATTGTCCATTTGGGTCCATCGTCGGTCCGGGGGCGTTTGGCTTCGGGACCGACTAGCATGACCTATTTAGAAGAGGAAGCGTCGTTTAATTCGGCGCGGATTATACGGGCGGCTTCGGGGTTGAGAGGGCCGTGGATGACGTGAATCATCTGGATTTCCTCTTCGGTTCTGGTTTCGGAATTCTGTGCCCGAGCCCTCGTTTTCTCATGGTCAATGAGGTTGTTGAGATGGCCACCAGCGACAAGCTGCTCCAAGTAGGCCTTGAAGGGCCTGCAAGTGGTGGTAAAATGACCCTGCTCGTTGTGGTAACTACATCGGACTATCGGGTTTTTGATTTTCCCGTTCTCGGTACCGAGCTTTTGGTTAGGGAAGGAGAAAAAGGGTTGGTCCTTCACTTGGTCGATAATCCTGTAGATAGGGACGGTAAAGACGGTCTTCTCAGCGTTGAAGTCTCCTGGCTTTGGTCCTTTCCTCGGAGACTGTTTGATGTGGTTGACCTGCTTCTTTGGTGTTGGTCCCGAGGCGGGAGCCGAAGCAGACACCAAGGTGAGCGATGTCTTGGAGCTCGTAGGCTTCCCCATGCCCCTTTCTGCTTTGGTTTCAATAAGCTGGCACCATCCCTCGATGCGAGTCATGAGGTCCTTCATGGAATTGGGCTTGTGGCGAGCGAGATCGTCGTAAACTTTTCGTCTTGGGCGGTAAGATCGATCTTGAAACCGCGGGCGGAGATGACGCCGTCGCAACCTTCGATTTGGTTGAACAGTTCCCAATAGCGACCGGCGTATTGGCGGAGCGTTTCGTCGGGCCGCTTGCGTAGAGCGAGAAGAGAGTCGATCTCCTTCTCGTGCTTGTTGCTCGTGACAAACCGAGCCATGAAAGCGTCGCAGAGAGAATCGAAAGAGGAGATTGACCTGGAGGGAAGTTGGTTGAACCAAGTTAGGCCTAGGTTGCCGAGGCTTGCGGGGAAGACCTTACAGAGGAAGGCGTCATCCGAAGGCTCACTGCGAAGGAAGAGAGACATAACGAGTTTGTACTGGACCAAATGAGTGTATGCCTCGGTTTTACCGTCGTCGTATTTTGCAAATTTGGGTTGGGTGAAGCCCTTCGGGGGGGTGACCGAGTCGATCTCCCTAGTGAATGGGGAGGTCGTGAGTCTCTCGAGTCGGGCGTCTCGGTGGGGTCGGATCGAATGGTCGAGATCGTCTGGACCCCCGGTCGCGGTACGCTTCTTCGGCAACGATCGGTCCGATCTTTCATACTCCTTCCGCTTCGGTTGGGAGTTCCCAGACCGTTGAGGAGATCGCTCGTACCGGTGCTTCTTGTAGCTATCTCGAGCGTAAGGCTCGAGGCGCTCAGTGACTTGACTTCCGCCACCTTTTTCTTTAGGATGCTGGACGAATGGACTTTTTGACCGAGCGCCCTTAAGGCGCTCACGGTACCCTTTTGTTTGAAATTCTAGGAGGGCGTTGTCCTCATTGGCAAAACTCGGGGTGGGCTCACGGCGGCACTCCTTGGATCTGATTGGGTGGGTGGAGGAGGCGGAGACGCTTCCGCCACCAAGCCTCTCGAAGGCGGATCGCTTCCTGCGAGGACCCCTTGGATTAGGGGAGCGGGAGCGTCCCCTTCGTTCAGCATCCTTTTCGTTACGACCCTCCCCTCGTGGTTCGAGGCGGTCCTTAGCTGAGGGGCAGGATCGGTGTTCGACCAAGTGGCCTCCGTCGCAGCTGCGGGGAGGGCTGTGATGGCTTCTTCTTCCGCCGCGGCTTCCGGAGGAATGAGATGGGGAGATTTGGAGGAGGTGTTTGATCTCCGCAAACTTGTCCCGGACGTTCCTATCGCGCTCCACGACCGTCGCCAGGTCGTCGATCTTCCGCTCCAGGTGGCGGATGTAGGTCTGGAGTTCAGCGGGAGCCCCTGCCTCCTGAGTCGAAGTTCCGGCCCCGATTCCGACGGACATGTGGGCCTTTCCAAGGGCACCTTGTCCGCTGGCGGTCAGGTTCTGGTCCCCGAGATTGCCGAGGCCGTAGGTGGTCTCGCAATGATGTGGATCGTCGACTTCCACCATGGCTAGGTTGAAGAGCTTTGAACGGAGCTTTTATGAGGAAGAAAGTGATTGGATGAAGAACCGCTAGGTCCCCAGCAGAGTCGCCAATTGTAGGGGTTCGATTTATCGGGACCTTGACCGTGGCTCTGGTTAGGATCCTTCTTTCACAGCTCCGTGCTTCCGCCGCTGGACCTGCAACAAGTCACTAGGGCTTATATTGCCCAGTGACCCTCCGACGATCAAGTTAGATCTCAGGGGTAGTGTTTTGGTCTAGGGTTAGGAAAGTATTGCGTGCCTCTTTCAGGTGTGTCTCTTTGTATTTATAGACCTAGGTTTACTTGATTTCCAAGCCAGCGCGTGGAGGGTAGGCTCGGGTAACCGCCTCGGGCGACGTCACGTATGTCGTAGGGGGCGAGACGGTTATGGAGCACATGAGGCAGATCCCAATGATTATGCCAGCTGTGTGAGGAGCATGAACCTCACGGGTCCCACTTGCAGTAACCGCTTCTTCTGATGCTTCTGGAAGCACCGGTGCAATAGGGATGGATGATGATAGCCCCGAGGCCGGATACAACCGAAGACCGAGCTGTCCCCGAGGCGGATACCGAAGGGGACTTCATTATCAGACTGCGGTCCGGATCCTTGCCACTGGTTTGGAATATGTAGCCCGGTTACCGAGATGTTAACCGAGGGCCCTACAGTAACATGTGTTTCTCCTACGCGACTCGTCGTAGATCGTGTCTCGTTTTCATCACCAAATCAACATTTCGAAAAGCATTTGGATTAACAAAGCCAAGGTATTGGAGAAGGGATGCAATCGAAGAGCTCGGGATAGATGTATCTTTGGATGCCACTTCGTTGCCTTCCTCTTCCCCCTTCTGTCCCCCGTGAAGGCATGAGGGCCCCTCTTCATCCAAGTTTGGGAAAGCCAAAGCTGCCTGGCTCCTCATAGCTTCAAACCCATCAAAGTATTGTTGGGTAACATCTTGACGATACTCAGGAGACTGCAGGAAGAGTTCAATAGCATCCCTACGAGCATTTTTCACCTTTTCCAGCATCCCCAGACCCATGACTTTGTACTTCTCCATCTCCTTATCCCATTAAAGAATCTTCTGCTCTAGACTTCGAGCAGTCGCCACGGCGGTATCCCTCTCCTCCTCCAAGCCTCTCTTTGACTTTAGGGCAACATCCCTCTCATTTATCATCTTCTGGAGTTCTGTGGCCATGGAAACACCTTGTTTAGAGAGCCTCACGTTGGTCTCTGTGAGTGTAACCACCTGCTTCCCAAAGCCAAGGTATCGGCCACGAGCCGTGGCCTACAAAAAGAGAGAAAGAATTAACAAAGAAACAACTAGAAGGGTAGCCTTGTGGTATTAACAAAGCCAAGGTATCGGCCACGAGCCGTGGCCTCACTTGTGGTTTGAGTGGCCACTTCTGGTGGATCCTCTTACTGTTCCGCTTATAGTCGTTAGCGAGCCTAGGGGATTAGGTTGAGGGTGTAGTAGTCTGGATGGAATGGGCGTGGTGTGCAGGGTACTTAGCAGGGTAGCCTTGTCGGATGCCGACATCTCCAGTTCGAGCCTCTCTCGGTCCGAATCCCTCTGTAGTAGTTGATCTCTGATGAGTGGGTATTATGCTTGCTTCGGGCTTGTTAGAAGTATTAGGTTCTTGGTTCTCTTAGCCCAGCTATGGAGGAGGAGGTTATTGGGTAGTTGGTTCAGCGGGAGGTTTTGGCGAGCCTAAAGTTTGGATGAGGGAGTAGTAGGCCGGAATGATTGGGCGTGGTGAGCAGGGTACTTGGCAGGGTAGCCTTGTCGGATGCCGTCATCTCTGGTTCGAGCCTCTTGATGCCTTGTTCCTCTGTAGTAGCCGTTCAGCTTGCTTAAAAGCCGTATTACCCTGTAGCAGTTCTCCTCAGTGTTGGTCATCATGTGGTCATCTCTGGCTGGGACTATTTACTATATTTACCTTATTTCCTAGCCTGGTGGGTTGTGCCAGGTAGTAGTTCAATTTCATATATCTCAGTACACATGGCATTTTGTTATTACTTTATCTTACTCTCCATGTGGGTTGTGCATGGTTTACCGCACTTTTGTCATTCTTGTTTTTTTTCCTTTTCTTTTCCTCCTAGGGTATGCCCCTTGTAGGCTGTACATTCGCTTAACCTTTTTTAATTTCAAGCTAAGTTACCCAAAAAAAAAAAAAACTAGAAAATCGAATTATCAAAAGATGCAGAAAGGGTACCATGGCCAACTCGACCAACATATGCTCCCCCACCGCTTGGAGAGACATCTCCGCCATTGAGTCCTTATCAGCTTCACAGAGCAATCCAGAAGCACGCTCCAAAACTTCCTGGAAATTGCCCAGTGTGGAAGGACCAACAGAAGCTTTTGCCTTCTTATTAGAAGGGGTACCCTCCACAGCCGTACCCTTCGCCTTCCTCTTCGATTTCTCGACACCTCCCTCTTCGATCTGCTCAACCACTAAGTCAAGAGCAGGGTCCCTTGAATGGTCAGCATCTAGGAAACTATCAACATTTAGCTCCCTCTGAAGACGAGAGCTCTTCCTTTTTGGAGCTACGCCACCAGACGACTGCTTTACCCTCTCAGCTCTCAGTTGGGCCAGCAGAGTTTTATCCATTTTTGGTGCCATCTCTTTACTTTCACTTTCTTCTTCTGAAAAGAAAAGAAGTGAAAATAATGAGAAAGTCAGCAGACGGTTTGACGCCAAAATGAAAACAGGAAATACATCTGGAAAGAGCTAAGGCCTCACGAGATGTTTCTGGACCCAACAAGTAAGTAGCCAAGGACTCTGGAGTCACAAGCAACCCCCAGTTATGAATTCCGTAGCTCTAGACCAATTTCAGCTCTCCTTCTATAGCAGGGGTCAAAGGGAATAAAGCACGAGCTGCAGAAAAATAAAGAACAGAAACCCTTGAGAATAAAGAACCTGCGATAATATTCAAAAAGATAAAGAAAAGCTATGGCATGCAACTCGCAACAGGTTCGCCCCATCTATTGGGGACGCGCTGTGTGTAGGACCCAACCTCCCAACTCGGGAGCTCCCATCCATCTCCCCCAACAAAGAAAAATGTATCCTTCCAGTTCTTATGGACATTGGGGAGCTCGGTAATCAACTCTCCTCCACCAGGCCTCTTGGTAAAATAATACCATCCTGTACCCCCAGGAGCTTTTTTTATTGAGAACTGATTGAGAAATGGTCCTTTTGTTAAGGGAGTAAGACCATCTGACATGGCTCCCCAAAGAGCAGCGCAACCAATCAACAAATGCCATGAGTTAGGAACAATTTGGCCAGGCGCTAAACCCAAGAAACTCAACACTTCCCTAGCCACAGCGGGAAAGGGCAAATGAATACCTCCTTCTAAAGCCCCAACATAAATACATGTTTCATTTTCAATAAAAGAACAGGCTTGCTCGGATTCAGAGGGTTTCCTAAGGGTTACAGAGGATGGAATTGAAAACCTAACCCTAAGAACGGCCAACTCCTCGTTTGTAATCGTAGAAGGAATGGTGGAAGCAGAAAAGGCAGTAACCCTACGGGGAACCTTCGACAAGGAAGACAGGGGTGATAATGGCTTGGCACCGCTAGGTTGGCCCATATCAGACGGAGCCCTGGCCACACTACTACGACGCATTAGGACCTCTTCATCCATCGTCGACTCATCAACCTGAAGAATCGAAGAAAAATTGATGAGACCCTCTGACATTAGGGTTTCGACAGATGATCGTGGGTATGAGGAAGCTAATAAATCAAAGAGGTCTCGAAAAACCCTGTTTTGGAGTACGATGGAATAAGGAGCGAAATCTTCTATAACGGGAGAGTTAAGGTTGGCGGAAACAAAACAGCTAACCTATCATAAATGAACTCCCCCGGAGCAGCCCACCTTGGGCCCGAAATCTCAATACTAGGAAAGGAAAAATCTAACATGAAAGAAAGAGAAGAACAGCAAGGAGAGGGGAACGTACCTAGAAAGAACGGGCTCTAACACGACGACGAAGGAGAATCGGAGAAGAAAGGTCTCACACGGGAAATCGCCTGGGTTGATTCGAACGCCTCTCTGATAGAGTTTGATCAAAACAATGAGAAGCTTAAATGATAGGCATCAATCCCGAGAACGGCTCCTCGATCCTCGTCGTCCACCTCTAAGCACCGGAAGAGCAGGAATTTCGACACCTGTCCCACGATGTAACACGCATTTAAAACCCTCCGAAAAAGAGAAAGAGCGGCAACCGCCACACAGGTCTGGACTATGTTTCTAACCTCCAACCGAGAGTTGGAGCTTGGAAACAGGGGAGTGCCTGATAAGTAGAATAAACCTGACAATGTCAGCTCAATAAACTGTACGTACCTCGGGAGTAGGAGTCAGCTTCGCCCATGCCCCCTGGAGAGTACCATCTACGACAAGGTCAGGGGATGCCAGCTACGCCCATGAGACGGAGATGGAATAAGGTCTAAGGACCAGCTCTGGCACCAAGCTAAAATAGGATAAGTAATATTCATAGAATATACTCATTCCCATCAAGATACCACCCTGATAAACCTAAATCCTACTAGATAAAGGAAGAGAAGTCGGTAAGATAGGCATAAAATGTCAATGATAAACATCATTAAAGACGGATAAAGATTCCATGCTAAAGCAAGGTGTACGTGGAGTTCCAGCTAAGGCAAGACTCCATCCACTTCGTTAAAGCGATCCAAAATCTCCGGGATACAATCCTACTAGGACTCAACCTCCTGTCAAATGCCTATAAAAAGTGACGGTAGAATTCCAATAAAGATACGCACTACTCAAAACCGAGAACCTTAATTCTCCTACCAAATAGCAAGTTCTATACTGACTTAGGCATCGGAGGGTGGTTGGCACGCCACCACACCGGTGACTCAAGCTTTAGCTCTGTTTTGCAGGATCAGGTCAGAGCTGGACTCAAAACTGATTCATCAGTGTTGGTATTTTATAGGCACGTAGCGCTAGCTAGTTGTTATTTTAGAACTTATGTGCATGTTAAATAATGTTATTAAATTATTCTATCTTGATTTATAGTTATCACGTTGGAAGAAACCATCGAAAGGACTTTTGTGATTGAACTAATTTCTTTCGAGTGGTGGGGTGGAAACTAATACAATTCGTAGATTAATTAGATTTTTAGGGCTCCTTAGATGCATATTCTTTAACCAATTACGTTTAATTATCTTCCTGCAAGAACTTGCATAGATGCATTGATGAATCAGTTTTGAGTCCAGCTCCGACCTGATCCTGCAAAACAGAGCTAAAGCTTGAGTCACCGGTGTGGTGGCGTGTGAACCACCCTCCGATGCCTAAGTCAGTATAGAACTTGCTATATGGTAGGAGAATTAAGGTTCTCGGTTGTGAGTAGTGCGTACCTTTATTGGAATTCTACCGTCACTTTTATAGGTATTTGATAGGAGGTTAGTCCTAGTAGGACTGTATCCCGGAGATTTTGGATCGCTTTAACGAAGTGGATGGAGTCCTGCCTTAGCTGGAACTCCACATACACCCTACTTTAGCATGGAATCTTTATCCGTCTTTAATGATGTTTATCATTGGCATTTTATGCCTATCTTACCGACTTCTCTTCCTTTATCTAGTAGGATTTAGGTTTATTAGGGTGGTATCTTGATGGAAATGAGTATATTCTATGAATATTACTTATCCTGTTTTAGCTTGGTGCTAGAGCTGGTCCTTAGACCTTATTCCAGCTCTGTCTCATGGGCGTAGCTGGCATCCCCTGACCTTGTCGTAGATGGTACTCTCCATGGGGCATGGGCAAAGCTGACTCCTACTCCCTAGGTACGTACAGTTTACTGACCTAACCTTGTCAGGTTTATTCTACTTATCAGGTAGTCCCCTATTTCCAAGCTCCAGCTCTCGATTGGAGGTTAGAAACATAGTCCAGACCTGTGTAGCGGTTGCCGCTCTTTCTCTTTTTCAGAGAGTTTTAAATGCGTGTTACATCGTGGGACAGGTGTCGAAATCCCTGCTCTTTCGGTGCTTAGAGGTGGACGACGAGGATCGAGGAGCCGTTCTCGGGATTGATGCCTATCGTTTAAGCTTCTCATTGTTTTGATCAAACTCTATCAGAGAGGCATTCGAATCAACCTAGACGATTTCCCGTGTGAGACCTTTCTTCTCCGATTCTCCTTCGTCGTCGTGTTAGAGCCCGTTCTTTCTAGGTACGTTCCCCTCTCCATGCTGTTCTTCGCTTTCTTTCATGTTAGATTTTTCCATTCCTAGTATTGAGATTTCAGGCCCAAGGTGGGCTGCTCCGGGGGAGTTCATTTATGCTAGGTTAGCCGGTTTTGTTTCCGCCAACCTTAACTCTCCCGTTATAGAAGATTTTGCTCCTTATTCCATCGTACTCCAAAACAGGGTTTTTCGAGACCTCTTTGATTTATTAGCTTCCTCATACCCACGATCAACTGTCGGAACCCTAATGTCAGAGGGTCTCATCAATTTTTCTTCGATTCTTCAGGTCGAAAAGTCGACGATGGATGAGGAGGTCTTAATGCGTCGTAGTAGTGTGGCCAGGGCTCCGTCTGATATGGGTCAACCTAGCGGTGCCAAGCCCTTATCACCCCTGTCTTCCTTGTTGAAGGTTCCCCATAGGGTTCCTACCTTTTCTGCTTCCACCATTCCTTCTACGATTACAAACGAGGAGTTGGCCGTTCTTAGGGTTAGGTTTTCAATTCCATCCTCTGTAACCCTTACGAAACCCTCTGAATCCGAGCGAGCCTGTTCTTTTATTGAAAACGAAACATGTATTTATGTTGGGGCTTTAGAAGGAGGTCTTTGTTTGCCCTTTCCCGCCGTGGCTAGGGAAGTGTTGAGTTTCTTGGGTTTAGCGCCTGGCCAAACTGTTCCTAATTCATGGCGTTTGTTGATTGGTTGCGCTGCTCTTTGGGGAGCCATGTCAGATGGTCTTACTCCCTTAACAAAAGGACCATTTCTCAATCAGTTCTCAATAAAAGAAGCTCCTAGGGGTACAGGATGGTATTATTTTACCAAGAGGCCTGGTGGAGGAGAGTTGATTACCGAACTCCCCAATGTCCATAAGAACTGGAAGGATAAATTTTTCTTTGTTGGGGGAGATGGATGGGAGCTCCCGAGTTGGGAGGTTAGGTCCTACACACAACGCGTCCCCGATAGATGGGGGGAACCTATTGCGAGTTGTAAGCCATAGCTTTTCTTTACCTTTTTGAATATTATCGCAGGTTCTTTATTCTCAAGGGTTTCTGTTCTTTATTTTTCTGCAGCTCGTGCTTTATTCCCTTTGACCCCTGCTACAGAAGCGGAGCTGAAATTGGCCTAGAGCTACGGAATTCATAACTGAGGGTTGCTTGTGACTCCAAAGTCCTTGGTACTTACTGTTGGGTCCAGAAACATCTCGTGAGGCCTTAGCTCTTTCGAGAGGTATTTCCTGTTTTCATTTTGGCGTCGAACCATCTGCTGACTTTCTCATAGTTTTCACTTCTTTTCTTTTCAGAAGAAGAAAGTGAAGGTAAAGAGATGGGACCAAAAATGGATAAAACTCTGCTGGCCCAACTGAGAGCTGAGAGGGTAAAGCAGTCGTCTGGTGGCGTAGCTCCAAAAAGGAAGAGCTCTCGTCTTCAGAGGGAGCTGAATGTTGATAGTTTCCTGGATGCTGACCTTTCAAGGGACCCTGCTCTTGACTTAGTGGTTGAGCAGATCGAAGAGGGAGGTGTTGAGAAATCGAAAAGGAAGGCGAAGGGTATGGCTGTGGAGGGTACCCCTTCTAATAAGAAGGCAAAAGCTTCTGTTGGTCCTTCCACACTGGGCAATTTCCAGGAAGCTCTGGAGCGTGCTTCTGGATTGCTCTGTGAAGTTTTTTTTTTTTTGGGTAAAATAGCTTGAAATAGAAAAAAGGGAAACCGAATATACAGCCTACAAGGGGCATACCCCAGGAGGAAAAGAAAAAGAAAAAGAAAACAAAAAATAAAGAAAATTGATAACGCCAAGTGGCTACAAGGTATGTTTCCGATCCATCTAGTAAGAGGGAAAGAAAACATAGGCAATTGATAGCAACAAAACTATGCTTAAGGTATCTACCACCCTTCAGAACATGGAGGGGATTAACCACTAATTCCACATTGCACATGTCTACAGTACAGCATCTACCCATTAAAACTTCAATACTGACTCCACTCAAGAGTTCTGAATTATACTCCTTTTCTGGTCTGATCTGAATCTTGCTGTGCTGCTGCTTCTGCATGTTCTGAACCTGAACTTTGCTAAACTGCAGCTGCATGTTCTGAATCTTACAAGCTGCTGCTACAACTTGTCTGATGCATTCTGCATTCTGTGAACTGCATTCTGCATTCTAATAAGCTTCCAAGTGCATAACCAAACATAACTGGGATGCAGATCAACCCAATACACTTGGACACTATCACCCAATACATTACATAACTGATGCACAATCACAGCAGCAACAGCTAATCAGTAAGACCTTGTTTCTGAGCTTGACAAACAGTGAACCACATGCTGAACCACTAATTTTAATACAGAACTGACAACTTCTGAACCACTAATTAAACTTCATACAACTTCTGAAAATACAGTTAATGCAGAACTGACAACTTCTGAACTGCACGAACTACCAATTGAACCGTAATGCAGAGGAATTCCCCCTCTGCGAAGGGAGATCCCACGACAGCCCCTATGGTTAGGCAATCAAAACAGAAAGCATTGGAAAATGCAGAAAAGACACTGAAACCTAATCCACATGGACCCTTGACAGTGAACTGGACAATGGAAGTACACATCACTTGGAACCAAAAGGAACAGCTGAACCATTCAGAACATTAGAATGCTGACTACATAGAAATGCAGTCACCATCAGAGTATGATACATTTGGACCAAGTTCAGAACATTAAAATCAGTCACAGTGATTGGAAATGTGCAAGGCTGGACACACTCCAAGGTATAAGATAACTACCTGTGTAAGTAGAAGTAATAGTAGACTCAGTTGAGACTGCTGAACCCTTGAGACTGTAGTTGACCATTAGAGGATGACTGACCTAGCTCCAGTCCTCCCTACTGGCTCCATTCCTCCTTGCTGCCTTGGTAGATCTCAGCAGCAGCCTGGCTATGGGGAGACTATCCTTGCTCCATTTTTGAATGCACTCTGCTATGGGGAGACTATGAAAGCCCCCCCCCTTGATCTCTGACCTGCAAATGTTATCATATGGGTAAGAGTGCCTCATAAACTCACAATTTACAATTATACTTACTTCAGACATGAATGTTCCACATTGAAAGTAAATGAGATGGCCCCTTGAATGAGAGGGACAACAACCTACATCTAACTTCATTTGAAATCTTGTTTGCAACCACTCCTGGGGGGCAACTAATATTTTGGAACTTTCTATGATTTCTTTCAAGCCACAATTGGTACACATAAACTGTGAATACCAGTTTTGCAATTGTGATAGGCAATGACTTCCCTTTTAAAGTAGATAGTGAACTTACCCACTGCTGCCAAGTGAGTACTCCTACCAGGTAAGGAGTCTTAGGAGCTAGAATTCCCCTAACCTGAGAAGCCCAAGGGCATTCAAAAAATAAATGGGTATGTGATTCCACACCCATGCACAGACTACAAACAGAGGACGATTTCATTCCAAACATGACTAACCTATCCTCAGTAGATAACTTTTCAAGGATGGCCATCCAAGAGATCACACTGCTCTGTGAAGTTGATAAGGACTCAATGGCGGAGATGTCTCTCCAAGCGGTGGGGGAGCATATGTTGGTCGAGTTGGCCATGGTAGGCTCCCTTTCTGCATCTTTTGATAATTCTATTTTCTAGTTGTTTCTTTGTTAATTCTTTCTCTCTTTTTGCAGGCCACGGCTCGTGGCTGATACCATGCTGGTTACACTCACAGAGACCAACGTGAGTCTCTCTAAACAAGGTGTTTCCATGGCCACAGAGCTCCAGAAGATGACAAATGGGAGGGATGCTGCCCTGAAGTCAAAGAGAGGCTTGGAGGAGGAGAGGGATACCGCCGTGGCGACTGCTCGAAGTCTGGAGCAGAAGATTCTTGAATGGGATAAGGAGATGGAGAAGTACAAAGTCATGGGCCTGGGGATGCTGGAGAAGGTGAAAAATGCTCGTAGGGATGCTATTGAACTCTTTGTTGCTAAGGTTTTATTAAAAACAAGAAGTTTCCTAAAAACTGAAATAAACTTCCTAACAACGGAAATAAATTTGGATTGCAAGCACCTAGTTGTAGTACTTCTTTAGATGCTCTATGTTCCATGAGTTTGGTAGCTCTTTTCCCCTTAGGGTTGCGAGTCTATATGCACTAGCCTTGATATGGTGCAAAACCTGGTAGGGTCCCTCCCAATTTGGGCCGAGCTTACCTACCTTCCTTCCCGTGGGATCAACTTTCCTTAGGACCAGATCACCAGCTCGAAAATCCCTTGGCCTAACCTGTGCTTCATGGTACTTGACCATTCTTTGCTAGTAGAGGGCCAACTTGGCCATGGATGTTTCCCTTGTTTCTTCCAAGAGGTCTAGCTCGGCCCTGAGATCTCCCTGGTTCTCTTGGGGGTCCGTGCTTGCGGTCCTGTAGTTGAGGAGTTCAACTTCAATTGGGACTACTGCTTCGGCCCCAAATGTAAGAGAATATGGAGTTTCTCCAGTTGCTGTTCGGGGTGTTGTACGATATGCCCATAGCACATTATAAAGCTCGTCTGGCCAAGCTCCTTTGGCCTCTCGAAGCCTTTTCTTGATTCCTTTCTTGATTGTGCGATTTGTGATCTCCACTTGGCCATTAGCCTTTGGGTGAGCCTTGGAGGCATAATGTACATGTATTCCCTTGGAAATACAGTACGTTTTGAACTGAGCATTGTCGAATCGCTTTCCTCGGTCTGTGACTATCACTCGTGGTAACCCAAATCGGCTTATAATAAATTTCCACAAGAAATCGATTGTAACCTCTGCTGTGATGGTGGCCAACGCCTTAGCTTCGACCCACTTTGTAAAGTAATCCACAGCTATAATGGCATGCTAGACCTGGCCTGCTGCAATTGGAAGTGGGCCAATTAGGTCTACTCCCCACTGGGCGAATGGCCAAGGTCCTTTCATAGGAGTTAAGACTGTGGGTGATCCATGAATGATGTTTGCAAAGCGTTGGCACTTCTCACACTTTTGACAAATAGAGTTGCAATACTTCTGCATGCTTGGCCAATAATATCCCAACCTAAGGAGTTTGTAGGATAACATGCGGCCACCTTGGTGATCCCCACATGCTCCTTGGTGGACTTCTTCCATAGCCCTTGTAGATTCTGCCGTGGTCAGACATCTAAGGTATGGTAGTGAGAAGCTCCTTCTATACAGCACATCTCCCATTATCAGGTATTTTGCAACTCTGATTTTGAGCTGCCTAGCTTTGACATTATCGTCCGGTAGTGTCCCGTTCGTTATGTAGTCAACTATGGGACCTGTCCATTAATTGCTGTAGTCGATAGCTTGTACCTGTACGTCTAGGTGTAGACACCCTATTTTAGAATTTCCAGAATAGTTTATTTACGGTCTTTGATTCCCCAATGATGATTAAGGTCAAGAACATCCCGAGTTTGTTAATGAGTTTGAGCTTTGAGCGTCCCGAACCTCATCCAAACCTTTCCGAATCCCCTTTTGAAACCCTCAAGCCAGAACCAAATGGCCACAGCAAAACCCTACTGGAGTACGCTGGTGATGGACTAGCGTGCGCTAGAAGCACAGCCATGTGTCAGTCATCGCCCGTTACTGGCGCACGCCACTCAACAAGGTGCGTACGCCAGTAAATTCCAGTCAAATCAACCTTTTTCAGCCGAACGCGCGGGACTTTTGCTGCCACCCCGACGTCAGCCACAATTCCCCTGATGATTATTTCATCTTGGGTTGTTCCCTCTACCACTACACCACCTCTCAAGCCAAGTCTCATGCATTAAATGCATGGGAGGCTCCCTCTTGGCCAAGCCAACCAAACACTCCCTTATGCCCAACTGATCTCAGTCACTCTCTCCTCCATAAATACCCCCATTGCATTCATTTGCAAGGGGTTAAACAACATTTAAGAAGGCCCAAGCTTTGGCTCTTCCCTTTTCTCTCTTGTTCTTCTTGTTTCCTCTTTCATCCATTGAAAGACAAGGCAAGGAGATCAACATTCAGTCCATAACACACCCCATACTCACCTCTCAAACCCTCAAATCCCAAGCTCAAGCTCAAGCTTCTTTCCAAACTCACAAGCAAAGGTATACCACCTTTTGCTTCTGTTTTTCTGTTCTGACCCCTGAGGGGGGCTAGCAGGGTCAAGGCTGGTAATCTATACCAGGGGGGCTAGCAGGGTCAAGGCTGGTAATCTATACCAGTCCTGGCCCTAATGCTAGCAAGGTTTCAAAACCGTGTGTGATGATCAGGTGGCGCACGCCAGTTATCAGTGTCGTACGCCAGTCATGGCTGTATGGCAAAACTGGCGTGGGGATCACCGATTATCCTTATTTTTTTTTGTATTTATGCTCTGATCACCTTATAAGCATGCTAAAACCAGTTTACTGCTTTCTGTATTTTAGAACTGTTAGACATGGTATTCAATATTTCTCTTATGTTGCTGTGGAATGCCCCTGGGAGCCTTCTGGTCATGTTCCAGAGCCCAGACAATACAAAGCCAAGCACTGGCCAAGTTGTGTCAACTGGCGCACGGTACCATGTACCTACGTGCGCCAGTCACACCTTGACTAGTGGCTGGCCCTTGCATGGCAACTAGGCCCCTGGCCTCTGCTTTTCCTCCCCTCATTGTTTAAGGGGTTTGCTTTTTTATTTGGTGGCTTTTAAGCCCTTTATCTGTTTGTAACTATATTACATTGTTGATATATCCTGCGTGGTTTGTCCTGGGTGTGCACTGGTCCATTCCAGAGCCCAGATGGTTGTTTACAAGAGCTGTGAGGTTGGGCCTACCGGCGCACGCCAGACCTTGTGTGGCGCACGCAGGTCATGTCTGTATGCAGTGGCTTGGCCAGTGCATACAGGCCTGTTCCTGTGTGCACCACATTAAGTCAGTGTGTTCCAGTCTGTCCAAAACACTCACAGGAGCTTGTTCTCAATCTATTATACTTGCTTTAGATCAAACATCCAACATACATCAACATTTTATCACATTCTTGTATATAAATGCAACTTGTTACAGTTTTAATCCCCATTAACTGTTCCCCCGCCCTAACTGGCTAAAAATGATCAAATGAGAGAGAAATGCAAACATTTTACAAAATGCCCGAGTAGAGACCGATCTCCTGATTGGGCAAGAGGGGTGCCATAAAACCCTTCCCTTCTCGTAACCTCAGATATCGAAGGTGACGACGGTCCAGTCTACAAGCCTTTTTTCAAACTCAAACAACGTAACCAAACGTTTTCAAAACCCGATTTCTTGGGTACTTTCCGCAAAACCCGAGTGGCGACTCTGAACTGCGAAGCGTTTCGCCGCGCTTTCCGCAAGATAGGGCGCACCCGATTTTACAAAGCATTAAAAATGTAAGATTTTTGGGGCGTGTGCCCACAGTGGCGACTCTGCTGGGGACATTACATTCATCTACACTTGGAAATTAATACATGAATGAACAATTTTTAAAAGTCTGTCAAAACAGTACGCTCCGCGCTACTGAAGAACGGAATGGTAACGTAACAGGATTCTACATCCGACCACTCCGAACTGGGGCTTTTACTATTGTTCGCTTGTGTAGTTTTCTCCAAGTGTCGATTAATGAAGTGAGCCAAGCTTCAAAAGGCATTTTTCAAAAAAGCGTTACGTTTCTCTCTCTCAATCATTCTTTAGCGCGCGCTCATTTGCATCGGTGTTCTGTCAGCCCCGTTGAGGTGTTTTGGGTAACCGGCACAGTTTACTGGAGACCGGGGTCCTCGAATGCCCAACAACCTTGGACGATGATGAGACGTATTACCGTTCGACCATTGCTTTGCTGTACGCGTTGCAATGGGAGGTATAAAATGGCTCTAGTCAGAGGAACCCCCTTAAGCCAAAACCAGCATCGCCATGCGTACGAAGCACTAGAACCTTTCAACCTAAGACAGGAACCCACAGGGTAGGATTACTTGCATCTAACCCCCATAAACTGTCTATGTGTTACTGCTTTCCCTATCGCATGCATGTACATACATTCATACCGTTTCGCGTAGGAGCATGTTAGGGCGGCTTTTAGGGTTGTCTCTCTTTCGAACCCGTTTTGTGCCTGCTAAGGCGCTGCCTGGCCCGATGAAGAGTCGTGCGTCTTGATGGTGTACGTTATCAATTTCAAAGTCCTTGGATCAACGAGACTTTGGGAAATCAAGACTTTCTAAGTCCTTGTCTAGACCCGATCGAGGTTTCAAACAAAAAGCTAGGAACAACGGAGAGAATGCCGTGATACTTATACCACCTTGGTTATCGTGCGAAGCACGTACACCGCTCAGGCTAAGTGGAGTGTTGCCACGACGCCGCCCTGGTTCCGGTATCACATCATCTACACCGAGTTATTTCGACCTCCAAAGTTGAAACCTCGAGAATGGAATAGTCAAAGGCTTAGGCTGTTTTGACATCTCTTAGTGCTAGTCGATTCAAACAAGGATACATCATCGAAAAGAAATCCGAGGATCTTGGCAGCGTTCGAACGTCATGAGATGGACTTGTCTGCTAGTTGTAGAATCTAGGAGGACACCAACGACAACATGCACATTGCATTCTTGTAGACACCCCAATTTGGCCTAACGATTATTTCAAGTCCCACCTTGGGACAATCCCGATGATGAAATGGATACAATGATTGATGATTGCTTCCTTGAGAACCTTAGGACTTTCGGTGAGAACTTTGACCACTTAGAGGACCCAATTCAGAGCCATACAGCCTTTCAGACAGAAAATACAGAAGCCTAGGAGAATCCATCTGACGGCCGTAACATCGATCCCACGGCCATAACTTCAATCCCTCGCCCGAGCAACCTGTTGCCAGCAAAATCTCCCTGAGAGATCAATCCCTCGGCCGCAAGATCTATCCTTCGGCCGAGACATCCATTCCACGGCCGCGACATCCATTGCTCGGCCGCCAGATCGACCTTTTTCCAGACTCTCGAACGTTCTGTCAGACATTTGGTTTGATCCAACTACACTACCTTTCCGATGCGTTCGGGCTACGTTCGGAGATCACGACGTAGAGTTTGAGATGCATTGCAATTGCAATTGCCATCTCGTGATTTGATTGGCCGGAGTGAGTCATCCCTATGCCTATATAAAGGGGCCTTTGGGTTCCGAATTAACACACAGAAATTGAGATACCCACACACTCAATCAAACCTCGAAGCTCTGTCAAAATACTCTCTCAATCCCATACCTCAAAAGCCCTAACCTTCTGAAGGCAGCCGTCAATCCGGCGATCAAACCCCGAAGTTCAAACCCTAACCCTAGGGTTCTCGATCAAGCAAATCAGTCAATCACGCCCAATCCGAAGCAATCAAGCAACTGAGGGATCAAGGTGGTGAGGCCCAACGGCCTCTGGTTTGCCTTATTTACTGTCCTTTTTTTACTAATCGTAGCATTTTGATTATCCGTTAATCTTTCTGTCTGGTGTGAGGAAGAACACCGACCGGGGCTTCGATCCCTCGGCCGGTACATCAAACCAGGAGGATCCCTCGGCCGTGAGATCCATCCACCGGCCGCGAGATCCATCTCCCTGGGACATTTTGTTTGTTTTATCTGCTTTCTGATGCATGCTTCAATTATCGCATTGGCTCACTTTGCTTACTGTTTAAAGGAATAATTAAACAGACTATGTGTTAGAATTAGACAAAACATCTATACGTCTTATGTTAAACAATTATGGGCCAGTCTCACGACTGGGCAGAGAGGGGTGCCTAACACCTTCCCCTTACTGTACTTTTGGCTCCCGAATCCAGAATCTCTATCCATTTTCCTAGTTTTAATAAACTAGGTGGCGACTCTATTTGATGATAACCGTTATCATGTGGTGATGTTCCTAGCCATGGGAATGTCCATGATTTTGGTTTATGAAGTGAGCAACCAATCGAGCAAACACAAACGTGATCAATCTGTATGGCGATGCCCCGTTTGGGAGGTGTCTACAGTTTTTGGCGACTCTGCTGGGGATTAGAGAGCCATAACCAGAAAGTTCAACATAAGACTAATACATGCCTTGTCTAATTCATTTATCATATGCATCGAGCGGGCAACCCGTTGAGTTCACCTGATATCCCGGCATGACACGGGCTATGTTGGGGGTTCCAGCAAACTCCACAGTCACTCGTACCTAGTGGTATATCAAAAAGGAAATCACCCAATCACCGCCTATGATGGGCTGGTGAGAGGATTGGTGCCCTTTGACAACGGAGCACCCTGAAACTACCAAAACCTTGCATGCTTTAGAAAGCCATAGAACTTACCAAACTAAGACAGGAACCTACAGGCTAGGAACCTACTTGCATTCTACTTGCAAAAGCTCTTCCTCACACCTTGTATCATTTGTTGTTGTATTAACTCTTTCTGTGCAGAAGGGTTGGGATTTTCAGCCCAAATCCTAACCCTACACAAGCCGAATACTGACTTCCAGGTATTCTACTTTTCAAAGCAGGCACAATAGGTAAATCAAAGAAGCAACCACAGCCAACTTTGTACTCTTATAACACCCGAAGCTACGCCAAACAAAGGTCTCTGCAACCCTCCCGTCTATCGTCCTCATCTGACAAGACACCCTCACCACAACAATTCCGACCGCTCTCGGAAACTTCCCGGTCATCCCCTCAACAGACCCCGTCATTCACTAAATCTCAAGCTTCGTCAAGCAACCCTTCTGCCTTCATGGCAGACAATGACGCCACTATTGCTGACCTCCAAGCTCAAATCGCCGCACTACTGGCAGAAAAGGCAGTTAGAGATGCTGAAGATGAGGAAAAATCGATGGAAGACGAGAATCCCCATAAAGTGGTAGTGGCAGAAAGTCCTGAGTTGACCAGGCAAGTCAAGGAAATCAAACAAGCCTTGGCCCGTTCACAAGGGGATCAAATTCTGGATTTCGAAGGACTTTGCCTCTTCCCAGAATCCAAGCTGCCTGAGAATTTCAAGATGCCCAACATCGAGAAGTTCAATGGAACTGGCAACCCGACCAGTCATGTCCGCCATGTTATCAACACCCTGAAGCCAATGGGCTTGAATGACGAGCTCATCGCTCAGTTGTTCCAACGAACCCTCACCGGAAGCGCCCTCGACTGGTTCCTCACTTTAGAGTTTGTACATTATCAAACTTGGCCAGAAATTGCCAATGCTTTTGTCAAGCAGTATGCGTACAACGTCCAAATTGAGCTAACAACTCGAGATTTGGAAATGACCAAACAGGATTCCAATGAGGACTTTGTTACCTTTGTAGCAAGATGGAGGGAAAAGGCCGCCAAGATGAAGAACCGTCCCTCCGAGGAAGACCAAGTGAGGATAGTTGTCAAAAATTTGCAACCCAAATATCTCAGGCATATTTACACACAGGCTATCACCGATTTCAAGCGCTTGCATGCCACTGGGTTGCAAATTGAAGATGGAATTAAGCTAGGACTTATTGGGAAAGAAGAGACCGCTCCTCCACCTAAGAAAACCTTCTCTAGCCGCACATCTCACGCCTCCGTAAATGCCCTTGGCACATCCTTGTCTCAAGACCCTTTCCAAACTAGCCCATCCCGAAGCTCAAATCGACCTCGTCGCAACTTTGATCCCCTCTATATGACCTTATCCCAAGCCTTAACCATTCTTAGCCGTCAAGGGCATCTCAAACCTCTAAACAAGCCACTTCCTCCACCGCCCTACGGTCCAAACCATGATCCAAACAAACAATGCGCCTACCACCAACACCCTGGGCACGAAACGGACAATTGCATGCGTCTTCGTCACGACATTCAAGACCTTATTGATAGTCGAACCATAAAGCCACCAAAGCCTGATGGGCAAGCCAACCAACTCCCTACTCACAATGCTGAGCCGCCACCCCGAAATATCAATCTCATAAATCTATCTCACAACCCCACATACAATCCTAACCAATACATTGTCCAAGACAACCAAACCAAACCTACCTTAACCTTCCCCGAGGGGGACGAATGTTTCATGATGGAGGAGGAAGAAGATGATAATTCTGATCAGTCAGAAGTAATCGACATGGATATGTCCGACATAAGCAGCAAGGATCAGGCAGAGGGGGAAAAGCTAAGGAAGTGGAAGGAACACTCTTGGGCGAAACACAATTTGGAAGATCCAGACATTCCATTTGTAGAAGATGACGAATGGCTCCGTATCTGGTTTGAGAATAGGAAGAAGGAAAAAGAAAGGGTCATCATGATGAGAAGGCACGCTCGCTTCGAGCCTGCCCAAATAGTGGTACGCATCAACCGTCCCAAAATTCCAACACCGCCCATTGTTTGGGAGACAATCAATCTCATTGAGAAAGTAGAGGAGTTTCAAATGCAACCATGGGTTAATCCCTACGATGAGTGCGACTATAGTCAATGGATAGAGGAAAGAGAAGATCTAGATTTTATGTGCACAGAACCCTATAAAACAGGGGAAAGCGACTTTGATGAGATGGAAGAAGAGTGCAATGATCCGCTCGATGAAACCTCCTTAGCATCACTATTTAATCAGGAAGAAACAACTGATAACCATGCAATCAATGAGGAAAGAGAAAGGGAGTTTCCCGCTGACACATCCATCTGGGGATTACTCATGGCTCAAAGAGGTAGCCATCATACAAAAGATGGATCCGGTTCAAAGGCTCCGTTTGGCAAGGAAGAGGGTGGAAAAGAGTACAAAGTTGCAAAAGACAAGGGAAATGACCCCGACATGCTGCAGTAGCTGAGAAGTCACAACATGGCAAATAAAGAACGTTAAAACATTATTTTCTTTAAACAAACTAGAATGAGTTTTGGGCCCCTGTTTGGGCATTTTATTTCTGCTAAGAGAATTCCTTTTTTCATCTTCCAGATTATGCTTATCTAAAATCCAAATTTCTGAATTGCAATTGCCATGCATTATGCTCTCATTGCCAAAACAAGAGAAGAATTTGAAGAGATCAAAATCTGTGTATCTCCGACTTTTGGAGGGAAATGATGAACTCTAATTACTTAGAACTAGGTTTTTATCAAAACCCAGGAAGAAGACGCTATCTCCGTGAGAACACTTAGGATTAGCTTGTCTATTATGAAAGTACAAAACACAACAGGAGATTTATAAAAACATCTCCATCAGTTTCCTCTCCAAAATACCAAAACCCTCTTGAGAGAAAAATGCTCGTTGGGCAAACTATACACCCAAGCAAAAATAAGAGCAGAGCCTGCTAGGACAAGAAATGCGCCCTAGGCAAAAGTTAAGGCATTTGAAGAAAAGCTCGCTAGGGACTCAACCTCCATCAGGTAACCTAGGCAAAACTTAGAGCATGAAAGAAAAACCAAGAGTGAAAACCCAACCCCCAAAGGTGGTGATCTTGGAACTACGTAAAAGGCCTGATTCCCTGATCGGGATACGTAGGCAGTCTCACATCGAGATACGGCCCAAACATTTGGAGAGAGGAGAACATCAACATGTTTGTACTCAATGATAGGCATAGCTAAACCTGCGTATTGAGCTCGCAAAAGATGAGTTAGTCATTTTCCAAGGAATTGGCAAAAACAAAGACGCATAGGAATTACAGTTCATCCTCTCTAATCCAAAAGTCGTCAAATGCAATGGATATGATCCTTCAAAAGACTCTTAAGTTTGGCAATCAGGCTGTAAAACATGGCAAAGGCAAGGGACAGTAAATTAAAGGCTAAGCATAGGAAGGGATGTGAAACAGGATGCCACTTGGCTAAAGTAAAACCTATGTAACGGCCGGACAATCGATACCTCGGCCGTAACAATAATCCTTCGGCCGAGTGATCGATTCTTCGGCCAAATATTTTCAACTGTCTATCAGCAAAAACTTGTTCACAAAGCCATGTTCTGACTATCGCATGCAAACTCAAAACATTTAGGGGCAGGAAAGGCATTTCTCAAACAAAAACTTATTGTTGTGGTTGCTTTCACTATACAAATATAGTTTCTGCCTATCTACTAACTGTGAACAGGAAAAAGAAAAGCCCTAAAAACTGGGCGATCTCTGGGAAGAAGGCAAAGGCTGCTCACTGGTCTCCACGTTTCCCTCAGCAGCTGGTACTCTCTCAGCCTCAAGCTGCAGCCAAGGAAAATATAAACATTCAGATTCAAGGAATAATACATAGCAGATAAAGCCTATAAAGAGAGTCATACCTCGAGGATCCTACGGCGCTGTCTCCGGACCAAAACCTCCGTACTCTGGTAAGCGCGAAGCCATTCCTGCACTATCTCGGCAGGCACCTGTGGAACAGCCAAGCATTACAAACATTTAAAGCAAGGATACGATACGGAATGATGAAAGCTATCATAGGAAGCTAAAAATACCTGTGAGGCCCCGACTGGCAAAGTATAGAACGGGGTCGCGCAAGGAGTCAGCGCCAGGCGCTCCTCCTCCCCATCATCTGAGTGGAAGGAAACAAACGAAGGAGCCCGTGGCCAAACAGGAGCAACGGGAGGAGCCGCAACAGAGGAGGTCAAGAAAAGGCGGCAGTACTCTGTGTAGTCACCTGCCTGGAGGAGTAAACCTGCCCAATCTCTGATCCGGGCAGTCTTCAGATCTTCCTTCGACATCAAGGAAGTGGACCTCATGGATACTGGAGGAGAAGGGGGAACAAACCGAAGAGCCTCAACGCGTGGCCGCCACTGACTGGCCACTCGGTCACCTAAGTACCAAGCTCTGCAAAACGGACCCTCAAGCAAACTACGGGTCCAATCCAGAACTCTACAACGTGCGAGAGGGGCATCCTCTGGTACACCGCCCCAAGGGTCAAACCGTACCTGTAAGAGTAATGACAAATCAGTCTCGACACAAGAATATTGAAGCCTAAAGGACAAGAGGAACAAAAGAAAAGGTACCTGATCGACTGTCAGTCGGTCCAAAACTCGCCGCCACTCGGGAAGGCTCAAAACTGGTGACCGTGGCCTCCGTTGCCCCATCAACCATCGCTCGTAACGAGGTACGCAGTCCGCATCGCCATGCCTAGTCTCAGGAGGAAACTGGAGGAGGTGCTCAAAAGCCCAGAGCTGAAAAGCAGGATTAACAAATCAAGTTTAGAACTGGAAAAAGCCAAAGTAAAAACAAAAGTACAAAGGAATGATACGTACCTCAAGCACTCGAAAGTGACCACAAAGAATAGGACTCTTGTCCCGCGAGCAAGCTCCAAGACCGCCGTACAGAGTGGCCAAAGCAGACGAGCCCCAGTCAAACTCCCTAATAGCTCCCAGGTGCTGCAGAGGAGCCAGAAACTGCGTGTGTACTGAACCATCCTTGTTGGCAAATAACGTTTGCCCAAGGAGGTAAAGAAGGAAGGCCCGTGTCAACTGCTCGACGCTCACCTGGGTCAAGATATCAGCCTGCGTGAAGGATCTGCTCAGCCAAGCAAGATCAATGTGACCCCGAGAACGGACAGGGGGCACCTTGCCCAGAAACCACCTCAAAGCACCGTCTCGCTCCCAAAGCCGAGGGTCAACTCGAAGGGCCACTTCGCCTATCCGCAAGCCAGTCAACAAAGAAAAGTCGCCCGGAGTGATAGTCATCTCGCCAGCAGCAGGGAAGTGGAAGGTATTGGTGGTATCCCACCACCTCTCAACCAGCGAGGTCATTAGTGACCAATCCATCTTTGGAAGATCAAGGCCTAGGATGAATGTCTCGAAGCCTGCAGCACGTACTAATTCCCGAGCCTGCTCTGGCAGCTTCAAGAACCATCTATGCACCTCCTTGCCTCCACCGCGAGCTTCCAGCCTCCTGTTTCTCTGCCAAAGACAAAAGGGAGTCAATCTCATGATTACATAAACAAAGAAAATGCTAAGGGGCGTCAAATTGACATCTGAAAAGCATGCATTGCCTAGACAGGGGGCATAGTTATTTTAGTTTCCTTAAATAAAAATAAATTCAACCCGAACATGGGTTCCTCATATTCACGCTCCTAGCCAAAAGGGATTTTCGTCCCGCAAGCAAAAATTTATTCTAAATACAAAGGATTTCCAAAACTCTGAACAAAAGTAAACTTTTTGCTTTTCAGGAAAACTCACCGGTACATTCAAGACGCTCAGATGATGCTCAGGCTCTCTGCGAACTATCTCGGCCCTTGGGCCACCAACAGGAGGATGGTACTGCAGGAAACCGCCATAACCCAGTCTGCGCGAAGGACGAACGTAGGTAGCAGCGTCAAATATACCGGGCTCCTCAATCGCCTCCTCGTCGGAAGACGGGTGCTCGCACCTACATGGAGGATGCGAGGACGAACCTGCGACACCTGAAGATGGCGTGGCCATCACGTCCAAACCAAGAAGGAAAGGAAAACCAACGGTTTCAAACAACCAAGGCCAGCAGCAACGACAACGGCGGCGATGGTTGGAGAGGATGGCCGCCGGTGATGATGATGGTCGACGGTAGTGGGGGAAGACGGTGGTGTGTGGTGGTCGCCGAACGAAAGGAGCGAGGGAGGAGGAGAAGGAAAGATTAAATGGGCCGTGAGATCGATTTAACTGAACTTAAATCGATTTCCTGACTTTTGGCGTTCTCACGGCCGAGGCATGCATTCCTCGCCCGAGACATCAATCCTTCGGCCGAGGGATCGATCCCCTGGCCCGACAATCAATCTCCTTCAACAAACAGCAGATTTTGCTCAGTGCACTGGCTCAAGCCATTACGAACTTCTAAGTCCTCAACCAACCAAGTAGTCTTGGGGGCATCCCCCGAGCCAATACAATGTAATCAAAATTAGCCTTGGGGGCATGCCCAAGCATGAGGAAAATCTCTCTCCACAAACTGCTGGCCGAAGCTCCTACCATGGCAAAACAGGACACCTGGCGGCTCTACGCCTCCACCTACTAACTCAACGGCTCCGAGTCCGCTATCTTAACTGGCTCGAAGCCATGACAACCATCTTAGCGGCTCTAAGCCCATTATTGACAGGCTCTACGCCCATATCAACTCACTCAGCGGCTCTATGCCTATACAATCAACTCAGCGGCTCAAAGCCCATTACCTCAACAGGCGTGAAGCCTACGTCTACTATCACCCAGCGGCTCGAAGCCCTTTATCATAGCGGCTCTACGCCCGTATCAATTCAGCGGCCCTGTGCCCATCGTCTCTACACAACTCAGCGGCTCCAAGCCCGCTATCTCAACTGGCTCAAAGCCGTAAACAAGCAATCCCAGCGGCTCGAAGCCCTTTATCTCAGCAGCTCTATGCTCGCTATCACGGCAACAGGTTCTACGCCTGTAATCACTCAACTTAGCGGCTCCAAGTCCATTGTCTCAAACTGGCTCGAAGCCGTACACAATCAAGCTCTTAACAGGCTCGAAGCCTATGTCTATCACCTCAGCGGCTCGAAGCCCATTACTTCGATAGGCTCAAAGCCTGTATTTACCATCTCAACAGGCTCTATGCCTGTTATCACAACTCAGCGGCTCAAAGCCCACTATCTCAACTGGCTCGAAGCCGTAAACAAGCAACAGGCTCTAAGCCGCCTCATCAATCAAGACATTTATTCTCAGGCTCTACGCCTGAATGCTCAAAAATCTAACATTTTTTGAATGCTCAAGCTCTACGCTTGGATGCCCAACCACTGTGTACTGGATGCTCAAGTCATACACTTGAATGCTCAAGCTCTACGCTTGGATGCCCAACCACTGTGTACTGGACGCTCAAAGCCTGTACTTTGAATGCTCGGATTCTGCCGTCCGAATGCTCGAGCCCTACGCTCTGAATGCTCAAGTCCGGAACTTGATAGAAGCTCTAAGCTTAAAACAAACACACACGCACGGGCCCGTGCACATATCAACATTTTCACATCGAGTCTGCATCTCATCTGTTCACATCTAACAACCATCATTACACATATACACTTTGCATATCTCTCATGAAACAGGTCAGTCCTGCAGTCAACCGGCTCTATGCCTCGGTTTTACTGATCGGCCCAACGCCTCGATCCTTTGGCTCCGCGTCAAACACTTATGATGAGAAAGCTCCGTGCACAGATCATCAGAATACAACCAGCTCTACGCTTCGGTTCATGTCACGTCAAGCTCTAAGCTCCGACAACTCAGGCCCTTGCCTTATGCCAGCTCCGTGCTTCGGTTCTATCAAGCTCTAAGCTCCGACAACTCAGGCCTCCGCCTCATAAACCACAGCAGGCTCCATGCCTCAAAGCTAATCATCTCAGGCCCTCGCCTTATACCAGCTCCGCGCTTCGGTTCATCACGTCAGGCTCAAAGCTCTGACACCTCAGGCTCTTGCCTTATGATCAACACCAGCTCCGCGCTTCGGTCCTATCAATCACCACAGGCTCTCGCCTTATGATCAATACCAGCTCCGCGCTTCGGTCTTATCAAACCCCTCAGGCATTCGCCTCAAAATCGCAACAGGCTCCACGCCTCGATTCCATCACTCTCAGGCTCTCGCCTTATACCAGCTCCGCGCTTCGGTTCCATCAAATTCCATCACCTCAGGCTTTCGCCTTATACCAGCTCCGCGCTTCGGTTCAGCACGACAAGCTCAAAGCTCTGACACCTCAGGCTCTCGCCTCATGACTACAACCGGCTCCGTGCCTCGGATCCCTCATTATGCAAAGCTCCGTGCTCCAGTTACTGGCCCTGCGCCCCCCTACATCTCAAAAGCAAACCGGCGTCCAACTCATCCCAGCAGATGGTTTGGATTCCACCCCACTACATCAATTCCTTCCAGCTCATTCGCAAGGATAGGCTACTCTACCGACCTCCCTTCAGTCAAAGTAAGGATGATCAAGAAAAGCAAACGCACCTGCAGTGTACTGATCTACCCCAAAATACTAAGGAAGCTCTCCGCAAAAACTCCCCAGGCAGCCCTGCGCTCCTTCAACTATTCTTCGCCAAAACCCTGGCTCAGTCTAGGTACGTCACACTACGGCTTTTAAGCCCTAAGGTACGTCTTCTGTCTCTAACCCTCCAAACTTTTATTGCCCGAACTACGGTTGGTCTGAATTTCCCTTGTGGAATACGTAGGCAGCCTCCCGGCCCGACCATAACAAAACCTTTTTCGAAAACCCTTGGAATAGTGGTTGGACCAAATTGAGTTGCTTTTTACAGCTTTGACTCTTACTCAAACATGTCTCGCGATCCGTCTGAGTTCAGTCAAAGAGGGGCATCTGTAGACACCCCAATTTGGCCTAACGATTATTTCAAGTCCCACCTTGGGACAATCCCGATGATGAAATGGATACAATGATTGATGATTGCTTCCTTGAGAACCTTAGGACTTTCGGTGAGAACTTTGACCACTTAGAGGACCCAATTCAGAGCCATACAGCCTTTCAGACAGAAAATACAGAAGCCTAGGAGAATCCATCTGACGGCCGTAACATCGATCCCACGGCCATAACTTCAATCCCTCGCCCGAGCAACCTGTTGCCAGCAAAATCTCCCTGAGAGATCAATCCCTCGGCCGCAAGATCTATCCTTCGGCCGAGACATCCATTCCACGGCCGCGACATCCATTGCTCGGCCGCCAGATCGACCTTTTTCCAGACTCTCGAACGTTCTGTCAGACATTTGGTTTGATCCAACTACACTACCTTTCCGATGCGTTCGGGCTACGTTCGGAGATCACGACGTAGAGTTTGAGATGCATTGCAATTGCAATTGCCATCTCGTGATTTGATTGGCCGGAGTGAGTCATCCCTATGCCTATATAAAGGGGCCTTTGGGTTCCGAATTAACACACAGAAATTGAGATACCCACACACTCAATCAAACCTCGAAGCTCTGTCAAAATACTCTCTCAATCCCATACCTCAAAAGCCCTAACCTTCTGAAGGCAGCCGTCAATCCGGCGATCAAACCCCGAAGTTCAAACCCTAACCCTAGGGTTCTCGATCAAGCAAATCAGTCAATCACGCCCAATCCGAAGCAATCAAGCAACTGAGGGATCAAGGTGGTGAGGCCCAACGGCCTCTGGTTTGCCTTATTTACTGTCCTTTTTTTACTAATCGTAGCATTTTGATTGTCCGTTAATCTTTCTGTCTGGTGTGAGGAAGAACACCGACCGGGGCTTCGATCCCTCGGCCGGTACATCAAACCAGGAGGATCCCTCGGCCGTGAGATCCATCCACCGGCCGCGAGATCCATCTCCCTGGGACATTTTGTTTGTTTTATCTGCTTTCTGATGCATGCTTCAATTATCGCATTGGCTCACTTTGCTTACTGTTTAAAGGAATAATTAAACAGACTATGTGTTAGAATTAGACAAAACATCTATACGTCTTATGTTAAACAATTATGGGCCAGTCTCACGACTGGGCAGAGAGGGGTGCCTAACACCTTCCCCTTACTGTACTTTTGGCTCCCGAATCCAGAATCTCTATCCATTTTCCTAGTTTTAATAAACTAGGTGGCGACTCTATTTGATGATAACCGTTATCATGTGGTGATGTTCCTAGCCATGGGAATGTCCATGATTTTGGTTTATGAAGTGAGCAACCAATCGAGCAAACACAAACGTGATCAATCTGTATGGCGATGCCCCGTTTGGGAGGTGTCTACAATTCTTTCAAATAAAACTATTGCAGGGACACTTCCTGAGCCTTCGATTGCTTTACTGTCTAGCTTTGGGCGTTGCACCATCAAGGAAAGTACCGAAAAGAAGAGCTCTAGGCCATCACCTTCCTCGATCATCAATCCAAAATGGCAGCACAAACAGAGCTGGCTGAGATAAAGAAGGTTGTGGAAGAAATGAGCCAGAAGCTGGACAAACAAACGATTATCATCCAGGGGCTGGTTGACCTTTTTACCTCTGCCCTGTCAAAATCGGATCTGGTGCTAAACGCTGCTAATACCGGAGCCGAAGAACCTCCTCAGGCCTGCCACACTCCGGCGGTCAAAATCAAGCCGTGCTCAAGAGACATGTTCAAAAGTCTGGCCGAGTTCCATGAGGTTAGAGTTTGCCCAAAGGAGGATGCTAAATCCCTGATCAAAGTCACCACCAAAAGCGAAAGAATGCACCCTGTTGAAGGCGCAGTGTTGTGCAAAGCAAGCAAGGGTTCCACCTTGAACCCTCAATCCCGTCGTCGGAGCCAGCCAAGGACCTTCTCATGCTTATTTGCACCTCTGGCCTCAGTTTACGAGAAGCTTCTCGATGCCGGTTCCATTAGGCCTCTAACCCCAACTCCACTGCCCAAGGTTCTCCCTGCTAGCCATAACCCTAATCACTTCTGCACCTACCATCAAATGCCTGGCCATTCCACCAATGCTTGCTACCGCCTTCGACATGCCATTCAGAATCTCATCGATAATGGCACTATTCCACCCCCACTCCCATCAAAACCTGACGACAGTTCCAGCTCCTTGCTCCAACTCAAATCTGACACTCTAGTTGGTCAGATATCCATCACCTCCACTCAAATCAACCCGAGCTCCACCATACTCAACCCTACCCTCTACATTGTCCCAGAAAATCAACCCAAACCGATTGTATCCACCCCGTCTGAACCCGAAGACAGTCCAGTGGCCACAGTTTGTGCAATTAAGGCTTTCTCTGCCAACACCTGGTCCGACAGTAATGAGGGGCTTACAAAGGTAGAATTCAAGAGGGAGTTTGTTCAAGTCGAGGAGCAAACTGGCGGGCTGAGGATCTTTGTTCAAGGGAGCACTGAGTAGGTTTGGTCGAAGAAGCTGAGGAAGCTGAAGGAAGCTGAAGTGCTGTTGCTTGGGCCTGACATCCTTTAGGTTCCACCTCTCTGTGAGGAAGCCAAGGGTAACAATTGCATTTTCAAATCGCGTTTAGCTTGCATTGCACACTTTTGAGTCTGAGTCTGACACAATGTCTGTCAAGTCGTCTTAGTCTAGCTCTGAGTCGGAGTTCGTGCCTCTTGGCCCTCCATGTCGTAACTTCTATTCTCAATTCGAGTCTTTTGCTATACTTGGCAACCCCGTGGGGCTTTCTTTATGATATGCATGATCCTGCTTCTCTGTACTTTGCTAGCTTTTGAATAAACTGTGTCGATCCTGACGACGAAGAGATAGATTTCGATGGGGTCATCTCCAAGGAAATGTGTTCCCTCGCCGAAAGGGAAGACGAAAGGCGTGCTCGGCCTATTAAAAGAAGAAGTAGTTTCAATAAACTTGAAAGATGAGGTAGACCCCCGGATGACTCAAATTGGCTCAACGTTGTCCCCAAAGGAACATTGCACCTAGTCAGATAGGCTCGAAAAACCATCGACATTTTGGCATGGTTTCACAAAGACACGCCTGACATCGATCATGAGATGACAAAGTATCAAATCTCCTACCACCGGAGGTCAAGCTAGAAAGCGGAAGCTCAGAAGGCTCCAGGTCTCGTACCATGTTCAAAACAGCGTTAGCGGCATTCCATTAAGCGCACATTAGAAAGGCGCAAAAGTGGCCTGGAGCGAGGCATTTCCAACCAAAGCAGTCAAGACCCTGTGTTATCAAAAGCCATTTTATCAAGGGCTGCAGCCAAAGTTCGTCAACCTCAACAGCAACAAAACTTCAATACCTTGGCCAACCTGGATCAATTCAAGAGCCACTTTTCCCTGAGAGAAGCTCGTTGGGCCGAAAACCACAAGGGTGGGCGGTGCCAAGCAAAAGATAGAGCAGCCTGCTAGACCGAAAATCTAAGGAGGCGGTCTAAGCAAAAATAAATAGGCAAAAAGTCGAAAGCTCGCTAGGCCAAAAACCTGAAAAGGCGGCGCTAGGCAAAAGTTAGAGCATAAAAGGAGAGGTAAAATACACGTGTGAACCTTGGCCCGAACTACGTTTTGACCTGATTCCCCAGAATGGGATACGTAGGCAGTCTCTCTTTGAGACTCGGTCATAATCTATTCAATTGGATCACAGGTTTACGACTTTGGTACACCGCAATGGTCGCCTAAATGGGGTACGTAGCCAGTCTCTCTTCAAGACTCGATCACAATCCATCAATTTGATCCAATGCTTTAGTGCATCAGCGTAGTCGAAACAGGACAAGCTTCATCAGAAACAGAAGGGGGGAATCCTTTCATCTTTCAACTTATTTCAAACTACTACTTCAATTTCAAAAGCTGAGCAAAAGCCCTAAAAAAATATTTAAAGCATCAAAAGCAGAACGAAATGCTAGAGGCCCCAACAGGCTCACAGTTTATTCTAAGTTCAGCGAAGTCTAGTTTGCGCAGCTTTTCAGTCACGCGCGCTAGTTTGAGACTCACGCACGTTTGCTCAAAGTGACACGCGTTGGTCTCAAACCTGCGCGCGCTTCTCCAATTCCCGCAGCATACAGCGGTTGGCAGCCATCACGCCTAACAACGATTTTGAACCCCCGGTGGGTATTTCAAGTTAAAACCAAGGTTTCGGTGCCTCGAAATTGGTTTTAAGGGCTTTTGTCAAGTTTTCTATGCCGTGCAGGTCATATGTGCCTAATGTGACTGTGCGGGGGTGTCGGTTTCAGTCCGGGCCTATATGAGTCATCCCTTTGCGTATTTTGTCCATCTTTGCGACATTTTTCTATTTTTCGGTCTATTGCCCATTCCGAGGCTTTCTTCTCTGTTTCATTTATTCACACAGGTCTTTGTACATATTTGACTGTGTGTGAGTGTCAGTTTCACCTATCTAGGGATATTTTGGATTTTGGCCTGTTAATGCCCAAAATTTTATTATTGCCCATGTGTCGGAGAGTCTACATTGTATCCTAGGACTCTTCTTCCTCATTCTTCCGAGCTAGGCAGTCTATACGTGTGCGTGTGTCTGTGTGTCAACTCGATTCGCTCGTCAATGCAAGTTGGATATTAGCGATTGGTTTATACTTTATCTCCAATGAACCGAGAATAATGCAACTTTTACAGCGCCACTACGGCATCCATAGTCCAAGCAAGCAGCAAATCATCAAGTACAGAGGGATACATTGGCCCAATACAAAAGTAGGTCAAGCAAGTCATAGGGTGCTCTAACCCGCTCGGAAGTTATCTACTTGGGTACACAGGCCCGCAACTCAAATCAAAGCAGTAAAGCAAAAGTGTGGCTCAGTGGTAGCCCTCAATCGTCAAAATTGTCCTGGTTGTCGTTTGTGTCGTCCCGTCCTCTAGAAGCCGCCCTAGTTTGCCTTTGCATTTTCAATTTGTACATATGTATTTAGCATATATTGTCGTTGCATATTGTATATCAAATGTCAAAAGCAGGAAAGTGCTTCAAATCAAATCAATCCAAAGCACATGGAGGCTTTCAAATCAAATCAAGCCAAACCAGCGTGTTGTGGCATTGGCAAATCAAATCAAATCAGCGTTGAGGCCCATTCCCAACAGGCAGCCCACGTTGCCCTGATCCATGTTTCCATCCTGGTTTGCTATTTCCCCAAAGCAGACTCTGTCCATTTCCAATCAACGACGGTCTGTCCGTCCGAATTCAAATCAACGACGGTCTATCCGTCCAATTCAAATCAACAACGATCTATCCGTCCAATTCCATTCAACGACGGTCTATCCGTCCAATTCAAATCAACGACGGTCTATCCGTCCAATTCAAATCAACGACGATCTATCCGTCCAAATTCAAATCAACGATGGTCTGTCCGTCCAACTTTCGATTCAATCGTTAGCGCATCTTCTAGCAATCTTATTGCTTTGTCTCGGATGTTCCATGATAAGGAGATTGGCTCTGATTCCCAACAGATGGAGTTTAACCTACCTGACGCGACCTACCCGTGATTTGTTGGAACTATCCGTGCCATGGTTAGCTTTATCCTCAACGACAGCCAGTCCTGTCCAATTTCAACGATGATCAGCCATGTCCTCACCGACGATCAGCCATGTCGTCCTTTCAATCCATCAACGACGATCAGCCATGTCGTCCTTTCAATCCATCAACGACGTTCAGCCATGTCGTCCTTTCAATCCATCAACGACGATCAGCCACGTCTTCCTTTCAATCCATCAACAACGATCAGCCATGTCGTCCTTTCAATCCATCAACGACGTTCAGCCATGTCGTCCTTTCAATCCATCAACGACGATCAGCCATGTCTTCCTTTCAATCCATCAACGACGATCAGCCATGTCGTCCTTTCAATCTATCAACGACGTTCAGCCATGTCATCCTTTTTCAATCCCTTCAACAACGATCAAAATATCGTCAGTTCACTCCCTCAACGATGGTTCCCGAGTCATCCTCAATGATGACCCACCGTCCAAACTCAACGATGGTTAACAAGTCATCCTCAATGATGACCCACCGTCCCAAATCAACGATGGTTAACGAGTCATCCTCAATGATGACCCACCGTCCCAACTCAACGATGGTTAACGAGTCATCCTCAATGATGACCCACCGTCCCAAATCAACGATGGTTTGGTTAACGAGTCATCCTCAATGATGACCCACTGTCCCAACTCAACGATGGTTAACGAGTCATCCTCAATGGTGACCCACCGTCCCGAATCAACGATGGTTAACGAGTCATCCTCAATGATGACCCACCGTCCCAACTCAACGATGGTTAACGAGTCATCCTCAATGATGACCCACCGTCCCAACTCAACGATGGTTAACGAGTCATCCTCAATGGTGACCCACCGTCCCAACTCAACGATGGTTAACGAGTCATCCTTAATGATGACCCACCGTCCCAACTCAACGATGGTTAACGAGTCATCCTCAATGATGACCCACCGTCCCAAATCAACGATGGTCTGTCCGTCCAACTTCCAATTCAACCATTAGCGCAACTTCCAGCGATCTTATTGCTCTGTCTCGGATGTTCCATGATAAGGAGATTGGCTCTGATTCCCAACAGATGGACTTTAACCTACCTGACGTGACCTACCCGTGATTGTTGGAGTTCTTTGTGCCGAAGAAGGTTTGATCCCTAACGGCATTGATCTATCCGCAACTAACTATTCCCAGGAGAGTCCACCTCGGCATTCAATGATGGTCCACCCATCCCTATTTTCCAACAGAGTTCAAACTCTCTTCCAACGATCTTCAGATGGTCCGCCCGTCTTCAACCTCTCAATGGACGGTACTTTTAAATACATGTCCACATTTTCTATTTTCTTCTGGATTGCCTTGAGAGGGTGTCTAGAAACCTTTGACGTTACTCGTACCAAAACAATGGTGCTCCAAGTGCCGTCAAAGGGGGGCTACTGTAGACACCCTATTTTGGACTTTCCAGAATAGTTTATTTACGGTCTTTGATTCCCCAATGATGATTAAGGTCAAGAACATCCCGAGTTTGTTAATGAGTTTGAGCTTTGAGCATCCCGAACCTCATCCAAACCTTTCCGAATCCCCTTTTGAAACCCTCAAGCCAAAACCAAATGGCCACAGCAAAACCCTACTGGAGTACGCTGGTGATGGACTAGCGTGCGCTAGAAGCACAGCCACGTGTCAGTCATCGCCCGTTACTGGCGCACGCCACTCAACAAAGTGCGTACGCCAGTAAATTCCAGTCAAATCAACTTTTTTCAGCCGAACGCGCGAGACTTTTGCTGCCACCCCGACGTCAGCCACAGTTCCCCTGATGATTATTTCATCCTGGGCTGTTCCCTCTACCACTACACCACCTCTCAAGCCAAGTCCCATGCATTAAATGCATGGGAGGCTCCCTCTTGGCCAAGCCAACCAAACACTCCCTTATGCCCAACTGATCTCAGTCACTCTCTCCTCCATAAATACCCCCCTTGCATTCATTTGCAAGGGGTTAAACAACATTTAAGAAGGCCCAAGCTTTGGCTCTTCCCTTTTCTCTCTTGTTCTTCTTGTTTCCTCTTTCATCCATTGAAAGACAAGGCAAGGAGATCAACATCCAATCCATAACACACCCCATACTCACCTCTCAAACCCTCAAATCCCAAGCTCAAGCTCAAGCTTCTTTCCAAACTCACAAGCAAAGGTATACCACCTTTTGCTTCTGTTTTTCTGTTCTGACCCCTGAGGGGGGGCTAGCAGGGTCAAGGCTGGTAATCTATACCAGTCCTGGCCTTAATGCTAGCAAGGTTTCAAAACCGTATGTGATGATTAGGTGGCGCACGCCAGTTATCAGTGTCGTACGCCAGTCATGGCTGTATGGCAAAACTGGCGTGGGGATCACCGATCATCCTTATTTTTTTGTATTTATGCTCTGATCACCTTATAAGCATGCTAAAACCAGTTTACTGCTTTCTGTATTTTAGAACTGTTAGACATGGTATTCAATATTTCTCTTATGTTGATGTGGAATGCCCCTGGGAGCCTTCGGGTCATGTTCCAGAGCCCAGACAATGCAAAGCCAAGCACTGGCCAAGTTGTGTCAACTGGCGCACAGTACCATGTACTTACGTGCGCCAGTCACACCTTGACTAGTGGCTGGCCCTTGCATGGCAACTAGGCCCCTGGCCTCTGCTTTTCCTCCCCTCATTGTTTAAGGGGTTTGCTTTTTTATTTGGTGGCTTTTAAGCCCTTTATCTGTTTGTAACTATATTACATTGTTGATATATCCTGCGTGGTTTGTCCTGGGTGTGCACTGGTCCATTCCAGAGCCCAGATGGTTGTTTACAAGAGCTGTGAGGTTGGGCCTACCGGCGCACGCCAGACCTTGTGTGGCGCACGCAGGTCATGTCTGTATGCAGTGGCTTGGCCAGTGCATACAGGCCTGTTCCTGTGTGCACCACATTAAGTCAGTGTGTTCCAGTCTGTCCAAAACACTCACAGGAGCTTGTTCTCAATCTATTATACTTGCTTTAGATCAAACATCCAACATACATCAACATAGTCATGGCTGTATGGCAAAACTGGCGTGGGGATCACCGATCATCCTTATTTTTTTGTATTTATGCTCTGATCACCTTATAAGCATGCTAAAACCAGTTTACTGCTTTCTGTATTTTAGAACTGTTAGACATGGTATTCAATATTTCTCTTATGTTGATGTGGAATGCCCCTGGGAGCCTTCGGGTCATGTTCCAGAGCCCAGACAATGCAAAGCCAAGCACTGGCCAAGTTGTGTCAACTGGCGCACGGTACCATGTACCTACGTGCGCCAGTCACACCTTGACTAGTGGCTGGCCCTTGCATGGCAACTAGGCCCCTGGCCTCTGCTTTTCCTCCCCTCATTGTTTAAGGGGTTTGCTTTTTTATTTGGTGGCTTTTAAGCCCTTAATCTGTTTGTAACTATATTACATTGTTGATATATCCTGCGTGGTTTGTCCTGGGTGTGCACTGGTCCATTCCAGAGCCCAGATGGTTGTTTACAAGAGCTGTGAGGTTGGGCCTACCGGCGCACGCCAGACCTTGTGTGGCGCACGCAGGTCATGTCTGTATGCAGTGGCTTGGCCAGTGCATACAGGCCTGTTCCTGTGTGCACCACATTAAGTCAGTGTGTTCCAGTCTGTCCAAAACACTCACAGGAGCTTGTTCTCAATCTATTATACTTGCTTTAGATCAAACATCCAACATACATCAACATAACCAAATTGGGCGAGACCGAACCTTTCCCTTCTCGTAACCTGGTGAGGGGAACTTTATCACCAAATTGGGCGAGATCGAGTAGAGACCGATCTCCGGATTGGGCGAGAGGGGTGCCATAAAACCTTTCCCTTCTCGTAACCTGGCTCCCGAACCTCAGATATCAAAGGTGACGACGGTCCAGTCTACAAGCCTTTTTTCAAACTCAAACAACGTAACCAAACATTTTCAAAACCCGGTTTCTTGGGTACTTTTCGCAAAATCCGAGTGGCGACTCTGAACTGCGAATCGTTTCGCCGCGCTTTCCGCAAGATAGGGCGCACCCGATTTTACAAAGCATTAAAAATGTAAGATTTTTGGGGCGTGTGCCCACACTAGGGCAAAGATGCTAGGTAGCTCTAAATATCGTACCGGTGCATTTGGTGGGATAGCACCCTCTTTGGCCATGGCCAGCTTTGACAAATAATCTGCTTCAATGTTCTCCTCCCTTGGGATTCTGACAATGCTAAAGCTTTGTAGCTTTGCAATTTGAGCTTTTACTTTATCCAAGTACTTCTGCTTCACAGTATATTCCACTAGGACTTGTCCTACTACCAACTGTGAATCACTTTTGGCCAACACATGGTTAGCACCAACGGCCTTAGCCAGCTCCAAACCAACCACGAGAGCTTCATATTCAGCCCCTCGTTGTTGGTCTCTTTGAATTCAAACCTAAGCGCATAGCTTAGGCGTTGCCCTTTTGAGGATGTTAGAACTAAACCAGCTCCACTTGCTTCTCTGGTTGTCGATCCATCAACCTGTAGGACCCAAGGTTTAGGTTCTTCCTTGGGGAGCTCCTCTGGTTCTGGATACGTGTATTCTGCAAGGAAATCTTCAAGTACTTGAGCTTTAATGGCGATTTGAGGCTTATACTCTATATCAAATTCGCCAAGCTCTATCGACCATTGCATTAGCCGGCCTGATGTCTCTGGGCAGTGGAGAATTCTTTGAAGTGGTTGATCCGTTAGTACTTTGATTGAGTGAGCTTAGAAGTATGGCCCTAGCCTCCTAGCCGCTATTACCATAGCGAAGGCTATCTTTTCAGCTCTGGGATATCTCAGCTCCTTGCAGCGCCCTACTGGTGTAGTATACTGGGAGCTGCGTCCCCTGCTCCTCCCTTACCAAGACTGCGCTGACAGTGTGGGGGGAGACAGCAAGGTACAAGAATAGAACCTCTCCTTCTTGAGTCCTACTAAGCAGTGGCGGGGATGTCAAGTATTCCTTTAGTTGGTTGAAAGCTGCTTCTGTAGTAGTCCATTCAAAGGCTTTTTTCAAAACCTTGAAGAATGTTTGACACTTATCAGTTGCTCGTGAAATAAATCTGCTTAAAGCTGCAACTCGTCCTGTCAGCTTCTGGACTTCCTTAATGTTCTAGGGCGATCTCATAGTGAGTATGGCCTGAATCTTTTCAGGGTTTGCTTCGATGCCCCTTTGGGACACCATAAAGCCTAGGAATTTCCCTGAGTAGATTCCAAAAGCACATTTGGCTGAGTTGAGCTTCATCTTGTATTTTCTGAGGACATGAAAAGTTTCTTCCAAGTCTGCTATATGATCTCGTGCCTTGGCACTTTTGACCAGCATGTCATCCATGTATACTTCTACGTTGCGCCCAATCTGTTGCTTGAACATCTTGTTGACCAGCCTTTGGTATGTTGCCCCTGCGTTCTTAAGACCGAAGAGCATCACTTTGTAACAATATAATCCCCTATTGGTAATGAACGAGGTTTTCTCTTGATCTCCTTCATGCATTTGGATTTGATAATATCCTGAAAATGCATCCATGAAGGTGAGGAGCTCATGCCCAGCTGTAGAATCCACCAAGGATTCAATCCTTGGCAAAGGAAAGCTATCTTTTGGACATGCTTTATTGAGGTCTGTGAAGTCTACACACATTCTCCATTTGCCATTGGCTTTCTTCACCATAACCACGTTGGCTAGCCAATTGGGATAGAGAACTTCGCGAACGGATTCTGCTTGTATGAGCTTTTCTACTTCTTTGGTCGCAGCCTCATTTCGTTCCAGAGCGAATGTCCTTTTCTTCTATTTAACAGGGCGAACTGTGGGATCCACGTTGAGTTTGTGAGATATGACCCTTGGGTCAATCCCTGGTATGTCCTCACGGGACCATGCAAAGACATCTCTGTTCCTTCTCAGGAATTGCAGCAGCTCTGTTTTTGCTACCGAGCTCAACCCTGTTCCAACCCTTACTGTTTTTCCAGGTTGCCCTGGTTCTAGGAGTTCTTCCACGAGCTCTTCCACGGGCTCTCCATGTTGGAGCTTCTCTTCATCTCGAGTGTCTAGACTTTCTACATTCATGGTAATGTTAGCCCCCCTGAGTGAGGTGACATAACATTCCCGTGCTGCTTTCTGATCTCCTCTGACGCTTGCAATCCCTTCTGGTGAGGGGAACTTTATCATTAAATGATACGTGGAGATTATTGCTCCAATTTTGTTCAGAGTTGTCCTCCCCAGTATCGCATTGTATGCTGAAGGACAGTCAACTACTATGAAATCTACCATGCGTGTAATTTGACTTCCTTCTTCCCCCACAGTAATTGGCAGGGCAATTTGACCAGCTGGATAAACGGGCGTACCTGCAAATCCAACTAGTGGTGATGTCATGGGCCTTAGCCTTTCTCGTCCAACCTTTAGTTGGTCATACGCATGGAGATAGAGGATGTCAGCTGAGCTTCCACTGTCGATCAGTACCCTACGTGTGAGGTAGTTTGCTATGACAATGGTTATAACCAGGGGGTCATCGTGAGGGATCTGGACTCCCTTGATATCTTCTTCTGAGAAAATAATTGGCATTTCCTCCTTCTTCTGGAATTTATTCGGACGGCCAACCGTATTGACCTCCAGGTATTCCTCCGTTCTCAGTTTCCTGAGGTGCAGTTTTCTAGCATTGCTAGACTCTCCACCTCCAGCAAATCCTCCATGGATGACCTTGATCTCTCCAATGGGACCTGACCGATGTGTCGTGCCATCTCTACCCTCTTTGCTTGTATCTTCTTTTCTGGATTGCTTTTGGTACTTCTTTGTTACAAAACGTTGAAATCTCCCTCTTTGGATCAGATCCTCGATCTGCTGCTTTAGGTCAATACAATCATCGGTGTTATGACTGTGGTCTTTATGGAATCTGCAGTATTTGTCCTTATATCTTCTGTTAGGATCAGTCCTTAACTTTCCAGGCCACTTGAGGTCTGGATCGTCCTGTAGGTTGCTAAGGATTTGCTCTGCCGTAGCTATGAGCGGGGTGAACTGCTTGTTCCAGCCTTGGGGCGGTCCTCCTGCTCCTCCCCGTTTCGGGGAAGATCTTGAGTCTACCTTCTTGTTCTTTGGTTCTCCTCCCGCCTTGCGGGTGGACTCTCTCCTTCTCTTATCAGGGGGAGGAAACTCGCCCACCTGTGATGGCCCTGCTTGTGGATCAAAGTCATCACGTGTACGTCTTGCGTAAACGGCTTCCTCCACATTCATATGTTTCTGAGCTCTAAGCATAAGCTCTGCTAGAGTTTTGGGTGGCTCTTGAGATAAGAGGTATAAAAACTGTCCTGAATACAGTCCAGCTATATAAGCAGTTATGCTCACGCTGTCGTCAGCTTCGTCAATCTGAACCACCTCTTTGTTGAACCTGGTGGTATACTATCTTAACGACTCCCATCTTCCTTGTTTCACCGTCAAGAGGTGTGTTGCTAGTTTGCCGTAGCGTTGACCCGCAATGAAGTAGCTTACAAAGTTCGTGCTGAGCTCTTTGAAACTACGTATGCTTCCCGGTGGGAGTTTATTAAACCATGCTCGAGCACTTCCCTTGAGGGTAACAGGGAATGCACGGCACATTACTTCGTCTGGTACTGCTTGTAGATGCATCAGGGATTTATAGGTTTCCAGATGATCCAATGGGTCCGTGGAACCATTGAATGTTTCCAACTGGGGCATCTTGAATTTCCTGGGGATCGGCAATCCCATGACCTCAGATGTAAAGGGTGAATCCGTGTTCTGCACCAACTCTTCCACCGTAGCTGGAGTTTGTGCTTTGATATGTTTCATCAATCCGTCGATCTGGTCTTGCATCTTGAGCAGGGCCTCTTGATCATGAGGCAATTTCGCCGTAAGCGGCTTGCCGCTCTTCTTTCCGTTTTGGCTTTCCTTCTCGCTGGACTCACCATCTCCCCTGTCATCCTCTTTGTCCAGTCGAGTACATCGTAGATTTAGGATGCTTGGCTCGGAGATTTGTTTTTGCAAATCTGCATTTTCTTGCATCACTGTTTGTAACCCTTGGGTTAATGTCTTTATTTGCTCCTGCATCTGAGCAAACGCCTCTGGGGTCATTTGATTAGCCCCGGCTCCGTTTGCCGCGGCGGCCTTGGCTGCTTCCGCCGCCTTGGCGGCTTTGTCGGCGGCTAGGGCGGCCTTGGCAGCTTTTGTGGCCTTGGCTGCAGCGGCGGCCTTGGTGGCGTCGTCGACGCCCATTTGTGGGGGGTCTGAAGCCATCGTCGTTCTACTTGATCGAGTCTCTACCATACAAAACTGTTCACCGTAAGGAAAAAGTCGTTTCCCACAGACGGCGCGAGCTGATGAATCAGTTTTGAGTCCAGCTCCGACCTGATCCTGCAAAACAGAGCTAAAGCTTGAGTCACCGGTGTGGTGGCGTGCTTACCACCCTCCGATGCCTAAGTCAGTATAGAACTTGCTATATGGTAGGAGAATTAAGGTTCTCGGTTGTGAGTAGTGCGTACCTTTATTGGAATTCTACCGTCACTTTTATAGGCATTTGATAGGAGGTTGAGTCCTAGTAGGACTGTATCCCGGAGATTTTGGATCGCTTTAACGAAGTGGATGGAGTCCTGCCTTAGTTGGAACTCCACGCACACCCTGCTTTAGCATGGAATCTTTATCCGTCTTTAATGATGTTTATCATTGGCATTTTATGCCTATCTTACCGACTTCTCTTCCTTTATCTAGTAGGATTTAGGTTTATCAGGGTGGTATCTTGATGGGAATGAGTATATTCTATGAATATTACTTATCCTGTTTTAACTTGGTGCCAGAGCTGGTCCTTAGACCTTATTCCAGCTCCGTCTCATGGGCGTAGCTGGCATCCCCTGACCTTGTCGTAGATGGTACTCTCCAGGGGGGCATGGGCGAAGCTAACTCCTACTCCCCAGGTACGTATAGTTTACTGAGCTGACCTTGTCAGGTTTATTCTACTTATCAAACACCAAGGACAAAAATCTTCCCAAATCTTTTTTATTTTAATAACCGGATGTTCAAGTCAATTTGCTCAAACTTTAACTAATTTCGTGATCTTCTCATATCTATTACAAATAACCTACTTTGTTTTTGTTTTTGTTTTTGTTTTTGTTTTTGTTTTTGTTTTTGTTTTTGTTTTTGTTTTTGTTTTTGTTTTTGTTTTTCTATTAGCTAGGCACGATTAAAAAAATGTGAATAGACACATCTTGTAGTAGCTAGTGTTTGTGCACTTTGGTTTTTGGACATCATTAATTAATGGTGTTTGGATTCCACAAAAGGGTACAAAAATCGGTGGGGCTAAACGATGAGAGGAACTTTTGGCATGTATGTACTCCCCAGACATTATTGGGCTTCACTCCATCATTAATTTCTCCTTGTAGACACCTCCCTGGAGCGGGGCATCGCCATACAGATTGATCGTTTGTTACTCAATTGGTTGCTTGCTTCATAAAACAAGATCGTGGACATTCCCATGGCTAGGAACATCGCCACATGGTAGTGGTTATCATCAAAACAGAGTCACCACCCAGTTTATTAAAACTAGGAAAATAGATAGAGATTCTGGGCACGGAAGCCAAAAGTACAGTAAGGGGAAGGTGTTAGGCACCCCTCTCTGCACAGCCGTGAGGCTGGCCCATAGTTGTTCAACATAAGACATGTACTTGCTTTATTTAATTCTAACACGTAGTCTGTTTAATTAAGCCTTTAAACAGTTGATATGGTGAGCCAGTGCGATAATTAAAGCATGCATCAGAAAGCAGAACAAAACAAAGCTTTCCCAGGAAATCGATTACTCGGCCGGTGAATGGATGTCACGGCCAAGTAATCATACTGGTTTTATGTACCAGTTGAGGGATCGAAGCCCCGGTCGGTGTTCTTCCTCACACCAGACAAAAAAGTTAGCAGATAATCAAAACGCTACTATTAAAGTATATGGACAGAAAATAAATCAAACCAGAGGCCGTTGGGCCTCACCACCTTGATCCCTCAGTAGCTTGATTGCTTTGGATTGAATGGGATTGACTGATTGCTTCTTTGAAAACCCTAGGGTTAGGGTTTAGAACTTCGGGGTTTGATCGTTGGATTGATGGCTGCCTTCAGGAGGTTAGGGCTTTTGAAGAGAGGATTTGAGAGAGTATTTCTGCAGGGTTTCGTGGCTTGAGAGGGTGCGAAAGTATATGAATCTGATGATGTTAATTTTGGAACCCAAAGGCCCTTTATATAGGCAATTGGTGACTCACTCCGGCCAATCAAAACGCACGATTGCAATTGCAATTGCAATGCAATACAAACTCTTCGTGGTGATCTCTGAGCGTAGCCCAAACGCATCGGGGAGGTATCGTAGTTGGATCAAACAATCGACAGAACGTTCCAGAGTCTGGAAAATTGACAATCTGGCGGCCGTAGAAAGGATCTGGCGGCCGAGGAAATGATGTTGCGGCCAAAGGATAGATCTTGCGGCCGAGGGATTGATCTCTCAGGAAGATTTTCAAGCAACAGGTTGCTCGGGTGAAGAAATGATGTTAAGGCCGTGAGATCAATGTCACGACCGACAGATGGATTCTCCTAGGATTCTATATTTTCTGTCTGAAAGGCTATATGGCTCTGGATTGAGTCCTCTAAGTGGCTCAAAGCTCTTACCGAAAGTCCTAAGGTTCACAAGAAGGCAATCAGCAATTACTGTATCCATTTCATCATCGGGATGGTCCCCAAGGTGGGACTTGAAATAATCGTTAGGCCAAATTGGGGTGTCTACAGATGCCCCTCTTTGACTGAGCTCAGACGGATCGCGAGACACGTTTGAGTAAGAGTCAAAGCTGTAAAAGCAACTCAATTTGGTCCAACCACTATTCCAAGGGGTTTTCGAAAAAGGTTTTTGTTATGGTCGGGCCGGGAGGCTACCTACGTATTCCACAGGGGAAAATTCAGACCAACCGTAGTTCGGGAGGGTAATAAAGAAAAAGAAAAAGTTTGGAGGGTTAGGAACAGAAGACGTACCTTCGGGCTTTAAAAGCCATAGTGTGACATACCTAGGCTGAGCCAGGGTTTTGGCGGAAAGTAGTTGAAGGAACGCGGGGCTGCCAGGGAAGTTTTTTGCGGAGAGCATCCTTAGTATTTTGGGGTAGATCAATACACGGCGGATGCGTTTGCTTTTCTTGATCATCCTTACTTTGACTGAGGGGAGCTCGATAGAGTAGCCTATCCTTGCGAATGAGCTGGAAGGAATTGATGTTATGAGGTGGAATCCAAGTCATCTGCTGGGGATGAATCGGACGCTGTTTTGAGATATGGGTGGAACCCAAGCCATCTTCTGAAGACAAGTTGGATGCCGGTTTGAGATATGAGGGGCACAAGGCCAGTAACTGGAGCACGGAGCGTTGGGATGAGGGAACCGAGGCGCGGAGCCGGTTGTAATTATAAGGCGAGAGCCTGGAGAGTGGTAGTTTCTGACGTGATGGAACTGAGGCACGGAGCCGGTTGTAGTCACAAGGCAAGAGCCTAAGGTGATAGAATCAAGGCGTAGAGCCTGCTGTGGTCATGAGGCGAGGGCCTGAGGAGACTGGAGCTTTGAGCTTGATAGAACCGAAGCGCGGAGCTGGTATTGATCATAAGGCGAAAGTCTGAGGTGTCGGAGCTTAGAGCTTGACGTGATTTGAACTGAGGCGTAGAGCCGGTTGCATTCTAATGGTCTGTGCATGGAGCTTTCTCATCATAAGTTTTGGCGTAGAGCCAACGGATCGAGGCGCTAGACCGATCAATAAAACCGAGGCGTAGAGCCGGTTGATTGCAGGATTGACCTGTTTCATGAAAGATATGCAGAGTATGTATATGTGATGATGATGGTTGTTAGATGTGAACAGATATGATGATGCACACTCGATGTGATAATGGTGATGCAATTGATGCAATGTGTGCACAGGCCCGTGCGTGTGTGTTTGATTTAAGCTTAGAGCTTCTATCAAGCTCTGGACTTGAGCATTCAGAGCGTAGAGCTCGAGCATTCGGACTGCAAAATCCGAGCATTCAAAGTACAGGCTTTGAGCATCCAGTACGCAGTGGTTGGGCATTCAAGCGTAGAGCTTGAGCATTCAAGTGTAGAACTTGTGCAACCAGTACACAGTGGTTGGGCATTCGAAGAGCTTCGAGCATTCAAAATGTTAGATTTTGAGCATTCAAGCGTAGAGCTTGAGAATAGATGATATATTGATGATTGGGGTGGCGTAGAGCCTGTTGAGAATTGTTACGGCGTAGAGCCAGTTGAGATAGTGGGCATGGAGCCGCTGAGTGATAGAGATGGTGAGTACGGGCGTAGAGCCGCTATGATAATGGGCTTTGAGCCGCTGAGTAATGGGCGTAGAGCCGCTGAGATGGTGGGCTTGGAGCCGCTGAGATGGTAGATATGGACGTAGAGCCGCTGAGTGATGGGCGTAGAGCCGCTGAGCTATGGGCTTGGAGCTACTGAGTGAGCTTAGAGCTACTGGGATAATGGGCTTGGAGCCGCTGAGATGGTTGCTGAGTGGGTGAATACGGGCGTTGAGCCGTTGAGATGGATGAATATAGGCGTAAAGCCATTGAACGAGCATGATGCTGCTGATGAATGCGAAGCTTGGTGAGTAATAAGCTTGGAGTTGCTGAGTTGATAGGCTTAGAGCTGCTGAGATAGTTAGTGTATATAGGCGTAGCGCCGCTGAGTGGTGGGAGATAGTGAGTGCGAGGCTGTTGTACGGCTTGATGGTAGTGATCATGGAGCTTGAACACGGAGAAGGTGGGCACGGGGCTATTGAGTTGAGCGTAGAGTTGCTAAATGTACTTCCGGAGCACAATTATTCGGGCATAGAACCTGAGTTGGATGTATCAAGAGTCCTTTGATTTTGTGAGCGAGAGCTCAGATTTGACAATCTTCAGTGGTCAAGCGACCAGCAATTTGTGGAGAGAGTGCTTCCTTACGCTTAGGTGTGCTTCCAAGACTAGTTTTGACAATATTGCTTTTGCTCGGGAATGCCCCCAAGGCTGATTTGATTTTGCTTCTGTTGGTCATGAACCCAATGCTTCATAATGGCTCGAGTTAGAGCACTTGAGCAAGATCTGATGCTGCTGTGGGAGATTGATTAGGGGGCCAGGAAATCAATCCAGCGGCCGAATAATGGATATCTCGGCCGAATGAACGGAGTCTCGGCCGTGTAATCGCTTTATTTCCAGGGGCCTATAAAAGGCCACGGCCTCGACCGTTTCATCTTATTTCTCTCTCTTTCTTTTCTCTTCCTCTGCGTCCAAGAGTTCTACCGAAAGCCCTTTTGCTTCTCCATCATCCTCATTCGGCCCGGGCCATGGGGGACGTGTGGTCAGCGATCGCGGAGGGAGTCCGCAATGTTCTCGGTCTTGTCTTGATGCTTGATTAGGGACCCTCGCATGGGTGGCTTGCTTCCGTGACGCGAAACTCCTGGGATGGTGCTTGTACGTGATATGGTGATTTTTTTGTGCCATCCGGTGTGTTTCTTGCGCCGCAGTGCTTCTTTGGTACACGCCGTCTTGGGGGTGTCCTCTTCTTTTTTGCAGCTGGCCTCTGGTGTACGCTGTTGCTGTGCCGTTTCGTTTAGTGTTTGAAAATTTTGGTGAACTGGTCTGAACCGTGGAAGTGCTCTGCAAAATAGCCGTTATGGCGGCCGATCTATAGATTATGCGGCCGAACCTTTGATCAGGCGGCCGAAGGATCGTTTCGTCTGCCTGGGTTTGACTTTTAGGTCAACCCTAATTTTCACGGGCCGATGGACTGATCCTTCGGCCGTTAGATCGAAGTGTCGGCCGAGAGACCGACTAGGTTACTGAGATTTTAGAATCCGATTCCGATTCGAACTAGGACTCGACTTAGCCTATAAGTATGCATTCTACGAACTCGATAGCATCGTCAGCGACAGTTGCTTTGCACATGGCGCAACCAGTCCTTGATCAATGGTTGAATTCCTTTAACGGCCTCGACCGTTTGCATTTCAAGTCCTTTGGTATGGACTTTCTATTCTCCCTTCGTCAAATTCCTGTGAATTTTGCTTTCCTTAGGGCAGCCACTAGCTTGTGGGATCCTGCTTTTCATGTCTTTCGATTTAGAAGAGAAGAACTGTGTCCTACTATCGAGGAGTTTGCGGCCATCATGGGTCATTCGGATAGAGAAGGCCTCATTGTCCCTAACCCTTTGTTCAACCGAGGTAATCTTTTGAAGGCTTTGCTCCAAGTTCAGAAACATGAAGTTAGGTTTTTCATGGTGAATGGAAGGCTAGAAACCCTACAGTTTGTTCAACGTTTTGGCACAGCTGAAGCTCATCGTCAAGTTTCTCGATAGAAGGCGTGCTTTCATGCATTGTGCATCTATCTTCTCCATTATTACTTGCTTGGCCCTTCCTCTAGCTATGCTGATTCCATGCTGCTTGATTTCGCTCAACAAATTGGAAACCGTGTAGGTTTTGCTGGCTTAGTGTTGGCAGAGACCTTGATGGGTCTTGATGTGGTAAAGGGTGATCCTACAGCCCAGTTCTCAGGCAGTCCTTTGCTACTACAGGTTCGCTCTCTGTTTGTTTATTTATCAAGTTATCTTTTCACTCATCACTCTTTTGTTTTGACTCACGTGTTCTCTCAACTCACAATTTTCCCTTGTTCTTTAGGTATGGTTATTTGAGAAGCTAAGGGTATGGGATGTGCCAAAGCGACTTTCCTATAGTTCAGACCACTGTACGGAGCGTCGTGTGATTAGGCAGTTTCCAACTGAGGCTACTTGGGAGGCATGGATGAAGACTCGCAGGGGTGATCGGATTCAATGGGTTTGCCCCTGGTATGGTGTCGAGAGTATGACCGTGAGTACCATGAACCATTTTGGTGTAGCAGTGATCGGATCACTCGAGTCATCTTCTATTTTCCTGCTCACTTTCAAAGGCAGTTCGGGGCTGAACAAACCGCAATCCTGGGTGACCCTGAGTACGTTGTTTCCAAGGTTCACGATGCCAGCTTTCATCGTAATGTGCTGCGTCTTCGGCCGAATAGGGTGATGCAGAAGGTTGCTAAGAACTTTGCTGACAAGCTATCAGGTTCTTATAAACGCTGGTTGAAGAAAAACCTTTTGGAGGACAAAAGTGCAAGGAGAAGGAAGACCTAGAGATTGACACTTTTTTCAAAAGATGTTGTTTTGATTCTAGCTTTCATAGATTGAGAATTGTTTAAATTTGCTTTTCCTTTTTCCTTGGAAATAATAAAACATTTGGCCATTTTATTTGAAGATGTTATTGCCATGGTTTGATAGTGAACATGCTTTAGGATAGACCTAGAAATTTTGGAAGTGATGATGATGATAGCAGTGGCCGAATCTCAATTTAGAGATTGCCTACATATCCCATGGAGGGAATCAGGCCATAAACGTAGTTCCAACAAACGAGATTTGTTTTGTTTTAGTCAGGGTCCACTTGGGTATTTTCCTCTCCTTTTGTGCTCTTAATTTTGCCTAAAACTGCCCTTGTGGGTTTTCGGTCTAGCGAGCATTTTATTTATGCCTTAGTTTTTGCCTAAGCCGCCCTTGCGGGTTTTCAACCTAGCACGCTGCTCTAATTTTTGCTTGGGTCCGCCCACCCTTATGGTTTTTGGCCCAATGAGCATCTCTCAAGGGTAATACTTCCTCAGCTTGTCAATGTTGACTGGCGTTGTGAATTCCATTCCATCTAAGTCTGCAATGTATGATGCTCCTCCAGAAAGTATGTGTTTGATAAGGTAGGGGCCTCCCCAGTTTGGTCTAAACTTGCCCCTCGGGTCTGAAACGTAGCGACGGATTGCTTTGAGCACCATGTCTCCTACTTTGATGTCTCTTGGCTTTACCTTTTTGTTGAATGCTCGTGCAATGCGGCGTTGATACCCTTACACATGGTATAACGCTCTCAGCCTCCTTTCGTCTAGTAATGCTAACTCGTCGTAGCGGTTTTGAACCCAGTCCTCTTCGATCATTCCAGTCTCAGCCAGAACCCTTAGTGAGGGTAGTTCTAGTTTGATAGGCAAGACGGCTTCCATCCCATAGACCAAGGAGTAGGGAGTGGCCCCAGTTGAAGTCCTTTCAATTGTTCGATAACCCCATAGTGCCAGAGGTAGCATTTCTGGTCAGTCCGTGTAGGTGTCGGTAGTCTTCTGCAGAATCCTCTTGACGTTCTTGTTTGCAGCCTCAACTGCTCCATTAGTTTGAGGTCGATAAGTAGATGACCGATGATTCTGTATCCCAAATTCAGCAAACAGCTTCTTTGTTGCTCCCTTGAAGTGCGATCCATTATCATAGATGAACTCGTGGGGTACACCATACCGATAGATGATATTGGTGCGGAAAAACTTGGCCACATGTGTGGCTTTGAGGGTAGCGTAAGAGGCTGCCTCTACCCCTTGGTGAAGTAGTCGATAGCCACTAGAATGAATTGATGCTTGTATTTTCCCTTTGGATTTATACTTCCAATGACGTCTATCCCCCAGGTGGAGAATGGCCAAGGGGATGTCATGCTATATAATTCCGTAGGGGGAATACGCATGCGATCAGCGTGAGTTTGGCATTTGTAACATCGGCGGACATAGTCAGCACAGTCGGCCTCCATTGTGGTCCAGTAATATCCCTGACGCAGGATCTTCTTTGCCATTGTTGCCCCATTCATGTGTGGCCCACAAATTCCTTCGTGTGTTTCCTCCATTATCTTGCAGCTGTCCTCCGTTGTGACGCAAAGTTGACTTGGACCCAAGTATGCCCTTCGATATAATGCTCCTCCGCAGATTACAAATCGGGCGGCAAACTTCCGCAGAGCCATTCTGTCCTTTGAGGTGGCCTCGGATGGGTATTCTCCTTCTTCCAGGAATTTCTTCACGTCTTCGTACCATGGCTTGCCATCGTCTTCACCTTCTTCGGTGAAGGTACACTCACATGCTGGTTTGATCTTTTGTTCGATCATAAGAGGCCGCATTGTGAACCCCAGGGGTATTTCGACCATAGACGCCAATGTTGCCAGTGCATCTGCAAATCTATTGCTCACTCGGGGAGTATGCGTGAAGATAACGGAATCGAATTGTGGATTAGATCTTCTTGCACAAAGTGATATAGTTTCAATGTGTCTTCCTTGACCTTCCAGTCTCCTCTTGCTTGAGATACCACCAGGTTTGAATCCCCAATGACCTTTACCCTTTTTGCCCTTAGTTCCAGGGCTGCCTCCATTCCAGCAATGCAGGCCTCGTATTCAGCTTGGTTGTTGGTGACCTCAAACCTTAGTTTATATGACAAAGGGATATGAGAGTTGTTTGGGGAAACTAGCAATACCCCTATGCCATGAGGAGAGTCTGGCTAAACAAAAGTCAAGAATTCAATGGCTGAAACTTGGAGATCAATGCACTTCTTATTTCTTTAAAGCTGTGAGTAACACAAGAAATCATAGTAAAATTACTAGTCTGGTGTTGGATGATGGGTCTCTTACTCATGACATTCAAGAGATTAAGAACAGTTTCGTTGGGTTCTACACTGCCTTGCTGGGAACAGCTCATTCTACCTCTTACCAGGGGCAAACTAGAATCCAACAGGTGGTCAGTAGGAGACTTACAGATAATCAGAGGAATGCCATGATTACTGAGGTCACTGATCTCGAAATCAAGGATACCTTTTGGGCCCTTAACCCTAGCAAAGCCCCTGGTCCTGATGGCTATAATGATGGGTTCTTCAAAAAGGCTTGGCCTATTATTGGTCATGAAGTAACAGCAGCAATTAAGACTTTCTTTAGGTCTGGTAAATTGCTAAGGAAAATTAATTCTACCATTGTCGCCCTGGTTCCTAAAGTTCCTAACCCATCTAAGGTTGGAGACTTTAGGCCCATTTCATGCTGTAACACCGTTTACAAGTGCATCTCTAGAATACTGGCTAGAAGATTGCAGGCTGTCCTCCCAATGTTGATTGACCCTGTCCAATCAGGTTTTGTGAAAGGAAGGAGGATTGCGGATAATATTTTTCTAACTCAGGAGCTTATGAGAGGATATCATAAAGCGTCATCATCTCCTCGGTGTACTATGAAAGTTGACATTATGAAGGCATACGATAATGTTAGATGGGAATTTCTATGGGATGTTCTATCCTCCATGAATTTTCATCCCACGATGATTAAGTGGCTACAAGCTTGTATTACCACTGCGAATTATTCCCTTAGCATCAACGGGGAGGTCACAGGCTACATTTTAGGGCAAAAAGGGCTTAGACAGGGAGATCCTTTGTCCTCATATCTTTTTGTGATTGTGATGGAGATTCTCACTTGTCTCCTAAGAGAGAAATCGCTCCTTCCAGATTTTCATTTTCAATGGAGATGTGGGCGAACTAAGCTTATAAACCTTTGCTTTGCTGATGATCTTATGATCTTTTGCAAAGGGGATCTAACCTCTATCAGTCATATCCAGGATGCCCTCTCTGAATTTCAAATTCTGTCGGGTCTCTCACCTAGCCCTGGGAAAAGTAGCGTCTACTTTTCTGGTGTTAGCTTAGGCACTAGGTTGGCCATTTTGGATGTCCTTAAGTTTAAGGAGGGCTCACTGCCCTTCAGATATCTCGGTGTGCCTCTCCTCTCTACAAAACTTAAAGCCTCTGATTGTCAGTCCTTAGTGGATAGCATAACTGCTAAAACTAAGTCATGGACTAACAGAGACCTCACGTATGCTGGTAGGGTCCAGTTGATTAAGAATGTATTGTTTTCCATTCAAACTTATTGGTCCTCCTTGTTTATCATCCCCAAAAAGGTGATTAAGGAGGTTGAGTCAATTCTTAGAGCTTTCCTATGGTCTGGTCCTGACCTTAGGAAAACTGGGGCTAAGGTATCTTGGGAGCATCTGTGTTCTCCTAAACAAGAGGGAGGCCTTGGTTTCAAATCCATGCAGGTTTGGAATAAGGCGGCCATTGCCAAACACATTTGGTTCCTTATATCTGGGGGGGAGCAATCAATGTGGTGTCAGTGGGTCAAATCTTATTTAATACGGGGTAGAAACTTTTGGAATCTGAAAGTACCTGGGGATTGCACATGGGTTTGGAGGAAACTTCTACATCTCAGACCATTGGTACGGCCATTTATACTTAGTGTAATAGGCAATGGCCAATCCACCTCCTTGTGGTATGACAATTGGCATCCACTTGGTCCTTTGTTAGCCAAATTTGGACCCAGAATTGCTTATGATTCTGGAATTCCAAAGGAGGCAACTGTGTCTCACATTATCCAAAATTCATGCTGGGCTTTTCCCATCACCCAAACCTTGGAGATCAATGAGGTAAGAAGTACTTTACCACCTCTTATTTCTTCCAGGTTGAGTAGGGATGATCATATTAGTTGGTCTCTCACTTCTAATGGCCAGTTCACAGTTGCTTCCCTTTGGGATAAACTGAGGACTCCCTTTCCAAAAGTTTTGTGGCATAAGGTGGTGTGGTTCTCAGGTCACATTCCAAATTGTAGTTTTATCACTTGGATAGCTATTCAGAATAGGCTTTCCACTGCAGATAGGTTGGTGTCTTTTGGCCTTACTATTCCTGCTCAATGTAGTTTTTTGTCAGGACTGTGAAAGTCACAATCACCTATTCTTTAATTGCTCATTTACTAAGCAAGTGTGGGATTCTATTCAATCCAAACTACATGTCTCATGGACATCTAGATCTTGGACTGAATGGGTCTCTTTTCTCTCTAATACTAGAGGGAAATCTATACAGGCTATTATCACTAAATTGGCCTTCACTGTAACTATTTACTATGTCTGGATTGAAAGGAATGCCAGGAAATTCCAGGGCTTGTCCTGTTCTTGGGAAATTGTTGTTCACAAAATACTTTCAATGGTGAGAACGAGGATTCTATCGTTACCTACACTTCAAGCAGAATGGATTGTGAATGAATGGCATATTGGTAGTTGTTAATTACTTTTGTTCCTGTTGTGGGTAATTAGTAAGCATTGTGTTTGTTTTCCTACCCTGAGGCTATAGCAGGATATGTTCATGGGTGGAATCTGCTATTACTTCTAATCTATCAGGTGCATCATTTGGGTGCCAAGTCAGGAGCTACATGGGTTCAACTTGAGGGGTTGGTTGCTGGTACATCTGCCTTTTAGTTCAGTTGGCTATATCTGCTATTACTTCTATTTTATCAGGTTTATACCTTAATCTTTGATGACTGACATCTAAGTTACAATTTTGATGTGTGTACCTTCTTTGTTGTGCCTCCTTCTTTCCTGTGAGCTGTGTGCTCGTGCCCCTGAGTTCTTGTAGAGTGGAGGTAATAGTTAGTGGGAGTCTTTGAGTAAGGGAGAGTTGAGGGTGTTCGGATCCCTTCTATTGTTTTTAGTTTTTTGGTGAGTTAGGTTTCGAGGGGGTAAGGTGGGGAGCAGATAAGTGTAAGGGAGAGTTTATGGTTTGTTGTGCCTCCTTCTTTCCTGTGAGCTGTGTGCTCGTGCCCCTGAGTTCTTGTAGAGTGGAGGTAATAGTTAGTGGGAGTCTTTTAGTAAGGGAGAGTTGAGGGTGTTCGGATCCCTTCTATTGTTTTTAGTTTTTTGGTGAGTTAGGTTTCGAGGGGGTAAGGTGGGGAGCAGATAAGTGTAAGGGAGAGTTTATGGTTCAGTTGTTTATGGTTCAGTTGTTTCTGTTGTACCTATTTGTAAGGGAGAGTTTATGGTTCAGTTGTGTAAGCGAGAGTTTACTGCTGCTGTACCTGCTTTCTGATTTCTGTTGTACCTAATTGCCATTCAAGGCAGTCAAGGCCTGCTGAAGATGCTCTATTTGGTAGTTTTGTAAAAGGTTTTTTGTGCATTGTAATGCCTGATCTTAGTGGCTGTTTTAGTGGCCACCATTGTTTAGTGGCTGTAGCTGTTCCTGTAGCTGTTTGTCATGCTACTGAACTGATCTGTTCTACTTGGATCCGAAGGTTACTGCCATTTTCTGTTGGACATAGGGTCATGAGCATCTGTTGTTGTTGACTGTATATTCAGATATTGACTGTATATTCAGATGTTGACTGTTGTTGTTGACTGCTATATATTCAGAGTTATATGAAGTTTATTTAGTGGTTGTTCATTTCTAATATTCGCCTAACCAATAGAGGTTGTCATTGGGATCTCCCTTCGCAGAGGGGGACGTCCTCTGCATATTGTTTTGTTTCAATTGACTGTGTGTGAATGGTATTGGGAGCTTCAGAAGTTTGGAAGCACTGCTGCTGTTCTGTGATGGAAGCAGAATCCATGTTGTGTCCCCAAGTCAAAGCCGTTTTATACCTCATCCAAGCTGCATCAGTTCTGATCCTGCTTCCTGATGCTGCTGTTCTGCTGTTGCTGGTTACTACACAGCCCAGCTGCCCAGCTAGCTGCTAGCTTTAGAAGTTCAGAAGTTTTGATGCTGTTGTTCTGCTGTTCCATGTTGTGTCCATGTTGTGTCCCCAAGTCCCCATGTCAGAAGTTGGTTATACCTCAGAGGATACACTTGTTGGTCATGGTTGCATGTAATCTGCACTACTATCAAGAATTAGTAATCTGCACTGCTGTAATCTACACTGCTGTAATCTGCTGTTGTTCATGGTTTTTGGCTTTTGATGCTGTTATAGGTCTGCTATGACTGGTATTGGGAGCTTTAGTAACCTGGTTATGATCTGCCATTTCTGTTATGGTGATGGTTGCATGAGGGATGTTGCAGCTGTTGTGCTGTTTTGTATTCTGAGGGATGTAAGGGGGGCTGCTATTGATGTTCTGTATTCTGTAGTAGGCCCTCGGGATTGTTGCTATCACTGCTGATGCCCAGATTGTTTTGATGAGGTTCCAGTTTTACTTAGGAACCTCAGTCTAGTTGGCAGTATTTCAGTATCATGTATAGTGGTGGTATTTCAGTATCACGTATATTGGTTGTAATCATTTTGTCATTTGTTTTGTATCCCTCTGTTAGATGGATAGGAAACAGATGCTCTATTTACTTCTAGTCCTATGTAACCGTTTGGCGTAGGCTTTCTTTTTGTTTTCCTTTTCTTTTCTTTTCCTCCTGGGGTATGCCCCTTGTAGGCTGTATATTCGGTTAGCCCCTTTTTTATTTCAAGCTGATTTACCCAAAAAAAATAAAAAATACCCCTATGCCATATCCACATTGGTTTGATGCTCCATCAAAATAGAGCTGCCTTGTGTCATCTAGGAGACACAAGATGTCTTCGTCAGGGAACATGAAGTCCTCTGCTTACAGGGTGATCTGCCAAGAACTCTGCCACAGCCCTTCCTTTCACTGATTTCCTTGTCATGTATCTGAGATCGAATTCTGCTAGCAGCAGTAACCACCTAGCTAGCTTTCCAATAAGTGCTGGCTTCTCGAAAAGATATTTGATTGGGTCTAAACGAGAAACCAGCACTACCGGGTGTGCTAATAAGTAGTGCCTCGGTTTCTTTGTGACCCATACGCCCCAGCAAATTTTCTCGAGGGGAGTGTACCTTGTTTCATAGTCCATCATTTTTTTGTTGAGATAGTATATGGCGCACTCAATTTTGGCGTCGTTTTCTTGCGCTAGCATGCACCCCATGGATGTGTCTGTTACTGAGAGATATAGAATCAATGGCTTCCCAGGGATGGGTGGCAACAGCACAGGTGGATTCTGAAGATATTCTTTGATTGCCTCGAACGCTTGCTGACAGTCTTGGCTCCATTCAAAATCAGTACCTTTCTTCAGGAGCTTGAAAGAGGTTCACAGGTGGTTGTGAGTTTGGAGATGAACCTGCTGATGAACTGTACTTTTCCCAAGAAGCTCCTTACTTCCTTTTTGTCCTTGGTGGTGATATCTCCATGATAGCCTGTATCTTGGATGGGTCTACCTCGATTCCTCTTTGAGTGATGAGAAACCCCAACATTTTACCAACCGTTACCCCAAAAGTACATTTTTGAGGATTAAGACGTAGTTTGTATTGCCCAATCCTCTCGAAAAACTTTTGAAGTGCTTCATAGTGTCCTTCCCTTTCCTTTGATTTGACTATCATATCATCGACATATACCTCGACTTCTTTGTGCATCATGTCGTGCAACAGTGTTGTCGCCATCCTCTGGTAAGTGGCTCCAGCGTTCTTTAACCCGAATGGCATCACTCGTTAGCAGTACGTTCCCCACGGCGTAGTGAAGGTGGTCTTCTCTCTATCCTCAGGAGACATAAGAATTTGATTATACCCAGAAAACCCATCCATGAAGGATAGCAATGCATGGCCTGCGGTGTTGTCCACTAGCTCGTCTATGTGGGGTAATGGGAAGTCATCCTTTGGACTGGCTTTGTTGAGATCTCGGAAATCTACACAGACCCTGATTCCCCCAGTTTTCTTCAGTACTGGAACGATGTTAGCTACCCATTGTGGATATTCGGTGACTATAAGAATACCGGCGTTGATTTGCTTAGTGACTTCTTCTTTTATCTTTAAGACCCAATCGGGGCGCATACGTCTTAACTTTTGTTTAACAGGTTTCGCATCTGAGTAAAGGGGAATTTTATGCTGAACAATTTCAGGGTCTATTCCAGGCATGTCCTCGTAAGACCAAGCAAAAACATCTTTGTATTCTTTTAGCAAAAGGATTAGTTTTTCACTTTCTTGAGAAGATAGTGTTGCGCCAATTTTAACCATTTTGGGCTCATTTTCAGAGCCTATGTTTGCCATGGTTATTTCCTCAGAAAAAGGTTTGGCGTGCCTCTCCTCTTCTCTCTCGATAAATTCTAGAATTTCTTTTGGAATTTCTTCCTCAAAACTTGGATTGTCGGAATCCACACAGTTGATCATAGGCAAAGTGAAATACTCTAAATCTTCCTTCTCATTGCTAAAATTGTCAAAAGACATTTCAAAGTCAAATTCAAAATAAATGTCATGCTTTGGTGCTTTGACCAAGTTTTCCTCACTAGCCTCAGTGGTTTGAAAAGATGAAAAGCTTAACTCGGACTGAGTCGACTCGGAGTCGGAGTCGGAATCGGAACTAAGATCAGAATTAGCATTTTTCATTTTGTATTTTAGAGTATGTTCCACGGTCCAGTTAGGGTAAGCCCCTTTTTCAGCATCCACAATCAGCTCAGAGCAGTCTTTTTCATCACCATGGTTGATCATCAGCACTTCACTATCACCTCGATTCGCACTTTCATCATTGTCACCCTGCAAGTCTTGGAGGGCCATTTGATTTGCTATTGCTGTTATCTCTTCCAATTGAGCTTCAATCTCTGCTTCGTCACTATTGTCGACTCTTCGTGTGCCAACAAAGCCCCACCAATTACCAAAGCTATCTGTGACGGGGTGGATCACCCTTATTTCATTGTTGGTGACCCCCTCGTCAAAGAGTAGGTTTAGTGATATTTCGTCTAGTGGATCATTGTCAGCAGACTCTTCTTCCTTTGCTTCTTCAGTTTCGAGGTTATTAACCTCATCTATCGGCCAATAGTCGTCGGTAGGTGCATAGGGGTCATAAAAATAGATTGGGACCATGCGAAGCCTTTCTTCCTCAACTATGTCTTCTACTTCTTCTTCATAGACTGTTCTTGCGAACATGACATGGTTGTCTTCAATGATAGTTACCATAGGCTTTGGTTGATCTATCGGAGTGATATATTTGGAGGGGTTGAAATCCTCGGCAGCAGAGTGGAGCGGGCCAGACAGCTTGGTGACAACTTGAAAGTGCGAATCAAATGTGAACAATGATGAAGTCATTTTTCCTGAAAGGTTTTTGCTTTAGTTAGATTGGTTTAGCTTACCCACTTCCATTCGATCTAGAAAGGCCTCTAAGGTTTAACCTGCAAAAGAAAACTTTACAACATACATATGTACAATAGGTGTGAGGAAGAACTTTTGCAAGCAAATGCAAGTAGGTTCCTAGCCTGTAGGTTCCTGTCTTAGTTTGATAAGTTCTATGGCTTTCTAACACATGAAAGGTTTATGTAGTCTCAAGGGTGCTCCGTTGTCAAAGGGCACCAGTCCTTTCACCAGCCCATCATAGGCGGTGATTGGGTGATTTCCTTTTTGATATACCACTAGGTACAAGTGACTGTGGAGTTTGCTGGAACCCCTAACATAGCCCGTGTCATGCCGGGGTATCAGGTGAACTCAACGAGGTTGCCCGCTCGATGCATATGATAAATGAATTAAACAAAGCATGTATTCGTCTTATGTTGAACTTTCTGGTTATGGCCCTCATGTCCCCAGCAGAGTCGCCAAAAACTGTAGACACCTCCCTGGAGCGGGGCATCGCCATACAGATTAATCGTTTGTTGCTCGATTGGTTGCTTGCTTCATAAACCAAGATTGTGGACATTCCCATGGCTAGGAACATCGCCACACGATAGTGGTTATCATCAAAACAGAGTCGCCACCTAATTTATTAAAATTAGGAAAATAGATAGAGATTCTGGGTACGGGAGCCAAAAGTACAGTAAGGGGAAGGTGTTAGGCACCCCTCTCTACCCAGCCGTGAGGCTGGCCCATAGTTGTTCAACATAAGACATGTACTTACTTTATTTAATTCTAACACGTAGTCTATTTAATTAAGCCTTTAAACAGTTGATATGGTGAGCCAGTGCGATAATTAAAGCATGCATCAGAAAGTAGAACAAAACAAAGCTGTCCCAGGAAATCGATTACTCGGCCGGTGAATGGATGTCACGGCCGAGTAATCATACTAGTTTTATGTACCGACCGAGAGATCGAAGCCCCGGTCGGTATTCTTCCTCACACCAGATAGAAAAGTTAGCAGATAATCAAAACGCTACGATTAAAGTATATGGACAGAAAATAAATCAAATCAGAGGCCGTTGGGCCTCACTACCTTGATCCCTCAGTAGCTTGATTGCTTTGGATTGAATGGGATTGACTGATTGCTTCTTTGAAAACCCTAGGGTTAGGGTTTAGAACTTCGGGGTTTGATCGTCGGATTGATGGCTGCCTTCAGGAGGTTAGGGCTTTTGAAGAGAGGATTTGAGAGAGTATTTCTATTGGGTTTCGTGGCTTGAGAGGGTGCGAAAGTATATGAATCTGATGATGTTATTTTCGGAACCCAAAGGCCCTTTATATAGGCAATTAGTGACTCACTCCAGCCAATCAAAACGCACGATTGCAATGCAATACAAACTCTTCGTGGTGATCTCTGAGCATAGCCCGAACGCATCGGGGAGGTATCGTAGTTGGATCAAACAATCGACAGAACGTTCCAGAGTCTAGAAAATTGACAATATGGCGGCCATAGAAAGGATCTGGCGGTCGAGGAAATGATGTTGCGGCCGAAGGATAGATCTTGCGGCCGTGGGATTGATCTCTCAGGGAGATTTTCAAGCAACAGGTTGCTCGGGTGAAGAAATGATGTTAAGGCCGTGAGATCAATGTCACGGCCGACAGATGGATTCTCCTAGGATTCTGTATTTTCTGTCTGAAAGGCTATATGGCTTTGGATTGGGTCCTCTAAGTGGCTCAAAGCTCTTTCCGAAAGTCCTAAGGTTCACAAGAAGGCAATGAGCAATCACTGTATCCATTTCATCATCGGAATGGTCCCCAAGGTGGGACTTGAAATAATCGTTAGGCCAAATTGGGGTGTCTACACTCCTATAAGCTTGTCTCTTGTGATCATAAATCTTGTTTTCTAGTGCAACAAGAAAACACTTCTTCTGAGAAATTGGTAATGGGAACAATATAAAAAGAAATTGGTAGGGGGGTTGTGGGGAATTGAGAGAGGCCAGGGTCCTACATTTGTTGGAGAAATATTAGAGTTGTGCCTATCCGATGGGCGGGACAACATGGAAAACAAATTCACATTGTTACTTTTTTCCGTTCTCGTATAGCGAACTGATACAATGCTATTTAAACTTTTGAAGTGGGAGTAAAATAACTCAATTTACCGATAAAAAAATTAAATCAAATTAATTAGAATTTGAAAATTATAAACAAAAATATTGAAAAAACAATTGCTCGTTTTAATCTATGTTTAGTAGTACATTATAAAACTCGACTTCCAACCCCACCCCCAGTCTCCAAGAATCTCTCCCTCTCAAAATTCTCATATCCCCTGCCCACTCTCCACATTCTCTCTCTTACTTTTTAAATCCACACCACCTCTCCTTAGAGCTGCAAATGAACCGAGCCGCTCGCGAGCCACTCGGCTCATTAGTGGCTCGTTCAAGCTCAGCTCGAAAGTTAAACGAACGAGCTCGAGCCAATTTTTTCAGCTCGTTTTGTAAATGATCCGAGCTCGAGCTAGGATAAGCTCGGCTCGCGAGCCGGGGTATATATACTTAAGTTTAGGGTTTTTATTGTTATTTCATAATTTGTTCTTTCCGTTTTCACTTTCCAGTCAACCAAGGGAGGCGAGAGCACACGCACACCAGTACACCCCCTCTCCATAGGAAAATGAAAGATATATACCTTCACAGTCAAAATATTTTTGGTTGTATTAGGCCTATGCGATGATATATATATATATTTTTCGTTGGTCCGTTGAGGCTCATGAACAAGCTCAAGCTCGAGTCAAGCCAAGGCCCGCTCGGCTCGAGCTCGACTCGTTAAGTTTTCACTGAGCTCGAGCTCGGGTTCGTTAAAAACTTAATAAACAAGCTTGAACACGGTAAAACTCGGCTCGGCTCAGGTCGTTTGCCGCCCTACTCTCCCCAAGTTTCTCTTTTTTCAATTTTAAAAAGCAAAATAAAATATTCTAGGAACTAAGGATTAAGGAATTGAAAGCTCTTGGAGGCTTAACACTTTTTTTTTTCTTCTAGGTGAGGCTAAACACCAGGGACGGAATCAGGATTTCATAAATGGGGGGGCGAATTATGAAAAGTAAGCACAAGCACCATCACTCGATAGACAAGTAAGTAAATTGTTGATCTTCTAGTCTCAATCAACCATTGACTTAGCCCGAAAATACTTCCCAATTGTGTGAATTCCGGATGCCAAACGACATTATGCTCAAAATGATTAAGCTCCATTGTGTTATTTGAACTTCCCAATTCCTAAAAAATAAGTCTCAATTGATCGTGTGAATTTAAAGTATTCATATATATTAAAATTTAAATTAAAAGAACAGAAATTACAGGAGGCCTTGGCCCCCAATAGCCCACCAATAATTCTGTCTCTGCTTAACACCTTTGCTTATAGTATGGATAAATTTGATCTGCAATAATGCTACAATCGTACAAAAAGTTACATACACTTATTTAAACACGCACGTCACATAAGCTAGTGATGTATGGTGGTAAAACACCAAGACCCTTTTCTCCTAGAGGATCTTGGGTGGTCAGGTCGGTGTACCCAAATTTTTCTTATCTCTATACTTCGTGTTATGAGTTAATGAATTTTTTTTTGCTAATAAAAAAAATGTTGTTTTGTCCGACTGATTTACACAGCAATTCTTCATTAGACTAGCAAAATGAGGCAAGTTGGTTGAATGGTTTTTTTCTGTTTTCTTTTTTTTTCATTTTACGAAATGGTTTCTTAAAATGTGTAGCTTGAAATTGCAGCGATGACCAATATGTTTTACAAAAATTTAGGCTCCGTTTGTTTTGATACAAAATGTTTTCCAGTAAAATATTTTACTCATTTTCCGTTGTTTGGTTGGACAAAAACAGTGTAAAATATTTTCCAAAGTAAAACGTTTTACCTTATATGACTGAAACTGTTTTCCTCTCAAATAATCCATAAGTCACTTTTATCTCTTCAGACGCCGGTCTTCTCTCTCGCTTTCTTCACCCCTACATTCCTGGAAATTAAACTCTATAAGAGGTTACATGCATGTGAAATGTATAGGCGGAGATCATTGGCTATATTCCCCTTCCTCCCTTCTCCTTTCCTATTTCTCCTATTATGTTTTCTTATAGTAAATTTATTTGTGAACCAAACACTGGAAAATACTCTACACGTAAATTATTTGTTCCAAAATCATTTTACAATTACGTCAAAACAAACGGAGCCTTAATACAAATCAAATACGTAGAAAGCAAATTGTGTTAAGATTCTTTTGCTTTAATTTAAGAGGACTCTTTTCAAGTGTAAAAAATAATCATTCACAATTAATCACTTTCTAGTCCAGTTGACATCTCTTGGTCCTCCCCATGTGGGAGGCCAGGGTTTGAGCCCCGTCATGGCGTTTGGGATTCAGAACTATGTATAATTTCTGAAACCCACTGTGAACTAACCCCGCAAATATATACAATATTGACAAAACAAAATTAATCACTTGCTTAGAGTGAATTCGAAATTTTAAAAAAAAAATACATTCACTACTCCTGCAAATTAATCATTCAAAGCAAAGTGATTGAAGAATATTCTACGTGTTGGGATTTTAACACCCCTTTTAATATCAAGCTACGAGAAAATAAAGTAAGCAAACAAAAGGCGGAAGCACAAGAATACGAAGAGAGGATTCACTACAACCAAGGAGCAAGATTACAATGGAACCGGCTATACCCGTCACTCTAGAAATTAAAGGACTCTTGAATCCCAAACAAAGAGATACCGATCAAAAAATTTAACTCAAATTAATTAGAAATTGAAAAATATAAACCAAAAAATGAAGAAAAAAGAAAAAGAAAGTGCTAGTTTTAATCTATGTTTAGTACAAAATAAAACTCGACTTCCCACCTCCACTCCCCAAGAATCCTGACCAACTGAGCTCGCCCTAGTTGGTTTTTCTTTCCTACTTGATTACCATGTTTCTTAAGATGGTCAATTTTTTAATAAACTCTAAAAAATGAAAGATCGTGATTTTCAAAGTAAAACCCAAAAAGAGCACACAGAAGAGCTCAAGTTGACGAAAAGAGTACACAGAAGAGCTCAAGTTGACGACAGATCATCTCCAAAAAAGAAAATTGTCACGACAAGAGAACATCATATGGTACAGAATAAAAGAAGATGTACAAAAATAATTTCAATGCAGACTAACATAAACTAAAAGCTTGTTCGAGATTGAAACGACCCTGATTTTTGGTCAGTAAAAATTTCGTTAAAAATTTGAATTTTATTTTAATTACTTGGACTTCTTTTAAAATTCCTTTTTAATATCCAAAAATCCGTCGTTACTAAAATTCTAGACTTGTAAATTCGATTTCATCTCGCCTATCAATAAGGTCATTTTCTAAAGACAAGTGTCTAGCATATTGAGAAGTCGTAGAATCGTATTCCTTGACTAAAAATCCTACTTAGCAAGCCTAGTTAGCTTCTAACCAATTCATTGAGATAACCTAACTACCAATCTCAACCCTAGTTGAACCTTTTGAACCTTTTCAAACCCTAAAGGAACCCTTTGGACCAAAGTCATCCTTGACCTTTACCCATTGGACGATAAATGCTAGGGAAATCTTTATCCATTGGACAATAGGCTTTCTACCTAAGATATTCTATTAGATTTGACCAAAATACACTTATATAGTATTATATAAGCTTATATACACATGTTTGAAAGATGTATATAGAAAATCCCAATATTATACTTTACTCTTTGATCCATTGGTCCATAGAAGTTAGGGAAAATACCACCCATTGGTCCATAGCTTAGTCTTTCTACCTAGTACAAGATCTATTAGTTTAATAGATTCACCATGTGTTGAAATACTTATATATATATATATAGTACCTTCCATCTTTGACCCTTGGATAATAAAAGTTAGGGTAAATATTATTCATTGGATAATAAGCTAGTCTTTCTACCTAGTACTAGGACTTATTAGTTTAATTAGATATGCCATGTGCCTAATAGATTAAAGAAATGGATATGATATCTTGCCCTAGGATTCTTTGTACCCTAATACTATATTATAAAGGGAAACATGTGCCAAATAGACATTGTTTAATAGAGAATTTTGACCTAGAAGATCTAGTAGATCATATAGTACATATGTACTTATATTTGGTCATGCATATAAGTATATATATAATATACAAGGGAGAGAGAGAGGGAGAGAGAGAGAGAAAGAGAGATAGCCGAGAGAGGGAGAGGAGAGAGAGGCCGAGAGAGATGAGAGAGATAGGAGAGAGAGAGAGAGAGAAAGATATGTAGTACTTCCTTGGATAGTCTTCTACCAAATCCAATATATCTATATGTAAGTACATGTACTTTTGAAAGAAGAGAGATATGGTGGATATGAGATAGATTTAGGAGTACAAGATTGTCTTACAACAAATCCTATAATCTTCCTAGTCACCACCAACCCTTTGTCCTTCCATACTTAGATATATATATACATATGTACTTTGTACCAGAGAGGCCGAGAGAGAGAGAGAGGCCGAGAGAGTGAGAGAGGCCGGATGAGAGAGGGAGAGAGAGAGTGTGATGTGTGCAAGTGTACTCTTCCAAATCTAGTCCAATCATTGGCCAATCTTCATACATCATCTTGTACCACCAAATCTAGGGTTTTCTTACTCTTTCATATCTAAGGACAACCATATCTCAATTTCTTACTCTTTCAAGTACTAGACAAGACTAGAAACCCTTTAGAAAATTACTAAATCTTGTACAAACCTTCCTCCAATCTTCCAAGATCAAATCCAAGTACCAAATCCAATCTATCAAGCTTTCAATCCATTGAAAGATGAAAGAAATCCAAGATAGGAGAAAGAGAGAGAGAGAGAGAGAGAGATTTCGGGTAGAGAGAGAGAGAGAGAGAGGGGAGCCTTGGCCTATAAATAGCAAGTCATTCCAAGCTTAAACTCACACCTCCAAGCATTGCTCTCACTTCTCTCTAGAATTTCTAAGCCTTCTTTCTTCCAAAGTTCAAAGTTCTTCCTTGTTCTTGAAGTTCTTCCAAGAACTCATCCTAAGCCGCCACTAAACCACCACATGACCACCATTTCGATCCAAAAAATTTAGTAGTGTTAGTCAAGATCTAGTTTCGAGAGACCTTTCTCTTTCGAAGCTACCGGAAGTCTATCTTAGGAAATTACTCCATCCGATAGCCGACGTACCATCTATTCCTCGTAGTCGTCACTACCGCCAAGAAGAATGGTAGATTAATCTCTACTCATTTCCCTAAGTATAGATAATTGTATGATCATGTAGATTCTCTATATCGATAAGTATACGTAGAATTTCAATAAATGTATGTTGTTTTGAACTTTGAAAAGGAAGAATGAATTTTGAAAGAGGATGTCCGTAGCATAGCTTTAAGTATTCGTATTTTGATTTTTGAATGATTATGAGCATGTTTATGTGATTACTTGTCTACTTGTTGCTGATAAAGCATAAGTGGTTTACCACTCCAAAGGTGTCCGTCCATGTGGCACTATGCTTTACTTTGTGTGATTAAATGTTGAGCATGATGATGTGATAAAGTGAGCATGATATTTGATATAGAGTTGGATGATCTCGCTAGTTTAGTTTCAAGATTTCAATTAATGATTTATGATCATGTGCATGAAAAGTCCTACCGCGGAGTCTATGCATGATAACGAGACACGAGAATCAAGGAAAATAGAAACATGATGCCTAGGGTGTGGCTAATGAAAAGGTGTGTTTTCGGAAAAAGGAAAGTGTTTTAAAACCGCAATGTGGCCGGACTTGCCCATTGTGTGGTGTGCGTGTGTAAAAGAAAGATTTGTGACATCGGATAAAATATTTTTGAAACTACATTGTGGCCGTTTGCCCAATGGGAGTTGTGTGTGTGTTCGTTCCAATGGAAATCCGTGGTGACGGAACCATTGTGAGGTTGTGTGTGTTCCAATGGAAATCTGTGGTGGCGGAACCATTGTGAGGTTGTGTGTGTTCCAATGGGAATCCGTGGTGGCGGAACCATTGTGAGGCTGTGTGTGTTCCAATGGAAATCCGTGGTGGCGGAACCATTGTGAGGTTGTGTGTGTTCCCATGGGAACCCGGAGCGGCGGAACCATGGTGAGGTATGGCTTGGCTATCCGTGGAGAGGAGCCAATGCTTTTGTGTGCCAATGGGAACCCGGCGCGGCGGAACCATTGTGAGGATACTCGGGAACCCGGCGCGGCGGAACAGAGTTTGGGTGTGTTAAAATGGTTTTGGAAGTGTTAATGAAAAGTGAAATGGTGACACGGTCTACGAAACGCTGCGTAGGAGAAACTCTGATGACACGGACACTTACGCTAGTCGAGTAATGATTATGCATGTGTTGTTATTATTTGGATATATGTGTGCTATGTGACTTGCTATGTGTAAGTTAAGGGTCGGTGGGTATAAGATTATTCTGCTGAGCTCTCGTAGCTCATGGTGTTACCTTTGGTGACCCTGACATATTATATCGGTGGCGACGCTGGTATAATGTGTCAGACTTTGTAGATGATCAAGGTAAGCTGTACACCTTGGAGACCCTTGGAGCAGAAGAGCTGGCTAGGATGGAGGAGCATGCGGAGCTGTAGTTAGGAACCCTAGATTTTCCTTCCCTTTTTGTAATGAAGGCACTCTGATGGGAATTATGATGTAATAATGAGCCAAACTCTCTTTTAATATTCAATAAAATTGTCCATTTAACGTACCCAAAAATCAGGAGCGTTACAGAGATGCATATACTTTGCTCTCTTTTTTTACAGGCAAAAAGCTTATTCAAAAAAACTTGACAAATGTACATCAAGTTGGAGGAGAGGGGAGAAAAATCCAATCAAAGATTGGATGGGGAAAAAAAAAAAAAAAACACCTATTTGCCCAAGAAAACACCTAGCGGGCCAAGCCCGAAACACCTAAAAGGGCATAGCCCGTACAAACACATATGAGTCAAGCCCAACCCAAGAAGCCCAAAATCAAATCCTTGCCGTCTAAATAAGCTTCCATATACTGTTGCTATTGCGGCTATGATCAGTACATAGCTGCTGTAGAGTTTTGTAGTGTTTTCATATTTATCTATTATGCCATGGTATTTCATAAAAAAATAAAATAAACTAAAAGTTGAATACCCTGCAAATAGTAAGAAAATAACATATATATCTCAGTACAGGTTTATCATTTTTTCTTGTGGTCGTCTCCGAATTAAATAATAGTTTCTCTTAGATAAGGGATCTGTTCTCCTGAGATCTCATTATCATTATCCAAATCATTCATCTTACAAAATCGTTAAACACTACATTTGTTTGAAAATTAAGTTAATCAGAAACTTTTTAGCCATGTAATCTAGATAGATAATTCTAACAAATACATTTTCTGAATGAATGCATTGGCGCACTAGGAGAAACCTTTCTCCCGTTTCTCTCTGCCATAAACGATGCCGGGTAATGGGAGGAGGATTCCCGTTCCAACAAGGCAAGAAGGGAATAAATGCTTATGCAAAGCAACTTTCGGCTATCCATAAAGACAGGGTGCACCCAACGGCCAACCCCTTTATTGAGCATATGTGAACTTCACCTAAAGTTGGTAAATGCAAATTTTTTCAAGGAAAGTGATAATGCCAAAACTGTTTTTGCTAGTGCCAAAACTCCAGTGCATAAAAGTCTTGTACATTACAAATGGTACAAGCCTTTTGTGCACTAGAATTTTGGCACCAACAAAAATAGTTTTGGCATTATCATTTCCCTTTTTCCAAACCTTTATACCTAAAGAAGTAAGCATCAGGTATCGCGATCTTTTATTACATGCGACGTTGCCACGTAATACTCCCTACAAATAAAAACATCACCACCAACAATGTGAGTCATTTCTTGTCTCCTAACCAAAATGAAAAACCTGCAGCAAAAACTGTCGCAACGTAAATTGTTGGGAGCACCACATGACTCCAAGAACGCTGAATAATTACTCAGTCATCTTGTAGTTCAAAGACTAGAGGAAAGATTGTAGAAGGGTTCACATTCTCTCTTGTCCAAGTTTTAGATTGGATGGAACAACCCAAATCTAAACCATAGGTTGCTGCAAGTATTGGTTCTGATTTTGCTCAAAGACTCTTAGTAAATCAAAACCATTAATTGCAGTAACGGATGATGCAGATTGAGATTGTCCCGTCCAGTCCAACTTAAGGTTTGGAGATGATCCAATTCCTATCGTATAATATTTCTTTATCCAGTATTATGCTTCTAATTAGTACTCCCTCCGTCCCTTTATTACAGTCCAGTATTCCATTTTGGGCTGTCCTTTAATAAGTGTCCATTTTGTAAAGTTAGTGGGTAAAAGTTGATGAATTGTCTATTTTGTCCCTAAAAGTAGATTCCATTTTGAAAAGTTAGTGAGTAAAAGTGTAATGATGATGGGTAAGTAGGGAAAGTGGAGGAAAAAGTTGATGTGAAATGTATAATGATGATGTCTTTTTAATAAGTTGGAGTTACGAAGCAGGACATTTAAAAAGGGACGGAGGGAGTATTTGAAATAAACACATGAATAAGCCCATGAGATGATTTCACAAATCAAATAAAATATGTCACTCCACAAACTAGTGAGTATTGACTAGTGACTATCAAACAAACACTAGTTAATTTGCATTTTAAGCAAATAACAAAATCTAACACAAAGGAAATAAAAATGCAAAAAACACAGCTATTTCTTTCTTGTTAAGCAAGAAAAATGAGCAGAATATGAATGGAATCTTGTTAAGCAAGAAAAATGAGCAGAATATTAATGGAATCTCATTCACTCAGTTTTTTTTTTTTTTTTTTAAATCAAAGAAACCCAAAGAGAGAAATAAGAGTACTTTCCAACAATATTTACTCCAAATAAAGAAAATCAGAATCATGGAGCTTTTCCCGCTTCTTCTACTTCATTTCCCAACTTGAGAGTCCAGAGCTACATGCATTCCGGGTACCTAATACCTAATCTCGAGAGAGAAAGAGACCTCCCTCGGTGTCCAAGCAGAGCAAATTTGCAGCAGTTGCCCAGACTAAGATCAAATTCAGAACACATACTTTTCTATTCTTTTCTTTTGGAACAGAGGGCACATTCACTATTATCTCAACGAAAAGGAAACATAACCCTATTTTGCAGTCAATACCACAATCTCAAGTACAATATGAATATTCACCACAATGGAGCAATCTCGTATCTACAAATGAAATGGGTTAAAAAAAGGTGCAACAGTGGGGACACACAGCAATAATGACAACATCTCTAACATGGGTAACGCGTACTTTCCTAAATGTTCAGAGCCTCGTCCCAGCATCTTCAGCGAAAAGAGAGAACATAGGGCTTCATCAATTATTACCCACAATTTGAATGTAAAAACTGAGACCAATAACAGCAAAACAAGGGTTTCTTCAAAGTAGGGTTCATTCAGTGTCAGCTATTTCCAGGTTTGTTAGCTGAGGGAACCTTTGGAGAATAACTCGACATGTCTATGTCAATGAGCGTTGTTATGTCATGGGGAACAGAGTCAGAATTCGATACATCCATCAGTAATGAAGAGTTCATTGCCTCTGCGTTTTTGGAATCATTTGCTGGACCAGAATGTTGGGGAGTACTACTACCCGAAGAAGAGAGACTAGAAAGCTGTACCTCATCCAACTTGTTCGATACTGTGTGTTTGTTATTTCTAACTGTATCCATCTCCGAACCAGTTGGAACGAAGGTCCGTGACCGATACTTCTTTTGTCCCTCCTCACCATCGCTATTGTTGTTGTAAAGCACGTAGTCATGGTAAGTGGGAGCAAACTGCATGAAACAAAACAATTTATAATTACCAGGCAGTTGGTGAAATGCTGAAATAAGAAAATGATATATCCTGTAAAATAATTTGGATAAACAAGATGCTCCACCCTTTCTCATTTTAAAAGGTTGTGCCTCTTAAAGTGGTACTTGTGTAGTCTTCTGCTGATTGAGGTCCCATGAATATGACATCTTTCAAAGGAGACCCAATCACATATTCCCCTTCCACCATGCATCATGAAAATTTTAGGAGTGAGAAATCTTTTGACCACTTAATTTTAAAGTCAAACTTAGGCTTTGCCTTCTTGGCATCCTTAATTAAATCGCGGATACTAATTGGGTGGCCCCAGGGCCTTACACTCAAATTCGATTAGCCAACTTTAAGGTTTCTGGTGCAACAAGAAGCTGAAAGCTTTTGTTGTTTAGTGGTTATTTGGTCGGAGCAGTGGGAAGAGTGCTATTAGACCTCATTCAAGATTTCAGCATCTCCTCCCTTCAAGTATATTCCATTGTTGTTTTATTTCTAGATATTGGATCGATTTGTAGCTTAGACTTCAGAGGCTTTGATATATTTTATGCTAGGATATCGCTTACTTCTTGTCAGTTGCTCTTGTACCTCTTTTCCTTCTTTTAATAAAATTTATTTTTGTTGCCAATCAAGTATTTGTGTATATTTGTACATCCTTAAAGGAGCTCACGAGCAAAAAAGTAAGCCGCATCCATCCCTCTCACACCTCAGATATTTAGCTTATGTGCCTTTCAGGTAAAAATCAAGACAAGACAAGGTATTCCTCTGAAGATCCATTTTAAATCAATTTTTTGAAGTTAGCCTCTTAAAATTAAAATCAACTTTTTTATCGTAACTCTGGAGGAACGGGGATTCAATCACCTGGTGGACTGTGTCATGGTAGAAGTCATTTAGCTTCAAAGCATGTGCAAGGCTCCCAGTGAATCCACAAGAGCCTCCGATGTTGGCACCAGCGTACTCTTTGTATGGAAATGCATAAAGATGACCCACAGCTGCAATAAGCATCTCGACACAAATTATAAAGTTCTGGAACTCAGCAGCCTCCTCCGCATCCTTTATAAATCCAGACTTCGCAGCAAGAAATACAAGAACACCCTAACGAAGACAGAAAAGAGCATGAGAAGCATATTGGAAGTCCTACAAATAACACATGAATGAGGACAGATATCAGTTCTATGGAAAACAGCAATGCCAAAGGCATTGTGTGTTTACACTTTACACCATTGTCATCGTACGAAAAGGCAGGAAAGGAAAGAGACACCCAGAAATACAACTTAAAAGGTGAGAAAGAGTGAGGTTTATCTAAAATTTGCAGAGTTCTTGGCAATCTAACACCTAAATCATGCATCAGCTGATTCATTAGATAAGGTCCCATCACCTTGGTTGCAAATCGAGTTGACAGATATTCATATCATCAGATCTCTAACCAAATGCTGTCATCCCTACCCTTCTCCTGGATTACTAAGATGGGATCATCTGAGATGGATTAGCAAGGACATAAGTTCTCCAAAGTCATGTAGGGGAGAATTGAAAAAGAACATGAACAATATCTACACCAAGGGTCTCCACTAATGAGACAGCCACTGTCATAGGTTTAACGCTGCAAGCAGTGGGAAAATAAAGATTATCGACGGCAGATCCATGGTGGACGAGTGGTCATACTGGTGGCAGACATTGGTCGAGTTGGGATGAAAGGGTTTGCAAAGCTTAATAAAAGTTGGTCAAATGGGATCATTGTCTTTGATGTTGAGACAGATCTTGTATAGGTAATGGGTCTGGCTACTTAATATAATGGAACAACTAACTTAGTTGTTCCACGTGGACATCCATCGATGAATAGCTTCTGAAGAACACATGCAGATATTGTTCTTCAATAAACAAAATAAATGCAGGCCACGATGTCAACTTGATGTTAACAAAATTCTATTCACAGAAGCATATTTTACTGCTAAACTGGTGGTCAATTAGCCAAGGGTACCTCAATACCTCATAAATAAGAAAAAGTAGAGGACTAAAGATAATGAACGGCCCTTTCCAGAATAAGGATTCAGAAAGTGTAAAAATTCAATTCAGTTCTAACTTTATCAAAATTAGACAATAACCTACCTGCCAATAGGTCAGGAAAACAACTGATTTGATTATGATAAACTTCGGAACTGGATTGAAGGGCTGAAGCAAATCTCTGCATGCGACATAAAATAAGGCCAGTGCATAGAGAGCCATCGAGTACGATAAGGTATAGATGATTGTGAGATAAAGGAATGACTGGTCCGCACTGAAATTTCCGTCGTGATATTTCCCTTTCCAATAAAGTATGAACGTCACCGCGACTAAAATGGGCTTGAGTATCACAAACTGTAAACAACCTTGCTTACATCTCCGGATAAAACGCCTGCATAGCTTTTTTAGTTTCAGAAAAGTAATTCATTAAACATGAACCAAGATTTCAAATGTGGGATCAATAGTATCAGAGGAAAATAGCCTCACAATTGCCTCAGAGTGGTAAATAATATGCACCATCAAAATTTTGGAGTAGGGACGGTGCACATAAGGAAGTGACCGAAAAGAATAACAAACATGTAATTCCATTCAAATAACCCCAACTTCATGATGATTATCAAAGCTAAGCAGAGAGCATAAGGAGGTCATCGAAAAGAATAAACAAGCTTATAATTTCAACCAAAAAAATCCAACCCAGTATAATGATATGATGATTCATTACAACATCCATTGCAGTCATTTTCAAAAGTCTTAACTAACTCAAATAACTGGTTTCCCTTATCACATGGATTAAAAGCACTCGGAAGTACACAGCTGATTGATTTAGAAATTACTCACCCATCTAATGGAATGGGAGGAAAGCAGCACGTCATCAGACAACAACTTGGCTTCAGAACTCGACCACTTAAGCTTAAGACAACAGCTCCTGGGCCGCCCACCCATGCCAGGCACAATGATAAGAAATTATAAATGACCCACGCTTCATATCTGAAACCATGGAAAGACAAACTTTTACTTTCAGCCCTTTCTTAAAGGAAATAAACCAATTCAACACCACCTATCAGACAATCGTCTTGTTCTTTTCTAGAAGCAACACGAGAATAATTGATAGCACACAAAAGAAAACAAAGTCATGTTAGGGGGACAACAAGGCCACCAAGACAAATAAACGAAAAGGAGAGAACCAAGAACTTAATCCCCAAATGGCTCCTCAATGACGGAGCCCAGACCCAGACAATTTATGAAAGACAAACCAATGGAAAGCAACCAAATCAGGCTAATTCTCAGTTCTTTCCACATAACTGTTTTACCACTTCCAATTAATTCATGAGGTTTTACCTCTAGTGAAAAGCAGACTAACAGAAATCGACCATAAGACAGAAAACAATAGTAAAGACGAGAAGCAGAAGTGTTAAAGAGTACAGACAACGTGACAAGTTAAGTGCACAAACAAGAATTAATTACGAAAAAAGAACTCTTACATTTCCCGAATGGAATTGAAATAGATTGAACTCTCATTTAGGAGGAGCGACAAGAAGGACATCAATGCATAAACCTGTCAAGGTGAAGATTATATTTTATGGTAAGAGAAACACAAAGTTAAAAGAGGATACTAGATGAACTCGGAATATCACAGTAATACCTTGAGGGGAAAAAAAAGGTAAAATAATTTCATGTGAGAACAAAGTCAAAGATTCAAAAGACAGATGCTAAAAGAGAGCAAAATGTGACCTTAAGAAAGGAAGAAATAGTGTATTGGAAAAAGCATTCTAGCTGCAATCAAATGCACAAGTCCACATTGGAAGTTTCGAACAAAGGAACCAATACGATATAATACCCAGTCACTTTTTTACTCGAGTAACCACAAACATTTCTTCAATAATCCTTCCCACTAGGCACAACAAAAGCATATGCAATTCAGATGAATCTACATTTCATAGCAAATAATCCAGTCTGAAGTAACCCAGAATCAATACCGCAAGTCAATACATACTTGATCTAGTTAGAAACGTGATGGAGAAGAAAAAGGAATGCAGAAGGTACTTAACATTCTAACATGACACAATGTGCGAGAATCAACCCGCAAGACTTCATGGAATCACCCAGGAAACCATCCTCAAGTGCAAAACGAACTTCCCCATAAGCTGATTATAGAAGAGTATCCAAATAAATTCTCAAGAATGCATTAGCTTAGACACTTGTTTAGGACTTAACCACATCATACGATAGGGAAGACTATTTAAAGTCAACAAAGTGAAAGGGCCATGTTTTCCCTATGCAACGGTGCACTATCTCCAAATGGTTTAACTACGGCCTTCTTTCAAAAGTATGGGGATTCTGTTAAAAGTGATCAAGTGGGAATATGATTAGATTATGCTCTTCAAAGTCTTCAACAGATTACCAATTCCCCATGTAATAGTTATTTCCTAAAAAATTTATAGTTCTCCCCCAGGACAAAACCTTCAATTATTCAAGGAATATCAGAGAAAGAAGAAAAATCATTTGTGCATTAGTACGGTTACACCAATAATATGTTGACAATGTATAAAAGGAGAAAAGAAATAAATAGAACCAGGGCAGCAATTAGGTGGGACCTAAAGAAGGAACATATGTTACAACTTTATAAACCCCATTACTATGAACTCATTCTAGTAGCTTGGACCCATAAAATAAGTTGAACCATAAGAAGACTCATGCACAGCCACAAATGACCCGATTTACTCATGAAACAGCAATTGTTTATCTCTATGATTGGATAGATGGCTCACCCTTGTACTTTCCCTTTTGTAATCAGACTCCTTTTAATTTAATGAATGTCTAAAGTATTCCGCAATTTACTCAAATTCATTTAATTAACGTTTCTGAAAATCGGGGTGTTACAACTTGCGCTACATGGGGATCTATGGCATTGTATTCTCTTGCTCTTCCAACAACCCAAAAGGAGAATACAGGCAAGGCAGGGAGAAAAGAGATGATCCCAAACAAAACAAGGTCGGTCTTGGGGTGGTTTTTGTCACACCAGATGATGCCGTCCAATTTTTTACCAGTCGGAAAGGACGGACTAAGATAAGGGATGCTAGTACCATAGCTATCTGCTCTCTTCTTTATGATGTGGGACTCTCTAGTCCTTTCTTTGTCTTTGCTTTCCTCTTTCCTGATGTGCATATTGAGACTGAGCTTCATTTCATGTCTTCGCCAACGATAACAATAATAGCGTTTCACCACTCAGTCCGCATTGTTGTCATATCGACGAAACAGGTATCTGGACCACCTTACACACACCTTGACTATCGTGGGTAATGACCAAACAAACCCCTAGTGGCCCCTGTCCCCCTACTCATGAACAATACTAACAAGCCAAATTAGTTCTTATGCTTGGTTTCAACCACCACAAAAAAAAAAAAAAAAAAGAAAGAAAGAAAGAAAGAAAGAAAAAAAGCTTCATATTGGAAGTAAAAATGCACTATTGTTATCATTGACCTTGCTTGGCTAACAAGTCAAATAAAACTAGCAAACTCAACTCAAATGGACTTGTAAACTAGCAAAGGCATATTAGTCCTGGAAGTAGGCTTTTTAGGCTCTGTTTGCCCGAGGTTTAAGGCTAGCTTTTTGCTTTTTGGCAATTTGGCCAAGTCACAAAGAAAAAAGAAAAAAAACTACTCCATATGGTTCAAGGCCTTTTAGCTGGTTTTTCAATGGTTGTGTTTCGTTTTTTGTGCTTTCAGTCAGATTTGTACCCTGACCTAAATGCTCCAGTTTGCTTTTTGGGTTTTCGGACTCAAAAAGTTGGTAATCACATGTTAGACATGTAGGAGACATTGGAACACATTTGATGAAGTGATTACTGAGGCGGTCTACAGAGAGAGTGAGAAGAGCGTGAGTGCAAAGATGGAGGAAGCCTTTGTATTGTAGAGGCAAGCATATGGAAGCCAGCTGAAGGGCACATGCCAATAGGGGACACCGTAAGTATGAAGGGCAGGTGGCTTCCCCTACGAGTCTGAGAAACAGGTCCATTAATTGGAAAAAAATGGAGAAGTGTGCCATACATTCACACCATCCTTATGTGAAGCTCAACTAGTTTTTCCACTCCCAGTCTTCCACCATGGAACATGCCATAATTCGAACAAGAAAACAAAGACAAAACATATGGATGCATAAATTGACATATCTCAAAAATATTTTCTCACTTGAAACACCAAGCACAAATAATAACTTGGACAAAATATGCAACTAAAGAGATGGAGAAATGCTATTTCAGCAATGTAGAGAAACAAGAGCCAAGAGCGCACACTCTGGTTATTTCTCAAACCTCAAAGTCTAAAAACCAATCTTTAAAAGCAAATCAATGGGAGAAAAAACTGTCATCCTCTTCCAATGAAACTCACGGTCATTATTTTACAGCCAAGAAAAGCAAATCACTCAATAGTTCAGTGGCGATTGCACGATATAATGACAGCGGTCAATTGACAACAACGAACTGAAAGAAAAGACTAAAATCAGTGAACTGGACTTTTTGCTTCAAACTACGTGTTTTTTCAGAAAAGACTGTTTACTTTGTTACATAACTCAAAAGAGATATTGAGCTTGTACCAATGATTTCAAGGTACAGCAACTCATCAAGGGTAGTAGTTCTTGTAACTACATCTTTTGGTTGGAAGTTTGTTTTGCTAATGCCTAACCAGACAAAATTTCCTGCAGCCGCCATTTTAGCAGCTGCACATCCAATAAATTGTCCCCTAGACAATCTGAATCTAACTGCCAAAACTCATCATATAAAAGTTGTTAATGAAACTAACATGATCTCATTTTTTCACGATTTGGATGCCATCTCAAATTAGTTAACTATCCTGACTTTGTTTTATAAACCTTTTCCACTAAAATAAAGCTCCCAAAGACATCTAAGTTCTTCAAGCATAAAATCAGTCCTAATTTGTCCTCCCCCTCCTCTATGTTGTGGGAGATCTATAATTCCCATGTTTAATAGTCCGACCTCTATTTCTCATTACCATAACTCGACCTCATTAACCGCCTTGTCACACGTTTCAGCATGTAAAGAGATCTTTCAGCTTACCGTATGACGGAATTATGTTTGCCAGAAAACATGGATCTTTAATTATTTTATTTCAAGTGGATTGCTAGAAACAGAGACAAAATACACAAAGCTAAGAGCCTAGGACCCATATTTCCCGACATGGAGGGAAGCACTTGGCTTATGTCACCTGTGTCACAAATCAAAGCATATTCTACATAGACAAATGTCTTTTGACTCTTTTCAACAATTTTCTGAAAAGGTACCCCCTGATATATTATTGCATTCTGACTATCTTTCATACTTACATTAAACCTTTGAAAAATAAGTCTACCATAAGGTTTTTTACCTATATTATAACGTTCTTTTAGGTCTTACATTCATGCATTAAACTTGGTTCACGGTTACAAGAATGGAATTTGAATTTCCCTTTTGATTTGTATCTCGATTTCGCAACTACTGCAAGTATGAGTTACAATAAAACAGACTCAAGTGGTCAAAGAAACTTGTCAATGGACACTTTCCTGCATATTGCATTCAATTCTCTCTCCAGTATCCATGACACATCAATAATTGCATAAGGGTCAACATAAAATCTTCCAAAGGCAAATCCAGACCTCAATTAAAGCCTTAACGAACTATGTAATAGAACATACATGTAGAAAAAGCTACAAAGAAAGAAGTGTTTAAAACTCACAGGGACCATGAAAATAATTCTGACAATATATCTCTGATAAGTGGGTTCAGTATAGTTTAACAGGTGCCTGTAAATGTGTAGAAGAGCTAAAGCAACGGCCCCGACTGTGCAAGGTAATGCAACAAGTATATAATATATCGGCGCCATTTGCTCCCAATACCCTCAAGTCTACAACTTCATTTACTGAATACCAGCTTCTTTTTTTCCTTTATGGGCTCTGAACAACAACTTATTGTCCTTTACGGGCACTGAAATACATAATAACAAAACAAGACAAGTTAATTGAGGAGCATATGGACATCCAGTGTTTTGTATAAAATCAGAAAACATGTGGAGCAAAGACAATGTTACCTCTTTCAGGCTTCAGTGTTGTTCCATGTGTCGTTATTTGGCAAACAATTGCAACTTTGTATTGAAAAAATAACCTTGAAAGGGGTCCGAAAATTTGTAAACCCTAGGCCCTAATTGCTATCGCCTGAAACCAAGAAAAGTGAACTGTTAGCCTCCAGAGATAGTTAAATGATTGATCCTAAACTTCGGTTAGCGAAGAGAAAAGTTCTAAAACGGGATTGGATATCAACGCCACACACAGTAACATACAATTAACAAAGATGAGATTGACATACAAGAAACGAAGCTAAGAATGACGCCTAAAGCAAGAAGACGCTTATTTGTGTAATGCGCTACAAATCTAGCATTGAATTGTATAAGAATAGATGGCAAAAACTGTTAAGAAACATAATACCTAAACAAAACAAGTAAATGAAGAGCAAACAGAAACAAGGCTTACAGAAGTATTGAAACACTCTTAACGGCCCACTTTGCATACCCACAAATAGACAACAGATGGATCAAGGGCAATGTTTTAGCACTCTCAGGCTTCACTACTGTTCTTCTTGGCTCTAATTGTGAAACTCTTGCAACAATACATTGAATATCACGCTCAAATCTTAGAAAGGTCCGAAAATCATATGCCCTAATCCTCAAAATTGCTATGGCCTAGTACCCAGAAGAGAGAGAGAGAGAGAGATCCTAAAAGGTGGGTTTGAATGTAGACGCCAGCCCTCTGGAGGGAGGGATTTCATGAGAAAATAAAAGAAAGGGTTATGGTTTCTTGCCAAATCACTCGTTGGGATTGAGTATTTTTTTTCATAATTTTTCATAATGATTTGGATTGAGCATTTTGGTGAGAACTGGTGAGAAAAGTGAAAAAAAATCTTTTATTGGCCCTTCCTCTTTATACAGTCAAAGAAAGGTCCGGAAATCGTAAACCCTAGTCCTCACAATTGATATTGCCAAGTACCCAGAAAAAGAGGGGGGGAAAAAAGCTGTTCATGAACAAATAATATCCAGGAAAAAAAAAAAGTGAAATACCCTAGAAAGTGGGTTTGAATGTAGGTTCCAAAACAAATAGCACGCAATAACAAATCCTCATATAGGTATCTTCGTACAATATACCCGTTAAATTGAAACTACATAGCTTTGAATTGGATACAAGTAGATGGAGAACCTTGTTTGAATAGAGGCTGACCTTTTTATCTCTCAATGGGATCGTGGGAGGGAAATCGGAGGAAGCAGTGACTGTGTATTGTGGATAATGAAGGCAGATCCAGTTTCCAAAGGGTTCCTATTCGATTGGCAATTTGCAGCAGAAGAGAAAGCTTGTACGCGGTGTATTAATTAATATAATATTTGATACAATAATGGCGGCTTTCACTTTCAGTCTACGCTGTGACCCGGAAGAACAAACGGAGAGAGAACAAGGCGAGCCCAATTTGCCAGCGTAGGAGGATAAAACTAGAAAATGATTTTCACCCCTTTTTTTTTTTTTTAGGAAATTAACTTCTACACTCCCCTTCTTATCACACACACTCTTCTTCTTTTTTGTCTTTATTTGGTATAAAAAAGTGAACTTATAAAAGGGTAAAAAGGTAAATTCATATGAATAAGGACAAAAAAAGAGTGCATATGGTAAAAAGAGGAGTGTAGAAGTCAATTCCCTTTTTTTATTCTATAATAATAATAATAATACTCTATTTTTTGTCTTTTTAATGAAACTTTTGAATGCATTTTTTATTAAAAAACAAAAAAAAAATGTGAAAATTATTTTCTTAAAAGATTCAATAAACCCCGAATTTCCAACTTAACCCACTTTTTTACTTTTACCTAATTTCTAAATGCGACTCAAAAAAAAGAGTCCCAACATATGCTGCCGAGTTATAACCCACTAGAGGCCCAGACACACGCGATGCGTGTATAAGTTGGATTTTCACAACATTTTTGTGAAAATACTGTGTTGTGAAAATTTTCACAAATGTTGTGAAAATTCGACTTGCACACGCATTTTTCACAACATTTTCACAACATTATTGTTTGATCAAATTTTCACAAATGTTGTGAAAATTCGACTTGCACTCGCATCGCGTGTGCTTCGGCCTCTAGTATTAACCTATTGTGATAGATAAACAACAATTAAATTCTCAAAAAATCAATCGAATTGTTATATATTGTAGTAACAATTACATGTATATACATATCTAAAATTTGAGCTTTTTTCTTCACAAAAATGGTCCCTCTAGCTCTCTCTTTCTCATGTCAAGCGCTATTTGACAATTTTTTTCTATGAAACTAACTGGTAAAGTTGAATTGTTAAATAGACGGAGCAGTTGAAGGAAAAAGGGGTGTATTGAGGACATCTGGTTCTGTAACGATCCGAAATTTCGGCCATTTTTTTTTTGTGGATAAAATTAAATATTTAATTATACTTCTTCTACTTAATTATCAATTTATCATTCTTTATTAGGCTGTGTTCCACAAAAGGATTAAGAACTTATTTTTTGTTCAATAATAAGGTGTGTTCCACAAAATAAGAACTTATTTTTTGTTCACCCTTAGGTAGTATGGCCGGCGGGAGGGAAATCGGTCCGGCGGCCGCGCTGGGCCGTCTCCGGCCACCGGACGGCCGATCCGAGCCGTCCAAAAATTCTAAAAATTAAAACCAAGGGGGCTAACGCGGGAATCAACGTCATCCGAGGTGTGTAGGGTGCTTGATCTGAGCACCCCTTTTCCGTGTACATATGATCTGGCCCAGCGCGGCCGCCGGACCGATTTCCCTCCGCCAGCCCCCATATTGGTAAAAACAGTCTTCTTTTTGTAAAGGCAACTTTAAGCTCAAAAATAATGTGTTTACGCAAATAATTTTCCTACCACTATGTATCTTATTTGATAGATCTCATTGAGATCTTTAATACGGTGCAAAAAAAAAAAAATTCATTTATGTTATATTTGAGTTTGAAAATGTGGAAAGAACTTTTTAGTTGGGAAAAATAAGAAGGTTGGATTATTTTTGAATAAGAAGTAGGGGAATAAGTACTTATTTTTTAAGAAGGTTTGCGGAACGGGACCTTAAACTAAAGTGATTGTCTTATTATAATTTAAACTCTTGCACTAAAAATTTCAATGAAAATGTGCATATGTGTGCCGTGAGTAGGGGTGTAAACGAGCCGAGTCGAGCCGAGCTTCAGCGAGCTCGAGCTCGGCTCGTTTACTTAACGAGCCAAATACTCGAGCTCGAGCCTTAACGAGCCGAGCTTAGTAATTTACTAAACGAGCCTCTCTTAATCGAGCCGAGCCTCCTTTAACGAGCCGAGTTTTTGTCAAACGAGCCGAGCTCGGCTCGGCTCGTTTAGTAAACGAGCCGGATACTCGAGCTCGAGCTCGGCTCATTTACTAAACGAGCCTTAACGAGCCGAGCCGAGCCGAGCCTTAACGAGCCGAGCCAAGCCGAGCTCACGAGTAGCTTGGCTCACTTACAGCCCTAGCCGTGAGTGTACAAGAAGGAGGAGATGAAGATTTAGTACTCTTGATACCCATTAGTTGCACCATGTACTACCCTTAGCCTTTAGCTCAACAAAAAAAAACAGAGAATTCCATAGATACATGAAGATGGAGAGTACAGGAGATCCCATGAATTGGGGGCCAAGTAATTAATTGTGGAAGAGTGTGTGTGTGTCTGCCGAGAGGAGGGAGAGAGAGAAGGTTGGGTTTTCTATCCAAAACCTCATCACATGTCTATGTCATCCTATCCTATTGTTCTAGCCTTGCAAGTCTACTGGTAAGAAAATGAGTAGAAACAGAATTTATCCAATCATTATTATCATCCTACACTACCCTAAGTTCTAGCTATCATGTACCCATGAGCCTAGAAGTGTGGTGGGCAAGAAAATGAGAGAGAGAGAGAGAGGGAGAAATAGCCGAGAGGAGAGAGAGGAGTTTGGATCAGTACTCTACACTCAACCTCATCACATGCACTCTATATTATCCTATGTAGTAGTAGACTGCCTATGTGAGAGAGAGAGAGAGAGAGAGAGATTGTGTGCTGAGCAAGAATGGGTTTGGATCTATGATCATTAATGTTCACATGGGATTATCTTGTCACATGGCATGGCCCCACCTTCCTTTTCTTTTGGCCCAAGCTTGAGCCGTTTATGAGGGGAGAGAGAGAAGTATCCAAATACCTATAAATACCTCCATGCATTCTCATTTCAGAAAACCTCCACACTTCACATCTCCACTTCCCTAGCTTGTTGAGAAATTTTGAGAGAAAAGACAGCGAGAGAGAGTGAGTCCAGCTGGGGAGAAATAAAAAAAAATTATTAGTTTCCTAGCACAACCACATCTCCACTGTTCGATCTTAATTAGTTCCTCGCTGCAAGAATTTTAGAAGTTATTTTCGATTCTAGGAAAAGAAATTTGATTTATTTTTCTTCCGAATCGAACCCGACGAGCCGTCACTCTGTCCGCCCACCCATACCGACGTACCGTACCCGACTACCGCCAAGAAGAACGGTAGAAACCTTCTTCCTACTTACCTAAGTATAATGTACTGATTATATTTATTGGGTGAACGAAAATTGAATTTAGTTATAAGTTTCGCATGTAAAGAAAAATTATAAAATGCGATGACCTGGGGCAATTGTAAAATGGCATATCGATACTACTGAGAGATGAACAAATGATTTTAAAGCTACAGGAGAGTTGCTAGAGTTAAACTAGTAATTTACGTTTATTAAATCGCATGCCTAAGTACTGCTAAATTATCAGAGAAAGTAATTTATCAAGTGGTGTTAACATTGTTAAATATTCGCATGTGGTAATATTATCGGGTTGAATGGTTAAATATAGTTTTGTCGTTATTACCGTGGTACCATTTAAGTTAGATTAAAACGAAAGTGTAGAAATGCATGAACAAGGATTTTGCATGATTTTAGCAAGCTTTGAAAAAAATAATGTGAACGCAAGAAAATGATGCATGTTCACGAGCACAAGAAACGAGAAATGGTTGACGAGAATAAATGAGAAATTGAAATGTGAAAAGATTAATTGTGTGAGCATGAGAGCCCGATGGAATCTGAAAGAATGGTTAGCGGAATCATGGCTCGGGTGTGCGTGTGTGAGCATGAGAGCCCGATGGAATCTGAAATGGTTAGCGGAATCATGGCTCGGGTGTGTGTGACCTAGGAGCCCGATGGAATCTGAAATGATGGTTAGCGGAACTAGTGTCGTGTGAAAATGGTGAAAGAGCCAATGAAATGAATAAGACTGAGAGCCCGATGGAATCTGAAAGAGACGGTTAGCGGAATCAGTGTTTTTGGGCGGAAAATCTGAGTTTAGCTTGGGAGCCCGATGGAATCTGAAAGACGGTTAGCGGAACCAATGCTCGAATAAATAAAGTAGAAAGTGAAATCGATATTGATAAAATGATGACACGAATACGATACGCTGCGTTGACTCTGAAAAGACATTGACACTTTTGTTGAATTGTTATTTATATGTTGAACCGTTAAATCTCTGAGTTTTACTTTGCAAAGTTATATACTATTTTTGCTAAATTATGGAACATAGGGGTAGGAGTTAGCTACTGAGCTTAAAAACTCACGGTGTTACTTTTGTGACCCTGGCATATTATGCCAGACCTAGGTGACGAACAAGAAAAGTTTTAGCACTCAGAGGAGTTCAGAGCTGAGTAGGATATCAAGGAAGAAGCCAGACATCAAGTAGAATAGATTTGCCGTAGTACTCTTTCCCTTTGATTAGAATAATTGTATTTGAAACTCGAACTTAATTATTGTAATGACTCAATTATCGATTTTATTTTAAATAAATGTTGAATCGAATTTGTGTTTATTTTAATTAACGTTCCCAAAAATCGGGGCATTACAGGTTCAATCAAACAATTGTCAAAATTCGACCTGCACACATTGTGTGTGCTCGGCCTCTAGTCTGTTTTGTGCATGCCCAGTCGACACGTGAAAGAAAAAATACAATACCAAACAAAATTATACAGAGTTTTAAATCCCAATTAATTAGGATCTGTCTCTCTCTTTATAAACTCAATACTATTTCAGTATGATTCCAAACCATCACCCTAAAATGCTACTGCTAAGTAATAAACTCTAAATCCAAAAAATATAAGTGACAGAGAGAACATAAAGGTAGTTTCAATTCTCACTTACAATTCATAAAATGGCAAACCAAATATAAATATGTGTCTACGGGAAAGAGTAAACTGAAAAAATAAGTAAATACGTTAAAGGATTACATTAAATGAGAGGACATTTGCAACTTACCAATTGCAGTTGATAGGGTATGCAATTGACAACTACCAATAGCTGTTTGGAAACTGGGATCTGGAAATGGAGGTTTTTCAAATGATGCACTTTTAGGAAAAGTGAAAATTTGGTCTACAAAATATAATGGAAGATGAAGAGTTCGTGAAGTGAAGTGAGAAAAGAGAGAGTTAGTGGGAGTGGATTTTGGTAACTGCTTTGGGTAGTTACTTTTGTTAAAATGGCAATTTAATCCTAACAATTAATTTCTCTCTCTTTATCGTGTGTAATATTGGGGTTCTTTTCAAGGTAATTGTGGAAAACAAAAAGCATGACAGGGTTTCAAAGGAGGGAGATACCAAAATGGTGCTCTCCCTTTATATATTAGAAAAGATTTTCATTTTCCGGAATACCCTTTATCAAAAAGGTAACAGCTCAGTGGGCATTCCTCCGTGGACTTGACGCTCTGAAAAAGGCGATTCTTTGTCAGGGTTTGATTGCAAAAAGTGGGCCTCTCCGTCCTTTACACCTGCTTTTTCATTTACGTCAACATCACATGCCTATTGTGAGTTGATGTAAAGCAATTTCATTAAAATTGACAAAAGTAACCCTGTCTCCTTTACAAATTTATAAAACTAACCCATCCAAGTCACAGCTCTTTCCCAGCGGAGCTCTTTCCAGCATGACCAATACTTCAGAAATGATATCTAAACAGATGAATCATGCAAAGATTGAGACATGGGGTCCACTACGGGTTTCACATAAATAATCTGAGCCTTTCATTAAATTTAAAACATTTTTTCAATGGCCCCTGCAAAAAATCAGTTCAATCCAATACTTAGAAGTACTCAATCTAGTCATCTAACTTTTCATTTTGGTTTGAACCTGAACGAAAAGTTAGATGATTAGATCAAATACTTTTAAGTATCGGATTGAGCTGGTTTTGTGCGTGGACCCTTAAAAAAATATTCTAAATTTAATGAATGGCTCGGATCATTTGTGTGGGACCTATAGTGGTTCCCATATCTTGATCCGTGCACAATCGATCTGTGCACTATTCATATGTGTGAATAACACGTCTCCCAATACTTTTGTCTTTGAATTTTTTCAAGCACGACCATTTTTTTTTAGTTGTTTCTTTTGCTCAATACCCCAATTTTTAATATAAAAAAACATGGACCAAATTTAATAAAAAGCTGAATCAAAAAAGTAAAAATCATGACTTTAACCCACATATTTTTTAAAATATTCAAGATAAAGCCCAAAAAGCCAAATTTATCTTGGATATTTTAAAAAATATTCAGGTAGAAATTATAATTTTTTACCTTTTCGATTTATCTTGACGAGACGAATCAGAAAACCAAAAAAAGTGAGGTCAAAACTAACAAACGGAAAAAAATTTGACTAAGGACAAAATAAGAAAAAATGCAAAAATCTTAATGGAACTCCACCTGTAGTTGAGTTTTAAAAAAAATTTACTATAATTTATGTATTCTCATCATCAACAGATAAAATAAATTGTTAAAGAAAAGCTGTTAACTGAAAAAAGAAAAGGTACAAGGACAAACTTGGTTTATGAGAAGTAATTGAATGACATTGAATGTCATGCTGGCAATGACAATGTACTAATCTAGAAGGTGGCCTTCCCGAGAGAATCAAACAATAAAGTATTGATTGCACGGATTTTCAAGCAATGCCCAGTGGGAAGAAACTAGCAGAACCCATACTTAAAATAGAGAAAATAAATTCTAAAATTTTGATACACCTCAATGCTAGTTCCAATAACAAATTAACATGATTAATATAAAATGGACTCCAGATTTTGTTGAAATACCTAAAAAAGTTCATTCTTTTTTTTTTCTTTTTTTTTATTTTATCAAAACAAAAAAATACACCAGTATTTGTGTATCGGCCCAGATTTTGTGTAAGCGATATGTCTAATATCGATTGGTACGAAACATCAATGTATGTGTATTGTTATACGGTATCGGGCGGGATCGGATGACAACACTGATTCAAAATGCTTTTTTGATAGGGTTCTGCTAGTTTCTTCCCACTGGGCATTGAACAATACACATACATTGATGTTTCGTACCAATCGATATTAGACATATCGCTTACACAAAATCTGGGCCGATACACAAATACTGGTGTATTTTTTTGTTTTGATAAAATAAAAAAAAAGAAAAAAAAAGAATGAACTTTTTTAGGTATTTCAACAAAATCTGGAGTCCATTTTATATTAATCATGTTAATTTGTTATTGGAACTAGCATTGAGGTGTATCAAAATTTTAGAATTTATTTTCTCTATTTTAAGTATTGCAATGATAGATAAGTTTATTAAACATATCTAAAAATGTATATTGCGATATATCTGAAGCGGTACGAAGATAAAAACCGATACTTGTACACACCGTCCTGATAGAGAAAATAGTATGCCAGCCGGTACGGAATTGATAAGTTTATTTTGAATTGATAAGTGTGTTTTTGGATATCATGTGATGTGTCACCACTATATTGACTATTGATAGAGGTTATCTAAAATGTGGTTACTAGAGATGGTCATCATACCAAAAATAGTGAGAGTTGATACCCACACACTTTAGGTAGACAGGGGTAAGTTTTCGAGGCTATGTGTGAAGCATTGCTCTGATGAATTTTCTCTTTCTCGCTTCCCTCTTCCCCTCCTCCCCTCCCTCTCTCATCGTTATTATCCCTCTCAAATTTTCTACCTCCCCCTCGTCACTCTTTCCTCTCCACTATCTCCCTCTCATTCCTCCCATCACCGCCATTGTCCAGCAGGGCGCCCACCAACTCCGCCACCACCACCACCACAACCACCACCACTCTTCGATAATAAATCGAACCCCAAGCGTAAGCTCCAAGAAGCTGAGCTCTCTGTTGGTTGGCAATTCCATTGACAAATCACACATTCCTATGTATGTCGTACTTTATTGAGTCTGTAATTTTATTCTTAATTCTCTAAGCTAGTGAGTTTGTATAAGATTAGAGTAGAAGAAGTCATCATTTGTAATTGAGAGTGAGCAAATCGAACAAACAAAGGAAGATGGCAACATAAATCGGATCAATCGAGTGTCAAGCAAATCAATCACATTCAAGCCAATCGATCGGATTATCAATTAGGCAATAGTGGAATGACTAGGAATCAATCGGACAAAAGTCGATCGATCGGGTAATCGATCAAAGCCAATTGACCTAAAATCGACCTATCAGGACAAAATCGATTGATCAAATTTTGCGTGTATAAAGTCTGTTCCTAACTTCCCCTCTGACTAGCGAAAGAAAGGTTTTTCGTTGGATTGTCCAGACTTAGAATCGAAGGGCTAAGCCTGGCCTACTGTAAGGACCCATATTTTCGAAAGTTATTTAAAAGTTATATAAATGTTAGAAATTGAGGAAAATGTAAATTTTGTTGAGTTTATAAGATTTGGGGTCAATGTGATAGAATTGCTACTTGAGGGAGTGCAAGTATGATTTGTGTATGTGCTAGTATATATAAGAGTGTGTGTGTGTAGGAGAATATAATTCCATCTCCTTTCTCTCTCTAACTCACGTCTCTCTCTCCCTCTCTCTCTCTCTCTCTCTCTCTCTCTCTCTCTCTCTCGTGCTCCACAGAGCTCAAAACTCAACCTCCAACCTCAAAACCCACATATTCCGACCTTCAATCCATCTCCTCCACAGGATACGAGCCTTGGATCGCGTGGGTTCGAGCTTGAAGTTATTCTTGGTGGATTTCGAAGTTTGGGAGGCTAGGGCTTGAATCTATCTCTTTAGGTTTCACTCTCTAAACTTGAGGTAGGGATTTCTTGCTTATTCTATGTATTTATGAGTTGATTTTATGCTCCAATCGTGCCTTGATTCGAGGTTTGTTGTTTGGGTTTGTTCTTGAAAATCTTTAGAAAAAGCGTTGGGGGAACAACCCCCCCTGTTTGAGGGATCGATCCCTTTGCTCACTGGATTTGTCTAGGGATCAATCCCCCTGTTTTGGGGGATCAATCCCTCTGCTCACTGGACATATTTTGATGTTTGATTGTCGTTTGATTGTTTTGATCCCCAATCACTTCTAACACCATTGGAACACCTCCAAACCATTTTTAAACTTGATTGTTCGTACCTTAAGTGATTGTTTGATCAATCTATCTCCTTTGACTCTTGTTGTACAAAAGGAACGTGTCAAATCCTATAAGTATGGTATCGTCTATGTCTTAGAATGAGTATGTGGACATTGTGGCATGATATGATGAACGATATAGATATGTTAGGTACTATGACATGATGTGGTGATTGGTGAATTGGAAAATGTACCGTAGAGTGGTTTCGAATATCGTAGACTATAAGGTATATCGTGGGAAGCATAGTTGGTCGATAGGGGCTTGCCTAATGGTCCGGATGAGAATAGGGTAACTCGTATCCTCGTGATTCGTCTCGTTGATCTTTCTAAATTCCTTTGGCGTTCATTCTATAAGATTCTAGTTTAGAACCTAGCGGGTGGTGCGTCGTACAGTTATTGATGGGTTCAATACGTGACGAAGAACGTTGTGATATACTTAGAGGAATAACGCGAACTTGCATATTTGTCAATGTATAATGTGGCATGTTTACAATGTTTGTATTGCCATGTATGATGATGAATGAAAGAATGTGAACTAAGGAATGTTATTTGCTTGTATATAGATTGATGGTGCATGTGTGTGCGTGAGTTGGGAATTTGAATAGGGGAGTCCCGCAACGCATGGGATGATAATGCGAAGACTCAAGAGGGTCCTGCAACGCATGGGGTGGTAATGCGGAGACCCAAGTGGAGAGAGTTCACTGTAATGCATGGGGTGGTAATACAGTTGAATTTCTCGCGAGATGAAGGGTGGTATAGTCGACGTTAGAAGTACATGTTGTTTTTTGAATTATTTGCTACTTGTGATTGTGACTATTGAAAAAGGGACAAACGATGGATTCTATAGAGGTTTTTGAAAAGAAAGGATTCGGGTTTCTGGAAAAATGATTTTCAATAAAAATCCTCCGGTATTCATGGGCGAATCAACAGATCCGGTATTTGGGCGCAAATCAATGGACTTCGGCATTCAAGTTCGAATCAACGGAGCTTAATCCATAATGGTCTTGAGTTTTCTCTAAATTATTTTGGTAATCAAAAAGGAAAGTTTTATGAAAAAGAGGCTTGATGGCGAATGGTATGAAATGAGGAAGTTATTTGTGGCATTCATTCGAGAAGTCATAAAATGGTTGAGAAATTGTTGTAGGTTATTTAGATTGATGCAAGTTTAATAATGCTTCTAGTTTGACATGTGAATAGTTAGGGATATCTATAGGACGTCTAGAATCCCGTAGTCGTAGTCTGCCTATTCATTGTAGTAACCTTTTGTTTCTCATGTTCGCTTGTTGAAATTCATTCTCTCTCTTGGTGCATGTTTCATCGCATGTTCATATAGCTTGAGTATAGATTTCTCTACTGGGGGGTTTCACTATTATGGCACCACAGTTAATTTAGGTTGGGTTTCGATTAATTATGTTACGTCTTGCCTTTAGACACAGGTCCTAAAGTCATTCTGAAATATGATGTTGCATTTGTTATTCTATCTCATTCCATTTGAAATAAAGATTTGATATCTTCATGAATTTATTTTACAGGTGTGAAATTAAAATGGCTTCATTTGGCATAAGTGTTCCGCGATGATTTTGTGTTTGTGCCATTGCAGTGAATTGGAATGGAGATTTGGGCGGTTTATTCGCTGTTTCGGGTAAAAACTTTAAAGGCCTTAATGGACACAAATCGGGTAGGAATTTAGTGTTGGGAAACGATTCCCAGAACCCAGTAATGTCGTGTACAGATTAGATAACAAGAAAATCACAAAACCCTACAAGGCGGAATTAGGGTTTCACCTCAACTCCCTGCGACACGAACGCTGGTTGAACTTGTTATAGCACGTCTTGCTATAAGCCACGTATACTGCTTGACTGCACCTTACGATCTACTATCGTATTCCCTAAACGTCTAGAACATGAACCGATTTTGGACTCTTTCGTGATCTGTTTGCTCTCTCTAAGTCTGCCTCTATTTCATGAATAATAGAAAGCGTCTATCTGACCTAGAGAGCATAACGTGTATATATAGGGCTACGATAGAGACCTAAGGAGTAATAAGTCTGGGCTCCCAGTGTAAATAAGAAACTCTAATCCCACCAGGATTCTATTTCTTATTTCACTAATTATAATTTACCCCACTACAGAATTATAATTGCATTCCCGTCCTTATCTCAATTATATTACGAGCTCTATTATATTAAACACTTATTAATCTCCCCACGTTAAGATTACAGATACCCGTTGATTAAAATAAATTACTAACATTTAGTGGCCTTAATGGACATAAATCCTTCATCGTATCAATTCCATATTTATTTTTGTTACCCTTATATTTTACTTGCTGAATGAAATTGAGAACTTAATGTAAGATTAATTTAAAGCGTCTTTAGGTTGATGGGCGATTAGTATTAATTGGATTCACTGTATTGCAAGTTTCGTGGATTGAAATGCCATCCATTTATATGATTCGTTTGATGAATTCCTTTAGGCACAAGTCGATCATTTGCTCTCTTTTGTTTGGCATGGTGGGCAAACTAATGTCAATGATGGGGTGATAACCAACTGATTATGTGGTGTGTTGAATTTGCTCTTTTTTCTTCAATAGTTTTTTTGATAACCATGGTTACATTATTTTTAAAATTACGTTGTGCCGTGTTTTTTTGGTTTCAATGTACTTCTCTACTTTGATTATGCAGTTGTTCCCCTGCTATTTTTTAGTTGAATTTGTATATGAGGAGGATTATAAGGAGGATTACGCCAACCACCACCCCACCCCACTCTCTCCGCTCCACCGCCCCACCCTCCTCTACAGCCATTGAAGTTAACTCCTCAAGTGGTGAAGTTTATTGCCAAGACAGAAATGAAAAAACGCTAGAGGTAATCTTGACTTTACTGCCGTGCTCAATTACATTTGTAACGACCCTGATTTTTGGTACATAAAAATTTAGTTAAATATTTGAATTTTATTTTAATTACTTGGATTTGCTTTTAAAATTCTTTTTTTAAAAATTTCTAATAATCTGTCATAATTAAATTCTAGACTTATAAATTAAGTGTTCTTGTATAAAAATTAACTAGTCATTCCCTAAGGACAAAAGGACTTATTAATACTCTTGCATATTTATTTGTGTCTAGAATTAATTCATAAATTCATCTCCTTGGCTAGGAATCCTACCTTTCCTAGGATAAATTTATTCCAACCAATTAGTTAGCCAAATCAATTGGATTCTAAGACTAGTTAAACATCCCTAACCATTTTTGAACCTTATGACCCTTATGACCCTTATGAATCATCCTAATTCCTAAGTGCACATTTTGAACCTTGTGAACCTTTCTACACCCTAATTGAACCTCTTCAACCCTAGACTAGGAAATCATTGCACTTTCATGATTAGTCATTTCAAGACTTTATTACTCATCATTACTTCTTCCAAGAATATCTTTTCTCATTATTACCTCTTACCCATTGGATAATAGTTTGTAGGGTAATTTTTATCCTTTGAGTAATAGAAATAAGACTTGCCATAATCCAATAAGTACCTAAATTTGACTAGACAAGTCAAAACTAAATCCCATCATTTTGCTTCCATAAGTAGTATTCCTAGATTTTTGTAGGTGTTCATGCATGCAAGCCTAGAAAGAATAGACTTGAACATAATAAGAATAATTTTCCTAGATTTTGTAGGTGTTCATGCATGCAAGCCTAGAAAGAATAGACTTGAACCTAATTACCCACCAAAGTTACTTTCCTAGATCTTTCCTAGGTATACATATGTATATATACCTCATAGCCTATTATAAACATGACTATATACATATATGCACTTTCTAGGAAAAGTTTTAACCAATGTACAATGTGTTGTCATTGAAAGCCTTACCATAATCATTACCCTTTCCATAGACTTAGCAAGACTACTTAGACCTAAGTGCACATGGCTATATATATATATGAGTCCCCTTCTAATAAGGACCACCTCATTTTATTAAAATGAGGACCTCCCTTTTTCGATTGAATTTTGATGATCCGAGCCGCTCAATGTGTTCAGAATGTGATTTTAAGGGTACCCGCGTGAAATCAGCAAAAACAAAGACCGGGAAGGGCTTTATCCGAGCAGTTTTTATTTATTTTTTATCAAACGGTTCAAATAAAAATTGCTCAAATCAAGCCCTTCCCGGTCATTTTTTTTGCCGATTTCTCGCGGGTACCCTTAAAATCACGTTCTAAACACATTGAGCGGCTCGGATCATCAAAATTCAATCGGGAAAGGGAAGAAATGGGGTAGTCCTCATTTTAGGTCCTCATTAGAAGATTTGTGTGTGTGTGTGTGTGTATATATATATATATATATTAAGCCTACCATAATCATATCTATATGCATATATAGCCTTTCTAGGAAAGCCTTAACCAATGGTCAATAGGATAACACTTGAAAGCCTCACCTTTAATCATTACTCTTCCTAGATTTATTAGGGCTACTTGACACCTAAATACACATATGTGTATATATATATATATATGTGTGTGTGTGTGTATATATACTCCATGGGAATAGAGAGAGAGAGAGAGAGAGAATTGCCGAGAGAGAGAGGAAAGAGAGTGAGGTGTGTGCATGTGTTTGTACACTTCCACAAGCTACCTTTTAGCCTTAAGCCTAATTACTACTTTCCAACCCATTCTTAGACCACTTTAAACATAGAATCCTAGCCTTAATCATCCTAGATTTACTTACAACCTAGCCTTTAATCATCCTAGAAATTGACTTACAACCTAGCCTAGAATTGACTAAACATGGGAAGACTACTCTTAGCCTAGTTGACATCTCTCTTAGACTTGTAAGACTTGCTAAACTAGGGTATAATCACCTAGGATCTTCTTTAAAGGCCTAAAAATGCTACTTGATCACATAGTCTTGCACCTAGGATGGATTGACAAGTGAGGGAAGGCTATGCCATGATAAAAGGTGAGATTAGACAACACATGAAGCAAACAAATCAAGAGAAAGAGAGAGAGAGAGATATATTCGTCCAAGAGAGAGAGAGAGGAGCTTCATTTTTCCTATAAATAGGACCCTTGTCCAAGCATTCAACTCACACCTTCAACCCTTCAACTTCTCTCTCTAGAATCCTTGTGTTCTTACTTTGTTCTTGAAGTTCTTCATTTGTTCTTGAGTTCTTCAAGAAACTCGTCCAAGGTCGCCACTAAACCACCACTCGATCACCCTTTCGATCTAAAAAGTTTAGCAGTTTAGTCAAGAACTAGTTTCGAGAGAAACCTTTCTCTTTCGAAATTACCGTAAGCTTACCGTAGGAGGCCACTTCGTTCGATAGCCGACGTACTTACTTTTCCGTAGCCGTACCAACCGCCAAGAAGAACGGTAGTGTTTCCCGTACTCACTAGCTCTAAATATATTGCACGTTTGAAATGTATGTAGAATGTCCTTATTCTCTAACTCTAAGTATAAGTAGTTTTTCCCGTACTCACTAGCTCTAAATATATTGCACGTTTGAAATGTATGTAGAATATCCTTACTCACTATCTCTAAGTATAAATAGAAACTTGTATATTGCCTATATGTTTGAAATGCATGACATACAAATAACTAGTAGACTTATTTTTCAAAAGGAAATACGTTCACGTTGAATATCTCAACCTTTATTACCGGGAAAACATATGTTGGAAGAGAGAACGGATTTTGGAAACATAAACTTGAATGAAAGTATTCGTATTTTGATCTTAAGGATGGTTATGAGCATGTATATGTATATGTGATTACTTGGATTACTTGTTTGATGTGTGATAAAGCATAAGTGGTATCCACTCCAAAGGTGTCCGTCCATGTGACACTATGCTTTAAGATATGTGCTAAATGTTTGAGCATGATTGCGTGAATTTAGGGATAATATGAGCATGACAAGTAATGTAGAGTTGGATGATCTTGCTAGTTTAGTTTCAAGATTACAATGAATGATTATGTTTACGAGACACCGTGTATAGTTCACGTACGTGAAAAAGTCCTACCGCGGAGTCTTTGCATGAAAATGAGACACAAAAATCGAGAAAGTTAGAGACATGACACTTAGGGTGTTGATAATGAAAAGACGTGAAAAAAAAATATTTTTGAAACCACAATGTGGCCGGACTTGGTAGCCCATTGTGTGGTGTGTGTGTGCCAATGGGAACCTGGAACGGCGGAACCATTGTGAGGATACTTGGGAACCCGGAGCGGCGGAACCGAGGTTGGGTGTGTAAAAACGTTTTTCGAAAACCCAATGGGAACCTGGAACGGCGGAACCATTGTGGGGATACCCAGGAACCCGGAGTGGCGGAACAGAGGTTTGATTTGTGGCTTGGTTATCCACGGAGAGGAGCCAATGCAAAACTGTGTGCCAATGGGAACCCAGAACGGCGGAACCATTGTGAGGATACTCGGGAACCCAGAGTGGCGGAACCGAGGTTGGGTGTGTAAAAATGTTTTTCGAAAACCCAATGGGAACCCGGAACGACGGAACCATTGTGGGGATACTCGGGAACCTAGAGCGGTGGAACCGAGGTTTGATTTGTAGCTTGGTTATCCGCGGAGAGGAGCCAATGCAAATTGTGTGCCAATGGGAACCCGGAACGGCGGAACCATTGTGAGGATACTCGGAAACCCGGAGTGGCAGAACCGAGGTTGGGTGTGTAAAAAAATGATTTTCGAAATGTTGATTTGGTAAATGAAAAGTGAAAATGTTACACGGTCTACGAAAAGTCACGTAGGAGAAACCCAGGTATCATGGACACCAACGTTAGTTGAATAGTGAATGTGGATGTGTCATTGTTAATTACTTACTGAATATGCATGTGCAATTTGAAAACCGTTGGATTTACATGAGTTAGTATACTATTTCTATAACCTGTTGTTTGTAAGTTATGGGTTAGCGGGTATGAGATTATTCTGCTGAGCTTTTGTAGCTCATGGTGTTACTGTTGTAACCCTGACATATTATATTGGGGGCGACGCCGGTATAATGTGTCAGACCTTGTAGATGAGCAGTGTGAACTCTACACCTTGGAGGCTTTCGGAGCCAAGGAGCTGGCTAGAATGGCGGAGCAGACGGAGCTGTAGATTGAAACCCTAGTTTTCCCTCCCTTGTTTAAATAAATGTACCCTTGTGGGGATTATGCTATAATAATGAGTCAGACTCTATGTAAGTTTTCAATAAAAATGTTTATTTAACGTTCCCAAAATTCGGGGCGTTACAACGTTTTACCATTTTTGATTTCTCAATGTCGTCACTGATTTATGTGTATGACATTATTTTTATGTTCACCGTCGTCTTCCACTTGCATAGTTGGTCCACTTGCATCATTATTTTTTTTCTTGAACTATTGTGTGAGTTTGGTTTATTCTTTTGAAACCGATTCTAGAACATAAAATTCATAGTAGTTGTAATTGATTTTGCTATGAAGAGTTGAACCTAATTTAATTGATTAAGTTATATCTCTTAATTTTTGGTAAATATTTGAAGCTACATGTTATTGGCATTGATAAAACTTAGTCTGTTGATGACCTTTCTGTGAGAAGGATGCTAATCTATAATAAGGGACTAGATGTGCACTATGTTAGGGGCTAGATGTGCACTATGTCAGCCTCTTTTACTGGGTGATACATAACACATCAACAATAGGGTTTGCTAGATGTAATTTTTTTTACGCAAAGTGGTTAGTTTTGGCAATTATTTTGTTTATCTATAGTGGTACTTGGAATCCTTATCTGCTATGGAAAGGCAAGATCATATTATGGGAGCCTAACCATTCCATATTGAGAAAAATTATCAAGACAACAGGGCATTTGATTATGTTAGCGACATAGTAGGTTTTTTTTTTTGTCTTTAACCGAGTAAAATGACAAGTTATTAATTGTGTTATGTGATTTTTCAACTAATTAAATTGATATGTTATCCAACCGGAAAACGTTGCTTTTCAATTAGCTTATTGATAACATGTTGTAGACACCTCCCAAACGGGGCATCGCCATACAGATTGATCACGCTTGTTTGGTTCAACTTCATAAACCAAGATCGTGGATATCCCCATGGTTAGGAATATCGCCACACGATAACGGTTATCATTAAAATAGAGTCGCCACATAGTTTATTAAAACTAGGAAAAATAGACAGAGATTCTGGGTACGGGAGCCAAGAGTGTAAGGGGAAGGTGTTAGGCACCCCTCTTTGCCCAGTCGTGAGACTGGCCCATAATCGTTCGACATACAATGTATATTTGCTTTATTTTATTCTAACACATAATCTGGTTTTTAGCCTTTAACAGTTGATAAGGTGAGCCAGTACGATAAATGAAAGCATGCATTAGAATAAGCAGAAAACAAATATGTCCCAGCAAATAGATCCCTCGGCCGGTGAATTGATGTCACGGCCGAGGAATCCCACTGGATCGATGTATCGGCCGAAGGATTGATTCCCCAACCGATGTTCTTCCTCACACCAGAATACGAACAGTTAATAGAAAGAACTAATTAAAAGCGAGAGACGGAAATTAAATCAAACTGTAGGCTCCTGGGCCTCACCACCTTGATCCATCAGAGATTGATTGCTTGGATTGCGATTGATTGTAGATAATAGTGGTTGATTGTGGTAGTCAACTTCACAAAAACCCTAGAACAAAGTGAGTTCTTTGGGGGTTTTTACTCTCGGATGCGGCTACTCACGGGAGGTTAGGGCTTTTGCAGAGGATTGATAGGAGATGATTGTTGTAGAGTTTGGGGGCGGATCATGGAGTGGAGAGATATGTATTTCGTGGTTGTTATTTCGGAACCTTAAGGCTTTTTATATAGGCAATTGGTGACTCACTCCGGCCAATCAAATGGTGTGAATCAAAGTGGAGTTCTAGGGCAATAAGACCTCTATGGTAAGTGTATTCGTAGCCCCTAAGTAATGGTTCGTGGCTGCTAGGGTTTGGACGAACGGATTGAAAAGCTGCTGAACATTCCAGAATCTGAAAAACATCGGTCTGTCGGCCGCCCAAATGATTTCACGGCCGAAGAAAGGATTTTGCGGCTGCGGAAAGGATTTTCCAGCAAAAGGCCAAACTTTACGGGCTCGCTCCGGACACTCCCGAACTCAGTTTTGCGCGTTCTTTGGACCGTTGGAAAGCTTGTTGAGTCTACTTTCTAACCCAAGTGGTTTGGATCAAATATATTTAGTACATCAAAAGATATGACAATTTTACCCTTAGTGGGTCAGAAAATGGATTGTTTTGGTAAAATTCTCGTATCTCCCTCATTTCAAATTGGTTTAAGACTTATTATATATCAATAAAGAGGGTTTTGAAAGTACTACAAGATGGTGGAATCCAACCACAAAAATAAGGAAGTTTAATTTATGAAAAATGGGCTGAGAGCAGACTTATTTGAAGATCGACGATGCTACCAAGGCTAAAACACATTTCTATCCACTCTAAGTATCGCTTGGCACTCCTATCACTTATTTCAAAGTGTTCCTTAATCCCTTAAGAATTCTACAAAGTTCCTAAGGCTTTCATGAAGTCAACCACAACAACCACATATCATATTCATCATTGGGATGGTCCCCAAGGTGCGACAAAGAGTTGTCTTTTTTTTTTTTGTAATCAAGTAAAATGACTAGGTAATGTATTGGAGTATGTGATTTTGTATTTGATTAAAATGATATGCTATCCAACTAGAATATGTTCCTTTTCAATTAGCTTATTGAACATATTTGATGAAAATTGATTTATTCGTGAAGCGCCTTATGAACTGATGTTTTTTGTTATAGGAGCAGATGATAGTTGTGAATCGGGAGTACCAAGGTTACCAAAACCTTTTATTTTTGATATGATGGGTTATTGTTTTTTTCATAGGTGAATTTGTTTGGACAAGGGTTGATATATTACATGCGAGTTCAATATTTATTTGCGCGTGCGTGCTACTATATATATATATGATGAGATGGGGAGCATGACTTCAATAACCATCTATATTGTGCAGTAGCGGTACTACTCCTACTCCTAATCTCCCACTCTCACAAAAAATCGTCCCACTATCGCCACCTCAAGCTCAGCTCCAACTTCTCCGTCAATAACAAATTCTTAGTAGCCGTACTTCCAGTAGCCCATCGCATTCAACCTTTTACTCACGAAAATTGAGCAGTAGAGAGATGACAATGGGAGAAGAACGCCGCTTTGCCGTAAATTGAAGAAGCAGCCCCTGGAGTTTAATCTCAGCCAGAGCGGGAGGACATTATGAATGGTGAGATTACTTGAAAGATCGAGGAGAAATTCAATGTGACCAATCGCTTGGTTCTGCTTTCCCCCAATATCGAAGACGACCAATCGATTGGTTTAAGTGTTTGAGTTTAAACATTAGGGGGAACTCGGAAACCAGTGATAGTTGAAGGGGGTTTAATGTAATTTAACCCATTATTAGTTACAAGCAAAGCCCCTCCCGAGACTGTTCGGTCACAAAGCTCGGTGAGCGCGCTGTCTCTCCCCCACACAGTTGCAACTTGCAATGGCGGAACTGAACGGTATTCTGATAGACATCGTCGACGAGGAATGGATGCGAGACACTCTTCCAGATGATGGTATCCTCTACCCTTTTACACCTTTCCCTACTGCTTATACGTATATGTTCGATTTAACAAGTACATATATAGTTTTCTCGTTTGATGGAATTTGTTGATATAAAATTTAGGTTTCCTTTTACGCCTACAGATCTTCAGTTGCCGCCGGTGATGGCTTCTCGGACCGATGATGCTGAAGACTCGAGTATGTGTTCAATTCCATCAGATCAATTTGATTAGTACTTGCGATGATGGTGTTTGCGAATTAGGGTTTGTTAATTTCTTGATTCGCGGGGTCTGCGCCGCCATCGCTAATGTAGTGGCTTGTTGAGCATTTGACAAACTCACACAATCCGTTTCAAATAGAATTTTTCCGGTGGACATACTAGCAATCTCACCCTATGGTGTAGCGAGCATCACTGATTTATGTCACTCACTATTTTGGAGGTAACCATTCAAATCTCCCAGAATACAATGTGGCAGTGTCCACGTGGTACTCCCGGAAAATGCCTTTAACATTTGGGACATGATGACTCACCTTTTGTTAACTAGGGATGACACGTATTTTGATGTGTCGCAGTTCCCGTTGGGCATGCCACTCGGTATGTTACTTAGGCCATACACAATTACACGTGTTATGTTTGGCTTTCATGTTTTTGCCCGTTTAACATATGAGACTTACTTATTTTTCCTCATTTTTGCATATATTTTGAGGTCTGAGTGCTGTTAAATCGAGACAATTTAGTATAAACTATACTTTTGAGAGTAAGCCTTTTATCTCCATTGCCTTCCCTTCTAAAAATTGGTAAATAAATATTTTCGTCAATGCAATTTTTTAGATTGTTTAATGCTCTGAGTCTTCTGCTGCATCTATCGCGTTGCTCATGTTTACTAAACGTGTAATCTCTATTCATTGTTCCAATACTGGCACTTACTGAGCACATAAGGGTTACCCATAATTGTTTTATACTATCTTGTATTTGTAGTTGATAGATATGTTTACATGGTGATGGTAGTATTAGCCTTAAATTTATCTCGAAGCAATAGAAAAACGGTTCCGCTATTCTCCGCCCTATAGGCGTAGGTTAAGTGTGAGCTTTCTCTTCGACCGATGCAATATTCACGTCCTTCCAACTACTTTTCTGACTCAGTTCAAAAAAAAAAAAAACTACTTTTCTGACTGCAAACCTTGCGAACATATTCATTGTTGTACCTTGCCTTCTGAATTACAACTTTACCCTTTATTTTTGATGGAATTTCTCACTTTTTTACCCAAGTCAACCAACCCTTTCACCCAATCAAAAAAAAAAAAAAAACAGAGATTTGAAAAAACCAACCCGAACACGGTTTCATAATTTTCCAGACAATGGTTGAAATAACTTTTCTTTTTCTTTTTTCTTTTTGAAAAAGTTGCTATACATCCAAAGGCTTAGGGCTAATTTGGCTTAATAATCCGTTTAGTTTATTTTTTCATCTATATTTAAAAAAATTGCATTTGTTACTTTTGCATTAACTTTTTGTAAATTATTAGTACGTCTCGAATTTAGTTTTGAACATAATTTTCACTTTCTGGATTTCTCTCGTCGAGACGAACCAATAAAAATAATCCTCCAAAAATTTTCAAAAAAAACTAACAAATGAAAAAAATGACTAAAGGAAAAAACAATCCTCCAAGATTATTAAGTCAAAACAGGTCTTAGCGTAAGCAGACTATGTAATCCCGACACCACCCCCCCGACCCCACCCCCCTTCCGAAAATACCCCCGCCAGCAATACCTTAGTAGTAGGATCTTTCTAAAATGGGGGTGTTCCTAAGACGGGAGCTCGAATCGGCGCTCCCAAGATGGGAGCTCGATGGGAGCTCGCTCCCCTCGAGATGGGAGCTCACTCCCAACTAACATGGGAGCTTATTGGGTGGTTAAGACAATTATTCTCTTATTCTTAAGGGAGTTATGCCATTGTGGAAATAAAGATAAGAAAATCTTATCACTCAAGAAGTTTTGCAAATTGAAAATATTTAACTTCCTATAAGTACCCTTTAAAATCGTGAAAATTCTCATAAGTAATCATTTTTCCTTCAATGGTTAAGTATTTAAAAATACTTTATATACGTATTTATATGAAATCTATATACGCTTCTTAGGTGCTCCCAACCTTAGGAGCTTCTAGGTGCCTCCGCTCCCCCGCTTCCGCTTCGTGCTACTAAGAGCAATACCCCTACCCCATTTTCTCTTATTTCTCCTTTATTTATTTAATAATCTTTATATCTTTTTCCTCTTTTATTTATTTAATATTGTTTAAGGGCTTCGATTTTCAATCCGGTTGAATCGGTGCAAAGATCTTGTTTTTTTTTTTTTTTTTTATAATCATTTTATCCTAAATGGTCATAATGAATTTTTGGCTCTAAGGCCTTTCAACGATCACCCTAAGTCTCCTTATTTAGTTTCAGGTCTCTCTTAGGGTGCTCATTGAAAAGCCTTAGAACCAAAAATTCATTACGACCATTTAGGATGAAATGATAAGAAAAATAAGATCTTTGCACCGGTTCAAACGGATTGAAAATTGGAACATTTTTTTTTTTTACGCCGTTTATATATTAAAAAATATAATTAAAAAATTAAGTGTTTGAATTTTCAATCTGTTTGAACCGGTGTAAAGATCTTAATTTTTTTGATCATTTTATTTTAAATGGTCATAATGGATTTTTGGCTTTAAGGCATTTCAATGGGCACCCTAAGAGAGCCCTGAAACTAAATAAAGAGTCTTAGGTGCTCGTTGAAAAGTCTTAAAGCCAAAAATTCATTACGACCATTTAGGATAAAATGATCAAAAAAATATGATATTCGCACCGGTTCAACGAGACTGAAAATTGGAGCACTTAATTTTTTAATCATATTTTTTAAACAAAAAAAAATAAAGGGAGAGGCTGTTTTGGGGTATGTAGGAGAGGAGAAAGAGTGCTTTATAATTTCACATCAGTAGAGAATGGGAACAAGAGAAGGGCTAAAAATGCCTTTTTGGCGCACAAAGTAAAAAGTTGCAAAGAGGGCGCGTTTACCATACTAACCTCAGCCTACCCTGTGGATGTTAGCATTTGCCATAGAAAAATGAGCACATAAAGGTTACACATATCAGTTTTAAAGTATCCCGTATTTCTAGTGGTATTAATCTCCAATCCACCTCTATTCCTCCAAAATAGAGGATGGATGTGACACATTGAGAGGAGATAGACTTTGTTCGGTTAACCTTTTAGTTTTAGTTTTTAATCATTACCCTATTTCTTTCCCAATTATTATCCTATTTCTCCAATTGTTACTTTCTCATCTCTCTCTATCTCTCTCCAATCATTACCCCTATCTTCAATCATTACTCTATTTCTCTCTCCACCTACTACCAAAACTAAACTAAACTAAACTCCCAACCAAACACAACCTTTGTAATTTATTCTCTTTTTTCTTCACTTTTTGGGAGAATCTTTGAGAGACCCATCGTCCTTTTTAGAGTTTGGAGGGATTTTGTACTCCAAATTTACTTTTGGACCAAATTTACTTATGGAGGACCAAACTCTTAAAAGGAAGGTGGGTATCTCAAAGATTCTCCCAAGTACAAAAAAAGAATAAATTACAAAATCTTCCCTCAGTGTGTCACATCCATCCTCTATTTTGGAGGAATAAAGGTGGATTGGAGATGCCCTAGATTAACATGGTATTATTAGCATAGTTGTCAAATCGTGAATCGCTCTGATTCGGTCATGATTTCTATAATACATAGAAACCTATGCTTATTGATTAGGGTAACAACAATATATACTACAAATGAAAGATTTAGGCCTAAATCAATAAAAACTTTCTTCTAAATGATGATTTGATAATAACGTGGAGTATTAGGTAAGTTGCTTCTATTGCAACTACCAAGAGATGATGATTCGTAAAGCCTACTTATGGTTCTTTTTGTACGAAAGAGTTATAAGTACAAAACAAACTCTTAGAAGGTCTATAGGGTTGTTACATTCCATTTATCTTCCTCATTTTCGATTCACTCTCGTAATAAATCTCTTTTTTTTATTATCTATCCATATAACATAGACAAAAGATGACATATAACAATACTAGACCTTAAAAAAATATTTGAACCCTTTTCAAACAACAAAAGAAGCCAAACAAGAGTAAAAAATGAATTTCGAAAACTTGAGTGAATCGAATGATTCATTCGATTCACTTACGATTCTCAGCTATTTCCGATTCGGCAGCCTATTCGTATCGATTACCCACCGAATCGTATCAAATCGTACGATACGAATCATAAATCACCGATTCACTTACGATTCTCAGCTATTTCCGATTCGGCAGCCTATTCGTATCAATTACCCACCGTATCGAATCGTACGATACGAATCGTGAATCGTACGATTCTGACAACTATGATTATTAGGTTTAACTTGATCTCTTGAGGTTTAGAAGGAACTGTGGCTGGAGGGGTCTTGTAAGGCTGTCAAATTTCCGAGTCATAGGAGTCCTCTATTGCACTTGGAGGTTGTTTGATAACTTTCTGTTCTAATCGCCTGGATTTTCTTTTTATTTTTCATCTTCTCATTGACAAAATTTCACTCTCTTTTTGGTTCACCTCCATATATGTTTGTTTTTCCAAATCAATTCACCACGTGTACATCTCTTTGTATACCCTTTTAGATACTGCCACATGTTCTTCTCCAACTTCTGCGAACAACTTTTTCTTTTTACTTTCGTTCTTTCCTCTCATTCCACTTTCGCATGCAGTCTTTCCTTTTTAAACGATCAACTCTGTTGTTTTTTATTAATCCTACATCTGCCAGCCACTTCTTCCCCGTTTCTGTTCTAGTTTTAGTTGGGATATGAGTTAGTTTTCCTAATCTAAAACGTATTGCACATGAGTTAGTTTTCCTAATCCAAACGTATTGCATTGAAGATACACTCTGAGATTTTCAGAACAGATGGAATATTAGGCAAAGAACTGCTTATGATTGAGATCTTGACCTCTAGCCCTTCGTCAAGAACTTGATGTGTTACCTATTGCTTGAAATATATTTTGGGCTTGTGCTGCTACTTTCATGGATTACCTCTTGTTTTTTTAGTTAGGGTTTCCTGCTCAGTGCTGTGTCCAGCAAATATATTCCTATTAATTCTCCTAATTATGGACTTCAGTGTTTCCCTTTGAATTTGATTTTATCAGATCAGGAGAATCAACAAGTTGAGGGAGATACTTGGCATGATCTTGCTTTGGGAACTCAATGAGATTTATTGTGTACTGGCCGGCTTTGATTCTCATTTGTGATGATAAATGTCTTCCTGTTAATGTAGTTGGTGCTTTCAATGGATCGAATGTACTTGAAGTTCTTTTCTATATTTCTGGGGGGATTTCTTCGTGAATTCAGTTTATGTGAATTCTTACACTTGAAAGTTTGAAGCTAATGCCATTGTTACAACTAGCACCAAGTTTGCAGGCACTTGCAGGTAGCAATTTTACAAATTATCATCACCTGTGGCTGTGGTTCTTGAGGCATTCTGTATAATTGACCTACGCCTTACCATCAAGCAACCGAGGAATCCCTAATAGGGGGAACTTCATTCAATTGGTTTTTGCGGCAAATTATACCATGCATATGGTGCCCACTTATATAGATATGGTCCCAAGTGGTTTCTGCGGCAAATTATACCAAGTTATATATTGAGCCAGTTCTGCTCTTAACTATACCTCTATGTTCAGATAAACTGAGGGTTGCAGAAACGGTGCCACCATCCCATTTTTTGATGACATGGTAAAATTTGGCCGCTCACAGAAATTCTTAGGGAGAGATTGGCCGTTGGGGCAGATGGTACTTGACTGATGGAATTCGCTTATGCATACACCCACTGGCTGCAGGAACGAGTTTTATATACCACCAACACCCTTCCCCTCAAGTGCATGATTGAAGAGTAGAGAATTTCACATTCCTGATTAGGCATGGGGGAATTGGAGTATAGGTTTACTAATGAGTTTTTTTGCGAAGGTACGAAGGCTAGCTTGCCTGTGGAAATGGTTGTATGTTCCTATGGAAATCCCCTACGACGAAACATGCCCTTTTAGTTTGCCTCTGCTTCGTTGGCCGCATAAATTTTGTCTTTGCACAATGTAAGTGAAGGTCTCTCATTGCTTTGTGTTAGTGTACTGGAGCTCATTGGTTTCCGGAAGTTGAGTTTAGAGAGTTAATCACAATTTGATATAAGCAGGATTCGAGTGGTTAGCTGCAACAAAAAAATTATTTGCTTTCCAACTCTTTATCTTTCTCTGGCCCTTGTTATGCAAATGCAAGAAGCTACAAATATCGGTATGGAATGACTGTATAGCGTAAGCTGGGGACATTGGCTACTAGAAATCTTCAGCGAATATAACCAATTTGTGGAGCACTTCACTTGGTTCCTTCGGTAGAATCAGTACAATATGACATATAATATGACTTCGCATCTAGCTGAGCCTACAAGCATCCCTTTTCTCAAGTATGGTACTACGAAGTATCTGCGTTTTCTTACTCTTTTTTTCTGTAATTAACAGATATAAGGGGTCTAAAACAAACCCCCTTATACAATTATCTACACACTAACAAACCTAGAGGACACAGGCTACGACAAGGATGATGAGAAACCCAAAAGCTTGGGCCTTTCAAGTGGAAGCTTCCCCAGCTCAAAGTTGCTGTGGTCCGAACCAGAGGCTTGTCCGTTGGTTTTTGCACTCTGAAGTTCGCCTATCGCCCTCTTTGTGTAGATGGTGAAAGCAATTGTGGTAACAATTGCTACAATCAAGGAAATGACATTGTAAACGATTTCCACCGCAGTCAAATGGTAGTTGCCATATTGAACATCCGCAAAAGTCCTCATCAACCGACCACTGCTGGCAAGAACAAAAATGAGCAAAAGATAAACCACATTACGCACCAGAAAATAAGGGCACAAAATAAGGCCTCAGCAACTACCAAAATCCACTAGTCTATGTGCGCATTTGCACAAAATTTGGGAGACAAATATATAGACTTATTTACAGCAATTTAGATTATTTGCCGAAAACTCTTAACCAGATCTTGGATTCCAGGGTATTTCTACAAGTGGAAATGACCTTAAAATTTGATTGTGGAAAAGCTTGGCTTTGAGTGCTTTTGGAACAGAATTTGAAATCTGTGATTTAAAAGCTTATTTTGGACTTTTGCAGTGAATGCTAGTGGCTTGTCGTGTATCTAAATTACAATCCCACTGCTAAAGCAAATAAGTTTCTTAGTTTACTACAAAATACCAAATCGATAATTAAAAGTAAAGACCTAAGCTAAAATCTAAATTATGTTTCCACAGCTATTGCAAACATGTTTCTAAAGTGCCTATCCAAGGAAAATATACTACTTACTTAAATGTGATTTCCATTCACCACACAACTTGAAAAGTGGCTGCCTCTAAAGATGAAGAGTGGTCTAGGCTGATTTAGGCCTGTAAATCAACAAAATCAATAGCTCTATATCCCTTTTGAATGAGGAACCCTAACTTGATTTATAACATATTTTCCTTTATAATCAAAAAAGCAGAAAAAAATGACCACAAAGAGAATTCAGGAAACGAACCTATAGATGTAAAGGAATGCTTCTGGAACCATTCCAGCAACTGATCCCCAGAAATAGGGCCAAAATCTCATACTTGTCACAACTATTGTGTAGTTGAAAATTGGGTACGGAAATGGTGAAATCCTAAAGAGTGCTACCACTTTAAATTGATGGAACCAGCTTCCTTCTCCTGCTAGTCGAATCATTGCAGCTTTCTGAGGCCATCTCATTAACCATTGCTGCATATGCAATAAGAGACGTATGTAAACTGGAGAACAAAAGAAAGGCATGAAAGTAATGAAAATTCAGTCAATCGTCATCACTGAAAATCTATTGATGTTTTACATGAATTCGGTCACGGAAGGGTAATCCAATCAAGTATGGCAGAATCATGCCGACGGTAGTTCCAACCATAATTATGACGAATCCAATGCCGTATCCAAATATCATTCCAGCTAGCCACATGGAAGGGCCAGAAGGAATTAAGAGCGCAGGAAACAATGCCAAAGAAGCAACAAGTACTAGTGCAAGAACAGGACGGCCAAAGGCAGTGGCTTCCCATTGCATGATTGGAATGAGAACCTACAAAAAAATGGACAAATTATAGGTTTAGTGATGCCATATTGGTAACATTAACTTTGTGCTGGTGAATAGCAGAAATAATCCATGAAGATAAATAGAATAGAAAACATGGGTTAAATTTGGAACCCACAAAGTTAGGTTCTATATATTGTGTATGGGAAAATTAAGTGCTATACCGGGGGGGAAAAAGTCTGCACTGTATTTTTTAGTCCATTGTTCTGTTGTATCCGTCATAACATGGTAAGCTCTTCTTGTATTCTTGTCTAAACTTGCTATGATAAGTCTTCAAAAGTATAAAGTAGTTTATGTGATGTTCTACAGTTTTTGTTAATTAAGCAAGCCTCTGACACAGCCAAAACGAAATATGGGTTGAAATTGCAAAAGAATTATGGGTTGAAACTGCTAGGTAAAACATGCTCTATTGATTCAGTTTTCATGGAACTTCCTACAGCATAATTTCAGCCATTCACATTCCTGACGCAATCCTTGTTATTTAGAAAGAACATGGCTTTGTACAAAGCTTTAAGAGTATGCAAAAAGCTTAAATGCCAGTTAAAAAAAGCTGCAACGAAAGCAATGCTGTGATGAATGCAGCACAAGTAAAAAGCTTGCCAATAGCCAGAAATAATAAAAACGACAATACTAATACTACAGACATGACTTCTAGTTCCATATACTCTATCAAGACATGATTTTCAGGCAAAGTAAGAAGGTTAGGCCTTTTGTGCTGGACACCAAGGTTGTCAAATTGTGGATTGACTCAAGAATGACCCACTCCTGCACCGTACAATATTGTCCGCTTTGAACCTCAAACCCCTTCAGACTTCCCAGTGAGGTCACCCATCCTTGGATCTCCAAGACTAGCACGCTTAACTGTGAAGTTCCAATGGGCTTTGACGCCCTCACAGCTTTAAAAGGTCTTATACAAGGTAGGATGATGATCTATTATTTATAACACACAACTTTACACTTCACCAAGCGATGTGGGACCACCCCTGACTGACCTCTTTGGTCACCGGCCAGACAGCCCCTGCAGGTCCCAACCGCCCTCAGGCCGGTCGACCACTACCTGGAACTCCCAGGGGCGGGGCATCACAAAAAGCTTCTTCTAAATGATGATTTGATAATAATGTGGAGTAATAGGTAAGGTGCTTCTACTGCAACTTCCAAGAGATGATGATTCGTGAATCCTACTTATGGTCCATTTCTGAAAAAGAGTTAAAGGTACAAAACAAATCCTTAGGTCTTATAGGGTGGTTGTATTCCATTTTCTCTTTGTCATTTATATATTCACTCTTGAAATAAATCTCCCTTTCTTTATACTTATGATACTAAATAAGGAGAAACATAGACAAAAGATGGAATATAACAATACTAAAGACCTTAAATAAATAGTTTGAACCCTTTTCCAACAACAAAAAAGCCAGAAAAGATTCAAAATGAATTTTGGAAATTTTGAGTGAATCGAATGATTCGCCGATTCAATTCACTGATTCGGATCATCAATTCACTTACGGTTTGAAGCTATTTCCTACCCACTGAATCGTGTTGAATCGTGAATCATATGAATCTAACAACTATGCTGGACACACCCAACGGAAATTTTAACATCACACAAGATTCAACGGCTATACAAATCAGGTAACTGCAGGTAGTTAGAGAACAAAGCAACAAGGAATAAGTATGGAAAAAGGAATTTGAAACAGAAAATGAAATCCGGCATGGGTAACATCGAAATCCAAATGGCACTTTGTCCATAAGACATGCCTGCAATGATATGAAAAAAGATAAATATTGTGAGTCTGTGACATTGAGCCATAATCAAGTAATTCATGGATTAGCCCATCAACTGGAGGTAAAGACTGATAAAGGAAAAGAAGAAATGCTGTTCACTTTATTGCGTGTTCTTAATTGGACATAGGAGCAGATCATGCCCCAACAAATCCACAAAGAGACAAAAGTTAAGGATACGGAAATACCTTCACAAATAGAAATGGTACTCCCCATTTAACGATTATGAATAGAATTAATACACTTATGGAGCACCATAATATGGCCTTGATCCACCAGATGACTGACGTATACTTTGTTTCAGCTTGGGTTTGAAAGGTATCAGTTTCAGCTACAACTGGATCATCAGATATACCCAACCTAACATATTCGCTATGACTCCCACCATTCAAACTTTCATTCTCTAGCTTCACAGCTCGATCTGGCATCTTCTCTAAGGCACTGGAAATCTGTGAATGAAACGTTAATGTGCATTAGAACCAATAGAGACAAGCATAGTTTAGACCAATAAAAGGGCATTTTGCATTATATGTGGAAAAAACATAATCAAGCCACACACACAATAGGACACCGATAAAATCTTATAAAATCCGGAATATAGAAACTACTCGGATCCTTCCGCATGAACAGTTTGATGCAGCATAATGTAAATTCACGTTCTGTTACAAACAAAAAACACATAGTTCATGTACGAGGGTAACCATGTCACATTGCTGGGTAGGGTCAACTATGTTTTGAATTTTTAATCAAGAATATATTAAACGTTCTCCCAGTATCATTCATGTAAAGGCATCTATTTTTCATATTTTTAAAATTTTTGAATCGATTGAATTCTGCTTATAAATATGGGAGCCTGTTACAAAACCAATGTCATTTTCCGGCAGACCTGATAATGAGTTGGTATCTGGTCTTAAGGGTAGTTATTTGCATGAGATTGTTGCTTTAGACATAGAGGGAGGGCACAGCTATGGCAGCAGAAGCTGCTGAACCATATGCACAAGGGATATGAATTTGCCGAGTATGGGCTACTACTAACAACTCCATCTGGTTCTAAAATAATTAAAATGATTGAGCCATTCCTCTCCTTGCATTCGAGTCTGCTTACCTCCAACTCGTGAACTTAGCCGACACAGAGCCAAACCGTGGGAAGTGTGTAGCCATTCGAACTAATGAGCAGAAATTTGTTGTACAAGCAAGTAAGCAACTCTGACATCAACTAGTGCTAAACTTCATTTCCACTTGCAATATGATTTACCAGTCAATGTTCATGTAACATCTTTCAACACCATAATCTGATGCAAGTTCCACACGCATTTGTATCCAGTCCTTTTCGGCACTAAGCATGCTTCACACAACTTATCTCTCTCTCTTTTTTTTTTTCCATCAACCAAATACTCATGATGCATGTCAACAAACTAGTTAGTAGCTAATACAACTTTCTTTCTTTTGACATGCCAACATCAAACTCATCACTGGTCTTTTTCTTCTGCTTATTAATGGAGTCGCCAAATACTTGTAAAAAGAAGAAGAAGAACTAATTAGGAGTCCTCATCCAAAAGTCATATCCTTGTTGCATCCACTCAATTTTTTGTGATTATGAAAAGGCCGACCACCCAATGAAGTGCAAGCAACAAAAAGTGGAATCAGATTATGATACATCCAGTAAGTTCTTCAACACCTTCAAACAAAGTTATAAATTAACACTTGGGGTTGCATTTGATCAATGGTGTTGGAAAGAATGGTTTTGGGTTTAATCATCCAAAGATAAATTATAGCTTCCAATAGAAATTACTATTAGATGCCTAGATGCATTAACTGGTTTGGAGCTTTATATGGTTGCAAACGAAAAAGGTACAGCCATGAAGAATAAAGGTCCTAAAAACCATGTGCCTCTTGCATTTAGAAAATCCTCATTAGGCCTCCCAATCTAACCCCACAACCAACAATCTTATGTGTTTGGTCAATTCCAGCTCCAGTCCCTTGATTACAAACCTGTCCAACCATTTAGCAAGCACACAAAAGTACCCATGCCCTGGCCCCCGACCGAATCGATCATGAACAAGTCATCGAACTTCATTTAAACTTTTAGGCTCCGTTTGAATAGCTCAAATTTAGTTAGATATTTTACAAATGCATTTTGATCATGATGAATTTGAGACTGTTGTTTCATAGATTAATCAGAAACCCTTCAATTTAGAGGGACTGTAATAACACAAGGATCACAATAAAGTGAACAATTTTTCTACTTTGAATCCATCTTGCAGTCTAACTTCCCAACCCACCTATACCCACTAAACCATTTGAAAGAAACAATAAATCCCTTCATTCCACATGTATCCAAACAGGGTTTCCAAAAACCGGGACACAAAATTACTGGGATTTCACGCTGTTAAAGGTATTCCTCATTCGCTGTGAATTGCAGCACCCCTTCCCCTACCTCCTATCGATTGACAAAAAAGGTATTCCTCATAATTGGAGTAATTTTTCAGTTACCAAATACAAAATCCAAAAAAAATCCACAACCAAACACCCCCCCCCCCACAAAAATCTGCTAATATCTATTCTCACCCAATATTCACAAGGTAAGTCAATAAGAAAAGGCCTTAAGCCCGCTTCTTTCTCTCTTTTTTTCCTGGGTAACTAGCCGGCTTCTTTGCCTGTTCTCTCTAGTCTCTTTAGTCATTAATCTATTTCTTTCATCTTTCCTGGGTAAATAGCTATAATTCGAATGGCCCTTTCGTTCCTATTTTCCCATCAACTGTATTTTCCAGATCCTATTAATAAACACATAATAAAAAAAGCCTCCTCATATCTCCCAAAATAGAAAACGTAAAGATCGCCAATATGTCCCACTGGACAAGAAAATAAATAAATAAGTAGTTACCGCAAAAATAAAAAATAAACAAAATATGGAGTAGAAGCCACAAACTGAAGCAAAGGTAAACTCGAAATATACTCAAAAACATATCCATAAATATAGAGAGAGAAAGAATTAGGTTTCAGGTTAATACTCACATGAAGCCCGGAGCCCGCAACGTGGTTGACCTGCGCCCTGCAAGTTCCTCCTTCTCTCTCTGTATATGATTCTATATAAACGTATGTATAGCTATTTTGTCTCTCTAGAAGTGGGAGCCCATCGTTGAGGAAGCTTTATGGTTGCGGAGCTCCAGAAATGGGGGAGCGAGAAGATGATGGGTTTTCTTCTGCTTTTTTGGTTTGCTCCTTTATTTTCAAAATTCAGTTCAAAAAAACGGAAGCATATTTTAGGCTGTGTGAGGAAGTCCGCCCGGTGGAATTGACCTTCACTTCTTACCTGTTCATCTCATCACCGTTTTACCTGGTATTCGCATACTCTATCAGTTCCTATTTAATTGTTCATTGCTAAAAATAAGGCAATGATTTTAAAAATATAAAATATAATATACGTTGAGAGATATAAATTGTTGAAAATGCACTCAAAATCGTAGTGGACAATTAAATAGGGACGAATGGAGTATTTATTTTGACGGTCAAGGTCTCCGGGCTAGTTTACACACACATCAATTAATTTACTTTTCGATTCAGTCAACGTCGGCTATCCACGCCAGGACTTAAAATTTTTACAAAATTACTTTCTTGTTATCTGAACTTAAGAATCGAACTCCCACCAACCAACCAAACTAACCATTAGGACTATAATTTTAATTGGTTTTGCAGCTTTTTTGCTTCACCTTCCAGTGGTTTGGTTCCGTGTTTAGTACTCTTTACTGTCATGACTTAATGATTTACCCTTGGGCAAGTTCAATTTGCAAAACCACCCGGTGGTAGTGCTAAACTCAGGCATTATCCGCTAAGTCTTTTTTGAAGTTTTTTAGAATATCTAGCAAAAATTCAAAAAAACCCCTGAACTTTGAACTCAATGTCAAATAGGCACCTGAACTTAAATAAACTTCAATTGAACACCTGAACTTTCACTCCGTTATCAATTTACCCCCTGCCGTCTCGGATCGTTAACGGCACAGTTAAAAAAAAAAAAATTACCACCAGTTTGCAATCCTATGAAGCAGAAACGTGATTATGAGAGCCTTAGAGACAAAATTTGATTATGTCTCTTTAGAATAATATGATCAGAATAATAAAATCTTCACACCCGTTCAAACGGATTAAAAATTGGAGCACTTAATTTTTTAACCATATTTTTTAATATATAAACGGTCCCAAAAAAATTAAGTGCTCAAATTTTTTATGAATTTACTGGGTATAAACGGTCCCAAAAAATTAACTGGGTATGAATTTTTTATTTAACCAAAACGTTGCCATTTTGGTGTGTGGGTAGGGGCTGATGTGCCTTTGGGGCAGCAGAGCCCCCGGGTCCCGGGTAATAAGTGGAGAGAGATAGAGAGAGAAATGTTGGAAGTAGGGGGAATTTTTTTTTTAAATTCTTTTTGAAAATTTGAGCGCTTAATTTTTTGGGACCGTTTATATATTAAAAAATATGGTTAAAAAATTAAGTGCTCCAATTTTTAATCCGTTTGAACGGGTGTGAAGATTTTATTATTCTGATCATATTATTCTAAAGAGACATAATCAAATTTTGTCTCTAAGGCTCTCATAATCACGTTTCTGCTTCATAGGATTGCAAACTGGTGGTAATTTTTTTTTTTTTTAACTGTGCCGTTAACGATCCGAGACGGCAGGGGGTAAATTGATAACGGAGTGAAAGTTCAGGTGTTCAATTGAAGTTTATTTAAGTTCAGGTGCCTATTTGACATTGAGTTCAAAGTTCAGGGGTTTTTTTGAATTTTTCCCTGTTTTATATAACTTTTGTCTTTTGTTAGCTATTTTCAATCTTTGGATATTATTTTTTATTTTTTGTATTTCTCTCATCGAGACAAACAAATAATTCAATGAAACTTAACAAAAAAACCCTTGCAAAAGCAATTTTTTTTTTGAATAATGACAGAGTAATCCAAAAAAAGAAAAAAAGTTAAGCCAAATTTTTTCAAGATTGTGGTTTATGAAGAAATAATGATGAAATGTCAAAAGGATAACTTTGGAAAATTAAGTTAAGGGAAAAATTCAAAATACCCCCCAACCTTTACACAAAAATTAATTAGACTCTCAACCTTTTAAAAATTTCAATTTTACTCCCAACGTTATCTTCCGTTAATCAAAATGCCCCCTTCCGTCCGAATGACTAACAGATTTCGTTAAAGACTCCGTTAAATATCGTCCCGATAGAATTTTGATGATCTGAGCCGCTCAATGTGTTCAAAACGTGATTTTAAGGGTACCCGCAAGAAATCAGCAAAAAAAAATGACCAGGAAGAGCTTCATCTGAACAGTTTTTTATTAAACTATTCAATAAAAAACTGTTCAGATGAATCCCTTTCCGATCATTTTTTTTGTTAATTTCACGCGGGTATTCTTAAAATCACGTTTTGAATACATTGAGCGGCTCGGATCATGGAAATTCGATCGAAAAGGGGAGGTGCAGACCGAAGCAAAATCCGGATGTCCGGACTTGAACAAAATCCGGATCGATCTGCACCTCCTCTTTTCCAATCGAATTTCGATGATCCGAGCTGTTCAATGTGTTCAAAACTTGATTTTAAGGGTACCCGCGAGAAATCAACAAAAAAAATGATCGGAAATGGCTTCATCTGAACAATTTTTTATTGAATAGTTTAATAAAAAACTGTTCAGATGAAGCCCTTCTCGGTCTTTTTTTTTGCTGACTTCTCACGAGTACCCTTAAAATCACGTTTTGAACATATTGAACGGCTCGGATCATCGAAATTTGATTGGGATGCTATTTAACGGAGTTTTTAACGAAATCTGTTAGTCATTCGGACGGAAGGGGGCATTTTGATTAACGGAAGATAACGTTGGGAGTAAAATTGAAGTTTTTAAAAGGTTGGGAGTCTAATTAAATTTTGGTGTAAAGGTTGGGGGGTATTTTGAAATTTTCCCTTAAGTTAATGATGATGAAATGTCAAAAGGGAAGCTTTGGAAAATTAAGTTAAAATCTCATTTCATTCCTATGCTTTAATGATTAAACAAACGCTTGTACAAGATTTTGACCTTATAGTAGGGAATACTCTCTATAGGAAGCGAGAAGAGTATTTAATTACCTTTAAGAGCGGAGCTAATAGAAGCCAAATCGACTATTTTCTTGCTAGAGGTGCAAACCGCTTGACATGTAAGGATTGTAAGGTTATTTCCGGAGAGTGTCTAGTGGCACAATATAGACTTTTGGTGGTAGATATTTGTCTCAAGGGGAATATTAGAAGGAGAAAGAAAACTAGATGCCCACAAACTAAATGGTGAGGCCTAAGAGGGGAGAAACTAAAGGTATTCAAAGAAAGAATGTCTCAAGAAGTATAGTGGGGAGTGGAAGGCGATAGTGACAATATGTGGAATACCATAGCTGACGGTATTATAAGAATATCGAAAGAAGTTCTTGGGGAGTCAAAAGGAAAAAGGTTCAATTTCTAAGGAGATATGGTGGTGGAATGATGAGATTCAAATCATGGTGAAAGCAAGAAGGAGTGCTTTTAAAAAGTGGCAAAAGGACTGGAATGAGGAAAATTTTCAGGGTTATAAGCAAGTTAGCAAGGAAGCTAAGAAAGCCGTTAGGGATGTTAAGTTGAAAGCCGATGAGAATTTCTACGCTAGACTCGATAGTAATGATGGAGAAAAGATTATTTATAAACTTGCCAAGTTGCGAGAAAGGAGAGTTAGAGACGTTTCTCAAGTTAAGTGTATAAAATGTATTGATTCGGTGGTGTTGGTGAAAGACGAGGCGATTAGGGATAGATGGAAGTCGTATTTCGAGAAATTGTTAAATGAGAAACATGAATGAGGCTTTGGTGGGGAGAAAGTTTAGTACCTGGTGAGAACATAGAATATGAATTTTATCGGAGAATACAAAAGTTCGAAGTGGTTACAACTTTGAAAATGATGAAATCGGGTAAGGCCTTAGGATCAGATGGTATCCCTATTGAAGTGTGAAAAGTCTAGGTGACCTGGGAGTGACTTGGTTGACGAAATTGTTTAACAAGATTATTATAACTAGGAAGATGCCCGACGAATGGAGAAGGAGCACTCTAGTACCTATCTATAAGAATAAAGAGGATATTCAAAACTGCAACAACTGTAGAGGTATTAAATTGATGAGTCATACGATGAAGTTGCGGGAAAGAGTTATTGAGCATCGCTTGAGGATGGTGACTACGGTATCAGAGAAACAATTTGGGTTCATGCCTGGAAGATCAACCATGGAAGCTATCTACCTATTAAGGAGAATGGTAGAAAAACGTAGAGCAAAAAAGAAGGATCTCCATATGGTTTTCATAGACTTAGAAAAGGCTTATGATAGGGTGCCTAGAGATATCATATGGTGGGTTCTGGAGAGAAAGAAAGTGACCAAAGGGTATATCAAGGTGATTAGAGACATGTATGAAGGTGTCGTCACTACCATTCGATCACCAGTAGGGGAAACGATTGAATTTCCATTCACTGTAGGATTGCATCAAGGGTTAGCCTTGAGCCCGTACTTCTTTGCCTTAGTTATGAATGAATTGACTAGATAATTTCATGAGGATATCCCATGGTGTATGATGTTTGTAGATGATATTGTCCTCGTAGATGAAACCGCTAGAGGTGTTAATACGAAACTAGAAATTTGGAGGGAAGTATTAGAGTCAAAGGGTTTTCGGATAAGTAGGAGTAAAACTGAGTATATGGTGTGCAAGTTTAGTGGTACCAGCAGTGCACACGAAGAAAAAGTGATGATCCAAGACCAGGAGATACCTAAGAGTGATCATTTTAGGTACTTAGGCTCAATTATTAGTAGAGATGGAAAGATTGCCGATGATGTGACCCATAGGATCCAAGTGGGGTGGCTCAAGTGGAGGAGTGCTACTAGTGTACTGTGTGACAAGAGGGTACCCATAAAATTGGATGAAAAATTCTATGGAATTGTCATCAGACCAGTGATGCTTTATAGGACAGAATGTTGGCCTATTAAGAAAAAATAGGTGAACAAGACGAGTGTAGCGGAAATGAAAATGTTGAGGTGGATGTGTGGTAAGACTAGACGAGACAGGATTAGAAATGAAACGTTCGTGAGATGGTAGGTATAGTACCCATAGAAGAGAAGTTGATGGAAAATATGCTAAGGTGGTTTGGGCATGTCTACTGTAGATCAGGAGATGCAATAGTTAAGAGAGCGAATAAGATAGCTTTGGGTAGCAATGCTACGGGGAGGGGTAGACCTAAATTGACATTAGATGCTGTGGTGCGCAAAAATATAAGTATAGTAGGTTTTTGTGAACAAGTGGCCCTTGACAGAGCTCAATGGAGAAAAAAGATTCATGTAGCCGACCCCAAATGATTGGGACATAAGGCTCAGTTGGTTAACATTCACGTGTTAAAACAAATGCTTGAATGAGATTACCCGTAAATCACATTACTAGAAATCACGTTCCTGGGGAATAGAATACCTATCCTGATTTTCGATTGTTGTCATCCAAATTGAGCCTTATAGCAAGACAAAATTGTAAAGTTTGTATGAAATCTTCATTTAGTAATTTTACTAATTGCTAGCCATGTCAATTGGATTTTTGTGCACCTTTGACTCATCTTTAATTTGGTCCATTTCCTTCAACAATATTCAATTAGTGTTTGGTTCTAATTTCAACAACCGCGTTAGTTCCCTCCAATAATCTCAATTGCTGCTGGCATCATACCATGACTCCCATTTCTTGAACATGTATAGGTTTTAAATGCTACACGAAAAAACGGAAATCCTACAGGTACCGACCGGTACCGTAGGGAAATCGTAGGGACCGGACCGTCTCCGGCCACCAAACGGCCGATCCGAGCCGTCCAAAAATTCTTAAAAAAAAAAACGAGGGGGCCCTCGCGGGATTCAATGGCATCCGGCGCGTGTAGGGTGCTCGATCCAAACACTCCATTTTCATATATTTTTGTATATATATGTACACATGCATTTATATACAAAAATGGAGTGTTTTGATCGAGCACCCTACACATGTCGGATGCCATTGAATCCCACTTAGGCCCCCTCGTTTTTTTTTTAATAGAATTTTTGGATGGCTCGGATCGGCCGTCCGGTGGCCAGAGACGGCCCAACGCGGCCGTCCCTACGATTTCCCTACGGTACCGGTCGGTACCTGTAGCAATACTCCACGAAAAATGTTTGACTATACTATCCCTTCTCATTTGACAACTCACACCATTTATTTTATGGGAATAACTTATTCACGAAGGAGGCGTGAATAAGATACTCACAGAGGCACGCAATCTCACCCGTTAATCTCAGCAATCAATGGTTGAGATATGTTTTTAAACTCTAACCGGTAATAGTTTGTTTTTAATCCGAATCGTCCAAAACACTTGTGGACGTGCGAGATTGAGCTCAGTAAAACTTATTTACTGAATAAGTTATTCTCCTTTTTTATAAGTATCGATGTGCGGCGTCATTCATGGCAAAAACCAACTTGATTTGCTGTTGTTATTTGTTTAATCGAATTATTTGTGTTAAAGAGGTCGCAGTTGACCGTCTGTCTATTGTCCTTAGTACAAATATGATGACAAAACCTCTATCGAACAATCTTTAGTAGGAGTATTTTTTAGGGGAAATTGCAAATCAGTGGGAAAAGGGGCAAATAATGCCCAAGTGATGGAGCAGTTTTTAGGAATTCATAAGTGATGGGAAGGAGGAAAATAATACATGGTCTGGAAAATATATGTGGACAAAATTACCCCTCTCCCTACATGACGTCGTTGGAATCCCTCTCCCCAAAACCCGTATCTCTCCCACCTCCAAATCACATTCAAACCCTAGCAGAGTGAAACCCCCCCCCTCTCTCTCGCTGTTGCTCTCTGAAACCCATCCCGTTGCTCCTCTCTCTCCATCTCGTTGCTCCTCTCTTCTCCTCTCTCTCTTGCCAACCGACGACCAGCAATTCCCCCAACTCTCTTCGTCGATCTTCCTCGACGTTGTCATTGGTCTTGAATCTCCAGACACAGTTGTTTTCTTTAGCCACTGACCTCAGGCGACCTTGGAATTGGCCGACCATCTCTGTCCTTTTCCGGCCACCTGAGACCTCTATCAAGTTTCGGAATTGACTGGGTTTGAACTTCCAGCACTGATTTGCTTCCGAAATCCCCTGCCTGGGTTGGAGATCATTTTTGCTGTTTGTTGCCGTTTGTAACAGGTATTTTGTTTATGATGATTAGTTGTTTATGGAGGAATAGAACTTTGATATTTAGTTTCCCATCTCTTTTCCGTATGCCATTTGTGGTGCATGTGTGCTTTGGTTATTTAATTTAAAGCATTTTACCGTTGTGTGTGTTTGGGAATAAATGATTAAACACATATTGAGAAGGGTGAGCAAGGTCTATGAAAAGGGGTTCAGAACTGTTGAAGGCGACAAATACAAGATTGGTTGATTATATCCCAAACTAGATTTAGGGTTTAATTTAAATGTGCCACTTAATGTACCAAATCTCCTTTTACTATGTTCTCCGCACTTCAATTAAAATGATCTCCGAAAAGAAGTCACTTACAATCATAGCTTTTTGTTTGTCCCCACACTGAAAGCACTAAAACGACAAGGACCATTGACGGACACTATGTTGTGCATATTTTATCCATAACCTCTATTTTGTTAGCCTTATTCGATAATATGACACATAGCATTCATCCAAATGGTTTGACGAATCCAAAAATTGCGGCAAAGACATTTGAATTATAAATTATGTGAAAAAATCCTTATTTATCTTATGACTTAGGGTTAAGGGTAACCAGAAGACCTCACCCAGCTAATCCAATAAAATTAATACATGGAGAGGTTTGAAAACCTAATGCAGCGGTAGAATTCATTTTTTGAGCAAAACAAATAGCCGTAACACTTATTTGAGTTATTTCAAGTAACATAAATTCAATGTTTCTTGAATAACCAGGTTATTTAGATTCTCCATTATACGTCATTTGAATCCTATATGGTAGCCAAACTGCTTTCAAAAAGTATCTTTGTGTGGGTTTTCTTTGTTATCACCCTTGTAAGGGTACAAGGAATTGAAAATAAAAGCAAACATCTCAGCAGAGAAACATGAAACTTTAATAAAGAGGTGAATTCTATAAAAAAAATGTAAAAAATGGAACAATCTAAGATAGTGAACATGGGATTTACCTGAGCAAATCATTCACTTTCCCGCACGACACATAGAAGAAACTCCCATCCATCCCCTTTTTAGCAATCCCACATTTTCCATGCCTTAAAGCATATTCCAAATGACATGACATGACATGCCATATGAATTGCCAAGAAAGGGAGGCTCAGAGTTGCAATTTAACCACAATCTAGGGTCCTTGTTGTCATCATACTGGTAATAGATGTAGTATGAACACCTCTTGCAAAATTTATGCTCTCGACTTAATTTAGCCCCGCAAGCTGAGTTTTTGCATTATATAATATTAGCCATATCATTTTCAATATTGTTTTTTTTTTTTTTTGGAACCAAGCAATTTTATAAAGGGGACAGAAGCCCAACAAACAAGCAGGGGAAAACCTGCAAAAACAGAAAAACAACCAAAACCTAGGCTACAAAGCTAGGCAAAAGAAGACCAAGAATATCACCCTAGAAACACCCAAAGGAACAGAAACTACAGAAAAATAGAATCGGGGATCCCCCAGTACAAGCAGGTATTGTTGATTAAACCATTTTTCACTTCAACAGGAGCCCGATTAGGGTGATCAGCTTTTCTCTGCCTTTTGGAAGCTCTTTGCTCAACTGTAGGTGAAGACTGTGGTTCAAGGTTTGTTGCAGCCTGACTCCCCTTTGAATTCTTTTTCAGATACAATTTTGAGAAGGTTTTCTACTTCGTCAAGCTAGTATATTTCCTTTCTTTTCCCATCTCCGCACATAGTATATGTAAAATCTCCTATCAGCTCCATGATTGTAACATTTCAGGGGCATGACGCCACTTTCATACTTGATAAACAAGTTCTCTCTTTTCCTCCATACTTAACTCACTGCATTTTGATGGATCAAAGCACTACTCCTGGGGCCAAAAGAAATATAGACATGACAATAAAAATGACCTATTAGGGCAGTTAAAACTGCCTCTAAAAGACACCTATTGGGACAATTTACATATTGCGGCACTAAACAATAGTGCTGCATCTATCGATGAAGCAATAGACCTAAGGCGGCATTTATAAGGTGGTAGTTTGAGGGGCCTCGACATCCATTTTTCAGGGTACATTAGGATGCCGCTATAGGGTTTTACAAGGCACTCTAATGTGCCGCATAAGTCCTTGTTTTGGAGGCAACATCTACTACCTCAGTAGATGTGTTTTGGGCTGATGAATTGCCATTTTACACAGCACTTTTGACTGCCTTGTTAGAGTAATTTTTTTCCAATACTGCTCGACTGGATGACATAGTTACATAATGCAATTAAACTCGGGGAAATTGCAAATCAGTGGGTAAAGGGGCAAATAATGCCCAAGTGATGAAGTAGGTTTTAGGAATTCAAAAGTCATGGGAAGGAGAAAAATAGAGAGCAATACATGTAATCCAAAACAGACTTGGACAAAAGTACCCCTTCTCCTACACACGACGTCGTTGCCCTTCCTTCGCTCTATTCCCTACCCAAACGTGAAACCCTCCACCCAAATCACTCTGAAACCGAAACCCCTATCTCTCTCTCTCTATGCGTGTTGCTCTCTCCGTGCATCTCGTTGCTCCCTCTCTCCTCCTCTATTTTTAGAATTGCCGACGACTAGAGCAACCCCCCTCTCTCTCTCTCTCTCTTTGTGTGTGTGTGTTGCTCTCTCCCTCCATCTCATTGCTCCGTTGATTCCTCCTCTCTTTGTTGCCAACCGACGACCATAGTGCAGCCCATTCCTCGACTTCCATCCTTGTCCGGGTAAGAGTTCTTGACCTACACAACTTCAATTCTATGTCACGTACTTACTATTATTTGTGCCAGTGCTTTATGGGTGTTTTTGCCATATTCTTCAATTTTATCGAGAACATCCAACGACCAGAGGAATCAACCATTACTCCTTGTGGGGGGCAAGGGTGGGAATAGCGCATAGGTCGAGAACATCCAACGACCAGAGGAATCAACCATTATTCCTTGTTGGAGTAACAAATTTTGCGCATAGATCAATCAATACTAGAGTGAGAGTAAAACAAATTTGTTTTTAGCTTCTCAGAGGAATCAATTACCGTCTGCATACCTTTTTAGAGGAATTATTAGGTCCTAATTTGAAAAGTTAGCTAACTTATTTTTTGTCTTTATTTTAATTTTTTTTGCATTTGTTTATCTAGGTTTGAACTTCCGAAATCCCCTTGCTTCCGAAAAGACAAGTTTTATTGATTGATTCAAAACCTAAATCTGCGTGATCTTGTAATTTCAGTGCTCATTTGGTTGCCTTATGTGCTAAATTGGGAATATGATTGTTGTTTAGGTACTTCAATTGGCTTCTGTGATAGTTATGTATGAGACCCTTTCAATTAGTTGACCAAAACAACTTGTAAATTATTGGACTGTGAATGTTGTTTAGGGGTTGAACATTTTTTAGTTAGTCATTACCAATGTTGCATGACTCATCAGAATGTATGAAATACGCGGTTTGAACACTCTACACTCCGTTTGGAATGCGGGCTTTGGAGGAGTAGTGAAGGGTTAGAGGTGAAAATATAGTTGTTGCGTGTTTGGGTTGATTTTTAGGAGGGGAAGGGAGGGAGGGGTATGGAGGAGTTGTGAGGAGGTAAAAAAAATTGTAACCATTTCTTCCCCTCCACTTGGGAGGAAATGGAAGAAATGGAGCGGAAGTAAGGTGCTTCTTCAAAATATGTTTAGTATTCTTGGTTACTGCTTAACTATGTATAAAACTCTTATAATTGTGCATGAAAATGGCCTGTGATACCTTCTATACACAAAATCCTAAGAGAATTGATGAATTATATTTAGAAATATGAGTACTTTGCAGTGTTCCCTTGTCTTTGAGTCTTGAGATGAAAATAAGATGAATCTTGATGCGTTTGAACACAAACTTGTACCCAACACTCGCACATGAGTGCATGTAAAATATTGGTTGTTACTTAGCTTGGTGCTCATTTATTGGAAGTGATATTGCGTACTTCTAAATCATTGAGATGCATTCATCCATTAAGTTATGACCATCATTGGACAATGAAACTTAATTGTTTTAAACCGTGACCTTTATTTTTTTGAAAGGAAATTGTGACCTTGATATGTTGTCTTCAAGCAGCATTTATTTCAGATAGATAGGTGAAGTAGAGTGGTTAAAGAGGACCAAGTTTGTCTTTGCTCCCTAGTTCATGAAGAAACCATCAAGTGCAAATGTATACGAGACAAATGACAGTGGTGGTTTGAGTGGACGCTATATTTTTGTTGAGGAAACTAAGAACTGAGTGGAGAAACGGTTTTATGAATAAGGAAACAAGTTGTAGACACCCCAATTTGGACTTGTCAAAATTCCTTGATTTGTGGCCCGGAGGCTCCCCGATGATGAATTTGGATCGAAACAAGCCTCGTACCGATTGAAACTTTGCTCCTTGAAGGATTTGAGAAGGAAATAAAAATGGTCGAAATCATTGCCAAGCGCTTGGAAGCAGTCCCAAGCGCTCCAAACTATTTTCCAAAACCATTGGCCTGGCTCACTCCCGAGCGCTCGAGACTGATGTGTTGCCCAATGGGTGATGAGATCTCCCACTATCCATGCAAGCCATCATTGCATTCAGCTGGTCTTGGGTTTTCTCCGATAAACACTCAACCTTAGTCAGATTGAGTCAGAGCCAGAAAATTTTCCCCCAACCAAATGTTTTATTTCAAATTCATTTCACTTTGCAAACTATAGGTTATTTTGGCCTATGTATAGGAGTACCTAGTTTCAGCTGAAGGGGAGGACGAAATTTCCCTCCCTCTAAACCACTCTTCTCTCTCTCTTGTTCAAAACAAGGTCTTTCAAACTCAAGTTGATTTTCCAACATCAAACCCTTTCTTTAAAAAAAAAAGAGAGACATCAAGGGAAATGCAAGAGATCCAGAACACTTCTGGTTACTGATTTCTTGTGTTTTCTCTCTGCATTCATCTTTCAGAGATATCCAAGGAGCAAAGTGTCAAGTGAAAGGTAGAAACTTTACCTTCATGGCTCAAACCTGAGGCTGTCTTTCCCTTCTGAGGGGAGGGGGGGGGGGGGGGGGGGGGGGGGGTCTCTCAGCTTGACCCAGTTCTCAATACTGGGTGCAAGGTTGGGGGACCTTAGTGTAAAAGCAAGAGCAATGGGGTACAAAAAAATGTTTTCTCAAAACCCCTACTGGAAACACTCTCGAGTGCTCGAGAGTGCTCCCGAGCGCTCGGGACTGTTTCCAGTCCCATGCATAGCATTTTGTTAAACAACAGGCTGGGGTGAGGTGCATTCTTAAGTGAGATGTTTTTATCATGGCATGCAAACATAGAAATCAGTTTTCCCTAAGACAGAGGCATTTCTTACAAATTTTCATGTGAGAATATGGTTTTTCCAAAGTTAAAAGAGGATCTTCTCCTGGGAAAGATAAAAAATAACAGTGCATGCATGATAAAAGCAACATCATTTTCCCATTTGAGAGTAAGCTGGGATGCAGTTTACTCCCAAAGTTAAACGAAGGATCAAGGACCAAAGGATCACGGGCCACCACAATTGGTGAACCCGACGTGAAACACTTTTGATCTAAACGGCTCTCTCATCCTCCAAACCCCCTCACTCCTTCGTAGAACAACCACCGAATCACCTACCATGGGCGGAGATCTAACAGACGCAGACGTTTCGGGGGCCAAAGACGCTGGCGGAAACGTCATCCCCACACCAACCCTAGAAAGACACATGTCTTTGTCTCTCGCCCCTGGGTCTGGGCTCTCACCGGTCTCAGACGACGTCACTTCGGCTTACATCCGCCTCTTGCAGCGTCACGACGACGAACGCGACAATGAACTAGCAGCGCTAAGGGCGGAAGTGGCCCAAATGAAGCAACGCATGCAGCAGGACGCCACCCCTGCCGCATCGAGATCTGGCGGAGGCGGAGGAGGAGGCATGCAAACTCCACCCCCTCCACCTCCACCACCACGAGGTCGTCCGAACGAGGGAGTGTAGACACCCCGATCTGGGTCTCCCATTCGTTTTACTTTATTTTACGATTTTCTTGTTTCCCCGATGATGAAATCGGATCAAACAGAGCTTGGATCGGGAATGGATTAGGCTTGGAACGCTTAGAACCCTACTCGAAACCCTTTGAACCCTTCTGAACCTTCAGTCAAACCCCTAAAACCAGAGTTGACCCTCGCGCGAGTCTTCTTGTCCCTCATGCGACACTTATCTTGCCACGTGTAGTCAAAGTCAAACTGTTGACTGTTTGACCCTCGCGCAACACTCCTGAACCCTCGCGCGACGGTTCCCTCCTGTCCCTATCACAGAATCCAGCTGGACTTGTGATGATTGCTTGGCACATGGGTTCCCATGGGCTGGAACCCCGTTCTCCTCAGCTGAACGGCGTGCTGGCAGGTTCTAACCCCATGCAATCCCCTAACCACTCTCTCACCTTGTTGGCTAGCCTCACAACCAAGTTGTGACCAGCCTTGGTGGCTGGTCCTAAGGGCTTGTTTGGCCCCTAACTAGCCCTTACATTCCCCCTATAAATACCCCCCTTCATCCTCCATGTTAAGGGTTCCAAAAAATTGCTTAAGAGTTTCATTACTCATTTCACAAATCCCACACTAGCTAGCACAAAGTTACTAACCCTAAAACCACTTCTTAAGCCACTGAACTTAGTGTGTTCATACACTCTTGGTAGCAAGGTCACACCAATCAAGCTAATCTATTCCCAAACCCTTTCCAAGCAAAGGTACAATGCTTAACCTGTTTCTGTTTTGATCCCTGAGGGGGGCTGACAAGACCAAGGCTGGTAATCAATACCACGCCCTGGTCCTAAAGCCAGCAAAGTTACAAGAATTCGTGGCAGCCACACCCTCGCGCGACGGTCCCCTACACTCGCGCGACACTTGTGTCAGCAAGAGAATGGACCTCGTGGGGAAGGGAAGCTAGCCCTTTTCTGTTTTGCAGTATTTTCATGCCTGTTGTACTTTACTTTGATTTTTAGATCACTGTTATGCATGCAAAAACAAAAAACAGTAGCTAGTTTATTTGCTTCAAACAGTTTGGAATGTCCTTGGGATCTCCTGGATCTGTCTCAGGAGCCCAAGCATGCAAAGCAATTCCTGGAAGTCCAGTCAGGAGTGTCGCGCGAGATTCACGCTCTGTCGCGCGACAGTTCTCTGATTTCCATGAATGGCCCTTGCGTGGGCAACTAGGCCCTTGGCCTCTGTTTTGATACCCCCACTGTTTAGGGGTTGTGTTTCATCTTATTTGGCTCCTGCTTGGAGTATTGTGTAATAATTAGTATTTTACAGTCTTACAATAAACTGCTTGGTTTGCTTCCTGGGTGTGCACTGGTCCTTCCAGAGCCCAGAAGGGGATGATTTTGGAGCTGTGGTGAGATGACAATACTCGCGCGAGAGTCAGTATGTCTCGCGCGATGGTTGACTTGCATGCAGATCTGTTCAGGCATGCAAGTTGGTCATCGTGTAGGGCAAATCTGCCCCAAGCCTGGTTTTGGCATCTGATCGCTGTTTCAAGATCATTCCATTTATTATTCATCATGTTATCCATCCATGCCGTTATTTGATCACATCTTGCAAATTGTTACAGTTTTAATCCCCGATTAACTGTTCCCCCGCCCTAATTGGCTAAAATCAATTAAAAGAGGAAGAATCACAAATGTTTTCATAAAAACGCCTAAGTAGAGACCGATCTCCGGATTGGGCGAGAGGGGTGCCATAAAACCCTTCCCCTCTCGTAACCTGGCTCCCGAACCCAGATATGGTTATGACGGACTGGTTTCCTTCACTTTTTTCAAATAAAGCGCGGCAGGTGCTTCGAAATACGGTTCCTTGAGTGTCGGACCTTCAAAACTCAAGTGGCGACTCTGTGTTTTTGAGCGCTTGCCACCGGCGCTCGCGCTCCCTCGATTTTCAAAAAAGGGCCGCAATGGCGAAAGGAACGGAATCCTTTTTCCAAGGGCATGCTGCCCACAGGGAGGCCAACGCGGATCTGTGAAAGACCGCCTAGGCTTCACTCCAGCACCAGGCGACGCCAGAGAAATCATAATCTACAAGCAACCCGCCGTATCTGGAACACATCGTTCTAGAAGCCATCACGACGGAACCAGGACAAGGGATACCAAGTCGTTTACAAGCACGTACTCGACTGGTCGCGCAGAGTTCTCTCGCACGACGGCCTCGCACCGTAGCCGAGACTCTGCACGGACCAGAACCCATGTTTCCGAACGCCTAGGGAACACCCCGATTGAAAACAAGGACGACGAGCACCATGCTCGGCGCAACGGGAAAGGCGTACATATTGAGGGCGCGAACGATGAGAACAAGTCCCGTCACAACAAGGATAAAACCGTCGACGGCCCACGCCGAACAGCGACGGACCTGCGAGACAAGCTTCGACGAAGGGAAGCCGAGAAGACGTCGGCAAAAGAACACAAGGAAAGGGACTCCAAGAGATCGAAAACTGACGAGCACGGCAAACCGCCGCGCCCAGGGTTCGAAAGACAACTAAAAGATCTCGGCGTCTCCCCATTCACCTCCCACATAATCAACACGCCGCCAGAGCCCACTTTCCACCTGCCCAAATTCACGAAGTTCGATCCGTCGACGTGTGAGGCCTACACTCACCTCATCCACTTCAGACAGACCATTGAGCTCTGCACGCTAAAAGATGAGGTAAAATGCAAGGCGTTCCCGTCCAGCCTCGGCTCCCTCAGACTCCAGTGGTTCAACAAATTGCCCGCTGGATCCGTAAGGAACCTGGCCGACCTCGAACGCGCCTTCAACACACGCTTCATCACAAGCAACAAAACGGCTAAAGAGCCCGAATCACTGTCTCAAATGAGAAAACTATCGTCGGAAACCCTCAGGCAATATGCCGAGCGTTACTGGCAGTTATTCAACGAAATTCCAGGAATCGACGAATATTGGGCTGCGCGCACTTTCAAGAACGGCCTGGAAACTGGCAGCAAGATCTTAGACGAACTCGCCATCCGCCCACCACACGGCATGGGAGAACTGATGCGCGTCGTGGAAAGATTTTGTGCTCTCGAGGAACTCTATGCAGACAGGGCGGCCCAGGGAATCCCGAGCTCAACCAATCCATTCTCCTCGACCGTGCACCAGCTGCCAGCACAAGTGGCAACCCAACCAACGCAGCCGAAGAAGCAAGTGCACAACATTAAAAAGGGGAAGGAGCGTCCGCCGAAGGAGCATGACTACGTGGCCGAAACCACTCACTTCAAGGAACCAATTTGGTCTTTTCTGAAGGAAATAATGAGACAACCGTGGTTTGAATGGCCGACGGGCAAGCTCGGGATCGACACCGGCCAACCGGATCAAAATCCGAGGAAAAAATGCACTTACCACAACGAGCTCGGCCACTACACGACTGCCTGCGCACCATACAAGGCTCTCCTTGAGAAGCTTGCGGCTCAAGGTCATCTCGATCAATACATTGATCGATCAAAGACGCCCGCCCGGCAGACAAATCCCAACCCCAACGAACAACGCCCGCTGATCCATGTCATCCACGGCCCAGTAACCAAGGCGTCCGAGACTGCCCTCAAAGCCGACATCGATCATGCCTCGACTTCAAAGGAAGTACTCTCAGTTGGCTGCGGATCCAAGCGTCAACGACCACAAGACGTGCCACAGTGGACGATCAGCTTCACCGAACGGGACCTTGACCACGTTCAAACACCGCATTCAGACGCCCTCGTCGTTACCGTCCAGATCGGCGTTCACGACGTCAAACGCGTCCTCATTGATCAAGGGAGCTCGACCGAGGTGATGTACTACGATCTATTCAAAAAGCTGGAACTACCAGAATCGGCACTACTACCAACCGAAGTACCCCTCATCGGCTTCAGTGGAGCACCTGTTTGGCCAGTTGGCCGAATCTTCCTCCCTGTCGTCGTCGGCACAAGAACACTCTCTGTTGAATTTATTGTCGTCAACGTGCCGAGCCCATACAACGCCATCCTGGGACGAAATTGGCTTCACGGAATGCAAGCCATTGCTTCCACGTACCACCAACTCATCCGCTTCATCGACACCACTGGAAGACAAGAAGACTTACGAGGTGATCAAATCGCCTCCAAAAAGTGCTACGTCTCCGCCGTGCACAGTTCTTCCAAAGCAAAACACGTGCAGTGGGTTGAAATACCAGACTTGGCCGTAATCGAAGACGTCGGCCAAAAGGCCGAGGACAAAGCCGAGGAGGACCTGGTGAAAATGCCCATCAACGAGGACGGATCACGCTTCTTCTTGCTTGGCTCCTCACTATCTGACGCCGAGCGAGAAGAGATGTTCCTGTTCCTCAAAAATAATCTTGAAGTCTTTGCATGGACCCCGGAGGAGATGCCAGGGGTGGATCCCAACTTTATTTGCCACTCCCTCAACATAAAAAAGGACGCCAAACCAGTCGTTCAACGGGCTCGACGTTCGGCACCAGAGCACGCCGACGCCGTGATCGAAGAAGTCAACCGACTTCTCGACACCAACGCCATTCAGGAAGTGCAATACCCAACATGGCTCTCCAACACGGTGGTCGTCAAGAAGAAGAATGGAAAGTGGCGAGTCTGCGTCGACTACACGAATCTTAATGACGCCTGTCCCAAGGACTGGTTCCCACTACCGAAGATCGACCAGCTCGTAGATGCAACAGCCGGCCATGCTCGGCTAAGTTTTCTGGATGCCTACCGTGGCTATCACCAGATTGCTATGGACCCGGCCGACATGGAGAAGACAACATTCATAACTCCACATGGAATTTTTTGCTATAGGGTGATGCCGTTCGGTCTAAAGAACTCCGGAGCCACATTCAACAGAGCGATCTTCAAGATGTTCTATGCACAAATAGGCAACATCCTGGAAGCATACATTGACGACCTCGTCGTCAAAAGTCAAAAGGAGCACAACCATTTGAAGGAGCTGGCCGAGGTCTTCGAGATCCTTAAATTCCACAAACTCCGTTTAAACCCGGAGAAATGCGCGTTCGGCGTAAGTGCTGGGAAATTCCTTGGCCATTTGGTCACACGACGCGGCATCGAAGCCGACCCCAACCAAATCAAGGTAGTGGCAGACCTTCGGCCACCAAGATCGATCAGAGAGGTACAAAAACTAACTGGGATGGCGGCGGCCCTCAACCGCTTCATCAGCAAATCGTTCGACAAGTGCCACTCCTTCTTTCACGCTCTCAAGGGGAAAAGCCAACGAAGTTTCGAATGGACGCCGGACTGCGACAGAGCGTTGGCCGAGCTCAAAGATTACCTGGGTTCTTCACCGCTAATGGTAAAGCCCAAAGAATATGAAAATCTCTACCTTTACCTTGCAGTTTCGAGCCACGCCATTAGCTCAGCACTTGTTTGGCGAGAAGGGGCCGACGACATGCCAGTATATTTCACAAGTAAGACACTCCTACCCGCCCAGACTCGGTACCTTCCACTGGAAAAACTGGCACTCGCCCTGGTATCTGCAGCGAGGAAACTCCTGCCATACTTTTAGGCGCACACAATAACAGTATTGACCGAGCACCCTCTCAAAGCGCTTTTTCAAAAAGCCGACCTCTCAAACCGAGTTTCGAAGTGGGCGGTCAAGCTTGCGAACTTTGACATCCGTTTTGAACCAAGGACAACAATAAAGGGGCAAGTCCTCGCCGACTTTATTGCCGAGCTCACCCCAGAAGACTCTGAGATCCTACACACTACTCCCACCCAACCCTCTGCCGAACACCAACCAAAAGAGAACCGGTGGCTCCTTTTTCAGGGAGACACTTGGCGAATGCAAGTTGACGGCGCCTCCAACAACAACGGAGCAGGAGCCGGAGTCGTTTTGGTCTCACCATGCGGAACACTTCACGAGAGTGCTATCACCATTGATTTTTCTGCCACAAATAATGAGGCCGAATATGAAGCACTGCTTGTTGGCCTACGCTCGGCAATCGCAATGAAAGTTGACAACTTAGCCGTGTTCTGCGACTCTCAACTCATAGTCAATCAAGTTCTGGGGGACTACGAAGCTAGGGATCCACGGATGATGAAGTACCAAGTCATGGCAGCAGAACTCATTACTCGCTTCACGAACTTCAGCATCGAGCAGATCAACCGCGAGCACAACGCACACGCCGACGCACTTGCTGGCCTCGCGTCGACTTCAAAAGCATCAGAGTTCCGAACCATAAATTTTGGGAACATTGACCACCCGAGTTTCGACACAACTCCAGAAGTGCTCAACATTGAGCTTGGTCCAAGCTGGATGGATGAAATCGTTGCCTTCCTCAGAACCGATACCTTACCCGACGACAAGAAGGAAGCCTTCCGTATCAGAAACAAGGCCGCGTACTATTGGCTCTCTGAGAGCGGCCAACTCTATAGAAAATCCATTTCCGGGCCCTATCTCCTTGTCGTCCACCCAAATCAGGTTGCCGAGGTCCTTGAAGAACTGCACTCCGGAAGCTGCGGCTGCCACTCTGGTGGACGTTCGTTATGCCAACGCGCGATGAGTCAAGGATACTTTTGGAAAAACATGAAGAAAGACTGCGAGGAAATTGTACGAAGGTGCCGACCATGCCAACTTTTCTCCCCAATCCCCAGGCAGCCGGCTCAGAATCTTTCTCCCATCACAAGTCCATGGCCATTCGCGCAATGGGGGCTCGACATCGTCGGGAAACTCCCGACAGCACCTGGGGGCTTCAAATTCTTGATCACTGCAACAGATTATTTCTCCAAGTGGGTAGAAGCCGAGGCCCTGGTCACCATCACAGAAGCAGACGTCCGACGATTCGTATGGAGGAACATTGTGACAAGGTTCGGCGTACCCTACGCCATCGTCTCCGACAACGGCACCCAATTTGTCGGGGACGGCCTCACAAGCCTCTGTGAGGAGTTTGGTATCAGATTCTTCAACTCGACACCAGCCTACCCTCAAGGAAATGGCCAAGCCGAGGCCTCAAACAAGACGGTCTCCGCAGGGATAAAACGTAGATTGAATTCAAAGAGGGGAAAATGGGCAGAGGAACTCCCCAGGGTTTTATGGGCTTACCGCTCCACACCCCGCCGGTCAACAGGCCAAACACCCTTCTCAATGGCGTTCGGCATGGAGGCCGTAATCCCACTGGAATCAAGGTTCCCAACCCTCCGAACGGAGAACTTCAACCCACAGTCCAATGACGAAGCCGTCGAGCAAGAACTGATTTTGGCTGAGGAAAACGCGATGACGCTCAGCTAAAGCTTGCCGAGTATCAACAGACTGTTGCCAAAGGCTACAACAGAAGTGTCAGAGTCAAGAAGTTCAAGCCTGACGACTTGGTCTGGCGAAAGGTCGTCCAAGCAAGCAAAAAGAAAAAATTTATGCCTAATTGGGAAGGGCCTTTTCGCATTGTCAAGGTTGCTGGTGAAGGGGCTTACACCCTCGAAGACATGCACGGCAAGGTGCTCACCAACCCGTGGAATGCACAGAACCTCAGGAAGGCTTACATGTGATGCTTCAATCAGACAACTACCTTCGGCCAACACTTCATGCATACCGAGTTTCTGTTTTCTTTGGCTTCGGCATCACTCTTTTACGTTTTTCTTTTGCATTTCAAAGAAGGGCCTCGACCCACTGTTACTGTTTTTATTAGTTACCCTGTACTTCGAAGAAATATCAATGAAATGACAATCTTTTTTGATCCAGAAATCTTCAAAACATTTCAAGTATCATTCCACTCTCGGCTAGAATGCCACACACAAACGATGACTTCGGTCACACCCACCAAACGGCTCTTCAAACAGCCCTTTGCTTCGGCCAAAATCACCGCCCAAAGAAGCAATCACTGGACATATGGTTCGCCGAGCCTGAAATACACTTACAATTGGAACTCAGGCTTCGGCTCGGATTGGCAAGACGCTATGGTCGGCCACCGAAAGGTTACACTCGCAATTTGGCGAGCAAACCACCCCCAAACAAGCACTACTCTCAAACGTTCCTCTACCATGGCCAGGGGCTGACACTTTGGCCGAGCCCCATCCATTGGCAAGGGGACACTTCACACTTTCAAACTAAGTCAAAGGTTGGATCATGTCAGATCACAATACATCCATGATTCGGCGACCTATAGTAACTACGGCCATACTACTTTGGTCAGGGCTCGGCTGCATTATCTATACTTAACCATTTCGATCATGAAATACTCTCAATTATTCTGCCGAACCCAAACCAAAAGTGGGGGCTACGGACAACTACACATTCACAAACATGCAAGACCCACAAAATTATGTGAAGACATGAAGGCAATCAGACAAGCTCGGCAATAATAGAGACGTTGCAAAAGAAGCAATGCCTTCATTCAAAAAAAGACAAGTGTTGTTAAAAATCCTAAGCTTGGAGGACCGGCGTAGTAAACTGTTCGGTGCCGACCCTCATTCAACTATTACATCTGGCACGGTAAACTCCCAAGTTTGGAGCCGTCCAGTCCAACAAAAGTTCAAAAAGAAAAAACTCTAAGGTTGTGGCGGATCACCCTCGGCTGCAGCTTCAGCAAGACGAGCAGCATCGTCCTCGGCTTCAACAGCCACTTCATCATTTTTCTGAACTTGCTCGATGTCTTGCTCGGCGTTGTCAGCCTCGTCCTTCTTCCTCCCAGTTGAACCATCCCCTCCACCTTCAGCGTCGGCGATAGTCATGTCTTCGACATCGTCCTCACTCTCGGGAAACTCCTCCGGTGTAAGTGGCGCACACTCTTCTTCAGTGTACGGCAAGTTAAGCTCGGGCACTTCAGCCACGGGGATCGACTTCATCAGGTTCATGTCCGGCTCCATCTGCATGACCCCACACGCAGCCTTCACTCCATCCTTGTACCCAGTTCGGTACGCGATCGGCAGCTTCTTCTTAAGCTCCTCGTTGACCATCGACCGAGCCTCCCGGACGTACTCGGCGCCGGCTCTGTCGTACTCAGCTTGAAAGGCCTTCTCATCTACTTCCTTCATCTTCCTCTTCTCCCTCCGCACAACTTGCCCGAGCTCGCGTTCGGCCGTCTTTGCATTCTCAAGCGCTTCATCCTTCTCTTTCTCGAGCTCGGCAACCCTCGATTTGGCAAACTTCAAGCCATTCTTCGCAGCTTTTGCCTTTTCACGCTCGGCTTTCGCTTCATCACGGTAACGAGTCTTCTCAGCGGCTAAGAGTTCGGCTTGCCGAGAAGCACGCAGCAAAGCTTGCCCAGCCTACACAAGATTAAGTCATCAGCCTCGGCAATATGTCAAAACATAAATTAGAAAACCAAGTCAAAAGCGTACCTGAACGAGATATGCACTGGTATGAACCAGGCTCGGCTGAAGCTCCCCTGGAATCCTGTCCATGTCCTTCGGAAGAGCAAGCCCGTGCAGCATGGTCACAGCAAGGCCAGGCTCCTCTTTAATGCTGTCCTCCACCGTGACTACCCTGCCGTCGGCCATCGCGAACGATGGTGCAAACTCTGGGACGATCACTCGCCCACCTGAACCTGCTGCCCTCTCCACAGCCTTTGAGCCTCCCGCTGCCGAAGACTCGGTTTGGTCCTTCTCCTTTGGAAGTGGCGTCGGCGGCCTGGCAGGAAAGAAGTCATGTACCTTTTGCTTCTTTAAAGGACTCTCGGTAGGAGAAGGAGCAGCTACCTTCTTGCTGGCAGCAGCTGCTTCCTTAAGGTTCATCCTCACCACATTTCTCCTCCCCATGTCGTCGGCAAAATGAGGAATTAAGGTTCGGATTGGAGGGATGTGGATACCTTGAAGGTCGGCTGGCTGACTTTCCTGGAACCAGAAATCAGCTGACTTATGAAAAGTGGGAAATTTAACCCTCGGCTCCTTCGCCTTCTTGCTCGGTTTCGGAGCTTCGTTGTCAATACCTACCTCAGCAGCTGATTTCTTACCCTTGGCCTTCGTGCTCGGCCCAGCCTCCTTATCCTTCTTCTTCCTCTTCGTCAACTTCCCCTTATACGAAGGCTCGTAACCCAGCAGCGTCGGCGCGTCGCGGCAGATACAGGCCCTTAGTATCTCCACGTGACTGTCTACGGCCAAAGAGTTCTGGGTCTTGGTTATTGCTCGGTGATCTGCAAAAGAGAGAAGGTGTCAGCAGAATATCACGAATTCATTAAAAGAATGGATCATGTTCGGCAGATTTAAAAAGAAAAGGAAACCTCGGAAATCCGTTATCTTCGGCACAGAATGCAGCTGCATAGTCTGATCGCCGAACTCGTAGTTCCCACTGACTTCGACGTACAGATTAGCCCACTTATCAATGTCGGGAAGCCCGTTTATCAATGGCTCCTTACCGCTACGTGTGGACAAATACCTACGGTTAGTCTTCCTGTGCCTAGACATAATGTATGTGTGGAAGAGGTCGGCAACGGTGAAATCAAGGTTGTGAAGTTCCTTTAACCTAACTACGGACATCACTATCCTAAAACTATTGATCGAGAAGAAGTGAGGTACTATGCCGAACCTAGCCAACAGTTCCCTCAGATATGGATGAAGGGGGAAGCGGAGCCCGGCCTCACAGATGGCCATCAGAGGGACCGTTATGTGCTCGGGACGATCTTGCCTCTTGTCCCTAATCCTGTTACTAGCCACCTGGTGGACGACGACATCATTCGGTATGTCGTACGCTCGGCAGAAGTCCGCATACTCGTTGGGACGCCCACTGAAGTAATGGGCGTGGGGACAAACCTGCCCTCGCTCGAAGAGGTCGGCGAACTCTCTGTCTCCAGACGAGGTTTCAGCAGGAGCAGAGAGTGAAGAGGTCGTAGCTCCGGCCTGGGAACGAATCCTAGACTCGGCCTCCGGCCCAAGTTCGTGTTCGGCTTCGGATTCTGTGCTAGTGGAGAAGGTTATCTCTGGTTCGGTGTTGAAACCACCGTACTCGTGGTCAAGCTCGGCATTGGAGTCACCGGAATCTGACATGTTCGAGGCGATGGAAGAAGTTTGACGTCGGCTTCTGTGTATCTCCAAGTACTCTCGGATCACAAGGTTTGCAGAATCGTCTCCTGAACTTTCAGAGTCGGATGAGATGACGATGATTGGGGGAGCCAGACCTAACAAAGTCAAAAACAAAAAACATGAGACCTCGTCGTCGGCCAGAAAGCAGGTGTCTCACTACGCTCGGTATCCTAAATGGCCCACCCCATCATCGTTCTCAATGCTCGGCCAAACCATGTTCAGTTGGAACCTACCAAACAACAGAGACTGGGGCTCGGCCTATTCCATCAACGGCCAAGCCCAGAAACCCCTTGGAGGTTCCATGCTCGGAAGAACAGGTTGAAGAGGGAGATGAACAGTACGTTCATCTCCAGGGTGCACTGTTCACTCAGAACAAAAAATGCCCCAAAAACCCAGAAAAGCAAATGGAAAACGACTGGGAAATGCAAAAAAGTGAAGAGAGACAATCATCGACCATGTACCTGGATTTGTGGCGAGATCTGGTGGCAGAATCGCTGGGAATCAGGACCAGAAGATGAACGGTTGCTGCTGGAAGCTCTGACAATGGAGGTTTGGAGAGAGAGAGAGAACGAAGCGTTTCTCTCCCCTCACCCCGCTCCATTTTATAGGGCTAGGGTTTGGAGTTCGAAACTCCCGCCCATCATTGCACTGCCGAACAGCTAACCACTCAGCGCGTGACACGTGTCACTGAAAGGACGGTTTGCAGGGTTTGCCAGCCTTCCCCTCGTCTGCCGTACCCATCCACGGGGTGACATCTGGCGTTCCACCATTGGAATACTTCATCTGCGGTTAAGCTTATTCCTGAGAAAGAGATAATTCAGGCTCGGCTGGAGTCCGTCTTCATCAAAACAAATATGCGCTCGGCAATTCAACAAAGTTCGGCCTAAAGGCTCGATTTCAATCTCTACCATGCGTACGGCATTGGCATAAATTGAGGGGCTATTGTAGCGGGCCGAACACAGATGTTCGCACGCCGAACCCAGATGTTCGCAGCAGTGCGGACCTGACTAGCCGTGAATCGACATCAGGCTTCGTGCACGGCCGCCGACGATGACCCGTCGTTGGTCTTCGGTTTACTTCAGGCTCGGCAGTAGGCAAGCCTGCGCTCGGATTGTGCCGTCGGCAGGGTCCCCGACGACACTACTTCCCTCATTAAATGCGTGGCCATGCTCGGCGTTACCCGCGTTCGGCTACCTTCAGAGTATGGCGTGCAGCCGACGGTGGCTAGCTGTAAAGCCACGCGTCCTGCCACGTGCAGAAGCAGTTATAACAGAAGATGATCACGGGCGCACATGGGTGTGCCAGCTCAGCCCTGAAAATGGTTATCAGATCTATTCTTTGACGTCACTATGACGTCACTTGGCCCGTGGAAGGCACGCGATCGTACTTGGAGAGCAAGCCAGAAGGCACTATAAATACCTAGTGATGGTAACCCTAACAGGTACACGCTACTGAATACTCACACTTACTCTCTCTAAGCTTTCTTCCTCTCTGCGGTATACTCATCCTCTCGCCGGAGGGCCTTGCCGGAACAACCCCCGGCCAGGTCTTAGTCGTGCGTTCCTTGTGCAGGCTAGGAGAAGAAAGCTAACCCATCATCGAACCACCAACGAAGGATCAAGGACCAAAGGATCACGGGCCACCACAGATTGGTTGGTGAACGAGATTCGAAATTATAAGGTTCGGGTAACCAAAGGTCGTGGACGGAAGGCGGAAGGAGTTGGTGATAGTCTGTTCCTTTTGATGGTATGTTTACTTAATTTTTCTATCATTGTATTTAATACTTTGAATAACAATATTATGGTTTATGTAGGAAGTTAAAAATTATGACTTATTTGTTTTGCAGGTCATATATTTTGACTTAAATCCGTTGGATGTTGAAATTGGGAAGGAACCTGAGGCTCCAATTGGCTTATGGACGAATGAATTGATCGATATTCGAATTTCCAAAGAGGCGGAGGACAAGCCAATTGAGGATTCTGTTTTTTCTCAGTTCCCTCCCCATAATTTGAAAAATCAGGTGATGGTATTGGCTTAGTTTTGATATTTCATAGATTCATGGTTCTTTTACCTTCAATTAGTTTTCACATATGCTCATATTTTGGTTTATCTTATACCATTTCAGATCTGCATTGATATGTACAAAGGTTTCATGCGTCAATTTCTGAATAACTCAAAAAGCTTGCATTTAATGGATGCTGCTATGGGCGAGCCTGTCGTTGGAAGCCCTCAAGATGGTCCCACGGGAACAACTTGTAGAAGATGAAGGCCATTCGCCACAATTTAGTGGAAATTTCAAACTGCATCAATATGAGGAGCAAGGGGAGGGGGAGGAGGAGGAGGAAGAGGGGGATCAGATTCAGGAGACGGGGGAGGAAGAGGAGGAGGAGGAGGGGGATCAGATTCAGGAGACGGGGGAGGGGGAGGAGGAGGGGGATTAGATTAAGGAGAAGGGGGATGAGATTGAGGAGGAAAGGGAGGTGGGGGGGACATCAAAAATCATAGATGGGTCGGCGTCCTGTAAGCGAAATCAGGAAGTGGTGGCGATCTCGACTGATCCCACAAAGAGAAAACGTCGAAGAAACGTGAAGCCGAGCCTATCTATTCAATCTCCGTATGTTGCACAACCCTTCATGAAGACAACAAAATTAACGGAAGAAGAAGAAACAATCATCAAGTATCTTATTAGGGGACTGACAAATGATTTAAGGTACCTTTATCTTTTTCGTGACATACCATATGACTTATAGGATAAACCATCGGTTAGATTTATGAAACCATGCTATCTCTTTCCCAATTTTTGTATACTAACAAATTATTTTGGCACAACAGCGAGGTGTTGATCCGTATTGAAGGGGCAAAGTGGCCTCTTACTTGCAAAGAAGTTGCTGAATCGTTTCGACCGAGGGGCCTTGTGTGTAATATGGTATGTTCCATACTTCAATTTATGTTATTTGTGTCATAACGTTGCCTAACTGTCATACACTGGGGTACACGTAGGTTATGTACACTTTTACGGATTGACGGATGATGAAGGAAAGAGCCCTAGCGACTAAGGGTCGCCCATCACGTCACATTTTCTCTCCAGCCTTTGCGGTAACATGTCCATCTTATTATGGTTCATATTTTTTTTTTTTTACTTTATTTGCGATGTATTTGAATTTTTTTTTCCAGTCCCATCTACTTGCAGCTGAAAGTGACGAGTTCAACACTGTATTGCGGGATGAATGCGACCCTGATAAAGTAGGTTATGACCTGTTAAAATGCGACATGGTACGTAACTAATCCCAATATGTGTGCCCCCAATTTTATTTTGACTTAATGGTGGCCTATTATTTTCAGCTTTTCTTGCCTGTGCTTCAAAGTGAACACTGGTTTTGCGTCTGTATATCCCTTGTTGAGTCACGTGTTTATATATTCTTGACTCAATGAAACACACGGCAGAAAACTTGGATCAATTGGAGCAAGTCTACATTCTAGTAAGTTGTCGCTGGACCTAATGCATTATCTCCTGATTAGCGCACTTGTTATTATACTTACAAACTTGTTTTCAATTTCGATTACAGCAACAGAATCTATTTGCACTCCTAAAGAAGAGACCTACGCGAAGGTCACGAAATGATTCCCGCATATTTAAAGTTGAATATGCAGATGTGCCACAACAAAGCAACATGTTAGTCATAACTTCCATGTGCAACTTATTTTGTCATTCTTTTGGGCCTTTTAGTCACGTCTTTCAATTTTCTTTTTGTAGCCATGATTGTGGAATTTATGTAATGAAGTTTGTCGACCGTTGGGATGGTAGAACATATCCTTCGGCCGAACTTCAAGGAGCTTATATTCCGAAAATTCGCAAAAGGCTTTTGCTTCATCTTTTCATGGATGAAAATAACAAAGAACAAGACTCCATATTAAAAGCCATCCCTCGGCGATAAAAGTAACCATATTACTCTTACCATGGTTTTTATAGTTAATGATATAATTGTTTGTAATTATGAGTATATTGGGATGGTATTTTTTTTTCATTTGCGAGGTGTCGAAAAACTAGGATTCAGAAAGTTGGAATTCCTTGCTGGTTCGAAGAATATGAAAACAGGGGAATTAAAAAAAGGGATCCTGAAGTAAATATGTTATTAGGGTATTTATTTTGAAGATGTTCACATTGGCGTATCCCTTTGCAGTAGCACTCAGAGTGTCCCTTCCCTAGCCTTACGGTGGAATGACCATTTACCTTTTTGGTTAATGATGAATCTATATGGGATATCCATGTTATGTCATCCTTTTAGCAAACCCCCAATGTCTTAATGAAGATTGGTTCCGGGAGAATGAGCATTCCATTCCCGCTTATTTGCATTGAACCAAAGGTTGTCAATATTTATGTACCGAGCTAGGACCTATGTTCAGAACTTACATGAATCCCTTAATTAGGTTCACTTGTGAATGATAGTAGTTGCTTTGTACAACCAATTTCAGCGAATGGTGGTTAACAGCCATACAGATTGATCGTTTGTTGCTCGATTGGTTGCTTGCTTCATAAACCAAGATCGTGGACATTCCCATGGCTAGGAACATCGCCACACGATAGTGGTTATCATCAAAACAGAGTCGCCACCCAGTTTATTAAAACTAGGAAAATAGATAGAGATTCTGGGTACGGGAGCCAAAAGTACAGTATGGGGAAGGTGTTAGGCACCCCTCTCTGCCCAGCCATGAGGCTGGCCCATAATTGCTCGACATAAGACATGTACTTGCTTTATTTAATTCTAACACGTAGTCTATTTTTAGCCTTTCAGCAGTAAATAAAGTAAGCCAATGCGATAATTAAAGCATGCGTTGGAAAGCAGAACACAAAACAAACTGTCCCAGGGAGATGGATCCCGCGGCCAGTGAATGGATGTCACGGCCGAGGGATCCTCCTAGCTTTATGTACCGGCCGAGGGATTGAAGCCCCGGTCGGTGTTCTCCCTCACACCAGATGGAAAAGTTAGCAGATAATCAAAACGCTACGATTAAGCATAAATACAGTAAATAAAATGAACCAGAGGCCGTTGGGCCTCACCACCTTGATCCCTCAGTTGCTTGATTGCCTCGGATTGATGGTGATTGACTGATTGCTTCTCGGAAAACCCTAGGGTTAGGGTTTGAACTTCGGGGTTTGATCGTCGGATTAATGGTTGCCTTCGGGAGGTTAGGGCTTTTGAAGAGGGGGTTTGAGAGAGTGTTTTTGCAGAGTTTCATGGCTTGAAAGGGTGGGGAAGTATACAAATTTTGTGTATTTTGTCTTTTTTTCTTTTCGGAACCCAAAAGCCCTTTATATAGGCAATTGGTGACTCACTCTGGCCAATCAAAATGCACGATTGCAATTGCAATGCAATGCAATGCAAACTCTTCGTGGTAATCTCTGAGCGTAGCCCGAACGCATCGGGAAGGTAGTGTAATTGGATCAAACAATCAACAGAACGTTCCAGAGTCTGGAAAATAGACGATCTGGCGGCCAAGCAAAGGATCTGGTGGCCGAAGAATGGATGTTGCGGCCGAATGATAGATCTTGCGGCCGAGGAATTGATCTCTCAGGGAGATTTTCAAGCAACAGGTTGCTCGGGTGAAGAAATGATGTTAAGGCCGTGAGATCAATGTCACGGCCGACAGATGGATTCTCCTAGGATTCTATCTTTCTATCTGAAAGGTTGTATGGCTCTGGATTGGGTCATCTAAGTGGCTCAAAGTTCTTACCATAAATCCATGGGTTCACGAGAAGTCAATCAGCAATCACTGTATCCATTTCATCATCGGGATGGTCCCCAAGGTGGGACTTGAAATAATCGTTATGCCAAATTGGGGTGTCTACAATGCGCCATCTGTGGTGCAAGGTACTCTTTCTATTTCGAATGTACCAGCTCGAGTTTTGTTTGATTCTAGTTCTACACACTCTTTTGCCGCCCCTAATATTTGTATCAGTTACCTATTGTTGTTGAGGCATTAGATGTGTGTGTTATGGTGACTACTCCGGTAGGAAAAACAGTGACGTTGAGTGAGGTGTCTAAGTCTTGTGATGTGGAGATAGATGACAAAATTTTACCAATAGACCTAATTTCATTGGAGATGCATGACTTTGATGTTATCCTACGGATGGATTGGTTGTCGAAATACCATGCTACTATAGACTGCAATTAGAAGAGGGTTATGTGAAGAAGGATTGTCCCAAATATCACAAGCGTTTGGGACATATCACAGACAATTGTGCAACAGAAACAGGATAAAGGTGTTCCCTATTTCTTTTGCAAAAGGGCTGTTGGTCATGTGAAGAAGGATTGTCCCAAATATCACAAGTGGCTTGCAAAGAAAGGTAATCAATTTAGTTTTGTTTGCTGTGAATTTAATTTAGCTGAAGTATCACCCAACACTTGGTGGATAGATATGGGTGCAACTATCCACATAAATGTGTCTATGCAAGGTTGTTTAAAGAGTCGGACACCCAGTGATGCCGAAAGGTTCATTTATATGGGAGACGACAATAAAGTTCGTGTTGAGGCAATTGGAGTCTATAGACTTAAATTTGAATCTGGTTTTTATTTGGATTTGGATGAGACTGTTTACGTACCGTCATTTAGACAGAATTTGATTTATGTTTCCTATTTGGACAAATCCAGTTATACTTGTTCATTTGGAAACGGAGGTTTCAGTCTTTTCCAAAATTCAAATATTATTGGTACTGGATCTCTAGTTGATAGTTTATACAGGTTAGACTTGGATGCCTCTCACTTAAAGTTTAATGAATCTTTGCATGTTGACAAATATGGTACGAAGCGAAAATTAATTAATGAGAACTCCCCTATATTGTGGCACAAGCGTTTGTGACATATCTCGAAAGAGAGAATTGAAAGGCTTGTGTCAAGTGGAATTCTCGATCCTCTTGATTTTTCAGATTTTAAAATCTGTGTTGAATGTATAAAGGGGAAGCAAACAAACATAAGGAAATTTGGTGCCAAAAGGAGTTTAGACGTTTTAGAAATGATACATACCGATATCTGTGGTCCATTCCCTATGGTTTCTTGGAATGGTCAACGGTATTTTATCACTTTTACAGATGACTATTCTCGTTATGGGTATCTATATTTGATACATGAAAAATCACAGACACTGGACGTATTTAAGGCCTATAAAGTAGAAGTTGAAAATCAACTTAATAAGAAAATTAAGGCTGTTAGATCTGATCGTGGTGGTGAATACTATGGTAGATATGACGGATCAGGCAAATAACGTCCAGGGTCTTTTGCGAGATACTTGGAAGAATGTGGCATTGTCCCTCAATACACCATGCCAGGGATGCCATGTCAAAATGGTGTATCTGAGAGACGAAATCGAACCCTTAAGGATATGGTTAAAAGTATGATGTCTAATTCTTCTTTAACAGATTCCCTATGGGGAGAAGCCTTAAAGACTGCAGTTTATATCCTTTATTGAGTACCTAGTAAAGTAGTAGCTAAAACCCCATACGAGTTGTGGACTGGAAAGAAGCTTAGTCTTAGTCACTTCCATGTCTGGGGTTGTCCAACTGAGGCTAGGCCTTATAGGGCTAAGGAAAGAAAATTGGACTAAAGAACTCTTAGCTGTTATTTTATTGGATACTCAAAAAGGTCAAGGGGTTTCAAGTTTTATTGCCCTTCCACAAATACCATAATTGAGACGAATAATGCCAAATTTATTAAGGATGTTGAAAGTAGTGGGAGTGCATAACCCCCCAGAAATTTTGAATTTGAGGAGGAACATATTGAGCTTCCTATGATTCATGTTGAGACTGATGATGTGGTCACACCTGTCTTAGTACAGGATGTGGATGCAAACCACCAGACTATTCCTGAGTTGTCTCCTACTAATACGGAAGAACCCCAACAAACTCAATTAGAAGTGCCAAGGAGATCCAATAGGGAGAGGAGATCAGCGATTTCAAGTGATTATATCATTTATCTCCAAGAACATGAGTTTGATATAGGATTGGAGGATGACCCCATATCTTTCAGTTAAGCCAAACAAAGTGTTAACTCCCTGAAATGGATGAATGCCATATTGGATGAGTTAAAGTCTATGAGTGACAATGATGTTTAGGTTCTTGTCGAATTGCCTAAAGGTGTCAAACCCGTTGGTTGTTAATGGATATTTAAAACCAAGCGAAATTTGAAGGGCAATATCGAAAGATATAAGGCATTGACTATAAAGAGACTTTCTCTCCGGTATGATCGAAAAACTTTCTCAAGATTATTATGTCACTTGTAGCTCATTATGATTTGGAGCTTCACCAAATGGATGTAAAGATTGCATTTCTTAATGTTGACATTGAAGAAACCATATATGGTGCAACCAAAAGGTTTTGAGACAAAAGGATCAGAACATATGGTTTGCAAACTAAAGAAATCCATTTATGGCTTAAAGCAGGCATCCCGTCAATGGTATTGGAAGTTTGATCAAGTAATTTCCTCTTTTGGTTTTAAGGAAAATGCTATGGATCAATATGTTTATCATAAGATTAGTGGGAGCAAATTCATTTTTCTAGTATTATGTGTCGATATCTTGTTGGCAAGTAGCGATATTGGCTTATCACAAAAGTCGTATATCGATAAGGTGCTTTGTAGATTTGGCATGCAAAGTTGTGCACAATGAGTTTGCTCCAATGCCCAAAGAATGATTTGAAAAGAAAACAAATGTAAGACATCCCTTATGCATTAGCAGTAGGGAGTCATATGTATGCTCTAGTTTGTACGCATTCGGATATAGAGTGCGTAGTTGGAATGCTTGGTAGATATTTGCAAATGATATGCTCACATATCGGAGAATCTAATTAGTTGGATAATCGGACTCCGAGTTTGTTATTGCTTGCTATAAAGAAACAAAGCAAGTCCTATGGTTGCAGAATTTTATCACTTGGCTTCATATAGTGAGTAACATCGAGAGCCACTAAGGATTTATTGTGATAATAAAGTTGCTGAACTATATTCTAAGAATGACAAGAGTTCGTCAAAATTGAAGCATATTGACATCAAGTTTCTTGTCGTTAAGGAAAGAGTTCAGAATCATCTTATGTCAATTGAGTACATTAGCACATAACTCATGATTGCGAATCCGCTTACTAAGGGCTTACCACCTAAAGTGTTTAATGAGCATGTTGCTCGTGCAGGAGTGGTTAGTCCTAATGAAGGTTTTTTTTTTGTTAGTGGGAGTTGTGCTACTCATAATATAGATTATTTGACATTTGTGGCGATCACTTTCGGTTTATTGATGATTTTGAAATAAAGTTGTGTATTTTTCAAATTGTGGTTATACATGAAGTTTTGAAAATATGTATGATACAGAAACTCTATTGAGTTATAAAGTTGGAAACAAGGCATGATAAAGGATCACATTGCATGCGTTTTCCATGCTACATATCCGTACTTGATCTGTCATTGAACACATAGGTATTTGTGACCATGGATAGGCCCTGTCATGATAAATATGGCAAATGCCGCCATGATCCTATATTTGTGTTTTCAATGACTAGATTGTTTTGAGATGACACTTATAAATTCTGACAACAACAAAGGAAACGGTAGTGAAGAATCGAATACGGGCAAGGGAGCTTCTCTCTCTAGAGAAGCTCTCCTCCACCGCCCAAACTCCAACCGGCTGCTCGAATTCCTGATAAGGTTATGGGATTCTCAGCCGGCCTCTCATAAGCGTTCCTCTCTGCCTTCTCGCTAGATTTGCCAGAAAAAAAAGAGGGATAATTTCATTTTCCTATGAGTCCATGACTTAAATCTCGAAATCTGTTCATCCATCCAAAGATCTTGTATCTTTGCATCTCCTCTGTGACTCGGTTTCAGAAGAGAACAAGAGGCGCCGTCTTACGGTTTTATCTATCACTACTGTTCTTCTACGGCCGGCCTCCAGCCGATTCAATCTTGAAGTGGACCCGGTTCGGCCTAACGGCGGTGGGCTCGCGATTGGTGAGGCGGGTGGCCGGCCACAGATCTGGTGCGGTGGTGTGCAGCGGCGCTTCGTGTCTGGGTTGCAGGGTTCAAGGAATTCCGGCGACTGCGGCTGAAGGGCAGCGTACATCGTGCTCTCCGGCATCCGGTGGTGTTCCCTGTGGTTCTGTCTGGGATTGGCGTCCGGTGGTGTTCTCCGTGTTGGAGGTACTTTCTCGATTAAATCCATTCCTTATCGAGATTACAGCCTTGGTTGGTAGCCATAGGTTGCAATTAGCAGTGCTTCTGATATTTTAGTGCGCAAATAATCCAAGTAGTACAGTTAATTGTGCTATTGAACTGAATGGAGTTTGTACTTAATGGATTTGAACTCTAACTGGTTTGTGGTTTTACAAAACTGTGAGCCAGGTTCAGTATCTATTATTGCTTTGGTATTCCTTGGTTGTTGTCGAAGGTTCAGTATCTGTTGAATTCTCGTAGCGACTCCTCTTTGAGGGAGATGGTTAAACATTTAGATTCTGATTGAGAACCTCGATGGGCAGTCATCTGTTGGACTGAGATCGGGTGTTCGGGCTCTTTGTTGAGCCCCGTTATATCTCTAGTTCCTTTGCTTCTGTGCCCCGGAGGTTGTGCGTAGTATAGTTGTGGGCGTGGCTATCGTTGATTAGATTAGAGTCTGTGCTGATTGAAAGGGGTAGCTTTGCAGCTGCAGCTGCCACTGATTAGATTGGTGGTTGGATTTTGATTGAGCGAGGTAGCTGCCGGAGCTGTCATTGATTAGATTGGTGGTCGTTCACTGATTGAAAGGGGTAGCTTCGCAGGCTGTTACTGACTAGATTGGTGGTTTGCACTGATCGAACGGAGCAGCTTGGTTCACTTGTGGTTTGAGTGGCCACTTCGTGCGGATCCTCTTACTGTTCTGCTTTTAGTCGTTAGCGAGCCTAGGGGATTAGGTTGAGGGTGTAGTAGTCTGGATGGAATGGGCGTGGTGTGCAGGGTACGTAGCAGGGTAGCCTTGTCGGATGCCGACATCTCCAGTTCGAGCCTCTCTTGGTCCTTGTCCCTCTGTAGTAGTTGATCTCTTTTAGTGGGTATTATGCTTGCTCTCTGGGTTTGTTGGTAGTATTAGGTTCTTGGTTTGCTTATCCCAACTCTGGAGGAGAGGGTTTTGGGTAGTTGGTTGACAGCAGGTGGTTTTGGCGAGCCTTAGGCTTGGATGAGGGAGTATTAGGCCGGAAGGATTGGGCGTGGTGAGCAGGGTACTTGGCAGGGTAGCCTTGTCGAATGCCGTCATCTCTGGTTCGAGCCTCTTGATGCCTTGTTCCTCTGTAGTAGCTGTTCAGCTTGCTTTGAAGCCGTATTACTCTGTAGCTAGCTGTTCTCCTCAGTGTTGGTTATCATGTGGTCATCTCTGGCCGTGACTATTTACTTTATTTCCTAGCCTGGCGGGTTGTGCCAGGTAGTAGTTCACTTTCATTTCATTTCATGTTATTTCTACTTGTATCACTTCATATCATACCCCGTTGTACTATCCTTTTTCTTAAGTGGATAGTACAACGGGGCTATGATCTCTACACATATGACACTTTTGTTATTTTATTTCCATTACCCTACTCTCCATGCGGGTTGTGCATGGTTATCGCACTTTTCTCAATCTTCTTGTTTTATTTTATTTTATTTTATTTTTCCTCCTGGGGTATGCCCCTCGTAGGCTGTACATTCGGTTAACCTCTTTTAATTTCAAGCTGATTTACCCAAAAAAAAAAATTCTGACAACAAAAGTTTGAGCTCCTAAAATTTAGAATGTGTAATAACAGGATGACCTATGTGGACCAAGTAAGAGATTGTTAGCAATTTTCTGTTGGTGGGCCTACATAGATCATAAAATTAAACATTGTATGTTGTCGAATAAGGCTTGAGTGATGTCGGTGTTACTCATTAAGTTGTGATCGTTCAATTAATGTGGCCGGGTAATGGACACGTCTCTATTATCACGTATTTGGGTCATATCACGTGCGTTAAGTGGTGCGGGCTAATAATATATATGTAGATTCCAATTAACGGGCCCAATATGGTTCCATCTATTATGATGGGTTATGATGGAACCGGGGCTTATAAATATGTGGTCAAGGTCCCCACTCCAAACCCTAGCCTCTTTTCTCATACCATCCCATCGTGTGTGAGACTAAGGTCAAGATCAAGAGAAGGGTTTTGGAGGTGGAAGACGAATAACCACACTCTAAGGTTTTTCATCCTCCATGGCGATAGGTACGCATCCGGTAATATTTTCTTCAATGGTTTGACATGAGTTCTTGGGGTTTAGGGTTTCTTATGAAATCCTATAGTTAGAGCTAGTTAGAGCTCATGCATGAATTTCACAAGAATTCATAACCCTTTTTTCACAGGTTAGAGCTTGAGTTTCACAACCTATTGAATTTCATTAGCTTCGAACTCTTGAATTTTACTAGGTTTAAAGCCGCAACAACCACCTAGTGAATTTAATTAGCTTCGAGCTCGCAAAATTCAATAGATTTTAAAACACAACTTGTTCTTTCAAAAAACTACATAATAACCACCTAGTGAAATTTATTAGTTTTGTGATCGTGAATTTCTGCTCAATACTTCTGTACTTACCCTTTTTCCAAGTTTGATGGCACAATTTTGTTATTCATAATGGTGTCCATCATAAAGCACGAAATGACACCAAAGTCAACACTGCAAAAAAAGAGAACATGTTGCATTTTTCTTATTACATTGACAAAGTTAAAAAAAAAAAACTAAACTAATCCACTTTTGTCAGAAATTACAGAGCTCCAAATAGAAGGAATAATATTACGAGGACTTACAAGGGGCTATCCTGCCGCCTTGCCAAACTTCAATCCAACAACAACAATAAGCTCATCCTACTTACATGAATAATCAATAAGCTCATCCCTAGCTACATACAAATAAACTAGCTTGTGAATTTCATTGATTTTTAAAACACAATTACTTTCAAAACTATATAGAAAAGGTAGAATAAAAAATTTGGCATGGTCTTGTTCGAAAATTGGACTTACCCATGTTTTGTCAGACAAGTATGGCCTAGAAGTTTGGACTTACGAGGGGCTATCCCGCCGCCTTGCAAAACTTCAATCCAACAACATCAACAATAAGCACACCCTACTTAAGCTAGAAAAAATGATATGGAGCTCATGAATTTCACTGGATTTCAAAACCTAGCGAAATTCATAAGCTTCGAGCTCATAAATTTCATAGCACTATTTTGACAGGTTAGTGTTAGCAATTTTCTGTTGGTGGGTCTACATTGATCATAAAATTAAATATTGTATGTTGTCGAATAAGGCTTGAGTAATGTCGATGTTACCCATTAAGTTGTGATCGTTCAGTTAATGTGACCGGGTAATGGACACGTCTTTATTAGCACATAGTTGGATCATATCACGTGCATTAAGTGGTGCGGGCTAATAATATATATGTAGAGACCAATTAACGGGCCCAATATGGTTCCATCTATTATGATGGGCTATTGATGAAGCAGTTTTGAGTCCGGCACAGACCTGATCCTGCAAAACAAAGCTGAAGTAAAAGTCACCGGTGTGGCGGCTTGCCAACCACCCTCCGATGCCTAAGTCAGTATTGAACTTGCTATTTTGTAGGAGAATTGGGATTCTCGGTTATTAGTGAGTGTACCTTTATTGGAGTTCTACCGTCGGTTTTATAGGCATTTAATGGGAGGTTGAGTCCTAGTAGGACTGCATTCCGGAGATATTTGGATCACTTCGACGAGGTGAGTGGAGTCCTGCCTTGGCTGGAATTCCACGAGCACCCAGTTTTAGGGTGGAATCCTTATCTGACGTTTGTTGATGATTAGGATGAGCACATTGTGCTTATCTTTCTGGTTCTTCTCCCTTATCCCGTAGGATTTGGGTTAATCGTGTGATGTACTTGGTGGGTCTGGTCCCGCTTCGTATCGTAGCTGGTCCTTAGACCTAGCTCCAGCTCTGCCCCGCAGGTATAGCTGGTGCTCTCTTACGTTGCTGTTGGTATCGCACTCCTGGGGAGTTTGGGCAAAGCTGATGCCTACTCCCCAGGCTCGCACTTCTTGCCGAGCTGGTCTTACCAGGATTTATCGTACTTATCAGGTACTCCCCTGTTTCCAAGCTCCAGCTCTCATCTGGAGGTTAGAAACATAATCCAGGCCTGAAAGGCGGTTGGCGCTTTTTCCCTTTCTTTGAGGGTTTAAATGCATGCTACATCGTGGGACAGGTGTCGACCTTTTAGTTACCTTGGCGCTCAGAGGTGGACGACGAGGATTTAGGAGTGTTTATCGGGATTGGCGCTGCAACTCTTAAGCTGGTTCAAAGTTCTGATCAAGATTTCTATAGTTCGTGTTCAGATCATCCCAGGCGATATTCTTGCACGAAAACCCTTCTTCTCCGCCTTTCCTTCGTCGTCGTCTTTAGAGCCCGTCTCTTGTAGGTACGTTCTCTCTTTTCTTGCTGTTCTTTGCTTCTTTTCATGTTCGATCCCTCATCCTCCGGTGTAGAAATTTCCAACCCAGAGCGGGGTACTCTAGGGGAGTTCATTCGCGCTAGATTAGCTTACTTCGTCTTTGCTAACCCTACTCCTGCCGTTGTAGAAGATTTCGCCCCTGGTTTTGTGGTTCTTCAAGACAGGGTTTTTCGTAGTCTTTTTGCTTTATTGTCTTCCTTATACTCTCGGTCGTCTTTCGTTTCCCTAATGTCGGGGGATGCTATCGACTTCTCCTCGATTCTTCAAGCTGAAGAATCGACAGCAGACGAAGAGGTCCCGTTGCGGCGTGGTAACGTGGTTAGGGCCCCGTCGCATGTGGGTCATTCCGATGGTGTTAGGTCCCTATCTCCTCCGTCGTCGTCGACGGGCCCCCGTAGGGTTACAAGTTTTTCTGCTTCCACTATCCCTTCGACAATCACAAATGAGGAGTTGGCTGTGTTGAGGGTTAGGTTTTCAATTCCACCCTCCGTAACTCTTAGGAGACCTTCAGGGTCTGAGCGAGCCTGCTCTCTGGTTGAGAACGAGATATGTGTTTATGTTGGGGCTTTAGAAGGGGGGCTTCGTTTGCCCTTCCCTACCGTGGTTAGGGAAGTGTTGAGTTTTCTGGGTTTGGCTCCTGGCCAGATTGTTCCCAACTCTTGGCGTTTACTGATCGGCTGTGCTGCTCTTTGGGGAGCCATGTCGGACGGTCTTACGCCACTTACGAAAGGGTCCTTTCTAAACCAGTTCCAAGTAAAGGAGGCTCCTGGGGGTGTAGGATGGTATTACTTTGCTAAGAGACCTGGCGGAGGAGAGTTGATCACTGATCTTCCTCATGTCCATAGAAACTGGAAGGATAAGTTTTTCTTTGTTGGTGGAGATGGATGGGAAGTTTTGGACTGGGAGATTGGGTCTTATACGCAGCATGCTCCCTCTAGATGGGGGGAGCCCATTGCCAGTTGTAAGCTGTGGCTTCCTCTTATCTCTCTTTGGAACTTGCTTTTAGCACTTTTTTCGAATTAAAAGATCTCTATTTTATGTTTTTATGCAGCTCGTGCCTCGTATCCCTCGACCCTAGCTATTGAAGCAGAATTGAATTTAGCTCGAAGCTACGAAATTCATAGCTGGGATTTGCTTGTCACTCCCGAATCTTTGGCCACCTATTTGCTGGGTCCTGAAACATCTAGTGAGGCTCTAGCTCTTTTGAGAGGTATTCCCAGTTTTTGTTTTAGCATTTTAGGCCGCCAGCTGACTTATCTTATTTATTCTCCCTTGATTCCTTTTCAGAGGAAGAAGGAGAAGATACAGGGATGGCGCAAAAAATGGACAAGAATTTGCTGGCTCAACTGAAGTCTGAGAGGGTTAAGCAGTCGCCTGGAGGTGGAGCTCCAAAAAGGAAGAGCTCACGTCTCCAGAAGGAGCTGAACGTTGAGAGTTTCTTGGATGCTGACTTTTCGAGAGATCCCTCTCTTGACTTAGTAGTTGAACTGCTTGAGGTGGATGGTGATGAAGTTTCAAAGAGGAAGGCAAAAGGTACGGCCGTAGAGAGTACCCCTGCTTCCAAGAAGATGAAGACTGTTGCTGGTCCCTCTACTCTGGCGAATTTCCAAGAGGCCTTGGAGCGTGCTTCTGGGTTGCTCTGTGCTGCTGATAAGGATTCACTGGCGGGGATGTCTCTCCAATCTGTGGGGGAGCTTATGTTGGTCGAGATGGCAATGGTAGGCCTTTCTGTTTTTTGTCAGCTAGCTTTCCCAAGTGTTCCTTTGTTTTAATTCTGTCATCTTCTTTTTTTGCAGGCCACGGCTCGTGGTCGTTTCCTGCTTTCCCAAATCCTTGGTTTGGGGAAACAAATGGCTGCACTTTCTGAGACCAACAGTAAGCTTTCCAAGCAGAGTGCTGCCATGATTGCGGAGCTTCGGAAATTGACAACTGAGAGGGACAGTGCCCTGAAGTCAAAGAGAGGTTTGGAGGAGGAGAGGGATACTGCTGTGGCTACTGCTCGGAGTTTGGAGCAAAGAATCCTTGGTTGGGATAAGGAAAAGGAGAGGTTTAAGTCCACAAGTTTGGGGATGCTAGAGAAGGTAAAGAATGCCCGTAGAGACGCCATTGAACTCTTCCTTCAGTCCCCTGAGTACCGTCAAGATATTACCCAGCAATATTTTGATGGGTTTGAAGCCATGAGGAGCCAGGCAGCCTTGGCTTTCCCAGACTTGGATTTCTCCAAGTTTGAGGTTGATGATGAAGAAGGGCCCTCATGCTTTGACGGGGGACAAAAAGGAGGAGAGGAAGGTGATGAGGTGGTATCCAAGGATACATCAGTTCCGAGCTCTTCGATTGCTTCCCTTCTCAGCACTCCGGAAAAAGTTTCTCTCCCTCTCGAAGCTCCAATCCAGGCGGTAACATCTCCTGGCCCATCACCTGGTGATGGGCAGGCTATTAACAGTTCCACCCCGAGCTTTTGAATGGCTCTTTTGAAACTTTAACTTCCTTGGGTTTGTAACACACTTAATTACTTCTCGTACTTTGTGTTTTTGGGAGTGGCCTTGTGTTTGGCCCAAATACTTTTCTGACGGTTGTTAAGAATGATCTATTTAAGATCATGTCTTGAGGGCCTCCTATAGGCTCGTTTTAACAGGTGCAGGTGCTCGTTTTGAAGAGGTAAAAGATACTCTTCTTATGGTATGGCATTTTCCAACAGTCTTTTGTCTAGACATTTTGATTTTGCCAATTCCTGTCCTTGCTGCTGTGTTTGAGTGCTATTGCTTGCAAGTGGTATGCCTTTTTTGCTGTACCAATTTGCTTTGTTTTGTTCGATTTAGATAGAAATCTAGGAGCTTTTTGCTTTGTCGTGGTGCATCTTAGTGCAGTTGTACTATGTCTCTTACTCCCCTAAGTGGGTTAAATGCTTGCGTCCAAGCAATTAAGACACTTATATAGTTTTACCCTTAGGTTTTTCTTGGTGAGTTGCTTTTTTAATAACTCGTGGTTATTAATGCATAGCTATGCTACGTCGTTTTAGCTTCAGAAATTTTATCAATGCATAGCTGTGCTACGTCGTTTTAGCTTCAGAAATTTTATCAATGCATAGCTGTGCTACGTCGTTTGAGCTTCGAAAATTTATTAAAGCTGTTAAATCAATGCATAGCTGTGCTACGTCGTTTTGAGCTTTCAAAAATTTTATCAATGCATAGCTGTGCTACGTCGTTTTGATTTTGGAATTTATCAAAGCATAGCTGTGCTACGTTGTTTGAGCTTCGAAAATTTATCAAAGCTGTTAAATCAATGCATAGCTGTGCTATGTCGTTTGAATTTTGAAATTTATCAAAGCATAGCTGTGCTACGTCGTTTGAGCTTTGAAAATTTATCAAAGCTGTTAAATCAATGCATAGCTGTGCTACGTCGTTTGAATTTTGAAATTTATCAAAGCATAGCTGTGCTACGTCGTTTGAGCTTTGAAAATTTATCAAAGCTGTTAAATCAAAGCATAGCTGTGCTACGTCGTTTGAATTTTGAAATTTATCAAAGCATAGCTGTGCTACGTCGTTTGAGCTTTGAAAATTTATCAAAACTGTTAAATCAATGCATAGCTTTGTTACTCTGCTGGGTATTCCTTAAGTTGTGTGATTATCGTAACTCCCCATGCTTCCAGAGTTCAAGCCGTCTGCATTTAATAACTTGGCTATCGTTTCAACTGCTCGAGGTAGTGGGGTGTGTAACTACCCATTATCCCAAGCGGTTGAGGTTTACGATTTTGATTTCGATCATGCTGATTGGTTCAGCAAGCGGTTATTGAACCGCATAATTTCGGCTATAAATATCAGTGGATTGCAAGGGATGACTCCCCATTCCCATTTTAACTTTGAATTCGCCTATGGCAAGTAACGATCGTATCACTGAGTTATGCCAGGAGTTGCAGAATCTGAAGATGGCCATTACTGGGCTGACCTTGAAGATGGAGGCCATGGCGGATTCTATTTCTGTCATGGAGAAGACGGTCCACATGGTGCTGATAGCCAACTGGGACCAGTTGGAGGCTTTTCGCGGGCAACCGGCGCCACCAGTTCCTTCTCCGCCGAGGGAGGGAGGTAGTGATTAGGTTGCAACTCTGTGGGTTTTGTCCACAGAGTTTTTATGTAAAAGCTGTCCACATCTCTTGGGATGTGGATTATAAATAAAATTTTGATAATTTCATCGTTTGTTTCTCTTATTTCATGCTCAGTAAATCACGTGTAGTGAGAATTTGAAACGATATCCCTCGTGAGGAATTTTATTGGCCACTTAGGCTGATAAACAGAAAGAACACATGGTTCTACTTAGAACAACTGGTTTACTAAAGTTTTATTGAACACATAGAGTTTCTTAAAAAATAGAAATAAACTTCCTAAGACTGAAATAAATTCGGGCTGCAAGTACCTACTTGTAGTACTTCTTCAGATGTTCTGCATTCCATGAGTTGGGTAGCTCTTTTCCCCTTAGGGTTGCGAGTCTATATGCTCCAGCCTTGATATGGTGGAGGACCTGGTAGGGTCCTTCCCAGTTTGGGCCTAGTTTGCCCACTTTCCTCCCTGTAGGATCGACCTTTCTTAGGACCAGATCTCCAGCTCGAAAATCTCTTGGCCTAACCTGTGCCTCGTGGTACTTAACCATTCTCTGTTGGTAAAGGGCCAGCTTGGCCATGGACGTTTCCCTTGTTTCTTCTAGGAGGTCTAGCTCTGCCCTGAGAGCTTCTTCGTTATCCTGGGGGTCTGGGCTCGCAGTCCTGTAGTTGAGGAGTTCGACTTCAATTGGGACTACTGCCTCGGCCCCGAATGCAAGAGAATATGGGGTTTCTCCGGTTGCTGTTCGGGGTGTTGTACGATATGCCCATAGCACATTGTAAAGCTCGTCTGGCCAAGCTCCTTTGGCCTCTCGAAGCCTTTTCTTGATTCCTTTCTTGATCGTTCGATTTGTAACCTCTACCTGGCCGTTTGCCTTCGGATGAGCTTTGGAGGCGTAATGTACGTGTATTCCTTTGGAAATACAGTATTCTTTGAGCTGGGCGTTGTCAAATTGCTTTCCTCGATCCGTAACTATCACCCTTGGCAGTCCAAAACGACTTATAATGAATTTCCATAGAAAGTCGATTGCTACTTCTGCTGTGATTGTGGCCAGTGCCTTGGCTTCGACCCACTTCGTAAAGTAATCGACAGCTACGATGGCATGTTGGACCTGGCCTGCTGCCATTGGAAGTGGGCCAATTAGGTCTACTCCCCACTGGGCAAATGGCCAGGGTCCTCTCATAGGCGTTAGGACAGTGGGGGGCCCGTGGATAATGTTTGCAAAGCGTTGGCACTTCTCACATTTTTGGACCATGGACTTGCAATCTTTTTGCATACTTGGCCAGTAATATCCTAGTCTGAGGAGTTTGTAGGACAACATTCGGCCACCTTGGTGATCTCCACATATTCCTTGGTGAACTTCTTCCATAGCCCTTGTAGATTCTGGTGGGATTAAGCACCTAAGGTATGGTAATGAGAAGCTCCTCCTGTAGAGCAGGTCTCCCATGATCAGGTACTTTGCTGCTCTGATTTTCAGTTGCCTAGCTTTGACGTTGTCATCTGGTAATGCTCCATTCTGTATATAATCGGCTATGGGGCCTGTCCATGAGTTGCTGTAGTCAACAGCTTGTACCTGTACGTCTATGGCAAAGATGCTAGGTAACTCCAAGTATCGTATAGGTGCGTTTGGTGGAATAGCACCTTCCCTGGCCGTGGCCAGTTTTGACAGATAGTCGGCTTCAATGTTCTCCTTCCTTGGGATTCGAACAATGCTGAAGCTTTGCAGCTTCGCAATTTGGGCTTTCACTTTACTCAAGTACTTCTGCATTACTTCTTCCTTCACCGCGTATTCTCCTAGGACTTGTCCTACTACCAGCTGTGAGTCACTTTTTGCCAACACATGGTTGGCACCGACGGCCTTAGCCAGATCCAATCCAACCACGAGAGCTTCATACTCGGCCTCGTTGTTGGTTGCTTTGAATTCGAACCTGAGCGCGTAGCTTAGGCGTTGCCCCTTTGGGGAGGTTAGCACCAACCCAGCTCCGCTTGCTTCTCTGGTTGTTGACCCATCAACCTGTAGGATCCACGGTTTGGGTTCTTCCTTGGGGAGCTCCTCTGGGTCTGAATACGTATATTCCGCAAGGAAATCTGCAAGCACCTGAGCTTTGATAGCGATGCGGGGCTTGTACTCTATGTCGAACTCCCCAAGCTCTATCGACCATTGAATTAAGCGGCCGGAAGTTTCTGGGCAATGGAGGATCCTTCGGAGTGGCTGATCTGTTAGTACTTTGATGGAATGAGCTTGAAAATATGGTCGTAACCTTCTAGCAGCTATTACCATGGCAAAAGCCATTTTCTCGGCTCTGGGGTATCTCAGCTCTGCTCCTCGTAAGGCCCTGCTGATGTAATATACCGGAAGCTGTGTTCCCTGTTCTTCTCTTAATAAGACTGCGCTGACAGCGTGGGGGGAGACAGCAAGGTATAGAAACAGGGTCTCTCCTTCTTGAGTCCTGCTGAGCAAGGGCGGGGATGTCAGGTACTCCTTTAGCTGGTTGAAAGCTGTTTCTTCCGTAGAGATCCACTCAAAGGCCTTTTTCAAGACCTTAAAGAACGTCTGGCACTTGTCAGTTGAGCGGGAGATGAACCTGCTCAAGGCTGCAACTCGCCCGGTTAGCTTCTGGACCTCCTTAATGTTCTGGGGTGACTTCATGGTAAGTATGGCCTGAATCTTCTCGGGGTTTGCTTCGATTCCTCTTTGAGAGACCATAAAACCCAAAAATTTCCCTGAGGAGATTCCAAAAGCGCATTTTGTCGAGTTGAGCTTCATTTTATATCTTCTAAGGACATGGAATGTCTCTTCCAAATCTGCTATGTGGTCCCGTGCCTTAGCACTTTTGACCAACATATCGTCCACATAGACCTCTACGTTGCGTCCAATCTGTTGTTTGAACATCTTGTTGACCAGCCTTTGGTACGTTGCCCCTGCATTCTTGAGACCGAAGGGCATCACTTTGTAGCAATATAGCCCTCGATCAGTGATGAATGAGGTCTTCTCCTGGTCTTGTTCATGCATCTGGATCTGGTTATATCCTGAGAACGCGTCCATGAAGGTGAGGAGCTCGTGCCCAGCTGTAGAATCTACCAAGGAGTCAATCCTAGGCAGCGGAAAGCTGTCTTTTGGGCATGCTTTATTGAGATCCGTGAAGTCTACACACATCCTCCAGTTTCCATTGGCCTTTTTCACCATAACTACGTTGGCCAGCCAGTCTGGGTAGAGGACTTCGCGGATGAATTTTGCTTGTACAAGCTTCTCAACTTCTTTGGCCGCAGCTTCGTTCCGGTCTGGAGCAAAATTTCTCTTCTTCTGCTTGACAGGTCGAATGGTGGGATCCACGTTGAGCCTGTGAGATATGACCCTCGGGTCAATCCCAGGTATGTCTTCGTGGGACCATGCAAAGACGTCTCTGTTTTCCCTCAAGAATTGCAACAGCTCCGTTCTTGCTACCGAGCTTAAACCTGTTCCGATCCTAACCGTTCTCCCAGGTCTTCCTGGCTCCAGGAGCTCCTCCAATAGTTCCTCTACTGGTTCTCCGTGTTGGAGTTTTTCCTCATCTCGAGTATCCAGATTCTCTATGTTCATGGTAATGTTTGCCCCCCTCAGTGAGGTGACGTAACATTCCCGTGCTGCCTTCTGATCTCCTCTAATGCTAACCACTCCTTCTGGTGTTGGGAATTTCATCATCAAATGATGTGTGGAGATTATCGCTCCAATTTTATTCAAAGTTGTTCTCCCCAATATCGCGTTGTACGCTGAAGGACAATCAACCACTATAAAATCTACCATGCGTGTGATTTGACTTCCTTCTTCTCCCATTGTGATAGGTAGGGCTATTTGTCCAGCTGGATAAACGGGCGTGCCTGCAAATCCGACTAGTGGAGATGTCATGGGCCTTAGCCTTTCTCGTCCTACTTTTAATTGGTCGTACGCGTGGAGGTAGAGGATGTCAGCTGAGCTCCCACTGTCAATAAGTACCCTACGTGTAAGGTAATTTGCTATGACAATGGTGATAACCAGTGGGTCATCGTGAGGAAACTGGACGCCTTTGATGTCTTCTTCTGAAAAAATGATGGGTATCTCCTCCTTTTTCTGGAACTTACTAGGACGGCCAACTGTGTTGACCTCCAAGTATTCCTCCGTTCTTAGTTTCCTGAGGTGCACTTTTCTAGCGTTGCTAGACTCGTCACCTCCTGCAAACCCTCCGTGGATGACCTTGATCTCCCCAATATGACTGATCGGGATGCTGCAGCGTTTCTGCCTTCTTTGTTGGCATCTTCCCTTCTGGGTGGTTTTTGGTGCTTTTTTGTTACAAAGCGTTGGAGCCTCCCTCTCTGAATCAGGTCTTCGATTTGCTGTTTTAAATCGATACAATCGTCGGTATTGTGACCGTGGTCTTTGTGGAATCTGCAGTATTTGTCCTTAGCTCTTCTGTTGGGATCAGTTCTCAACTTCCCAGGCCATTTGAGGTCTGGGTCGTCCTGCAAATTGCTAAGGATCTGCTCTGCCGTAGCTATGAGTGGTGTGAACTGCTTGTACCGGCCTTGAGGTGGTCCTCCTGTCCCTCCTCGTTTTGGGGAAGATCTTGAATCTACTTTCTTACTCTTTGGTTCCCCTCCGGTTTTGCGAGTGGGTTCCCTCCTCTTTCTGTCGGGAGGAGGAAATTCACCGATGTGTGACGGTCCTGTTTGGGAATCAAAGCTATCACGTGTGCGTCTTGCATAAACAGCCTCCTCTGCATTCATGTGTTTCTGTGCTCTGAGCATAAGCTCTGCCAAAGTTTTGGGTGGCTCTTGTGATAAGAGGTATAGAAACTGTCCTGAATACAGTCCAGCAATGTATGCTGTTATGCTCACGCTATCATCAGCTTCGTCAATCTGGACTACCTCTTTGTTGAACCTGGTGGTGTACTCTCTCAAGGATTCCCATCTTCCTTGCTTCACCGTCAGTAGATGTGTAGCTGGTTTGCCGTAGCGTTGACCAGCTATGAAGTAGCTTACGAAGCTTGTGCTAAGCTCTTTGAAACTACTGATACTTCCTGGTGGGAGTTTATTAAACCATGCTCGAGCTCTTCCCTTAAGGGTGACAGGGAATGCCCGACACATCACCTCGTCTGGCACTGCTTGTAAATGCATTAAGGATTTATAAGTCTCTAGATGATCCAATGGGTCCGTGGAACCATTGAATGTTTCCAGATGGGGCATCTTAAATTTCCTGGGAAGTGGCAGCCCCATGACGTCAGATGTAAAGGGTGAATCTGTGTTTTTCACCAACTCTTCCACCGTGGCGGGAGTTTGTGCTTTAACATGTTTCATTAACCCGTCAATCTGATCTTGCATTCTGTTCAAAGCCTCTATGTCATGGGAAGTCCTTTCCATGGGGGGCTTCCCACCTTTCTTTCGATTCTGGCTCTCCTTTTCGCTGGATTCGCCTTTTTCTTCGTCATCCTCTTCGTCTTGTCGATCGTGTCGTGAATTTAAAATGCTTGGTTCGGAGATTTGCTTTTGCAAGTCCGCATTTTCCTGCATCACAGTCTGCAACCCTTGGGTTAACGTCCTTATCTGCTCCTGCATTTGGGCAAATGCCTCGGGGGTCATCTGATCACCCCCACTTCTAAGGGCCGCGGCGGCTTTGGCTACTTCCGCCGCCTTGGCGGCTTTTTCGGCGGCTAGGGCGGCTTTGGCGGCTTTTGCGGCCTTGGCCGTTTCGGCCGCCTTGGCAGCTTTAGCTGCAGCGGCGGTCTTGGTGGCGTCGTCGACGCCTTGTTGTGGGGGGTCTGAAGCCATCGTCGTCTTGTTTGATCGAGTCTCTACCATACAAAACTGTTCACCGTAAGGAAAAAGTCATTCCCACAGACGGCGCCAGCTGATGAAGCAGTTTTGAGTCCGGCACAGACCTGATCCTGCAAAACAAAGCTGAAGTAAAAGTCACCGGTGTGGCGGCTTGCCAACCACCCTCCGATGCCTAAGTCAGTATTGAACTTGCTATTTTGTAGGAGAATTGGGATTCTCGGTTATTAGTGAGTGTACCTTTATTGGAGTTCTACCGTCGGTTTTATAGGCATTTAATGGGAGGTTGAGTCCTAGTAGGACTGCATTCCGGAGATATTTGGATCACTTCGACGAGGTGAGTGGAGTCCTGCCTTGGCTGGAATTCCACGAGCACCCAGTTTTAGGGTGGAATCCTTATCTGACGTTTGTTGATGATTAGGATGAGCACATTGTGCTTATCATTCTGGTTCTTCTCCCTTATCCCGTAGGATTTGGGTTAATCGTGTGATGTACTTGGTGGGTCTGGTCCCGCTTCGTATCGTAGCTGGTCCTTAGACCTAGCTCCAGCTCTGCCCCACAGGTATAGCTGGTGCTCTCTTACGTTGCTGTTGGTATCGCACTCCTGGGGAGTTTGGGCAAAGCTGACGCCTACTCCCCAGGCTCGCACTTCTTGCCGAGCTGGTCTTACCAGGATTTATCGTACTTATCAGCTATGATGGAACCAGGGCTTATAAATATGTGGTCAAGGTCCCCACTCCAAACCCTAGCCTCTTTTCTCAACCATCTCATCGTGTGTTTTGGAGGTGGAAGACGAATAACCACACACTAAGGTTTTTCACCCTCCATGGCAACTGGTACGCATCCGGTAATATTTTCTTCAATGGTTTGACATGAGATCTTGGGGTTTAGGGTTTCTTATGAAATCCTACAGTTAGAGCTAGTTAGAGCTCATGCATGAATTTCACTAGATTTCAAAACCCTAGCGAAATTCACAACGCTCGAGTTTCACTAGAATTCATAACCCTTTTTTCATAGGTTAGAGCTTGAGTTTCACAACCTATTGAATTTCATTAGCTTCGAACTCGTGAATTTTACTAGGTTTAAAACCGCAACCAACACCTAGTAAATTTAATTAGCTTCGAGCTCGTGAAATTCACTAGCTTTGAGCTCGTAAAATTCAATAGATTATAAAACATAACTTGTTCTTTCAAAAAACCACATAATAACCACCTAGTGAATTTATTAGTTTTGAGATCGTGAATTTCACTAGATTTAGGAACACAACAACTAGCTCGTAAATTTCATAAAGTTTGAGCTCGTGAATCACTACCTGTTTCCGATTCACGTAGAATAACCTAGCGAAATTCCCAAGCTTCGAGCTCATGAATTTCACTAGATTTCAAAATCCTAGCACATGAATTTACTAGATTTCAAAATCGACCTCGTGAATTTCACTAGTTTTCAAAAGTTTAAGCGTCTGAATTTTTTTTTTTTGGTAAATTAGCTTGAAATTAAAAAAAGTTAATCGAATGTACAGCCTACAAGGGGCATACCCCAGGAGGAAAAGAAAAAAGGAAAAGAAGAAAAGTGAAAAAAGTGCGATAAACCATGTACAACCCGCATGGAGAGTAAAATAGAATAAAGTAAATAACAAGGTGCATTGTGATTCGGTATCATACCCCGTAGTACTATCCATCAGGAAGAAAGCACAACGGAGTATGATACAAAGTGATACAAGAAGTAATAATGACATGAAAGTTAACTACCGCCTGGCACAGCCCGCCAGGCTAAGCTGTAAGATAAAGAAGTCACGGCTAAGTTGTAAGCGTCTGAATTTTGCTAGCTTGTAGCACTACCTGATTTCAAAACACTAGCTGTTTCACAACAAGGTAAGAACCACCTAGTGAATCGAAGAATCAACCGAAATAATGATCTAATGTACTGGATTTGAACACGAAATTGGATGTCGCTGGAGAGAATTCGATGAGCAGAACTAAAATATGTATTGAAGAGAGTATATATGTACCTGATATGAAGTCGAACTTGAAATTGAGGCAAAATAGTTAAGAGTACGTGGATTGTACCCGTTTGGAGGGAGATTCGATCAACATTGGTGGCAAGCGGAGAGTGAGAGTGTTCGCACGATGGAGAGGAACAGAATTCGATCGAGGAACTTAGGGTTTTTGGTTGGTGATGATTTCCTGGGGAAGGGCTCTGCCGGCTTTCCCAGACGACATTAGATAAAGCTCTGTAAAGTTTCTTAAGAATGGGGTCTTGATCCAACAAGGAATGGGCTTTAGAAAGCCGGATGCTTGCTGAAATTCAAAGAAAGAAGGTTCATGGATCTTGCTTTAGAAAGCCAGATGCTTGCTGAAAATCAAAAAAATTAATTTTCCCACGTAGATCATCGGTCATTGGACAGGAAGGGTATTTTTGGGTAGAAGGTGAGGTCGTGGAGTTGTCGGTGCTTTTTTGTCTTTGGGCTGGACTTTACGGGAACAAGGGTTAAAAAACTAGACCGGCCCGTTACTCCCTCCGTCCCACTTTACATGTCCACTATGGAAATTCATTCATTTTCAAACTCCAAGAATATATATTTCTATTTTTATTTTTGTTGGGGTTTGAAAATGCATGGATTTCCGTAGAAGATATTTAAAATGGGATGGAGGGAGTATAAGGTAGGTAGATTAAATTTTCAAAACTAGTGATCATTACAAGAACATAATCAATTAAATATCATTATTCTTGCTTTTTAAGCTAAAAAATAATAATTATGCTAGGATAATCAATTTGTCATGTTCCTAATGGACTTATTCTGTGACAACCCGAATTTTTATTATAAAAATTTGAAAAGTAATTTTCAAACTTTCTTCTTTTTCTGTTGTCGAGGTTAAAGTCAAAATAATTTTTACAGCCTACGGTAATTTTTGGTATTTTTCTGAGAACGGAACCCGACAGCACGAACAAACAAGAATTGTTTCTACACCATCGGTAGAATTGTATAATCATATCCGATTATCTGTATAATTGATAGACAAAGGTGGGGTTGAGTATGAGTATAGGTGTGAAAAGGGTCTCGCACCTTCAATGCTGTATGAAAGTTGTCTGGAATCTTGATTTTATAAACCCATTTCCCCGGACAAAATTTTCCATCTCTATTTACCAATATACCTATTCTCTCTCTCCTATCCTCACCTCCCACTGACACACACACACACTCTCTCTCTCTCTCTCTCTCTCTCTCTCTCTGTCTCTCTTCCCATGCACTCCGGCGCCAAAATTCCTCCCGGCCGGCTCCTCTCTTCTCCGGGTGTTGACAATTAGAATTCGTATGTACGTGTAGTAGCTCGGGCTCACGCTGCAGAGGTGAGTTACGAATATATCCTGGTTACATAAATTTCATGAAATGTTTTATAATTGTGTTTATTAAATGTATCGATCATAAAAGGATGAGTTTACGAAAATAGACGTCTTTTACGGAAGCATTATAATGCATAATGAGCATGGGATGAATTTTAAAAGAAAGAGAATGAAATGATTTATTATATCGAAACATCTGGGTGATGATTTGGTGCCCAAAGTGATAAAGGATATAGCCGGGTATCCTATGGACTTGATATCATTTCCCAAAAAGTGGGGTCGCTCCCCCAAACAGTTGCCAATGTTCCACCCGCGAAAGATGTTTAATTCAATATTGACGGTTTTGCAGTTACGAGCCTGAAGACTTGCTTTTAATTACTGATTATTTTCTTATTTTTTTTTTTGGGTAAAACAGCTTGAAAATTAAAAAAGGCTAATCGGATATACAGCCTACAAGGGGCATACCCCAGGAGGAAAACAAAACAAAGAAAAGAATGAAAACTAGAGAAAATGGTAAGGTAGGCCAAATGGCTACATGGGGAAGGTAATACCAGAAGATACTACACTACATATATGGAAACAAAACAAAGGGTATACATTGTTTCCTATCCATCTACAAAACAAGAGCTGCCATGAAGCAGCTTCAGAACTTGACTTGAATTGGAGAAGGGACACTTCTCCATGCTTTAGCACCTGGACTGGGCTTGATCTTGAACTTGACTTGACTTGACTTGTGTTGAGAGTAACCAAGCATATTTCATAGCTTTGCAGCCATAACAGCAGCTGATCCATGTGGCAAAAACAGGACCAGCAGCTGGACATGGCCAGACTTGATATGTGCAGAGCTAGCTGGACAATGTAGGGCATCAGCAACCACTGACAACTGAACTGGCTGCCAAAGAACTGAACCATAACAACTAAACCATAACTGAACCATAAAAGCAGTAGCAGTAGCAGATTAGGTACCTAAACAACTGAACCACAATGCAGAGGAATTCCCCCTCTGCGACATCCCCAACTACTAACAGAAAAAGAACTAACAACAACTGAACACTTTACAGCTGAAACACTTTACAACTTAAACAATACAATAGCAGAAAACGAACTCAGGTGCACCCTTGTGACATATCAGAGCAGATCACAAGTGCACCCTGCTGCACAGAAGATGCACCCTTGTCCTCCACAGCACCCTTGTCCTCCACAGCACAAGATGCACAAAATGCACTCCTATCTCAGAATCAGTCAAGTTCAGAATCCAGAATACAAAACTGAAACAGCTGCTATAAACAAGGTACTAGCAGACACAATAGCTACTTGGGACTGACAAGAGATCCAACAACATCTGCTATGGACAAAATAGCTTTACAAAGTCTGGACTGCTACAAAGTCTACTAACAGGTGTTTGATAACAGTCCGCACCTCTGAACATAATTAGCATAACATATTGCAGAGGAATTCCCCCTCTGCGAAGGGAGATCCCACGACAGCCCCTATTGGTTAGGCAAAACAAAAAGGAAGGCCGTAGTAAAAGGAAGCACAACAACTGAATGCTTCACCATACATGTCACTATTAGAACCAACAACTTCTGAACCATAACAGGAAGCATAACAGGAAGCATAACCTTGGTGTGTTGTCCATACATGTGATCTGAACCATAGCAGGAAGCATAACAGATCAGCAGTCATAACAGGTTCAGAACCTTGTGGAACAAAGAACTTCATGACAGAACTTCACAACAGAACTGCAGAACAGAACTGACAGAACTTCATGACAGAACCTTAGTATCAGACTACACAACAGAACTGCAGACCTATCCATTGGTTACTCAGCTAACCTCACAGCAGTACACAGCAGCTAACCTCACAAGGTCACACACTACACTATCCAATGGTTACTTCCACACAGTACAAAACAGGTAACCTAAATGGAACAGGACAGCATCTAGCTATCATGACAGATGACAAAGCAGAACATAGTATAGATTCACATAGCAGCATGCTGTGTGAACTGCTAGCATTGCTAGGATGGTGTTGCCACTTAGATACAGCATACCACTCAGATATTAGGACACACCAACAACAGAATTAGAAACCTCACACTTCACACAGCATGTTGCTGCTGGAATGGAACCTCACACCATCCAGGGCTCCCTCCACTAAACCTCACATGACACCCCCACTATTTATTCCCTCCTCTCTCAAGAAATGTTGGGGCTCTAGCACACCACTCACAAGGTCATACACAATACCCAGTAGCATAACTGACAAGTAAGATCACTCAATATGGTAAGATCACTCAAATGCAATGGAAACCATGTAAACCTCCTAGATCAAAGTAATACATGGCTACACAGTAGGAGATAATTAATTTCCAGATTTGAAATCAAAGTACATGCAAGTCTCCAGCATCTGCCCATCTCAACCTGCCAATAAGAAAGGTTTCTGGAAAACAAATGCAACTTAATATCAGATCTCATGCCACCCAATTCACAATCACACATGCACACTCCAAACCAAGCCACATATATGATTATTCCAAGGTTATACCCCATTCTCTAATAATATCTTGAGAGCCAGGCAGTTTGGGCAGGGACAGAAGTTTTCCTCTAACCATGTTATAGATTTTGTGAACTATTGCCTCCCATGTGCTAGCAGTAGCTTGAAACTTCCTCATATTCCTCTCAATCCAAAGGTGATACACTGTAACAGTGAATATCAACCTGATGACAACACTCTTGAGGGATTTTCCCGTAAAAGCAGAGATGTGAGAGATCCAGGCTGCCCAAGATTGGGGGGGCCACCTCTCATCAACTCTTGCTAAAATTGCATTCCAGACTTGCGTGGAGAATACACAATTAAAGAACAAATGGTCATGACTCTCACTACCAGGGCAGAGGCAACACTGAGAAGACGGCTTAAGCCCAAAAAGAACAAGCCTATCCTCAGTGGAAAGTCTTCCATGTATGGCCATCCAGGTAATGAAGCTGCACTTTGGGATATGGCCAGCAAACCAAATAGTTTTATGCCAAGTTACTTTGGGAAAAGGCTCTCTCAACTCCTCCCATAGTGAGGCTATGCTAAATTGTCCATTTGAGTTAAGGGTCCATCTTATTTGATCCCTTCCATTCCTCAAAGGGGGAAGCTGACGCCTGACTTCATTCAATTCCCAAGTTTGTGTGACTGGGAATGCCCAGGCAGAGTTGAGAATTATTTGGGACACTTTGGCATTCAAGGTAATGCCTGAATCATACACAATTCTGGAACCAAACGTATTCAACAATGGGCCTAAAGGATGCCAATGATCATACCACAGGGATGTGATGTCCCCATTGCCTATAGTATGACGAATGAATGGTTGAACGAAATTTCTCAAATTAAGCAACTTTCTCCAAACCCAAGAGGGGTCACTAGGCATCCTAAGACTCCAGAAGTTCCTACCCTTTAATAAATAGGATTTAACCCATTGACACCACATAGATTGCTCTCCCCCTGAAATTAAGAACCAAATGTGCTTAGCAACCGCAACCTTATTCCAAATTGCCATAGATTTAAAGCCAAGGCCCCCCTCATTCTTGGGAGCACAGAGATGCTCCCAAGCTACCTTAGCCCCAGTTCTTTTGAGGTCAGGGCCAGACCACAAAAGGCCCTAAGTATAGACTCAACATCCTTGATGACCTTTTTTGGTAAAATGAACAGGGAGGACCAAAATGTTTGCATTGAGAACAATATGTTCTTAATAAGTTGCATTCTCCCAGCATACGTAAGGTCCCTATTAGTCCAACATCTAGTTTTGGCAGTGATACTATCTACCAATCTCTGGCAATCAATAGCCTTGAGCTTAGTAGATAGTAAAGGGACCCCCAGGTATCTCACCGGGAGGGAACCTTCCTGGAATCCAAGCTCCTGCAAAATAGCTTCTTTAACCCTCACACTAACACCCGAAAAGAATATACTACTCTTCCCCGGGCTAGGGGAGAGGCCAGATAGTGCCTCAAACTCAGTCAACGCATCCCGTATGTGTTTGACAGATGGAAGCTCCCCTTTGCAAAATATCATTAGGTCATCGGCAAAGCAAAGGTTAATCAACTGATTATCTTTACATCTCCAGTGAAAGTGAAAATCCGGGAGATGAGATTTCTCCTTCAGTAGAGCTGTAAAAACTTCCATCACAATAACAAAGAGGTATGAGGACAGAGGATCCCCCTGCCTCAGACCCTTCCTACCTTTAATGTAACCAGTCACTTCTCCATTGATAGAAAGAGAGTAATTAGTAGTGGTTACACATGCTTGAAGCCACTTGATCATAGTAGGATGGAAGTTCATTGCGGAAAGAACATCCCACAGGAACTCCCACCTAACGTGATCATAAGCTTTCATTATGTCAACTTTCATGGCACACCTAGAAGTAGGTGATGACTTGTGATAACCTCTCATGAGTTCTTGAGTGAGGAATATGTTATCCGCTATTCTCCGACCTTTCACAAAGCATGACTGAACCGGATCTATGAGAAGAGGAAGAACAGATTGCAATCTCTTGGCTAGAATCCTAGAGATGCATTTGTAGATGGTATTGCAGCATGATATGGGCCTAAAGTCACCTACCTTGGAAGGGTTTTGTACCTTAGGGATATCTATGGGCCTAAAGTCACCTACTGATTATTTTCTGTTGAGATGATATCATTTTTTATTCGTAAAGTAGATTATTCCTATGTGAAATATGTAACCTTGGTATATGGTGATGCTCGTTGGGATGGTTTTGTGTTTATGAAACCATTTCAGGACGCAGGGGTAAAGTTGGCTCTGTGGGTATTATGTGGTTAATAATTGGTGATTGTTATGTTGCTGTTGAAATAAATATTATTATTCGGGATTGTAATAATTCAAAGCTGTTGTTATTCGGTGGTGCCGCGTGTAGTTGTGGGCCCAGTATTGTAATTCAACGCATTTAGGCGAGTATACATTTTGATTGCACGTTAGACAGCTCTGTATGTATTTTTATGCTCCTATTTATCAATTCATTAAACTGGTTATTTATAAAAGGATTTTATGGACATGAATTAGTAAAGGCCTGAGGTGATCCTCGAATCACTGGTCGGTCAATGATTTTTAACTTATTGTAACGCCCCTAATTTTGGAAACGTTAAATAAACTTTTTCATAGAAAACCTAAATAGAGTCTGGCTCAATATTACAACATAATTCTCAAAAGAGTACATTTTTTAAACAAGGGAGGGAAAACTAGGGTTCCTATCTACTACTCCGCTTGATCCTCCATCCTAGCCAGCTCCTCGGCTCCGAAAGCCTCCAAGGTGTAGAGTTCACCCTGCAAATCTACAAGATCTGACACATTATACCGGCGTCGCCCCCAGTATAATATGTTAGGGTTATAACAGTAACACCATGAGCTACAAAAGCTCAGAAGAATAATCCCATACCCGCTAACCCATAATTACAAACAATAAGGCATAGAAGTAGTATACTAGCTCATGTAAATTCAGCGATTTCTAAATAGCACATGCATGTTCAACAATTTTCGAATAAGCAGTTAATAACTCCAGAGGTGCTCAACATTGAACTCGGTCCGAGCTGGATGGATGAAATCGTTGCCTTCCTCAGAAACGATACCTTACCCGACGACAAAAAGGAAGCTTTCCGAATCAGAAACAAGGCCGCCTACTATTGGCTCTCTGAGAGCGGCCAACTCTATAGAAAATCCATTTCCGGGCCCTATCTTCTCGTCGTCCACCCAAACCAAGTTGCCGAGATCCTTGACGAACTACACTCCGGAAGCTGCGGCTGCCACTCTGGTGGTCGTTCGTTATGCCAACGCGCGATGAGTCAAGGATACTTTTGGAAAAACATGAAAAAAGACTGCGAAGAAATCGTCCGGAGGTGCCGACCATGCCAATTATTTTCCCCAATCCCCAAGCAGCCGGCTCAGAATCTCTCCCCCATCACAAGTCCTTGGCCATTCGCGCAATGGGGGCTCGACATCGTCGGGAAACTCCCGACAGCACCTGGGGGCTTCAAATTCTTGATCATTGCAACAGATTATTTCTCTAAGTGGGTAGAAGCCGAGGCCCTCGTCACCATCACAGAAGCAGACGTCCGACGATTCGTATGGAGAAACATTGTGACAAGGTTCGGCGTACCCTATGCCATCGTCTCCGACAACGACACCCAATTTGTCGGGGACGGCCTCACAAGTCTCTGCGAGGAGTTCGGCATACGATTCTTCAACTCAATCCCAGCTTACCCTCAAGGAAATGGCCAAGCCGAGGCCTCGAACAAGACAGTCTGTGCAGGGATAAAACGCAGATTGAATTCAAAGAGAGGAAAATGGGCAGAAGAACTCCCTAGAGTTTTATGGGCTTACCGCTCCACTCCACGTCGTTCCACAGGCCAAACCCCCTTCTCAATGGCGTTCGGCATGGAGGCCGTCATCCCACTGGAGTCAAGGTTCCCAACCCTCCGAACGGAAAACTTCAACCCACAGACAAATGACGAAGCCGTGGAGCAAGAGCTGATTCTGGCTGAAGAAAAACGCGATGACGCTCGGCTGAAACTTGCCGACTATCAACAGATTGTTGCCAAAGGATACAACAGAAGTGTCCGAATCAAGAAGTTCAAACCTGACGATTTGGTTTGGCGAAAGGTCGTACAAGCGAGCAAGAAGAAAAAATTCATGCCTAATTGGGAAGGGCCTTTTTGCATCGTCAAAGTTGCTGGTGAAGGGGCTTACACCCTCGAAGACATGCAAGGGAAGGTGCTCACCAACCCATGGAATGCACAGAACCTAAGGAAGGCATACATGTGACGCTTCCTCCACAACACATCAGGCTGACAACTACCTTCGGCTAGCACTTCATGCTAAAAAGTTTCAGTTTTCTTCAGCTTCGGCCTGAATCTTTTATGTTTTTCTTTTACGTTTCAAAGAAGGGCCTTGACCCACTGTTCCTGTTTTTATCATCAATATTTTCCCTGTACTTCGAAGAAATATCAATGAAATGACCATCTTTTTTGATCAAACAATCTTCAAAAAAAATTTAAGTATCATTCCACTCTCGGCTAGAATGCCAAACACAAACGATGACTTCGGTCACACCCACAAACGGCTCCTTAAAAAGCCCTTTGCTTCGGCCAAATATCACCGCCCAAAGAAGCAATCACTGGACATATGGTCCGCCGAGCCTAAAAAACACTTATCTAATGGAACTCAGGCTTCGGCTCGAATTGGCAAGACACTATGGTCGGCCACCGAAAGGTTACACTCGCAATTTGGCGAGCAAACCACCCACAAACAATCACTACTCTCAACGTTCCTCTACCATGGCCAGGGGCTGACACTTTGGCCGAGCCCCATCCACTGGCAAGGGGGCACTTAACACTCTCAAACTAGTCAAAGGCTGGATCATGTCAGATTACAACACGTCCATGTTCGGCGACCTATTATTACGGCCATACTACTTTGGTCAAGGCTCGGCTGCAATATTCATACGTAACCATTTCGATCATGAAAGATTCTCAACTATTCTGCCGAACCCAAACCAAAGCGGGGGCTACGGACAACTACACATTCATAAACATGCAAGACCTACAAAATCTTGTGAAGACATGAAGGCAATCAGTCAAGCTCGGCATTAACAGAGACGTTGCAGAAAGAAGCCGTGCATTCATTCAAAACTTCGAAATAAAGACAAGTGTTGTTAAAGATCCTAAGCTAGGAGGTACGGCGTAGTAAACCGTTCGGTGCTGACCCCCCTTCAACTATTACATCTGGCACGGTAAACTCCCAAGTTCGGAGCCGTCCAGTCCAACAGAAAATTTCAGAAGTTCAAAATCAACAACTCTAAGAAAATAAAAACTCTAGATTTGGGGAGGGTCACCCTCTGCTGCAACTTCAGCAAGACGAGCAGCACTGTCCTCGGCATCAACAGCCACTTCATCATTTTTCTCAGCTTGCTCGGTGCCTTGCTCGGCGTTTTCAGCCTCGGCCTTCTTCCTCCCACTTGAACCATCCCCTCCACCTTCAGCGTCGGCTACAGTCAGATCATCAATGTCGTCCTCGCTCTCAGAAAACTCCTCCGGAGGAAGTGGGGCACATTTCTCCTCCGTGTACGGCAGCACGAGCTCGGGCACTACGGCCGCAGGGATGGTCTTCATCAGGTTCATGTCAGGCTCTAGCTGCATAACAGCACAAGCAGCTTGCACCCCAACCTTGTACCCTTTGCGGTACGCAATAGGAACCCTCTTCTGGACCTCCTCATTCACCATCGACCGAGCATCTCTCATGTACTCAGCTCCGGCTCGATCATACCCCGCCTGGTAGGCCTTCGCGTCCACCTCTTTCATCTTCCTCTTCTCCCTCCTCACAACTTGACCGAGCTCGCGGTCAGACTCCTTGGCCTTCTCCAGCGCCTCGTCCCTCTCCTTCTCAAGCTTGGCTACTTTTGCCTTAGCCAGCTTCAGTGCAGTCTTGACGGCCTTCGTTTTTTCACGCTCGGTCTTAGCGTCATCACGATATCGCGTTCTCTCGGCCGCCAGCAGATCGGCCTGGGTGGACACTCGCAGAGCAGCCTGCCCAGCCTGTAAAAGGGTAAGATGGTCAAGCTCGGCCAAAGAGGAAAGAAGTGAACTCAAAAAATAATACTCCCTCCGTCCCAATTTGTTTGTCCAACCTCGAAAATTCAACTTTTTTAGGGAACACAATGATTACATCTAAAAAGGTTTAACTTTCCACATTTACCCTCAACTTTTTCAAAAAAGTTATTTTATTCCACTAAAGAAAGGGCAAAAAGGGAAAATCGATACAATTAGAAGTCAAATGGACAAACATTTTGGGACACTTAAAAGTCAAAAAGTGGACAAACAAATCGGGACGGAGGGAGTAATAATAATAATAATAATAATCAAGTCAAATACCTGAACAAGGTAGGTGCTCAAATGCGCGATGCTCGGCTGCAACTCCCCTGGGACTCTATCCATAGCCCTCGGCAGAGCGAGGCCGTGAAGCATGGTAACGGCCAACTCAGGCTCGACCTTTACACTGTCTTCGACAGTGACGATCCTGCCGTCGGCCATTGCGAAGGATGGCGCGAACTCTTGCACAATCGCTCGGCCACATGAACCTGCTGCCTTCTCCACGGCTTTGGAGCCGCCCGCAGCCGAAGACTCAGTTTGGTCCCTCTCCTTAGGAAGTGGTGTCGGCGGCCTTGGGGGAAGAAGTCGTGTGTGACCTTCTGCTTCTTCGCAGGATTATCAGCCAGTGCAGCTTCCTTCTGGCGGGTTGCGGCCCCGTCTCTTAGATTCATCTTCACTACATTCCTCCTTCCCATCTCGTTGGCGAACTCGGGAATAAGGGTTCGGATAGGCGGAATATTGATACCTTGAAAGTCGGCTGGTTGACTGTTTTGGAACCAGAAGTCGGCTGACTTCTTAAAAGATGGGAACTTGAGTCTCGGTTCTTTTGCCTTCTTGCTCGGCTTGCTCCCTCCCGCTTGACTCTCGGCGGCTTTCTTCTTACCCTTAGCTTTTGTGCTCGGCCTAGCCTCTTTCTTCTTCCTCCTCAACTTCCCCTTGTAAGAGGGAATGTAGTCAAGCAGCGTCGGCGTGTCGCGGCAAATTTGAGCCCTCAACGTTTCGATGTTAGCCTCAACGGATAAAGACTGCTGTGTCTTGGTTATTGCTCGGTTATCTGCAAGGAGAGAGTGTTATCAAAATTTCAACAATACAAAGAAAGAATAAATCATACTCGGCAATATAAAGAAACTAAAACTCAACCTCGGAAGTCCTTTATCTTCGGCACTGAGTGTAGCCGCACTGATTGACTGCCAAATTCATAGTTTCCACTAACTTCAACATAGAAGTTAGCCCACTTGTCGGTGTCGGGAAGCCCATTTATCAGGGGCTCTTTACCACTACGTGTGGACAGGTACCTGCGCTCGGTCCCGCCGTGCCTGGACATGATGTACGTATGAAAGAGGTTGGCCACGGAAAACTCGAGATCGTGTAGCTCTTTCAGCTTAATTATGGACATTACTATCCTGTAACTATTGATGGCAAAGTAATGGGGTACTATGCCGAACCTGGCCAGCAGTTCCCTCAGAAATGGATGAAGGGGGAAACGGAGCCCGGCCTCGCAGATGGCCATTAGAGGGACCGTTATATGCTCGGGACGATCTTCCCTCTTATCCCTAATCCTATTGCTAGCTACCTGGTGGACTACAACGTCGGCCGGGATGTGGTATGTTCGGCAGAAATTTTCATACTCGTCAGGACGTCCGCTGAAGTAATGGGCATGGGGACAGACCTGCCCCTTCTCAAATAGGTCGGCAAACTCCCTATTGTCGGAAGAAGTCTCGGCGGGAGCAGAACGGGAAGAGGTCGTGGCTCCGGCTTGAGAACGAAGCCTGGATTCGGCTTCGGGCCCAAGCTCGTGTTCGGCTTCGGACTCAGTACTGGTAGTAAAGGATATCTCCGGCTCGGTATTGAACCCGCCATCATACTCATGGTCACGCTCGGCGTTGGAATCACTAGAATCTGACATATTTGAGTCTATGGAGGAAGATCGACGTCGGCTTCTGTATCTCTCCACGTATTTTCGAATCACGAGATCGGCAGAATCGTCCCCTGAATTCTCAGAGTCGGATGAGATGACGATGACTGGGTGAGCCAGACCTAACAAAGGCAGAAACAAAAGTGTGAGACCTCGGCGTCGGCCAGAAAGCAAGGATCTCACTACGCTCGGCGTCCTAATTGGCCCACCCCATCGTCGTTTTTAAAGGTTCGGCCAAATCCGCGTTCGGCCTGTTCCTACGAAACATCAAGAATTGGGGCTCGGCCAATCCCATTGTCGGCCAAACCCTGACATCATGAACGTTCCGCGCTCGGAAGAACAGGTTGAAGAGGGAGATGAACAGTCCGTTCATCTCCAGGGCGCACTGTTCACTCAGAACAAAAAATGCCCCAAAAACCCAGAAAAACAAAAGGAAATAGACTGAAAACTGCAAAAAGGTGAAGAGAAACAAGAATCGATCATGTACCTGGATTTGTAGCGGGATCTGGTGGCAGAATCGCTGGGAACTAGAACCAGAAGATGAACGGTTGCTGTTGGAAGCTCTGGCAATGGAGGTCTGGAGAGAGAAAGAGATCGAGGCGTTTCTCTCTCCTCACCCCGCTCCTTTTATAGAGCTAGGGTTGGGAGTTCGAAACTCCCGCCCATCATTGCACCGCCGAACGACTGACCACTCAGCGCATGCCACGTGTCACTGAAAGGACAGTTTGCAGGGTTTGCCAGCCTTCCTCTCGTCTGCCGTACCCAGCCACAAGGTGACATCTGTCACTCCTCCACTGAAGTACTTCATCGACGGCCGAGCTCACTCCTAAAATAGAGACGATACAGGCTCGGCTGAAGTCCACTTTCAACAAACAAAAACCACGCTCGGCGATTCAACAGGTTCGGCCAATGCTCGACTTCAATCCCTACCTCGCGTTCGGCTTCGGCAGAGATTGAGGGGCTATTGTAGCAGGACGAACATAGAAGTTCGCAGTGATGCGGACCGGACCCGCCTAGTACCGAACGTGAGCCTCGTGCACGGCTCCCATCGGTGTTCTTCTTCGACACCCCACTTGCCACGTGCTCGGCAGAAGACAATGCTGTGCTCGGTCACTGCCCTCGGCGAGGTCCTCAGCGACGTTACCTCCCCCGTCGGTCGCATGACCACGTTCGGCCAGGTCCGTGCTCGGCCACCCGCGGAGCATAGCTGGGTGCCGACGACGGCTGGCTGTTAAGCCACGCATCCTCCCACGTGCAGAGGCGGTTATAACAGAAGATGATCACGGGCGCACATGGGTGTGCCAGCTCAGCCCTGAAAACGGTTATCAGATCTATTCCTTGATGTCACTATGACGTCACTCGGCCCGTGGAAGGCACGCGATCGTACTTGGAGAGCAAGCGAGGAAGTCCTATAAATACCAAGTGATGGTAACCCTAACAGGTACACGCTACTCAATACTCACACTTACTCTCTCTAAGCTTTCTGCCTCCTCTCTCTGCACTATACTCATCCTCACGCCGGAGGGCCTTGCCGGGACAACCCCCGGCCAGGTCTTAGTCGTGCGTTCCCTGTGCAGGCTAGGAGAAGAAGGCTCAACAACTATCGAATCACTAACGGAGGAGCGAGGATCAAGGATCACGGGCCACACAATTTTCAAAGGGGTCTAGCCAAACTTTTCCTTTAATGAAGGAATTAAGAAACTAATTTATTGGGAGATTCTACCGTTGTAAGTTGATTAGAGATAACCAATTGTAATTTATTTGGAGATTCGAAGACTTACTCATATTTTTGGGAGCTTTAAAATTTATTGTATGAAAAATTATTTTTGGTATAAGTACGTAATGCGAACCAAAAAAAATATAGAACTTTATTAAACAAAAAGAAACTTTAAAGACGTGGGCTACTTTTACGGTTGTACCTTTCTACATTTACAAGATCAATATTTTATTTTGAGCTTAATTAGTTTATTGGGCTTTACCGATATAAATTTATCAAACTGAACGTTTTACATGGATGTTTATGTATGTCTTATAAAAGTTCATTTTCAGTGTGGTGGATGAAAATTATTTAGAGAGACAATGCGAAAGCAAAACACTGGTGTTAACCCTCATAGAGTCTTTGAGTGGTGTGATATAGACTATCATTGGAAGAAATCAGAGGTGATTTTCAGTTCAATCGAGCACAAACATATATACCCATCTTCAATTTCTAATTCCTCTTAGTTCTCATCATGATTCTTGATTGAAGCATGTATTTTGATTTCTTGAGCTAACTACATATTTTGTTCAATCGAGCACAAACATATATACCCATCTTCAATTTCTAATTCCTCTTAGTTCTCATCATGATTCTTGATTGAAGCATGTATTTTGATTTCTTGAGCTAACTACATCTGAGCCTTCATCGGACAGCTTATCTTGGATGTCATTTTGAAATGTGTTTCAGCCGGCACAACGCATTTCAAGATCTATATCTAGATGAGTCTCCCATCTCAGTTTCGATTCCAAATTGATCTTGATTGAAAACCCTCTATCAATGGCTTCATGATGTGGACCTCTCGGAGACACTTCTATTTGTTTTCTTATTTCAAACCTCGGTCGAGTCTCTTGTGTTTCTTCCATAAACTGTCCCTGCAGCGCCTTATTCACCTATGTCACCTTTCCACCGTAGAGACCAATCCCGATATTGACTTACGATTGTGAGCACAAGAATTCAAAACCTCTAGACTACGTATTATATGAATGCATATATTGATTTAATGATAAAACAGTGAATGTATCAAATGGGTCATGAGACCTTGCATTAAGTTCCTTGTTTGGTACCTATCATACGATTCGTTAATGTCAATAGGGAATATATTTAAAAAAAAAGAGTAGATATAAATTTCTGTCTACGTACGTCTGTCATTATGATTATGATATGTTTGTTGTACTAGACGAGATGTTACAATTGTAAGAGCCGAGTATTTCTATAGGGTAAATGCAATCAATAGGCATAAAAAAATATCCGACAAAAGACTCAACATTACAATATGGGACACTGATTGGTAGATATATATGGGTGCCTCAAAATTCTTATGTGACCCCCAATTCATTTTGTTATCACACATGTTATTTGGGACTTCAGGATGTTTTCAATTTTTTTTTTGAACAAATTAAATATCCTATTTAGAGGACTTATTTAGGTGTCCATCCTACCGGGTTTGAATACTTATATTCTCATCCTCAAATTGTTATGTTACCCCATTATACCCCTATATATATATATATATATTTTGTGTATTGAATAATTTATTTTTCTTTAATTATCATGCCCCCACCCCCATTTTAGAGATTACGAAATCCCATTTTCTCGTCCTCGTCCAAATCCAATCTTAGGGACATAGGTTTCCCATCCCCACGATTAAAGGGATTACACAAATCCTATTTCAAAACCGTTTCTATTCAACTTCCCCACAATGATAGGAATTATGCAGAGTTTGTAAGTAGTAGCCTTTCATGAGTTTTCTATCCACCAAACTGTCATCTAACAGCTAAAACATGTGGCCTCTCCTCATTATCATCCACACCCTTGATTGATGTGGCATGAACTCGACGAACACGCCATTTTTCTTTTCAAAAGCAGAAGAAAAGTTGTCCAAAGAAAACAAGACGCAAAAGAAGAGAAGAAATATCCATTCTCTCTCTCTCTCTCTCTCTCCGACATTACAGAACACGGCGGATTGATGAGATACGGAACCTTCGTTGCGGCGGACAGTGATGTCGTTGTGATGGGATACGAAACAGTACTGCAGATTGATGGGATACGAAGCCATCGTTGCAGCGGGCAATGATGTCGTTCTTTCAAAACCAATGTTGCACAAGGAGAAGGTACCGGTGTCCGAGTTCACCAAGTTTGTCAAGACCCTTTGGTAAATAAATATTGGCAAACTCGGTTAGAGCAGTTTATGGCCCGGTGCCCTCTCTCTCTCTCTTTCTCTGTTTTTTTGGCCGAAATGAATCTCGGTTGATCGTGTTAAGGTAAGTGCTTATAGTTGGCTTCTATGTGATATTGGTGCAATCATTTGGTAAATTAGTTGTATCGCATTGTTCCCATGAGTGATGATAAATTCATTGTGTGGTACGCATTCAAGGAATTTGATCAAATAAATCATGGAAATATTTAGGATTTGTTTTTTGGTTTATTGGATTTTTTTTACAAACATGATAGATTCGTTGTATGCTAAATTTATCATCACTATGATAAATAAATCATATTTTTTATGAATTCATCATATTTGAGTATGACAGATTCAGTAATTCAATAAATGTGTCACAAGTTTTGTGTTTTGTGTTTTATGACAAATTTATTGTAAGAGACATTAGTTAGATAAATGACAAATTTGATAAATAAAAAATTTGCGTTTATGATAAATTAATTGGCTATGATAAATTTTCCATAAATGCAAAATAAAATTATACTCCCTCCGTCCCTTTTTAAGTGTCCTGCTTCGTAACTCCAACTTATTGAAAAGACATCATCATTACACCTTTCACATCAACTTTTTCCTCTACTTTTCCTACTTACCCATCATCATTACACTTTTATTCACTAACTTTTCAAAATGAAATATACTTTTGGGGACAAAATAGACAATGCACCAACTTTTACCCCATAACTTTACGAAATGAATATTTATTAAGGGACAGCTCAAAATGGAATACTGGACTCTAAATAAGGGACGGAGGGAGTAACAATTTTATCATAATTGATAAATTCATCATAAATGCTAAATCTATCATATTCGATAAATTTATTATTGTTGCGTTATAGTAAATTTATTGAATATATTACATTGTATCATAATTGCTAAATTAATTACATTCAATAAATTGTCGATGTGTATTCAAGAAGTTAATTCTGAGGTTTTTTTTAATATAATTTGATAGTTTTATGATTTGTATTTAGTTTTAAATTTGTCATTTCAAAAGATTGAAAATTTGAGAGAAAAGATTAGGAGAGAGAAAGAATTAAAAAGACTAGGTGAGAAAAAGATTTGAAAGATTAGAAAGGTAATTGGAATAAGGCTAATTCTACCGTCAGCCCTTTGGGCTGACTATTGCTTTTAACTTTTGTACGAATTTCAGACAGAGTTCTGGGCCTTCTGGCAGGTGAAGCATCATCTCTTTAAATGACAAAAATAACCCTTCTTTTCCTTCCCTCATTTTCCCCCAAAAATAACTTTCCTTTCCCTCCTACTTTACTTTTTTCTTTTCCATTTTCAGACTGCATTTCTCTCGCTCTCTCTTTAGCTCTGAACTCGATTATACACCATTGGAGGGAAGAATTACAGAGGTAACACCCATTGTTCCCGTTTTCCATTCCTTCCCTCCCTCTCTGTTTAAATCGAAAGCTTTTGCTTCACATAGAAACTTCACAATGTAAACTTTAATAAACCCCTGTTCTGTACGATTCTCTCGTGTTCTAGGTCATTTATCGCTCCACTGTAAGTACAAATCTTCTTCTGCTTAGATTTCCTTTGTGTTTAGTAGTATTATTTTCGTCCTGGTCATTTAGTTGCTCTTTCTCCGTCTGCGTCTCTGTCTGGTTGCCGAGAAAAACCCCAAGCAAAATAAAAAGTACTTTTTCTTTTTTCTTTTTTGAGTTTAAGTTTTAGTTAGTTTTCGTCTTGAGTTTCAAGCAGTCAAATGTAGTTTTTCAGTTAGGTATAATTGATTGTGACATTTTTTTTTTTGGTATGGTTTTTTTGTGATTTCAAATTCTCTGACTTTTGTTTCTTTTCCTTCGTTTTCCTGCAACCAAACGGAACGCAGCATTCGTTGATTTTTGTTTTCCTACTTTTGTTTCGCTTTCGGCTTGTAGAAGACAACGGTTGCTTGATAGAATTAATTCTCACGGCTTTTCCGTTTTTGATTGATTGATTCCGTTTGAAGAATCTGCGCCTATGTATCTCTGTCGGAATCTCTGTTGGAATCACACCTGCTGGTGACATGTAAGCTCCATTCTAGAAGCCCTAAAAAAATACGGTATGTTTCACTCTAAAGCTATGTTTTCAACCGGGGGGGTCTTAATCTTCACTTTGAATCATTCCCAGATTTTGACCTAGTTTGTTTATTCCTTTATGACAAGTAATTGTGGATATCTATTGGTGTTCCTGTATTTGGCTTGTGGGGTTTATTGAATGTTAAAGGAAACTTTTTGATCGGTGGGAAAACCAATTTTATATGTTTTTGTCTTCATAACATTCTCTTAAGCTAAATCTTGAAGCTTTTACATTTAAATTTACTGATATGTGTTTTGGGACATTATACTGGGTATTGTAGGACCATGGATGAAAGTATCATTGATTTTGACTTGAATGAACCTCCAAATGATGAAGTAGGGGTTATATCGTTCGAAAGAAATACATTCGAGTTGAATGAGTATCCCAAAGAAATTGATTGTTCAAGTGAAGATGACTTAGCTGCACAAAAAAAGAGTGAAGATGACTTAGTGCAAAATGTGTTTGATCCTTTTCTTGGTCAATGTTTTTTAAGTGAAGAAGAGGCTTATGTTTGCTTTCAAAACTATGCCCGTAGGAGTGGGTTTTCCATTCGGAAAGATCGCACAAACAAAAAAAATGGAGAAGTAAGACAACAAGATTTTGTTTGTCAATGTGAAGGGAAACCACGGTTGAAACTTGTGGATTCCTCCAAAGAACAACGAAATAAGAAATCTGTAAGGTGTGGATGCAAAGCTCGAATACGCATCACCTTAAAGAAATCATTTGATATTTTCCCTCAAGAATGGCAAATCACCGAGTTCATTACGGAGCATAACCATGAGTTGTTAAGTCCCATAGAAGTTCGGTTTCTTCCTATCAATCGAAAGATTTCGGATGCTGATGAAAAGCGTATACTTTTGTTCAAAGAAGCTGGTCTTTCGGTCAAGGAAATGATGCGCGTTATGGAACTTAAAAAAAAAGTCAAACATGGATATCTTCCATTCCTTGAAAAAGATGTGCGGAACCTTTTAACCAAAATTGGGAAGAAGCATGAAGTTAACGATGCAATGGATCTTTTGCATCATTGTAAGGTTGCAAAAGAAGAAAATTCCAAGTTTCAATATGCTTTTACAGTTGATGAAGAAAGAAAGTTAGAACACATTTTTTGGTCTCATGCCCTTTCTTTCGATTGGTACCAAAAGTTTGGAGATGTTGTCGTGTTTGACACTACTTACAAGGTTAATGCGTATCAAATGCCTTTTGGAATTTTTGTGGGAATCAATAATCATGGAAAGACGATATTGTTCGGGTGTGCACTTCTTCGAAATGAGACAACAAGTGCTTTTCAGTGGTTGTTTAAGGTAATTTTTAATTATATTTCTCATTATATATTTATTCTGAAAGTAATATTTGGATAAACTAATTATGTTTTGTATTTTGTAGACTTTCACAGCTTTGATGAAGAAACAACCAAAAACTATACTAACTGATCAGGATCCATGGATTACTCAAGCGATTGCGAAAGAATTTCCAACCACAAAGCATGGCTTTTGCATATGGCATATTACTAGCAAATTTAGTGGTTGGTTTACGGCTGTTCTTCAAAGTCAATATCAAGATTGGTGTGCTGATTTTTACAAGTTATACCACTTGGACTCGCCTGAAGAGTTTGAACACCAGTGGTCTCACTTGCTTGCCAAGTATAATATGCATACCAATAAGCATGTCATTGGTTTGAATGGGATCAAGCACTTTTGGGTACCTGCTTATCTCCGTGATCATTTTTTGGTGGGATGACAACTACAGGAAGGTCAGAGAGCATCAATACATTTATAAAGCGGTTTATTGGCTCTCACAGCAACTTGAGCCAATTTGTTAAACAAGTGAGTAATCCTTATTTTTTTGAACTCCTCCCTTAGTTTCTCTATATTGCAATAACTTCTTTTTTTGGGGGGTATATCAGCAATAACTTATTTGATCAAATATTTAGGCTGATCTTGCTATTGAAGATGTTCAACAACGAGAATTGCATGATACAATGTTAGAAAAATATAGAGGCTCTTCTTTGAGAACAATGTCTCCGTTGGAAGAGCAAGCTCATGGTGTTCTCACACCATTTTGTTTTAAAAAGTTTCAAGAAGAGTTCGGAAGAGCAACTTTATATTCATTGCTTGGCGAAAATGGTCATGAGTTTATAGTAAAGTATCACGAGGAAACAACTACGAAAAAGCGTATCGTGTTTTGGGATGGTGAGACGGCAACATGTAGTTGCAAGCACTTCGAATTTTGGGGAATACTTTGTCGTCACATTTTGAGTGTGTTTCTTCATAAGGATTGCTATGCAATACCGTTCACATATTTACCAGTACGTTGGAGTCGCGAAGTGCCACAAAGTGAGGAAGCACCACAAGTGCTAGAGGAGGAAACTTTATCGGATACACCGATTGATGATATTCATTGTCCTCCGATTTCAAAAACCAAAGGGCGTCCCAAGACAAAACGATTGAAAGGTGGAAAAGAAACACGAAAGGTAACCAGGTCTTGTGGATTTTGCAAGAAAGTTGGCCATAATATTACGACATGTCCGGAGAAGGAAAATATTGGTTTTGTCAACGGTTCACAGAAAAAGAAAAAGAAAATTTCAAGTAGCGACATTGGCTTGAATCCAATCTTTTCTCTGAAATATTAGGTAATGTCCATAACCCTTCTTTTGGCTTTGGCTTGAGCTTAATTATCTTGATTAGTTATGCAGATTTGCTAAGGTAAAAATGCATATTTGATTAAGGTAAAAATGCGCATCATATTTTTATTTTTTCATGCAGGGTGGTACATATGGAAGTTGTTGGGATCTACATTTATTTTGTTTTTGAAGATCTCAGTTCAATTTGAAAGACTTTTGCACAAAATGATGGCAGGAGCGTGACTATTTGGGGATTAACTTTATTTTGTTTCCATAGATCCCAACTCAATTCGTAGATTTTTGCACAAATAGTAGTAATATGGGTAGTTGGGAAGTAATTTTGTAAAGAAAGGTAAACTGTTTATGCAGATTGATGGTTATTTTGGATACCCAATTGTAAGTTGAATTTGATTATAATTTGCATTTTGTATTTGTATGTGCCTTGCTATTGATGTTGGAAATGTGCGATTTTTGTATGAATTTAAAGCCTTGAATAGTTTAGTATAAGATTTGGTGAATTTTATGCGTTTTGTGACTAGTTTTGAAAAAATCACTCTTAAGGGCAAAAAGAAGTCAATAAATACAAAGAAAAAAGAACGGATAAAAGTAAACCTCGAGGAGTTGGCCTAGTGGGTAAAGTTTGAGACTTAGGGTTTGCTTCTTCCAAAGGTATCAGGTTCGAAACCTCACAAGTGCTGTTAATTTTTTTGTGGTTAGTCCATACAGGGCGGTGGAATTAGGCCCCATGATTAGTTGAAGTGCGCGTAAGATAATATAGACACTTGAGTTATAAAAAAAAAAAAAAGAGCAAAAAGTAGCCGTGAATATTTATAAATAAATAAAAAAAAAAGGGGTAGCCGTGGACTTGCAACAACAAAAAGTAAAGGTGAACAAATAAGGGCAAAGTTGGTATTTAGGTAAAATAAAAAGTACATCTTACATTTAGGGAAGAAAATAGGCTTTTAGCTGCCGAGCAAAAAAAAAAAAGGCTTTTAGTACTTGTCCAACTTTCTTTCTTTGTGACATGTGGATTTATATTATAAAATAATAGGCATTATTATCAACCCAATGGGTTGATTATAGAAGGACCCTTGGAATAATTAGAGAGAGAAAAGATTTCAAATATTAGGAGAGATAAAGGGTAGTTTAGGATTTATTTGAACTTGAGGATGGAAATATAAGTTTTCAAAGTCACTAGGATGAGGACTTAAGTATTTATACAGAATAGGATCCCAAAAAAAAAAGAGAAAAGAAAAGAAACACAAGATATTCACTCATACTGTGTGTGTGTGTGGGGGGGGGGGGGGGGGGGGGTGATTTATCCTTGGACCTCTTGAACCTTTCTCCTTTCTTGTTGCTTGAACCATGGTGAGGAAGAACGTCGTGTACCTGCAGACCAGAGGGTGGTGTTCCTCCGGGTAGAAGCTCTGACGATCTAGTTAGAATATGAAAGAAAAGAGAAGAAGAAGAGGTTTAGTAGGAAATGAGTTAGGGAAGAGATTTTTCTGACCCTTGCCCTAGAAAGGGTATTCCTCTATTTATAGGTAGAGACTTGGAGTGCTGGACAAGGTGGAGGTGCACTACATGCGCGTCGCCACGCTCGGATGACGTCACATGTCAGGAGCATTTAATGAATGCCGCCCCTTCAAGATCTGCAGACCCATGTGGGTCAATGTCAGAGATGTCACATCAGTTATCAGAGAGGTGAACGTGCCTATCATCGATCTTATCAAAAAGAACTTCTAGAACGTTCCCCAACAACTACATCCGAAGAATCCTTCCGAGCATAAGAGTTTACCGAGGGTAAGACTTGCTTGTCGAACAACCGTCGGTCCGAAAGGGGAAGACGTCCCACCGAGTAAACGGGCCCGGTACCGAACAAGACCATGGCTGCACGTTCGGAGAGGTAGCTGAAGCTCGGTGAGCAGCCACAGGACTACTTATCGTTCGGTAGACGACCTGGGTGACGTGTCAAGTTGACTTCTCATACAGACGAACTGAGACAACTGAATAGTGGGTCCACAAGGTCAACCCATTGACCCCTTTGAACCTTCGGATATTTCGGCCCACTACAATAGCCCCTCAACTCCTGCTTTGCGTGTTCGGTAGAGAAGGAGGAGTTGAAAATAGTGAACGAACAAAGCTAGCCTGACCTTGACAATTCCTTCGTCAAAATATACTCCGAACGTGAGCGAATCCCGAACGTAAGATGTATACGAACTTCGAGGCAGACAAACACTGGGCTTGCAATTAATGCTCCTGAAACCGCTGATTTCAAATTCGTACACGTGTCACCAGGCCATTGGGTGGTGGTACGGCGTTTCACATCACTCTCCACATGTCAGTCATCGCACGGTACATCAATCTCCCGCTCCGATCCAACGGCTGAGGGCCCGGCGCCGTTTCGAATTTCACCCCAGGTATAAAAGGTGAAGAGGGGAGAGAGAAAATCATTTTCTCTTTCTCCTCTTTCGATCGTTCCAACTGCCAGACGCTATTCATCACCAACAATCACTCAAATCTCGAATCCTGCTGCATTTCGATCACAAATTTCTTTCATTTTCCAGGTATTTCTTGATTCTCTTCATGTTTCCCTGTATTTTGGTTGTTTTCAAGCATGTTTCAACCCAAAAAATGGGTTTTTCTTTCCGTTTCGACTGGTTTCACTCCTGGGCGCTGAAGAACAGGTTGAAGATGTTCATGTGTTCTTCCGAGCCCACGTACATCTTCAACCTGTGTTCTTCCGAACACAAACGAACATCAAAACCTCGTTCCTCCGAAGGAAAACATTTGAAAGTTTTTCCGAACGTGTACCCGAACAATACACAACCTCAATGGTTTCTGACGCACGACCGTGCTCGAAATCCCCATTCGACACATAGTCGCTCGGTAATGAAGAGTCTGCTTGGTTAACTTAGAACACTGAACATAGGCACCATAGGACTAATGACCTTGCTTTTCGCTAACGGTCTCATCCCATGCACTTGTGTTTTAGGTATGGAATTGTCATCAACTTCCTCGGGAGAATCATATCGCTCGGTCGACTCCGAAGCACCGGACTTCGGTGAAATGGACCCCCGAATAGCCGAAGCGATTAGAGCTGAGGCTCGGAAATACCGAGTACGGGGATCCGGATCCCCGTACGCCGGAATCGAGGGGATCGACTTCCCCTCGAACGTAACGCCTCTTCGTTCAATGGGCCCCGACAGCGAGATTGTAGATATTGACGACGACTCTTCGGAGAAAGGGGGCGAAGATCCGAACGAGGAAGAGGAAATGGAAGAAGATGCAACGGATGGGGACGACGAGGGCCAATCCGAAAAAGATACGCCCGCCGCTAGAATAGGGGGCGAAGTCTTCTATAACAGGAGGAATAGGGTTGGCAGAGGCGAAACTAGCTAATCTAGCATAAACGAACTCCCCTAAAGTAGCCCACTCTGGGCTTGGAATCTCTACACCAGGAAAAGGAGAATCTAACATGAAAAGAAAGAAAAGAACAGCAAGAAGGAGAAAACGTACCTAGGAGAGACGGGCTCTAACATGACGACGAAGGAGGAACGAGGAAGAAGGGTTTCACGCAAGAAATCGCCTGGGATGATTCGGATGCCTCTCTGAGAAAGTTTTGATCAGAACAGGGGTAAGCTTAAGCGCCAAAGCATCAATCCCGATAAACGCTCCTGAATCTTCGTCGTCCACCTCTGAGCACCGGGGTAGCAAGGATCTTGACACCTGTCCCACGATGCAACACGCATTTAAAACCCCAAAAGAAGAGAAAAAGCGACAACCGCCATATAGGTCTGGACTATGTTTCTAACCTCCAGCCAAGAGCTGGAGCTTGGAAACAGGGGAGTACCTGATAAGTAGGATAAAATCTGGTAAAGCTAGCTCAGTAAGAAGTGCGGACCTGGGGAGTAGAAGTCAGCTTCGCTCAAGCTCCCCAGGGAAGCAACACATGTAGCAAGGTAAGAGGATGCCAGCTACGCCCATGAGACGGAGCTGGAGTGAGGTCTAAGGACCAGCTTTGACACAAAGCTAAGACGAGATAAGTAATATTCACGAAATATTACCTATTCCCATTAAGATACCGCTCTGATAAACCTAAATCCTATGAGATAAAGGAAGAGGAGCCGATTAATCATTGTTAACATCGGATAAGGATTCCCTGCTAAGGCAGAGTGCTCGTGGAGTTCCAGCTAAGGCAGGACTCCACCCACCTCGTGAAAGCAATCCAGAAATCCCCGGAATGCAGTCCTACTAGGACTCAACCTCCTATCAAATGCCTATAAAAGCGACGATAGAACTCCAATAAAGGTACGCACCACTGACCACCAAGAATCTGAATTCTCATACCAAATAACAAGTTCTATACTGACTTAGGCATCGGAGGGTGGTTGGCACGCCACCACACCGGTGACTTTAGCTTCAGCTTTGTTTTGCAGGATCAGGTCCGCGCCGGATTCAAAACTGCTTCATCACGTGCCTTGGCACTTTTGACCAACATGTCATCCACGTATACTTCTACGTTGCGCCCAATCTGCTGCTTGAACATTTTGTTGACCAGCCTTTGGTATGTTGCCCCTGCGTTCTTAAGACCGAAGGGCATCACTTTGTAACAATATAGTCCCCGATCGGTGATGAACCAAGTTTTCTCTTGGTCTTCTTCATGCATTTGGATTTGATTATATCCTAAAAATGCATCCATGAAGGTGAGGAGCTCGTGCCCAGCTGTAGAATCCACCAAGGAGTCAATCCTTGGCAGAGGAAAGCTATCCTTTGGACATGCTTTATTGAGGTCTGGGAAGTCTACACACATTCTCCATTTGCCATTGGCCTTCTTCACCATAACCACGTTGGCTAGCCAATCGGGATAGAGAACTTCGCGGACGGATTTTGCTTGTATGAGCTTTTCTACTTCTTTGGCCGCGGCCTCATTTCGTTCTGGAGCGAAAGTCCTCTTCTTCTGTTTGATAGGGCGAATGGTGGGATCCACGTTGAGCTTGTGAGATATGACCCTTGGGTCAATCCCTGGTATGTCCTCGTGGGACCATGCAAAGACATCTCTGTTCCTTCTCAGGAATTGCAGCAGCTCCGTTCTTGCTACTGAGCTCAACCCTATTCCAATCCTTACTGTTTTTTCAGGTTGCCCTGGTTCTAGGAGTTCCTCCACGAGTTCTTCCACGGGCTCTCCGTGTTGGAGCTTCTCTTCATCTCGAGTGTCTAGACTTTCTACATTCATGGTAATGTTAACCCCCCTAAGTGAGGTGACATAACATTCCCGTGCTGCTTTCTGATCTCCTCTGACGCTAGCAATTCCTTCCGGTGTTGGAAACTTTATCATCAAATGATATGTGGAGATTATCGCTCCAATTTTATTCAGAGTTGTCCTCCCCAGTATCGCATTGTATGCTGAAGGACAGTCAACTACTATGAAATCCACCATGCGTGTAATTTGACTTCCTTCTTCCCCCATGGTAATTGGCAGGACTATTTGACCAGCTGGATAAACGGGCGTACCTGCAAATCCAACTAGTGGGGATGTCATGGCCTTAGCCTTTCTCGTCCCACCTTTAGTTGGTCATATGCATGGAGATAGAGGATGTCAGCTGAGCTTCCACTGTCAATCAATACCCTACGTGTAAGGTAGTTTGCTATGACAATGGTGATAACCAGTGGGTCATCGTGAGGAATCTGGACGCCCTTGATGTCTTCTTCTGAGAAAATGATGGGTATTTCCTCCTTTTTCTGGAATTGTTTGGACGGCCAACCGTATTGACCTCCAGGTATTCCTCCGTTCTCAGTTTTCTGAGGTGCACTTTTCTAGCGTTGCTAGATTCTCCTCCTCCGGCAAATCCTCCATGGATGACCTTGATCTCTCCAATGGGACCTGACCGATGTGTTGTGCCATCTCTACCCTCTTTGCTAGTATCTTCTCTTCTGGATGGTTTTTGGTGCTTCTTCGTTACAAAACGTTGAAGCCTCCCTCTTTGAATCAGGTCTTCGATTTGCTGTTTTAGATCAATACAATCGTCAGTGTTGTGACCGTGGTCTTTGTGGAATCTGCAGTATTTGTCCTTAGCTCTCCTATTGGGATCAGTCCTCAACTTTCCAGGCCACTTGAGGTCCGGATCATCCTGTAGGTTGCTAAGGATTTGCTCTGCCGTAGCTATGAGCGTTGTGAACTGCTTGTACTGGCCTTGGGGTGGTCCTCTTGCTCCTCCTCGTTTCGGGGAGGATCTTGAGTCCACTTTCTTGTTCTTTTGGTTCCCCTCCTGTCTTGCGAATGGATTCTCTCCTTTTCGTATCGGGGAGAGGAAACTCACCAACTTGTGATGGCCCTGCTTGGGGATCAAAGCCATCACGTGTGCGCCTTGCGTAAACGGCTTCCTCTGCATTCATATGTTTCTGTGCTCTGAGCATAAGTTCTGCTAGAGTTTTGGGTGGCTCTTGAGACAAGAGGTATAAAAATTGTCCTGAATACAGTCTAGCTATATACGCAGTTATGCTCACGCTGTCGTCAGCTTTGTCAATCTGAACCACCTCTTCGTTGAATCTGGTGGTGTACTCTCTTAACGACTCCCATCTTCCTTGTTTCACCGTCAAGAGGTATGTTGCTGGTTTGCCGTAGCGTTGACCAACAATGAAGTAGCTTACGAAGCTCGTGCTGAGCTCTTTGAAACTACGTATGCTTCCTGGTGGGAGTTTATTAAACCATGCTCGAGCACTTCCCTTAAGAGTGACAGGGAATGCTCGACACATTACCTCATCTGGTACTGCTTGCAGATGCATCAGGGATTTATACGTCTCCAGATGATCCAACGGGTCCATGGAACCATTGAATGTCTCTAACTGGGGCATCTTGAATTTCCTGGGGAGCGGCAGCCCCATGACTTCAGACGTAAAAGGCGAATCCGTATTCTTCACCAACTCTTCCACCGTAGCGGGAGTTTGTGCTTTGATATGTTTCATCAATCCGTCAATCTGGTCTTGCATCTTATGCAAGGCCTCTTGGTCATGGGGGAACTTATCTGTGAGCGGCTTACCACCCTTCCTTCGATTTTGGCTTTCCGTCTCGCTGGATTCACCTTTTTCTCCGTCATCCTCTTCGTCCAGTCAAGTATGTCGTGAATTTAGGATGTTTGGCTCGGAAATTTGCCTTCGCAAATCTGCGTTTTCCTGCATCGCAGTTTGTAACCCTTGGGTTAATGTCTTTATCTGCTCCTGCATCTGAGCAAACGCCTCAGGGATCATCTGATCAGCCCCGATTCTGAGTGCTGCGGCGGCCTTGGCTGCTTCCGCCGCCTTGGCGGCTTTGTCGGCGACTAGGGCAGCCTTGGCAGCTTTCGCGGCCTTGGCTGTTTCAGCAGCCTTGGCAGCCTTGGCTGCAGCGGCGGCTTTGGTGGCGTCGTCAATGCCCAATTATGGGGGGTCTGAAGCTATCGTTGTTTTGTTCGATCGAGTCTCTACCATACAAAACTGTTCACCGTAAGGAAAAAGTCGTTTCCCACAGACGGCGCCAGCTAATGAAGCAGTTTTGAGTCCGGCACGGACCTGATCAGTATAGAGCTTGTTATACGGTAGGAGAATTAAGGTTCTCGGTTGTGAGTGGTGCGTACCTTTATCGGAGTTCTATCGTTACTTTTATAGGCATTTGATGGGAGGTTGAGTCCTAATAGGACTGCATTCCGGGGATTTTAGATCGCTTTAATGAGGTGGGTGGAGTCCTGCCTTAGCTGGAACTCCACGAGCATCCTGCTTTTATATGGAATCCTTATCCGATGATAATAATGATTATGCTTAGCAACTTGTGCTTATCTTACCGGCTCCTCTTCCTTTATCCTGTAGGATTTAGGTTTATCAGAGCGGAATCTTGATGGGAATGAGTATATTCCGTGAATATTACTTATCCTGTTTTTAGCTTAGTGTCAAAGCTGGTCCTTAGACCTTATTCCAGCTCCGTCTCATGGGCGTAGCTGGCATCCTCTTGCTTTGTCGTAGGTGGTGCTCTCCTGGGGGAGCTTGGGCGAAGCTGACTGCTGACTTCTACTCCCCAGGTCCGCACTTCTTGCTGAGCTGGCTTCGCCAAATTTTATCCTACTTATCAGTTACCATACAGGGTGGCCAAAGCAGACGATTCCCAATCAAACTCCCTAACGGCTTCCAACTACTGCAAAGGGGCCAAAAGCTGTGTGTGCACCGAGCCATCCTTGTTGGCAAACAATGTTTGCCCAAGGAGATAAAGAAGGAAGGCCCATGTCAGCTGCTCGACACTCACCTGGGTAAGGATGTCAGTCATCATGAAGGCCTTGCTCAGCCAAGCAAGATCAATGTGACCTCGAGAGCGAACAGGGGGCACCTTGCCCAGAAACCACTCTGTAGACACCTCCCAAACGGGGCATCGCCATACAGATTGATCACGTTTGTTTGCTCGGTTGCTTGCTTGCTTCGTAAACCAAAATCATGGACATTCCCATGGCTAGGAACATCACCACATGATAGCGGTTATCATCAAAACAGAGTCGCCACCTAGTTTATTTAAAACTAGGAAAACAGGTAGAGATTCTGGGTACGGGAGCCAAAAGTACAGTGAGGGGAAGGTGTTAGGCACCCCTCTCTGCCCAGCCGTGAGACTGGCCCATAGTTATTCAACATAAGACGTGTAGATGCTTTGTTTAATTCCAACACATAGTCTGTTTATTTATTCCTTTAAACAGTAAGCAAATTGAGCCAGTGCGATAAGTAAGCATGCATTCGGAAAGCAGATAAAGCAACAAAACTGTCCCAGGGAGATGGATCCCGCGGCCGGTGAATGGATGTCACGGCCGAGGGATCCTCCTGGTTTGATGTACCGGCCGAGGGATCGAAGCCCCGGTCGGTGTTCTTCCTCACACCAAACAGAAAGATTAACAGATGATCAAAACGCTACGGTTAGTCAAAAATACAGTAAATAAGACAAACCAGAGGCCGTTGGGCCTCACCACCTTGATCCCTCAGTTGCTTGATTGCTTTGGATTGGGCGTGGTTGACTGATTGCTTGATTGAAAACCCTAGGGTGAGGATTTGAACTTCGGGGTTTGATCGCCGGATTGACGGCTACCTTCGGGAGGTTAGGGCTTTTGAAGAGTGGGTTTGAGGGAGTATTTGTGCAGAGTTTCGAGGTTTTGAGAGAGTGTATACTCTGATAATTTCGTGTGTGTATTTTCGGAGTCCAAATGCCCTTTATATAGGCAATTGGTGACTCACTCCGGCCAATCAAATCACGAGATGGCAATTGCAATTGCAATGCATCTCTAACTCTACATCGTAATCTCTGAGCGTAGCCCGAACGCATCGGGAAGGTAGTGTAATCGGATCAAACGTCTGACAGAACACGTTCCAGAGTCTGGGAAAAGGTCGATCTGGCGGACGAGTAAAGGATATCACGGCCGAGGAATGGATGTCTCGACCGAAGGATAGATCTTGCGGCCGAGGGATTGATCTCTCAGGGAGATTTTGCTAGCAACAGGTTGCTCGGGTGAGGAAATGATGTTATGGCCGTGGGATCGATGTCACGGCCGACAGATGGATTCTCCTAGGCTTCTATATTTTTGTCTGAAAGGCTGTATGGCTTTGAATTGGGTCCTCTAAGTGGCTCAAAGTTCTTACCGAAAGTCCTAAGGTTCTCAAGGAAGCAATCAGCAATCACTGTATCCATTTCATCATCGGGATGGTCCCAAGGTGGGACTTGAAATAATCGTTAGGCCAAATTGGGGTGTCTACACACTCCAAAGCACCTACCTGCTCCCAAAGTCGAGGGTCGACCCGAAGAGGAACTCCACCTACTCGCAGGCCAGTCAGAAGAGAGAAATCACCAGGCGTAATTATCAACTCACCAGCAGAAGGGAAGTGGAATGTGTTTGTGGTATCTCACCACCTTTCAACCAACGAGGTCATCAACGACCAATCCATCTTCGGAAGATTGAGACCCAGAACAAACGCCTCGAAGCCCGCAGCACGTACCAGTTCTCGAGCCTGCTCTGGCAGCGTCAAAAACCACCTGTGCACCTCCTTGCCTCCACCACGAGCCTCCAGTCTCCTATTTCTCTGCCAAAGACAAAAATGGAGTTAATCTCATGATTACATAAACAAAGGAAACGTTAAGGGGCATTAAATTAACATGCATTGCCTAAACAGGGGGCACGGTTATTTTAGTTTCTTTAAACAAGAACAAATTCAACCCAAACACGGGTCCCTCTCATTTACGCCCCTAGCTAAAAGGGATTCCATCCCACAAATAAAAAATATTCACTCTTAAATCATGAAAAATTAAAACTCCAAACTAAAGTAAACTTTTTACTTTTCAGGAAACTTAGCGGTACATTGAGAACGCTCAGGTGCAGCTCAGGTTCCCGGCGAACCACCTCGGCCTCTGGGCCACCAACGGGAGGGCGGTATTGCAGGAAACCGCCAAAACCCAACCTACGCGAAGGAAGAACGTAGGTAGCAGTGTCGAACAAGCCAGGCTCCTCAATCGCTTCCTCGTCGGAAGACGGATACTCGCACCTACATGGAGGGTGCGAGGACGAACCCACAACGTCCGAAGATGGCGCGGCCATCACAGGAGGAAAAGAAAGCGAGTAACGGCAACGGTGGCCAGAGGTAACGGTGGCCGACGGTGATGGAGGAGGAGGACGGCGGTGAACGGTGGTGGTCGTCGAACGAGAGGAACGGAGAAGAAGAATGGAGGAAGGGAAAAGAAAAGATGAGCCGTGAAATCGATTAAACCGAACTTAAATTGATTTTCTAACCTTTGGCATTCTCACGGCCGAGACTTCGATTCCTCGGCCGCGACATCTTTTACTCGGCCGAGAGATCGATCTCCTGACCCCTCAATCCATTCCCCTCAACAACATCAGATTTTGCTCAGTGCACTAAACTCAAGCCGTTATGGAATTCTGGGTCCTCGACCAACAAAATAGCCTTGGGGGCACCCTCCGAGCAAATACAACGTGATCAGAGCTAGCCTTGGGGGCACGCCCGAGCATTAAAAACATCAAAGTTCTCTCTCCATAGCAGCAAGCTCACCAGATGTTGGTCAAGTGACCAACTATAAACCCCAAGCTCCAGGCTCTACGCCCATATACGCTCTACAGGCTCTGTTGCTTCAAACTTTACGCCCATATTCACCATCTCGGTGGCCCTGCGCCCATTATCACTATCATCAAGCTTTTCAGCAGTTCTATGCTCGCCACCTCGACGACTCTACACTCGCTCAGCAGCTCCGAGCTCATCATTATCTACCAACTCAACGGCTCCAAGCCCACTGCTCAAGCAGGTTCTAAGCTCGCCATCACCCTATTCAGTGACTCTACACCTGCGCTCACTAACGCGCAGCATCTCCGTGTCCAAGCGGTTCAATGATCGCAATCATACAACAGCCTCGCACTCACTATCTCACCACTCAGCGGCTCTACGCCCACCACTCAGCGGCTCTACGCCTATATACACCAACTATCTCAGCAGCTCCAAGCTTATTACTCAACAAGCTTCGCATTCATCAGCAGCATCATGCTCGCTCAACGGCTCTATGCCTATATTCATCCATCTCAACGGCTCAACGCCCGTATTCCCCATCTCAGCGGCTCTATGCCCATCTCTATCACTCAGCGGCTCCACGCCCACTATCTCAACTGGCTCTACGCCATAACAACTATCTCGACAGGCTCTACGCCACCCCAATCAGCAAGATATCATCCATTCTCAAGCTCTACGCTTGAATGCTCAAAATCGAACATTTTGAATGCTTGAAGCTTTTCGAATGCCCAACCACTGTGTACTGGATGCTCAAGTTCTACACTTGAATGCTCAAGCTCTACGCTTGAATGCTCAAGCTCTACGCTTGAATGCCCAACCACTGCGTACTGGATGCTCAAAGCCTGTACTTTGAATGCTCGGATTCTGCCATCCGAATGCTCGAGCTCTATGCTCTGAATGCTCAAGTCCGGAACTTGAAAGAAGCTCTATGCTTATATCAAACACACACGCACGGGCCCATGCACATATTGCATCAATTGCATCACCATTATCACATCGAGTCTGCATCATCATATCTGTTCACATCTAACAACCATCATCATCACATATACACACTTTGCATATCTATCACTCATTTCAACAGGTCAATCCTGCAAATCAACCGGCTCTACGCCTTGGTTTTATTGATCGGTCCAGCGCCTCGATTCTTTGGCTCTACGCCAAAACTTATGATGAGAAAGCTCTGTGCACAGACCATAAGAATGCAACCGGCTCTACGCCTCGGTTCAAATCACGTCAAGCTCTAAGCTCCAACACCTCAGGCTTCCGCCTTATGATCAATACCAGCTCCGCGCTTCGGTTCTATCAAGCTCAAAGCTCCAATCTCCTCAGGCCCTCGCCTCATGACCACATCAGGCTCTATGCCTCGATTCTATCACCTTAGGCTCTCGCCTTGTGACTACAACCGGCTCCGTGCCTCAATTCCATCACGTCAGAACCTACCAATCTCCAGACTCTCACCTCATAATTACAACCGGCTCCGCGCCTCGGTTCCTTCATCCCAACGCTCCGTGCTCCAGTTACCGGCCTTGTGCCCCTCATATCTCAAACGGCATCCAACTCGTCTCTAGAAGATGGCTTGGGTTCCACCCATATTTCAAAAATCGGCGTCCGACTCATCCCCAGCAGATGGCTTGGATTCCACCCCATCACATCAATTCCTTCCAGCTCATTCGCAAGGATAAGCTACTCTACCGAGCTCCCCTCAGTCAAAGTAAGGATGATCAAGAAAAGCAAACGCATCCGCCGTGTATTGATCTATCCCAAAATACTAAGGATGCTCTCCGCAAAAAACTTCCCTAGCAGCCCCGCGCTCCTTCAACTACTCTCCGCCAAAATCCTAGCATTGCCTAGGTACGTCTTCTGTTTCTAACCCTCCAAACTTTTTATTTTTCTTTATTGCCCTCCCGAACTACAGTTGGTCTGAATTTCCCCTGTAGAATACGTAGGCAGCCTCCCGGCCCGACCATAACAAAAACCTTTTTCGAAAACCCCCTGGAATAGTGGTTGGACCAAATTGAGTTGCTTTTACAGCTTTGACTCTTACTCAAACATGTCTAGCGATCCGTCTGAGCTCAGTCAAAGAGGGGCAACTATAGACACCCCAATTTGGCCTAACGATTATTTCAAGTCCCACCTTGGGGACCATCCTGATGATGAAATGGATACAGTGATTGCTGATTGCCTTCTTGTGGACCTTAGGACTTATGGTAAGAACTTTGAGCCACTTAGAGGACCCAAACCAAAGCCATAAAACCTTTCAGACAGAAAATACAGAATCCTAGGAGAATCCATCTGACGGCCGTGACATTGATCTCACGGCCTTAACATCATTTCTTCACCCGAGCAACTTGTTGCCTGAAAATCTCCCTGAGAGATCGATCACTCGGCCACAAGATCTATCCTTTGGCCGCAACATCCTTTCCACGGCCGCTAGATCCATTGCTCGGCCGCCAGATCGCCCCTTTTCTAGATTCTCGAATGTTCTGTCAAACGTTTGATCCAAACACGAAACCTCCCGATGCGTTCGGGCTACGCCCGGGGATTGCCATGAGGAGATTGAATTACATTGTAACTCCAATTCCCGTTGTGCGTTTTGATTGGCCGGAGTGAATCACCAATTGCCTATATAAAGGGCCTTAGGGTTCCAAAATAAACACCACAAAATTGATATACTTTCACACCCTCTCAAGCCACGAAACTCTGTCAATACACACTCTCAAACCTCTTCTACAAAAGCCCTAACCTCCCGAAGGCAGCCACCAATCCGACGATCAAACCCTGAAGTTCAAACCCTAACCCTAGGGTTCTCAAGAAGCAATCAGTCAATCCCATTCAATCCAAAGCAATCAAGCAACAGAGGGATCAAGGTGGTGAGGCCCAACGGCCTCTGGTTTGGTTTATTTTATGTCCATATACTTTAATCGTAGCGTTTTAGTTATCTGCTAACTTTTCTGTCTGGTGTGAGGAAGAACATCGACCGGGGCTTCGATCCCTCGGCCGATACATAAAACCAGGAATATCTCTCGGCCGTCACATCCATTCACCGACTGCGAGATCTATCTCCTTGGGACATGATCGTTTTATTCAGGTTTCTGATGCATGCTTTCAATTACAGTCTCGGCTCACCCTTAATTGCTTAAAGGCTAAAAACAGACTACGTGTTAGAGTTAAATAAAGCATGTACATGTCTTATGTTGAACAATTATGGGCTAATCTCACGACCGGGCAAAGAGGGGTGCCTAACACCTTCCCCTTACTGTACTTTTGGCTCCCATACCCAGAATCTCTATTTATTTTCCTAGTTTTAATAAACTGGGTGGCGACTCTGTTTTGATGATAACCGCTATCGTGTGGCGATGTTCCTAGCCATGGGAATGTCCACGATCTTGGTTTACGAAGCAAGCAACCAAACGAGCAAACAACGATCAATCTATATGGCGATGCCCCGCGCCCGGGAGGTGTCTACAAGCATATAACGGTTCCTCTTATGGCTATTTGTGAGGCTGGTCTTCGGTTCCCTCTTCATCCATTTTTGAGGGAGCTGCTGGCACGGTTCGGCCTGGTACCTCATTTCTTCGCTATCAATAGTTATAGGATAGTGATGTCTGTGATCAAATTGAAGGAACTCCACAACCTTGAGTTCACGGTCGCCGACCTTTTCCACACATACCTGATGTCCAGGCACGGCAAAATCAATCGTCGATATCTGTCGACGCGTAGTAACAAGGAGCCGTTGATAGACGGGCTGCCCGACACCGATAAATGGGCTAACTTTTATGTTGAAGTTAGTGGTAATTATGAGTTCGGTAATCAGGCGACGCGGCTACACACCGTGCCGAAGATAAAAGATTTTTGAGGTTGTTTAATCTTTTCTTTTGCCGAGCTTATAATTTGTTTTATATCCATTTTCTCTTATTCTGATCGTCAATGGTTTTGCAGACCACCAAGCAATAACGAAGAGAGAATAGTCGTTGGCTAGTGAGAAAAACATTGAGACTTTGAAGGCCCAAATTTTCCGTGACGCGCCGACTCTGCTTGGCTATATTCCCTCATACAAGGGGAAGTTGAGGAGGAAGGAAAAAGAAGGATGGCCGAGCACGAAGGCCGGAGGTAAAAAGAAAGTTGCTGAGGAACAGGCAGGGAAGAGCAAGGACCCGAAGTCGAGCAAGAGGGCGAAGGTGCCGAGGGTGAAATTTCCTACTTTTAAAAAATCAGCGGACTTCTGGTTTCAAGAGAGTCTCCAGTCCGAGTTCCCATGTATAAACATTCCTCCTTTTTGAACCCTCATACCTGAATTTGCAGAAGACATGGGAAGAAGGAATGTTGTCCGAGTAAACATCAGGGACGGTGCCGCGGTTCGGCAGAAAGAGACAGACACGACCGAGCCTGTTGCCAAGAAGCAGAAGGTCACTCAGGATTTCTTTCCGTCTAGGCCGCCGACGCCACTTCAAAAGGGGAAAGATCAAACCGAGTCGTCAGCTGCTGGTGGCTCTAAGGCTGTGGAGAAGTCGGCCGGTTCGGGCAGCCGAGCAATTGTGCAAGAGTTTGCACCTTCCTTTGCTATGGCCGAAGGCAGGGTCGTCACAATTGATGATAGCATCAAGCTGGAGCCTGGGCTGGCTGTCACCATGCTTCATGGCCTTGCATTGCCGAGGGACATGGAAAGGGTCCCAGGGGAGTTGCAGCCGAGCCTTGTTCATGCAAGCGCCTACCTTGTTCAGGTCCTGGCTTATTTTGTCTCACGGACTTGATTTTATTTGCATCCATGTCTCCGAGCCTAATTGTTCTATGTTGTGTAGGCTGGGCAGGCTCTTTTGCAGGTATCCAACCAGGCCGAGCTTTTGGCAACGGAAAGGACCAGATATCGTGACGATGTGAAGACCGAGCGCGAAAAAATGAAGTTCCTGAAGAGCGGTCTAAAGCAGGCGAAGGTCAGGATAGCCGAGCTTCAGAAGGAGAGGGACGAAGCTTTGGAGAAGGCCAAGAAGTCCAATCGTGAGCTCAGTCAAGTTTTGAGGAGAGAGAAGAGAAAGATGAAGGAAGTTGATGAGAAGGCCTATCAGGCCGGGTACGACCGAGCAGGCGCCGAGTACATAAGGGATGCTCGGTCGATGGTTAACGACGAGGTGAAGTTGAGGGTGCCTATTTCTTACCGAGCTGGGTACAAAGATGGAGTGAAGGCCGCTTGCGAGGTGCTACAGCTGGAGGCTGATATGAACTTAACGAAGTCAATCCCAGCACCCGTGACTCCGGAGCTCGTCCTTCCTTACACCGAAGAGGAGTGTGCACCCCTTCCTCCTGAAGAGTTTCCCAAGAGTGAGGATATTGATGATCTCACTGACGCCGATGCCGAAGGTGGAGATGGCTCAAGTCCGGATCAAAATGGTGAGGGTGCTGCGAAGATAGCTGAGGACGCCGAGAAGGAGCCTATGAATGTTGATAAGATGGCCGAGGCTGAGGCTGAAGTTACTGCTGATGTTGCTATGGAGGATGTTCCTCAAGTTTGAGTAGATGTCTTTTTGTTTTTGTTTGAACTTTAAACTCTTTGTTGGGACTGGACGGCTCCGAGCTTGGAGTTTACCGATCCAGGTGTAATAGTTGATGGGGGGTCGGCACCAAACGGTTTACTACGCCTCACCTCCCTGTTAGGTTTTTCTGCAGCACTTGTTTGTTTTGAATGAATGAATGTCTGATTTCTATTTGCAACGTATCTGTTTTGCCAAACTTGATTGAATGTTTTCATGCCTTAGGAAAATTTTGATAGGCTTGCTTGTTTGAATAGTAGCTATCCGTAGCCCCCACTTTGGTCTTGGTTCGGCAAAATAAATGTAATGTTGGCCAAGGTAGAGGTGGCTAACTTTAGGTTGGTGATTGCCGAGCCTTGGCCAAAGTAGAAAACTAGAGCTGATAGGTCGCCGAACTTGTTTTCTGTCTGCAGATATTCTTCAAGTATTGTGGATGAGTCTTTTATTGGACTATAAAAGTGTTAGATGTCCCCTTGCTTGTGGCTGGGGGCTTGGCCAAAGTGCTAGCCCCTAGCCAAGGTAAGAAGGACTTAGAGATTTGGTTTGTTTGTGGGTGGTTTGCTCGCCGAAGTGCGAGTGTAACCTTTCGGTGGCCGACCATGGTGTCTTGCCAATCCGAGCCAAAGCCTAAGTTCCATCAGTGATGTGTGTTTTAGGCTCGGCGGACCATATGTCCTTTGTTTGCTTCTTTGGGCGGTGATAGTGGCCGAAGCTAAAGGCTTAAGAGTCGTTTATGGGTGTGACCGAAGTCATCGTTTATGTTCGGCAGATTTGCCAAGAGTGAATTATGTGAATAAGGTGTAAAATAGAACAGTACTGGAAGTTTTAAAGAATTTAATTGCCAAACTCGTCTTCTTATAGAGAAATTTGGGAGTACAAGACAAAGTAGAAGAAGAGAACTATGGGCCGAAGCCATTCTTTTAAATAAAGAACATAGATAAGGAGGCCAAGGCCAAACAAAAACTTAAATATTTGGTAACTCGAAGGTTAGCCGCGGATAGTACGCAGCCAAGCATAAAATAAATAAAAAGTTGTTCACATGTATGCTCTTTTCAGATTTTATGCATTCCATGGGTTGGTAAGCACTTTCTCATTCATGTCTTCAAGGATGTAGGCACCTTCACCAGCGATTTTGACAATGCGTAAAGGCCCTTCCCAGTTGGGCATGAATTTCGTTTTCTTGCTTGCTTGCACCACCTTTCGCCAAACTAAATCATCTGGCTTGAATTTCTTGGTTCGCACACTTCGATTGTACCCCTTGGCCACCTGTTGTTGGTATTCGGCTAGCTTAAGTCGAGCGTCATCACGCTTTTCTTCGGCAAGTATAAGCTCTTGTTCGATAGCTTCGTCGTTTGTCTTCGGGTCAAAGGTTTCTGTTCTGAGGGTGGGAAACTTGGATTCCAGCGGGATGACGGCCTCCATGCCGAAAGCCATGAAGAAGGGAGTCTGGCCAGTAGAACGTCGTGGTGTGGAACGATAGGCCCATAGAACCCTTGGGAGTTCCTCTGCCCACTTGCCGCGCTTGGAGTTCAGCCGACGTTTTATCCCGACGTAGACTGTCTTGTTTGTAGCCTCGGCTTGGCCGTTTCCTTGGGGGTATGCTGGAGTAGAGTTGAAGAAGTGGATTCCAAATTCCTCCAAGAGGCTGGAGAGGCCGTTGCCGACAAACTGGGTGTCGTTGTCAGAGACGATGGCGTATGGCACACCAAACCAGGTAATGATGTTTCTCCACACGAATCTCCTGACGTTGGCCTCGGTTGTTGTGACGAGAGGTTCGGCTTCCACCCATTTGGAGAAGTAGTCCGTTGCTATGATCAGAAACTTGAAGCCTCCAGGAGCTGTTGGAAGTTTCCCTATGATATTAAGTCCCCATTGGGCAAAGGGCCAAGGACTTGTGATGGGGGAGAGATTCTGAGCAGGTTGCTTTGAAATTGGTGAAAACAGTTGGCATGGTCGGCATTTGCGGACGACTTCTTCACAATCTTTCTTCATGTTCTTCCAGAAGTATCCTTGACTCATGGCACGTTGGCATAGTGAACGGCCACTTGAGTGGCAGCCACAGCTTCCTGAGTGAAGTTCGTTGAGAATCTCGGGTACTTGGGTTGGATGAATGACGAGGAGATAAGGGTCGGAGATAGATTTCCTGCAGAGTTGGCCGCTTTCGGAGAGCCAATAGTAAGCAGCCTTGTTCCTGATGCGGAAAGCTTCCTTATTGTCGGCTGGTAAGGTGTCATTTCTAAGGAAAGCGACGATCTCGTCCATCCAACTTGGACCGAGTTCAACATTGAGCACTTCTGGAGTGGTGTCATAACTTGGGTGGTCGATGTTGCCAAAGTTGATGGTTCTGAACTCAGAGGCTTTGGAAACCGAGGCAAGGCTGGCAAATGCGTCCGTGTGCGCGTTGTGTTCGCGGTTGATCTGTTCAATCTTGAAATTCTTGAAGTGTTTGATGAGTTTGGCTGCGGTTGCTTGGTACTTCATCATTCTGGGGTCCCAAGCTTCGTAGTCCCCTAACACTTGGTTGACAATGAGTTGGGAGTCACAAAAAATAGCTAACTGTCGACCTTCATTGCTATTGCGGAGCGTAAGCCTACAAGGAGGGCTTCGTATTCGGCTTCGTTGTTTGTGGCAAGGAAGTCAATGCTGATGGCGCTTTCATGCAGAGTCCCACAAGGGGAGACTAAGACAACCCCTACTCCGGCTCCATTGTTGTTAGAGGCACCATCAACTTGAAGTCGCCAAGTGTCTCCTTGAAAAAGGAGCCAAGGTTTCGTGTTCGCTGCGTGCTCGGCCACGGGTTGAGGTGGTGGGGGAGTGTTGAGAGTCTCAGTGTCTTCTGGAGTCAATTCGGCGATGAAGTCGGCGAGAATCTGCCCCTTGATTGCTGTCCGAGGCTCGAAACGAATGTCGAAGTTTGCTAACTCGACTGCCCACTTGGAGACCCTGTTGGAAAGATCAGCTTTCCAAAAGAGAGCTTTGAGAGGATGCTCTGGTAAAACAGTGATTGTATGTGCCTAGAAGTATGGAAGGAGTTTTCTTGCAGCTGAGACGAGAGCAAGTGCTAACTTTTCCAGAGGGAGATAGCGTGTTTGCGCTGGGAGGAGTGTTTTGCTGGTGAAGTAGATTGGCATGTCATCAGCGCCAACTCGCCGAACCAGTGCTAAGCTGACCGTGTGGGCGGAGACGGCAAGATACAAATACAGAGTCTCAAACTCTTTAGGTTTCACCATTAGTGGCGCCGAGCTTAAGTATTCTTTAAGTTCGGCAAGTGCTGTACCACAGTCTGACGTCCATTCGAAGTTGCGCCGGCTTTTACCCTTCAGGGCGTGAAAGAAGGCGTGGCACTTGTCAGATGACTTGCTGATAAAGCGGTTGAGAGCAGCTGCCATGCCTGTGAGCCTTTGAACTTCTCTAATTGTTCGTGGTGGCCGTAAGTCTGCCACTGCCTTGATTTGGGTAGGGTTGGCCTCAATGCCGTGTCTTGTGACCAAATGGCCAAGAAATTTCCCTGCGCTTACGCCGAATGCACATTTTTTCGGGTTCAGGCGGAGTTTATGGAGTTTGAGAATTTCGAATACTTCGGCAAGTTCTGTGAGATGGTTATGCTCCTTCTAGCTTTTGACGACAAGGTCGTCGATGTAGGCTTCCAAGATGTGGCCTATCTGTGCATGACGCATCTTGAAGATTGCTCGGTTGAAGGTGGCACCCGAGTTTTTGAGCCCAAACGGCATGACGCGGTAGCAGAAAATGCCATTTGGTGTGATGAAGGCTGTTTTTTCCATGTCTTTTGGGTCCATGGCTATCTGGTGATAGCCACAGTAAGCGTCTAGGAAACTCAGCCGAACGTGTCCTGCGGTTGAGTCGACCAACTGATCTATCTTTGGAAGCGGAAACCAATCCTTCGGACAGGCGTCGTTGAGATTGGTATAGTCGACGCAAACTCGCCACTTGCCGTTCTTCTTCTTGACAACCACAGTGTTGGAAAGCCAAGTTGGGTATTGCACCTCTTGGATGGCATTGGCTTCCAACAAGCGGTTAACCTCTTCAATGACAGCGTTGGCGTGTTCTGGAGCTGAGCGGCGAGCCTTCTGCACCACCGATTTTGAATCCTTCGTAATGTTGAAAGAGTGACAGATAAAATCGGGGTCAACCCCCGGCATCTCATTGGGAGTCCACGCAAAAACTTCTATGTTGTCTTTAAGGAATTGGAACATTTCTTCTTGTTCGGCGGTGCTGAGGGAAAAGCCGAGTAAGAAGAAACGAGAGCCATCCTCATTGATGGGCATTTTAACCAATTCTTCTTCGGCTTTGTCCTCGGCCTTCTGGCCGACGTCTTCGATGACGGCCATGTCTGGGACTTCAACCCATTGCACTTGCTTGGCTTTGGTGGAGTTGTAGACGGCTGACACGTAGCATTTCTTGGAAGCCACCTGATCTCCTCGCAGGTTTTCTTGTCTCCCATTGGCGCCGATGAAGCGTACGACTTGGTGATAAGTTGAGGCGATGGCTTGCATTCCGTGGAGCCAGGTTCAGTCGAGGATGGCGTTGTACGGGCTCAGGACGTTGACGACGATGAATATAGTCGACAAAGTTTTCGAGCCGACGATGACGGGGAGAAAAATTCGGCCTAGTGGCCAGACAGGTGCACCATTGAAGCCGATGAGAGGTACTTCGGTGGGTTGTAACGCTGACTCTAATAGATCCAACTTTTTGAACAGGTCGTAATACATGACCTCTGCTGAGCTTCCTTGATCAATGAGGATGCGCTTGACGTCGTGAACGCCGATTTGGATGGTGACAACGAGGGCGTCCGAGTGTGGAGTTTGCACGTGTTCAAAGTCACGCTCGGTAAAGGATATTGTCCACTTGGGCGTGTCTTGCAGGCGTTGACGTTTAGATCCGCAGCCGACTGAGAGTATCTGCTTGGACGTGGAAGCTCGATCGAGGTCGGCTTTGAGTGTTGTTTCGGATGCCTTCGTCACTGGTCCGTGGATGACATGTATCAGTGGGCGTTGTTCGTTGGGGTTGGGGTTGCCTGTTGGTTGTTAGGCAGGTGTTTTTGTTCGATCAATGTATTGATCGAGATGCCCTTGAGTTGCGAGTCTTTCAAGGAGTGCCTTGTATGGAGCACAGGCGGTCGTGTAGTGGCCGAGCTCATTGTGGTAGGAACACTTCTTTCTTGGATTCTGATCCGGTTGTCCGGTGTCTGTACCTAGCTTGCCTGTCGGCCACTCGAACCAAGGTTGCCTCATGGTCTCTTTTAAGAAAGACCAGATGGGCTCTTTGAAGTATGTGGTCTCGGCCACGTAGTCGTGTACTTTTGGTTGGCGCTTCTTTCCTTCTTTGATGTTGTTGACGTGTTTCTTCGGCTAGGGTTGTTGGGAGATTATTGGTGCGGGCAGTTGTGGTGCGGCTGAGGGGAAGGGGTTGGTGGAGCTCGGTATTCCTTGAGCTGCTCGATCCGCATAGAATTCTTCAAGAGCACAAAATCGCTCCACAACACGCATCAACTCGCCCATGCTGTGGGGTGGGCGGATGGCGAGTTCGTCGAGAATTTTGCTGCCAGTTTCCAAGCCATTTTTGAAGGTGCGTGCAGCCCAGTATTCGTCGATCCCAGGGATTCATTGAACAATTGCCAGTAGCGCTCGGCGTATTGTCTGAGAGTTTCGGACGGAAGTTTCCTCATCTGAGACAGGGATTCAGGCTCTTTGGCGGTTTTGTTGCATGTGATGAAGCGGGTATTGAAGGCGCGTTTAAGGTCGGCCAAGTTCCGTTTGGATCCAGCGGGCAATTTGTTGAACCACTAGAGTCCAAGGGAGCCGAGGCTGGACGGGAACGCCTTACATTTGACTTCATCTTTGAGGGTGCAAAGTTCGATGGTCTGGCGGAAGTGGATCAGGTGAGTGTAAGCCTCACAGGTGGCTGGGTCAAACTTCGTGAATTTAGGTAGGTGGAAGGTTGGTTCGGGTGGCGTGTTGATGATGTGGGAGGTGAAGGGTGAGACGTCGAGGTCCTTCAGTTGTCTTTCGAATCCTGGGCGCGGCGGTTTGCCGTGCTCATCTGTTTTCGTTCGTTTGGAGTCCCTTCCTTTGGGCTCCTTCGCTGAAGTCTTCTCGTCGTCTCTGTGTCTGAGCTTGTCTCTCAAGTCGGTTGTTGTTCGGCGTGGGCCGTCGATGGACTTCTCTTTGTCACGACGGGTTTTGTTGTCATCATTCACGCCTTCGGTCCGTACGACTTTCCCGTTCCGTCGTGCACGGTGCTCAACATCCAAATTCTCAGGCGGGATGTCCCCGAGACGCTCAGAGACGTGGCGTCTAATCTGTACGGAATCTCGGCTGCGGTGCAAAACCGTCGTGCGAGAGAATTCCGCGCGACCAGTCGAGTACGTGCTCATGAACGACTCGGTATCCCTTGTTCTGGTACGTTCATGATGGCTTCTAGAACGATGTGTTCCAGATGTGGTAGGTTGCTTGTAGAGGATTATTTCCCTAGCATCGCCAGGTGCTGGGGTGAAGCCAAGGCGGTCCTTCACGGAGCTGCGTTGGCCTATCTCGTGCGGACGCTCTTGTGGTGGTGGTGGTGGTGGTGGAGGCAGTGTTTGCCTTCGTCGCCTCCCGCCTCCATCAGATCTGGAAGTAGCGGGGGTTGCAGTTTGCTGCATGTGTTGTTTCATTTGGGCCACCTCTGCCCTTAGCGCCGCCAGTTCGTTATCTCGTTCGTCGTCGCGACGTTGTAACAGCCGGATGTAGGCCGTTGTTACGTCGTCTGTGGCTAGAGACAGCCCAAAGCTTGCGGGGATGGAGATAGACATGTGCCTCTCCGGGGGTTGCAGGATGACATTTCCACTTGCGTCTTTGGCCCCTGAGATAGTTACATCCGTTAGATCTCCGCCCATAATGGATGGTTTGGTTGTTGTTTCAGGAAGGAGGAAAGTGGTATGAAGGAAGTGAGAGCCGCTTGAATCAGAAGCGATTCACGTCGGGTTCACCAATTGTGTGGCCCGTGATCTTCGATCTAAGTCCTACCTCCATTGGCTTCAGGAATCGTCTAGCCTCCCGACCTGGCCTGCACAATGAACACACGACTAAGACCTGGCTGGGGTTTTCCTGGCAAGGCCCTCCGACGAGATGATGAGAATGTGTAGAGAGAGAGCCAGAGAATAGAGTTTAGGTCTATCAGAGTGTGTACCTCTTAGGGTTGCTATCCTTTAATATTTATAGAGTCTCCTTAGCTTGCTCTCCAAGTACGGGCATGTGCCTTGCACGAGCCAGATGACGTCTCGTGACATCACTGGATAGATCTGGCAACCGTCTTTGGTGTGAGCTGGCACGCCCATGTGCGCTCATCATTATCCTTTGGCGTAACCGTTTCAGCACGTGGGGAGGTATGCGACTTGGCAGGCAGCCAAGCCCTGTCCATAGCCGAGCCTCGCGGGTGACTGAGTTTCACACTTGGCCGAGCCTGATGAGGGAACAGGCGGGTGGAACCCGTTCGTGGGCCACCTCTCTGTAGGTGGCCGAGCTTGGCATTAATTCCACGCCGCTGGACGCGAAGTGAGTACAGCGTGGTTGATGGGCAGGCCTCGGCTGGTGCCGAGCCCCAATCGAGGTGCGGCCACCAATAGACTTGGCTTACCCTGTCCCTGATAGATACGAATAGTTATGTTCAGCCCGCTACAGATACTGTACTTCTGTCTGAAAGGCTATTTGGCTCTGGATTGGGTCCTCTAAGTGGCTAAAAGTCCTTACCGAAAGTCCTAAGGTTCACAGGAAGTCAATCAGCAATCACTGTATCCATTTCATCATCGAGATGGTCCTCAAGGTGGGACTTGAAATAATTGTTAGGCCAAATTGGGGTGTCTACACAGCCACTGTTCTTTCAAACAAGATAAAAGCCAAATCCGAAACAAAATCCAAATCCAAGATTAAAAAAAAAATAGCGGTTTAGTAATTTACCTTTGATAACTCGACAATAATGCGTCTGTGGATTTGCTCTTTCCGATTTGGGGAGATTTTGACTTATATGAATACATGGTGGTAGATGAGGCAGGGGGAATGTGAGATGGAAGGTACACACACACACACAGAGCCCTGAGATTGCGCCGGTCGGTGGTGTTAGGAGAGCTATCGAAGAGAGAGAGAGAGGAGGAGGAGGAGGAAGTCTGAGGGAGACGGGGAGCGTGAGCCGTGAGGTATGGGAATAAGGGTACAGCTAGGGTTTCACAAAGTACGTTTCAAATTTTGGAAATCTAATCAAAATTTTAACAAAATTCCATTTATGATAACCCTTGGATGGATCAAGTATTTACCAAAATGCCTTTTGTAGGATGAAGGGTAGAGATTTATGTAGGCATGAGAATAAATCTAGAGCGTTGGTTGTCTTTTGGATTCAAACACTTCCCTATCATATTATGTATATATAGATAGATAGATAGATAGATAGAAAATAGTATAGAGTGTGTGTGTGTGTGTATACAGAGTCCGGTTCCTATTAGGGCGTTCGGACCGGAGCTTAGGTCTGAACCACCACTCAGCCGTTGGATCGTGTTTTTAATGGTCCAGATTTTAATGAAACTTTTTCGGAGAAAAATTAATTGTAACCGGTCATAAAACCTTTCGCAAATCCGGACTATTGAAAACACAATCAAATGGCTGAGATCAAAAGTCCGGACCTAACACTAAATTTGGGTGTCCTAACCTAATTTTGTAGATGTCTCCGGAACCGCCCCGTGTGTGTGTGTGTGTATATATACAGATAGTTTCGATCAAGTCCACACCTCTTCTCATCCGCACCGTTTGCACCTCGCCTTTCTCGATCGAATTTCGATGATCCGAGCCGCTCAATGTGTTTAGAACGTGATTTTAAAGGTACCAGCGAGAAATCGGCAAAAAAAAACACCAGGAAGAGCTTGATTTGAGCAGTTTTTATTGAACTTAGCAAAAAAACACCCCATAATTTCCGATCAAATTTTGATGATCCGAGCCGCTCAATGTGATCAGAATGTGCTTTTAAGGGTACCCGCAAGAAATTAGCCAAAAAAAAAGACCAGAAAAGGCTTTATCTAAGCAATTTTTAGATTAGATTTAATGAACGGTTCAATTAAAAACTGCTCAAAACAAGCACTTCCCGGTAATTTTTTTGCCGATTTCTTCGGGTACCCTTAAAATCACGTTCTGCACACATTGAGCGGCTCGGATTGTAAAAATTTGATCGGAAACTATGAAATTGAGATTTTGGGTGTTTTTTTAGGGTATCCCTTGAACCGCCCCGATATATATATATATTGAAAAGGAATGACTCTAATATTTGGGTATCGAATTTTTCGAGGGATCCATCAACTTTTACTTGTGGCAGCAGATTTAATTTCTAGAAGCTGTAGAAAGAGGAAAATTTCTTCAAGTTGGCACCAAACTTGATTGAGATGGCTCAGCAGACAGCCCAGCTTGTAACAACTTTCTGCTTTTCACATTGCTCAAGTGTCCCATATTTGCTGGAAGGAGATGTGAAGAATATTGTTCAGATGCTTCAAGGAAAATTTAGTGCCAAAGCAAGCCTGGATGTGATCATTACCGATTGTCTTAATCTAGCTAGTTTACTCAAGGAAAATGATTTCTAAACTCTCTTTTTTTATTATAGCACTCCATTTCTTGTCTTTTAGTGAAGCTTTTGTGTGTATTTTTTTCACTAAAAGACAAGAAAAAGAGAGCCATAATCAAAAAACGGAGTGTAAAAATCATTTCCCTATACTTAATTCTTGTTCTTGTAAGCTTATTTCTCAGACATATAATAGGGTAATAGGGTGGATCATGTCTTAGCCGAGTATGCCCTATCTATTGAGCACCTACAACCTTACAGGGGGATTTTTTGACTTGGGCCAGTAGGGAGGCTACTCTTCATGTTTTGATTATGCAGCAATAAATACTAATGATGCCGATTGACAAAAATAAAGTGTCCCACATTTTTATTTTTCGGTTCCTAAAAAAAACTTTCCCAACCACTCAAATCCTTGTAAAACAAGAACTAAAAAAAAACTCATTTATAAATAAATAAAAAATCAAAGCTTTTTCTACAAATTGAAAACAAACATTACATCTATTGAATTGCGGGATTTCTTTTCTAATTTTTTACAAAAATGCATTACTTCAAGTTTTCGTTTAATTCCTCTTTCCTAGTTTCCTTATAGTCCAATCCTCATTAGATAATGTCCCTATGCAATCTGACTAGATCATGTCTGGAGTGTGTGGTTTATATATATATATATATATATATACAGGGCGGTTCCGGAGACAATTAAGACACCTAAAAAAACACCTCATAGTTCCCGATCAAATTTTAATGATCCGAGTCGCTCAATGTGATCAGAACGTGATTTTAAGGGTATTCGCGAGAAATCAGCAAAAAAAAAGACCGGGAAGGGCTTAATCTGAGCAGTTTTTAGCTTAAATTTGATAAACGGTTCAATTAAAAACTGCTCAAAACAAGCACTTCCCGATCTTTTTTTTTTGCTAATTTCTCGCGGGCACCCTTAAAATCACATTCTGCACACATTAAACGGTTCGGATCATAATCATAAAAAATTGATCGGGAACTATGAGATTGAGATTTGGGATGTTTTTTTAGGTGTTTAATTGGTTGTCCGCGGAACCGCCCCAATATATATATATATAGGTCCGGACTTCTTACAGTCCGGACCTTTCGGACTTCCATTTCATGATCGAATTTCGATGATCCGAGCCGCTCAATGTGATCAGAACGTGATTTTAAGGAAACCCGCGTGAAATCAGCAAAAAAAAAAAATTGACCGGAAGGGTTTGATCCGAGCAGTTTTTTATTGAACTGTTCAATAAAAAACTGTTCAGATCAAGCCCTTCCCGATCATTTTTTTTGCTGATTTCTCGTGGGTACCCTTAAAATCACATTCCGAACACATTGAGCGGCTCGGATCATCGCAAATCGATCAGGAAATGAGAGGTGTGGACCGTAAGAGGTGTGGACTTGAACATTTGTGTATATATATGCATGTCTATCCAGACATGCTCAAAATGCATTGACGCAGGATAAGGGACAGAGGTGCCTTTGTCTCATTCTTCAGTTTCGGTGATCACTGGAAAAAAAAAAAAAAAAATTCAGTGATAGTACAAGTCAGTGTGTCTCCAAGATTTCATTCGTCGTCTTGATGAGATGTGGAATTTTAGGTCAGTGAAGATCCAGAAGAATCCCGGGGTCCTTTGGGAGATTGCAACTGATGTCTAGTACTACGTCCACTGGTTAGGCTCTGTATTTTTGGTGTTGTGTATCCGGGTTTGTTGGGTCACCGTCTTACCAACATTGTTTGGAGTTTGATACGCATGTTAGTCGGGCGGTTAGTGCCAACTATTGGCATCGACAATGTTATTTAGATATCCCTTATAAGAGATGAAGTTCGAGCATTCTGAAAGAACAAATAGTTTTGGAGGTTGGATGGCTTCAACCAGCTCGAAATGCGTCGACAACAATGTATGGAAAAAGAGTTGTCATTAGACATTATGCGAACATTGCAACGACTTCAGACTGTCCAAATTCTAGTATGTAAAAAGTACATGAAAGATTTCGTACATACATGCTATGAATAATCACAAAAAACAAGTTCAATATTGAATTCTCAGTGTCAAGGTAGTCCAAGTCTGTAATTCCATTCCCCAGCCAAGCCATCTTTTTTTTTTTTTTTGACATGATAGCCGAGCCATCTTCAGTTCTTCATGCCCATCATTTTTATTTTATTTTTTCAGCTTTCACTTCTCACAACGTCGAAATTCCAAAAACTATAAGGCCAAACCATCCAAGCAAAATATCAAGGTTTCCAAGGTGCCGGGGGCGGCGGTGGAGTTGGAGACATCGGCGGAACAGCAGAGAACATGGTGTTTTTGTCAATCCCAACACTCTTATCACCTGAGAGAGCCACAAGGGCAGCAACCAAACCGGCATTTCCTGCAATGGTGGGCTCCGTGTAATTGTAGTTTGTACGTACATCGTGGAAACCATCGTGTTTGTCGGGGCCTGCAACCATGGCTCCAACAAGGGTATTTGGATTCGGCTTTGATGTGTCCCTCCATTTCCACCCTCCTTTACAATTATACTTGACCTTGTTTTTGGGGATCGATGCACCTCTATGATGGACGTGCTTAGGATAGTGATTTCCAAAACCCACAACATAACTCATCCCTCTAGGGTTTTTGCCCAAGATGTAATCAATCTGCAAAATGTGGGAAATAAAAATATCCTTAGGTGTTCAACTTTGAGTGTATAGACTTCTTTGGGAGTTAAAAACACATGGATAGGAATTAGTATGAAATGCATAGGTGATACTAAATAGAGTAAGATATTAATGTATCCTTAATAATTTATATATTAGCATCAAATAATTCACACACGTATGTATATACATGTACATTGCACACAAGAAAATTCTAATTATAACTTCCGACAATCAATCAACTTATGCAAATGACCAGAGTATTACAAACCTGTGTCTCCGCAAATTTACGAAGGACATCGGTTGAGTAGAAGTTGGGCCCACAGTACCATCCAGGGGTATCAGAGGCCGAAAGATAATCACTGTACAGAGTAGCCAAAAAGGCAGCATTAACCACATATTGAAGAGGCTGAGGCCTTCCATGGTTTAATTCGATTAAGCCTCCTGCAAAAGTACAACACAAAATTCAATGAGACCCCATTCATAAAGCTACAATGACGATCACACAAATAAGAAATGGACATGGCATACCTTTGGTTCTATTGAAGCTTGTGAAATATGGTAGGTAGGAGCACATGACTATGCTGGTTTGATTGTGGAAGGTCCTCAAAATTTCTTCGTATGGATACCCGGGGCTCAAGAACAATCTCATACGGCTTAAAAGCACCTAGATGAATAATAACAAGAAATAACATCAACCATGAAATGTGCATGGTATCTCCAAAAGTTAAGAAAAAATCAGGTCTTTGAAATAAATAAACCCCATTGTTCTTGGGTCAACAAAAACAAGTTCAGAAATCAATAAGCTAATCCCTTCATCCAGAAATACTTCTGCTAAAGATCCACCAAAGTTATAGATCACGAATACTTTGTGTTTCTTGGTTCTTCTATACCACTATAACAAAACAAAAGCCATTCAAATTTGTCAAGTGTTGCATGAATATGAAATTATTTTGAGAAACCCACCAAAAAAGAAAGGGGAAGATCGAGAGGAAAATTTTTTAAGCACACATTTAAGCATGTATAATTAGAGGTAAGCAAAGAGTAGAAAAGATTCTGGCAAAAGTTTAAATTGATTATGGTTCATGCCATGGTCATATATACCAAGCATATCATGTAGATATTTTATGCTTGTTTAGCTCTAATTTCTAATGCATATCTGAAACATGAGAACCTTTAGAATACCAGGGAAAAGACTGCACCATAAACACACAAACCAAATAGGGAAAAAAACCGAAATGGTCCTTGTAGTTTAGTGTTTGTGTCAACTTGGTCCCTACAGTTTGAATTGGCTCGCTTTACACTCTGTAGTTTGCATTTTGTTCCAACTTGGTCCAATTACTAACTCTCGTTAGACTCCGTTAACTCCAGACACGAATGGGCCCCTTTTTTAGGGTTAAAATCATAATCTGCCATTCTCCTCTTACCCTAATATATCTCTAAACCAAAACGCAGAGCTTCATTGTTCCATTCTCCATTTTTTTTCACGGCTTCCATTCTCCATTTGTCGCGCCTGGGATTTTACCTTCGACCGAAACGTGTCTCATTCGCCTTCGGGGGGAAGGAGTGAGAGGGATTAGAGCCTGAATAAGTGATCCGATTCCTATGGATTGCGGCGTGGTTCTTGAAAAAAAAAAAGGAAAAATGAGGAGTTTTGTGTTCTATAAAAGGAGTTCGGATATTTTTGAAAAATGTTTGAATTTTAGAAAATGAAGTGAGTTTTATTTTAAAAAGGGACTGAACTTTCATCAAGCTGCCTACATATTTCTGGGTAAAGAAGAATCAGGTCTGGCCATAGTTCGGGCCACAAAAGGGGTTTAGAAAAAAACTTAGAGTCTCCACCGGGCATAGAGTTTAGGTGTGTCTGGTCACCTCTTGAATATCGGAAGAATAATGGAAGTATTTTAGAAAAAAGAACACGGGCCAGAGAACCCGATTTTTAGAAAAAAATGACTCCGTTTTGCTTTTTAGGAAAAGGCTTTAGGTTTGCGAGGTTAGAGAAGAAAGCGTTCAGTAATTCACTAGAATAGGGACCCATTTGCGTCTGAGGTTAACGGAGGCTAACGGCAGTTAATAATTGGACCAAGTTGGAACAAAATGAAAACTACAGAGTGTAAATCTAGCCAATTCAAACTGCAGGGACCAAGTTGACACAAATACTAAACTACAAGGATCATTTAAGTTTTTTTCCCAACCAAATATTATGCACAACAGACAACAAATATTCGGAAACATGTTATTTGAAACTCGAAAAAAGAAAAGAGGAACCGGCATAAACACTTGTGCCGTAGGTAAATCATCCCCTTTTCATCTTTTAGGGGATTTAACGTGTTCCAAATTATTTGTTGTTCGTTGCAAACAATGTGTTTTTGTGTTCTCACGGCATAAGCCTTTCCCTTTGGGATAATGTAGTCAGAAGACAAGACATTACAAAAAACTCCACTTACTTGAGCTCCAGCAAGCTTGTTATCCCAGCTAAACACACCATAATCAGGTCCACCCCAGAAGGCTCCCGCATGTTTGGCAAGAACAGGATTAGTCGCAAGTTGAAGATAGGACGTGTTTCCAGTAGCATAATAAAGCCAAGATGCACCCCACACAAATTCGTCCCAGTAGCTAGAGGAATTATAGAAAATCGCAGCATCTGCACCACCTGCACTGTATCTGCCGCGCTGATCCCTAGCAAACTTAAATAGGGTTCTTGCACCATGGACCAGTTTCTGTGAGTAGGCTTTGTTGTCTTTAAATACAATTGATGCAGCCGCTAAAGCAGCAGCCATTTCTGCACCAAGGTCAGAACAAGAATGACATTCATATACTGGTCGTTCATAATCGATGTCTTCTGGGCGCATCCAGCAGTAATGATCGTTTGGAGTGGGCCCTCCTGAAGTATCGCCAACTCCAACCTGTTTGACCAAAAAAGATCGGGGAAAAGCATGTAGATCAGGTTGGAAATTCTACTAGACAATTGTTCAATGGAATCATGCCCATTTGCCAATAAACTAAGATTTGAAAACATGCAGACAATTTCTTACCCAACAAAATATACATACAAAAAAAATGGAACAACGACGGGGAGCTGACTTCAAAACACCAAGGAAGCATGGATACAACAATATGGCAAAATCGTGCAAGTAAGCTACAGGCAAGGCAAGGATACGTTTGAAGACAATATTCTTAATAACTTTCAGCGTTGGAGTATGCATAAAGATAAAGCCACAAGCAAACAATATATTGTTTATGTTGTGAATATCAAGCATCCAATACATGTCATTGATGCCAAAACCGATACTAAAAGGAAGCTAACAGTAATGGAAATTCTTTTTTATGCTATGATGAATATGAAACTACTGTATTGATAGGGGCAAAGTGTAACTTTGACTAAACATTCGTGATGGAGTGGCTGCGAGTAAGCATTTTCATAATTTCTATAAGTCATGAAATTTTACAGTTTGATCCGCATAAGTTATTAATAAAAAATCATGTTTTAACTTTTAACCCCACGTATCAAAAATGTATACTTGCCGTATTCAGAATTCAAGAAACTAGAAATACTTTATGGATACTTTTCAGACGTATACGATACATGTCCAACCATATTGGGTGCTAATCCGTGTCAGATAACATATTTTACAAGTGAATGGGGCTTTTTTGTGTCATCTATGCTTCATAGCAAAACAGATGGATGTCTCATTCCACTTTGGCAAATGATTCCGGGTAACAAGATGCAAAATTTACCTGTGCAGCTATCCGGTCAATAGTATCAGCGGAGTTATTGAAGGTCTTGAGAAAGTAATCAGTCCCCCACTTGATGACATCTTTAATGTGGCTGAGCTCTCCGGCAGCTTCATATTTTGCACTGTATTCAATCACACTCCAACTCAGCATGGTCATGGCAAAAGATGCAGGGAAGTTAAACTTGATTGCATCCCCAGCATCATAATAGCCTCCCACCAGATCTTTAATTACGGATGACGAGTCGGACTTGCCATCATTCAGACAAGAGTTTCCCCTCCAGCTAACATTATTATGCCGCGGAAGTTTTCCAGCTGTAATTATTGATGTCAACAAAATGCAAGTATTCGAGTGGAAGAATGAGACTGAATGTATAAGAACAATAACCAACCAGCAATTTCATTAAAAAGAAAAGGGCTTCCATCTGACTCTTTTAGTCTTTTATCTTCTACTTAGATATTCAGATTGATTAACACATAATAAATTGTACATTACCAATTACCTAAAGTGGTAAATGATAATTTATCAAAAAGAACTAGTCGAACAAAGAGGCAAAATGAACAGAAAATCCTATCAAACATGGAGCATTAAGGATTGATCAGCGGACTACTGACCCTAAAAATGTCCTTAATTTATTCTCCCATTCTGATACAAGAGTCAATGAGTTCATGACCTCACAATTTCTAATTACCAAAATGAAATGCTAACTAGTGTGGATCTCAACTAACAATCAATAAAAAACAATCAGATCTGAGAAATAACTATATTGAATGCAGTGTACACACACAGAGAGACAATCACACAGCCAGAAATATACTAGATCAAAGGTCTCTGTTCATCTCACACTGAAATAGTCAAACAAGGGTCAGAAATGGTACACACAATTCTATAAAACACAGGTCTTTATTGGTCCATGGATTACGGATCTTGTTTGTGGGCTTAAATAATTTACCCATTTCTTAAATCCAAGTAGCCACATATAAGTAGAGAGATAGAGAAATTAGGTAAAATGTCTTTAATTAATCCCCAACCACACAATCACGTGCACTAATCAATCAGATCATAACCTCAACAATTTCTAACATCCAAAAACCAAATGCTACCCAGTGCAGATGCAAACTGAGAAAGAACCAAGGTAAACAAGTCAACCGGATCTTGACCACCACAATTCCAAATTACCAAAACAAATTGCTACCCAGTGCAGATATTAACTGAAAACCAATAAATAAACCATCAGATCTGATAAGAAAAAAAAACAATTCAATACAATAAAATCACCAACCCCTATCAACATACACAACCACCCGTGCAAATTAAAACATTATCACCACTTACATTTCTGGGCATTGAAGAACATGAGAGCCTTATTCAGCGCAACAGTATAATTATCCGGCGGCGGAGGGCGGTGGTGGTGGCGGGGGACGGTCTTGACAATAAGTGTGATAAACCCAATGAGGAAACCGGCGGCCAGAACGGTCCCCACCGTCCAAAGAAAGATCTTGCGGCTGACGATGATGCAACCCAGATCCACGTACTTCTTCTTCTTCTGCTCGCCTGGGCCCAGCAGCCAGCTCTGCTGCGTCTCGTCCAGCGGCCGCGACATCGCCGCCCGGTCGAAGTCGTTCAGGTTGCGGCTCCGGTCGTCGTCCGTCGCCGAGTCCGCCGCGTTTATCTCCAGTGGCCCGCCCCATGGATCTCTCCCGTACATACTCATCTCTCAATTCTAACCGAAACCCAGAACGAAATTGAAGTGAAATTGGATCTTGGGAAATGGATTTGGTCTAAAATCTCTTTTTGACTGATGGGTATTGGTGGGTTTGTGACTCAAGTGCGTAGGTGACAGATTTTGATGAAAACAAAAGGGTGTATAGCTAGAACCAGATCTAGATGCAGAGAAAGGTGGGATTTTGAGAGATGGATTTGATCAAAAACCTCTTTTTGACAAATGGGTATATTTTTATTTTATTTTTTTGAACAGACAAATGGGTATAGTTGAGTCGATGAATTTGAGTGGTTAGTCAACAGATCTTGACAAAATAGATGAATTTTTGCCCAAGAAAAAAAGGATAATTAAACAGAACCCAAATCAATATGCAGAGATGTATAGAAATTTTGACGAATGGGTTTGATGTAAAAGCTGGTTTTGGGATTGGGGGAGAGAGAGTGGTGGGGTGGGGATGAAGATGGAGGGGAAAGTGGAGGTGGGTATTTTTTAGCTGATGTATTGGAGTGAGAGCAATAATAATACAGAGGAAAATTTATTTATTTTTGTAGTTGGGATTTTAGACTCGATTCCAATATAGTACTACAATTTAGTTGGTGACACTGACGAGTCCACTAATAGACAAAGACAGTCTAACTCTTTACCACACTCTCTCTCTCTCTCTCTCTCTCTCTCTCCTGGTAAGACAGCTTTATCCAGCTTGCTTTTTATTAGTTACACCGCAGCTGGATGGCTCTGCTACGGTTCTACCTAACGGATAGAAAGCAAGCTACACCGCAGCTGGAAGGCTCTGCTACGGTTCTACCTAACGGATAGATAGCATTTCATTGGGCAAAGTTAACGCATCAAAGGCCCCGTTCCACGTTCTCAAAAAATAAGGATTTATTTTTAAATTTAAAAATAATATATTTATGGAAATAATTTTTTAATTTTTTCAGACGGTTTCTATATAATTAAATTCATATTGCATATTTTTTAATTTTAAAAAATTTATTATTTTCAAACTTAAAAATTATAAATAAGTACTTACAGTATTTTTTAAAGATAATCTGGAACGGGGCATACACTTTTCACCACCGATGGAATGCGGAAATTTGGCCTGGCCCCACAATTCAATGTTTTTTTTTTTGGTAAATTAGCTTGAAATTAAAAGAGGTTAACCGAATATACAGCCTACAAGGGGCATACCCAAGGAGGAAAAAAAAGAGAAAAAAAAAAGTAAAAAAAGTGCGCTAAACCATGCACAACCCGCATGGAGAGTAAGATAGATTAAAGTAAATAACAAAGTGCAATGTGATTTGTTATCATACTCTGTTATACTATCCATCAGAAAGAAAGCTCAACGGGGTATGATACAAAAGTGATACAAGAAGTAATGTTACTAGTACTACTTGGTTATAGAAATGAGATAAAATTCTTTCCACCAGTGGTGGTAGTGGAAAACTAAGAGTTTCCACCACTGTCCATTACGGGTCTCACCAAACATTTTTTGTTATAATCTGAACTGTTCATCTTATAGAGCTCGCATAATAATATATTCACACAAAAAATGAGGTTGATCGGACATCAAAAGATATATTAAAAATCAAATTTTGGTTTAGAAAATGGACAGTCATGGACAATTTAACTTCAAAATCTATAACCATCCATTTTGTAAAACCAAAATACAAGTTTCGATATACTTATCGATATCCAATCAAGCTGATTTTTTTCATGGTTATACTACCCTATGTACCCTACAAAATGAACGGTTCAGATTGTAACAAAAAAATCCTATAGGACCCACAAGCGATGGTGGAACCCATGGGGTTTCCACCTATGATGGCTAGAATTTACTCTCTATAGAAATACTCCCCTTATCCAATTTTCCAATCTCTCGTTCCATCTCTTTTTTTTTTTTAACAAAATAGAAAGAATTATGTTAAGGCTAAATTCCGCTAAGGGCTTTTTGAAAATTTTTGAAAATTTTCTTATTTTGATCTTATTGAATTTTTTGTTTTTTTTTTTTTTTTGCGTTTTTTAGTTTTGTCCATAACTTTTGTGAATTATTGATTTATCTGGTCAAGACGAATCGGAAAAATAAAAAATATAACTTTTATCCAAATATTTTTAAAAATATTCAAGGTAAATCCCAAAAAGTCAACTTTTTAGTGTAGTGGAAGGTGAGGTCCGATTCTCACCAAGAGCGTGAGTGCTTGATTTGGTAGTTGATATCCTTTGGGCTTGCCCCACCCATATGCCACTTAGGAATACCCTTCTCCATCCCTTAGGAGTTAGGAATATGCTAGACATATATTGAGTGAAAATAAATATTATATGAGGCTTTCTAGAGACAATAGATTTTACCGGTATTAAAGCTTAAGTAAAGAATTTTGTGGGACTCTGTCGAAGACAATGGTCTCTCATATATATTTTAAATCTCAAGTAAAATTTTTATTTTTTTTTAACAAGACAAGGGTCTCTCATTTTTTTTTTTTTTAAACCGGACAAGGGTCTCTCCATACAGTTGTCATTTTATTTTTTCTCATTAAAGAGGAGTAGGAGGCAATTTACAAGGGACCACCAATTAAGATATTGACCAAAAGCATCCTTCAAGTGTCGGCAAGGAATACTGACTGGGATATTGTCATAAAAATATATTTACCATATGGTAAGAGATTAGTGAGTGTTATTTGATTGATTAATGCTTTAGACTTTAGAGACACTCTAAACCAAATATTGATATTAAAACCATTATATCAATTTCTAAATAACGTACGGTGAGAAGGCTTCTAGAACAATGTTTCAAGAGCACTAAATAATTTAAAACATGTTCTAAAATATTTTCTATTTATGATACATCCTTATTAGAAGGGTAAAAGGCAATCGAAACCTATACTCATGGCTCACCGCCTTTCTATTCATTTACCTAATGTTTTTTCGTATTAGAAAATAACCAAATCTAATAGATCATAAATATTCTAGAAAAGCAGAAGCATTTTGCTAGACAAATTGTTTATAACCAAATTAGTTATGAAACGAAAGTGACTAGCTAACCCCAATATTAAGGGTCCGTTCTTGGAAATATGTATTTTCCGTGAACAAATTGAGAATTTGAGCTTTTTTTATTGTGAAATTTGTTGCTTAGATAAAGTCTTCTAATGTGTATCTCATGCGTATCTCTTTTTTCTTTTTTGGTGCAAAAGGTACGATGTCTATCACGATTTAAAAATAAGTCTAGGGTATTTAACTCCTATAGAGTCTTCTTGTAATTGAAATAACAACACAACGGGTGCAATAGAGAAAGAAATTAAACCCACCGAAACTGATCCTTAAGAATTGAAATAGCAGTTGTGTTGATCCTTAAGAATTTTAACAACAGAAGTGTTATCCAAACTGATTTGGATCCCGGACCAATTGTGCTCTTTGGCTAGAGTTAATCCGTCCCTCACACCCCGTAACTCTGCTGCCAGAGTGGAGCACGAGCCAATATGGGGTTGAAAACCTGACAGAAAATTTCCGGTGTGATATCTAATTAGGCCACCCGCAGCTACAGAAACATGACGATCAACTCCTCCATCCGTGTTAACCTTGACTGATTCGACGAGTGGGGGATCCCATCCAATCAACTTTTCACAGTACCCTTGCGCAGACTTGGCTTTGTAAACAATGAAGAACCATTCGGTGACACAGGGTTTGTTTGATAACTTAAATTCAGAACTTAAAACTGAATCAATTAAGTAATAAGTGATTCAGTGGGTTTGATAACTACATTTTACATTACTTAACAAATTAAGTGCTACTTAAAATGTAGGCTAAAAAGTTGAAAAAAATAAGTAGCTTTAGCTACTTAATTGTGGCTGAATTCTTTTGTACTTGCATTTAATCACCATACCAACACCACTCCTACAACCACTCCGTCACCATCAACACCACCACTTCGCCACCACCACCACCATCACCACCACCACTTCTACCACTCCACCACCACCACCATCACTCCCACCACCACTTCTACCATTCCACCCCCACCACCACCACTTCACCACCACCACCACCACTCCACAACTCTCACCACCACCTCTACCACTCCACCACCACCACTCTCCTATCACTCCATCACCACCACCACCACCACTACCACACCGCCGCCACAACTACCACACCGCTGTCGCCACTACCACAATGTTACCATTGCACAACTATCACTCCACCGCCACCGCCACCACTCACTGTCACCATTACACCACCATCACTCCACCACCACCATTATCGCCACCACTCCAACACCACCACCACCACCACACCACCACCACCAACACACCACCACCACAATCACCATTCCACCTTTTCTATAAGTACATTTTGACCATTAGTAAATTAAGAGAGATCAATCGGAACTAAAATGATTTTATCATTTTTTTTAATTCAGTACTTAATATGTTTACCAAACAGTTTTTCAGCTTAAAAAATTCAGCATTCAGCTTTCAGTACTTAATTTTTCAGCATTCAGATTCATTTTTCAGTTTTATCAAACAGGCCCACAGGCTAGCACATCTTGAGGCCCGAGGGGTAAAAAATCTAGAATCCAGATTGTTCAAAGTGGAATTACATTGGAAATGATGTTGCGATTAAGCCACACAGTCCAACACCCAAACGGGAAGATGATGGACCACGGGATACCAGACATATGTAGAAGAGGGGATTTGCAATGAGATTTAAGCCAGGACTGAAATGGAATGGAACTATTAAAGAATGAGAAGTGAATGCTAGGAATTCCTCCTGCAGTTTTGTGTGCCTCGGTTTGTGACTTGCCAGATGATTCGGTGGTAATGCACTGTTAATGGCGGTCGGATTTGAGGCCCTCGTACTGTCCCACTTTTAGGTTATAGTGAGTCTTGTGTACTAGGTCGAGGGAGTTTTAGACCGGCTGGAATGGGCGTGGTGTGCAAGGTACTTGGGGAGGTAGCCTTGTCGGATGTCGTTATCTCCGGATCGACCCTCTCTTGGAGCCCGGTCCTCTGCAGTAACTGTTCCTTAGAAGTGGGTGCTATACTTGATACTTCTGTGCTAGGTTGGGGCATTAGAATCTTGGTCAGCTTATTATGCTATGTAGCTGCAATTATTCAGTGGTGGTTTAATAATGTCAACTTCTTCGACAATAGCTATTTATCTTATTTCCTAGTCTGGCGGGATGTGCCAGGATATAGTTAGTTTCTTGTTATTTCTTTTCGCTTCATTTAGCTTCATTCATATCATACCCCGTTGTGCTATCTTTCCTTACAGATGGATAGTGCAATGGGGTATGATATCAAAACACATTGCACGCTTGTTGCATTCCTTACTTTATCCTACTCTCCATGCGGGTTGTGCATGGGTTATCGCACTTTTTTTTCATTCTTCTTTCTTTTTCTTTTTCTTTTTTCTTTCCTCTGTGGTATGCCCCTTGTAAGCTGTACATTCGATTAACCTTTTTTAATTTCAAGCTAAATTACCAACAAAAAAAAAAGGAATGATGAGATGGGACCACATATCTCTAGTATTATGGCAATCCTTAATGACATGAAGAGCATCCTCAATTGTGCTGGGACAATGTGGGCAAAATGGGTTTGAAGTGATGTTGCGAGTGAAAAGGTTGTTTTTAGTGGGGTATGCCCCTTATAGGCTGTACATTCGGTTAACCTTTTTAAATTTCAAGCTAAATTACCCAAAAAAAAAAAGAGGTTGTTTTTAGTGGCAAGACGACCATGAGCTACAAGCCAAAGAAAATGCATGACACGAGGGTTGGCGTTGATTTTCCAAAGCCAATGCCATTCGGTGAAGGGGGAAGGCTATCCCCCCAAGTGCCTAAAGAGTAGGCCTCCTTATTATTAAATCAGCCCGACGGGGAATTCCACAAACACCATCCGGATTGTCATTCAAACAACGGGCCGGATTACTCCAAATTAGATTTTTAACAAAAGGAGTATCAAGAGGGTTCTCTCAAGGGCCCCAAACACCCCCATCCCATAAGTCACACACTGTCAAGTTACAATCTTAGGGGTTAACGGGTCTTCCACCATACTACGAATCGAGAACTTTGACCTAACCAATTGTAAAACCAGAAATTAGTAGACGATAATGATTCGCATTTGAGTTAACATAACTCTTGATATTTTATTTCTACTAGTTGCCCCTTCGTGCATGGCACGAATGCATGCCCGTTGAAGAGAGGAGGTTTTGATATAAATAAGATTCCGCACAGAGCAAAGCTTGGCAACAGGAGAGAACGTATTGGAATAATCAACACCATAAGTCTGGGTGTAGCCTTTAGCAACCAGGCGAGCTTTGTGACGCTCAATAGTGCCATCAGGAAGATACTTGACAGTATAGACCCAACGACAGCCAACAGTAGATTTCCCAACAAGAAGAGTAACCAACTCCCATGTGCCATTACTATGAAGAGCAGACATTTCATCCACCATAGCTGTCCGCCACTCAAACCGGGATAATGCCTCCTGAACATTTTTAGGAACAGAAACAGAGGAAACAGTAGTAGTGAAAGCACGAAGGAATGGAGAAAGATGAGCATAAGAGATAAATTGAGAAATAGGATGAAAAGTGCTCGAGATATTAGTATAACCATATTTTACCGGGGGACGACGATTCTCACGAGTCGGATAACGAGGGGCTGGCGGATTCGGTGACAGGGGAGAAGACAGAGGCGTGGGCATGAAGAGTTCGGTAGACTGGAGTGGATTACGAGGCGGTGCCGGTGTCGGGAAACGACGAACATACACCTGCAAAGGGTTGGGTGAAACAGTGCCAGTAGGAACAGACATAGGTAATACAGACTCAAGGGGAAGAAGGTCGGTGGTAGTAACAGGATCCGAGTAATATGGCTACGACTCATTGAACGTGACATCAGCACAGACAAAGTGACGACGTAAAGAAGGAGAGTAACAGCGATATCCTTTCTGGGTGCGTGAGTATCCCAGAAAGATACACTTAAAAGACCGAGAATCAAGTTTACTCCTATCAGGGTCAAGAGCGTGAACATAACAGGTACACCCAAAAACTCGAGGAGGGAGAGAGTGGAGAGGCTGACCAGGAAATAACACCGTATGGGGAACCTGACCACCTAAGACCGTAGAAGGCATACGGTTGATTAGGTAACATGCAGTGAGAACGGCGTCACTCCAATAGGACTTAGGGACCTGCATTTGAAATAATAGAGCACGCATAACCTCAGATAAGTGCCTAATCTTGCGCTCAGCAACTCCATTTTGTTGTGGAGTTCGAGAGCACGACGATTGGTGAACAATGCCATGACCAGTGAAAAACTGAGAAAGTAGATGGTGAAAATATTCGCGGGCATTATCTGAACGAAATATCTTAACAGAAGTATCAAATTGAGTTTTGACTTCCATGTAAAAAGTTTGAAAAACTGATTTCAATTCAGATCGCTCTTTCATTAAATAAAGATATGTGATACGAGAAAAATCATCCACAAAAATAACGTAATACTGAAAACCAGAAACACTGGGCACATGAATAGGTCCCCAAATGTCTGAATGAACTAACTGAAAAGGACGTGACGCACGCCGCTCAACCCTAGGTAAAAAAGTGACTCTACGGTGTTTACTAAACTCACAGACCTCACAGACCAACTTATTAATGGGACGACAAGAGGGCACAAGGTGCTTCAGACTCTGAAGAGAGGGATGACCAAGACGACAGTGCTGTTGGTAGGGAGATTCTAATGTCTGAAGAGTGTAGACACCCCAATTTGGCCTAATGATTATTTCAAGTCCCACCTTGGGACCATCCCGATGATGAAATGGATACAATGATTGCTGATTGCTTCCTTGAGGACCTTAGGACTTTCGGTGAGAACTTTGAACCACTTAGAGGACCCAATTCAAAGCCATACAGCCTTTCAGACAGAAATACAGAAGCCTAGGAGAAACCATCTGACGGCCGTAATATCGATCTAACGGCCATAACATCAATTCCTCACCCGAGCAACCTGTTGCCAGCAAAATCTCCCTGAGAGATCATTTCCTCGGCCGCAAGATCTATCCGTCGGCCGAGACATCCATTCCTCGGCCGCGACATCCTTTACTCGGCCGCCAGATCGACCTTTTTCCAGACTCTGGAACGTTCTGTCAGACGTTTGGTTTGATCCAACTACACTACCTTCCCGATGTGTTCGGGCTACGCTCAGAGATTACGATGTAGAGTTAGAGATGCATTGCAATTGCAATTGCCATCTCGTGATTTGATTGGCCGGAGTGAGTCATCCCTATGCCTATATAAAGGAGCCTTTGGGTTCCGAAATTAACATTCAATTCCTCCATCTCATACCCCAAAACTCTGTCAAAATACTCTCTCAATACCTCTCTTCAAAAGCCCTAACCTCCTGAAGGCAGCCATCAATCCGACGATCAAACCCCGGAGTTCAAACCCTAACCCTAGGGTTTTCAATCAAGCAATCAGCCAATCACACCCAATCCAAGGCAATCAAGCAACTGAGGGATCAAGGTGGTGAGGCCCAACGGCCTCTGGTTTGTCTTATCTACTGCATTTTTGATTAACTTTAGCGATTTGATCATCTATTAATGTTTCTGTCTGGTGTGAGGAAGAACACCGACCGGGGTTTAGATCCCTCGGCCGGTACATAAAACCAGGAGGATCCCTCGGCCGTGAGATCCATTCACCGGCCGCGGGATCCATTTCCCTGGGACAGTTTTGTTTGTTCCCTGCTTTTCTATGCATGTTTTCAATTACAGTCCTGGCTCACCTTTACCTGCTTAAAGGCTAAAAACAAACTATGTGTTAGAATTAAATAAAGCATTTATATGTCTCGTGTTGAACGATTATGGGCCAGTCTCACGACTGGGCAAAGAGGGGTGCCTAACACCTTCCCCTTATTGTACTTTTGGCTCCCGTACCCAGAATCTCTATCTGTTTTCCTAGTTTTAATAAACTGGGTGGCGACTCTGTTTTGATGATAACCACTATCATGTGGCGATGTTCCTAGCCATGGGAATGTCCATGATTTTGGTTTACGAAGCAAGCAACCAATCGAGCAACAAACATGATCAATCTGTATGGCGATGCCCCGTTTGGGAGGTGTCTACAGTTTTTGGCGACTCTGCTGGGGATTTTAGAGCCATAACCAAAAAGTTCAACATAAGACTAATACATGCCTTGTTTAATTCATTTATCATATGCATCGAGCGGGCAACCCGTTGAGTTCGCCTGATATCCCGGCATGACACGGGCTATGTTGGGGGTTCCAGCAAACTCCACCGTCACTCGTACCTAGTGGTATATCAAAAGGGGAATCACCCAATCACCGCCTATGATGGGCTGGTGAGAAGATTGGTGCCCTTTGACAACGGAGCACCTTGAGACTACCAAAACCTTGCATGTTCTAGAAAGCCATAGAACTTATCAAACTAAGACATGAACCTACAGACTAGGAACCTACTTGCATTTTCGCTTCCAAGTTCTTCCTCACACCTTGTACCATCTGTTGTTGTAATTAACTCTTTCTGTGCAGAAGGGTTGGGATTTCCAGCTCAAATCCTAACCCTACACAAGCCAAGTACTGACTTACAAGTACTCTACTTTTCAAAGCAGACACAATAAGTAAAACAAAGAAGCAACCACAGCCAATTTTATACTCTTTCAACACCTGAAGTTACTCCAAACAGAGGTCTTTGCAGCCGTCCCGTCTGTCACCCTCACCGGCCAAAACACCTGCACAGCAACGATCCTAATCACTTTCAGGGACTTCGCGGTCATCTCCTCAACAAACTCAATCATCTACCAAATCCTAAGCTTCATCAAGTAATCCTCCCACTCTCATGGCAGATAACGGCACCATTTTTGCTGATCACCAAGCTCAAAGTCGCTACCTTACTGGTAGAGAAAGCAGCAAGAGATGCTGAGGACGAAGAGAAATCAGTGGAAGATGAGAATCCTCAAGAAGTGGTATTGGCGGAAAACCCCGAATTGGCCAAACAAGTCAAGGAGATCAAACATGCTCTGGCCCGTTCACAAGGGGACCAAATCCTGGATTTTGAAGAACTCTGCCTTTTTCCAGATTCTCAACTACCTGAGAAATTCAATGGAACTGGCAATCCCACTAACCATGTCCGCCATGTCATCAACACTCTGAAACCAATGGCTTGAATGATGAGCTCATTGTTCAGTTATTTCAAAGGACTCTTACCGAAAGCGCTCTGGATTGACTTCTCACTTTGGAGTTTGTGCACTATCATACTTGGCCAGAAATTGCCAATGCTTTTGTCAAGCAATATGCATACAACGTCCAAATTGAGTTAACAACTCGAGATTTGGAAATGACTAAGCAGGAGTCAAACAAGAACTTTGCAACCTTTGTGGCTAGATAGAGAGAAAAAGCCGCCAAGATAAAGAGCCGCCCCTCTGAGGAGGATCAAGTGAGAATAGTTGTCAAGAGTTTGCAGCCCAAGTACCTCACACACATTTACACTCAGGCTATCACTGATTTCAAGCACCTGCATGCTACTGGGCTGCAGATTGAAGAGGGGATCAAGCCAAACCTCATTGGGAAAGAAGAAACTCCTCCACCCAAGAAAACCTTCCCAACCCGTACATCTTCTGCCTCCGTCAACACCCTTAACTCAACCTTACCATAAGACCCTTTTCAAATTAGCTCATCCCGAAGCTCAAATCGCCCCGGTCGCAACTTTGACCCTCTCTATATGACCTCATCTCAAGCCTCAGCCATTCTGAGCCGTTAGGGACATCTCAAACCTTTAAACAAACCACTTCCTCAGCCACTCTATGGCCCAAACCATGATCCTAACAAACAGTGCGCCTACCACCAACACCCTAGGCATGAAACAGATAACCGCATGCAAGATCTCATTGATAGCCGAACTATAAAACTTCCAAAACCTGATGTGCAAGCCAATCCACTTCCTACTCACAATGTTGAACCACCACCCCGAAACATTGATCTCATAAACCTATCTCACAACCCCACATACAATCCTGGCCAACACATTGTCCAAAACAATCAAGCCAAGCCAACCTTTACCTTCCCAGAAGAGGATGAATGTTTATGATGGAGGAGGAAGAAAACAATGAGTCCGATCAATCGGAAGTGATCGATCCCGACATGTCTGACAAAAGTAATGAAGAAGAACAAGCAAAGGGGAAAATGACTTTGACGAAATGGAAGGAGAATACAATGATCCACTCGATGGAATCTCCTTAGCATCACTATTCAATCAAGTGAAAATATCTGACGACTACACAATCAATAAGGAGGAAGAAGAGGTGATGAAAACCCAGACTGACATTTCCATTTGGGGACTACTCATGTCTCAAAGTGATAGTCACCGTGCAAGTAGTGAAGATGGATCAAATTCAAAGGCCCTGTTTGGCAAAGAAGAGGGTGGAAAAGAGTATAAAGTTGCAAAATGCAAAGGTTTTGAAAACAACCTCGAAATGCTACAGTAGCTAAGAAGTCACAACATGGCAAAGAACATTAAACATTGCTTTTATCAAGCTAAAACATGTTTTGAGCCCCTGCTTGGGCATTTAATTTCTGTTAAGTGAATTCCTATTTCATCCTCTAGACTATGCTTATTCAATGATTTACTTCCTAAATTGCAATTGCCAAACACTATAGTCTCTTTGCCAAACAAAGGAAATTTCAAGGAATCAAGTTCCTTGTATCGCTGACAAAAGGGAAGGAAATGATGAACTCTAGTTGCTTAAGAAACTAGGTTTTTGTCAAAACTTAAAAAGAAGACACTATCTCCGCGAGAACACTTAGGGTTAGCTCGCTCATTATGAAGGTACAAACACAACAGAGATTTAGAAAAATATCTCTATCAAATTCCTCTCCGAAACGCAGAAACCCTCTTGAGAGAAGTGCTTGTTGGGTAACCTGAAAACCCAAGCAAAAGTAAGAGCAAAGCCTGCTAGGGCAAGAAAATGCAAAAACGCAGCCTAGGCAAAAGTTAAGGCATTCAAAGAAAAGCTCGCTAGGGACTCAACCTCCATTAGGTAACCTAGGCAAAATCAAGAGCATGTGAGAAGAAAAACCAAGAGTGAAAACCCAACCTCGAAGGTGATGATTTTGGAACTACGTAAAAGGCCTGATTCCCTGATTAGGGATACGTAGGCAATCTCACATTGAGATGCGGCCCAAACATTTGGAGAGAAGGAAAAACATCAACAAATTTGTACTCAATGATAGGCATAGCTAACCCTGCGTATTGAGCTCGCAAAAGATGAGTATGCTTTTCTCGAAGAATTGGCGACAGCAATAGACACAAGAATTATTGCTCATCCTCTCTAACCTGAAGGTCATTAACACAATGAGCAGGATACCTCGAAAACTCTCGAGTTTGGCAATCGGACTATGGAACATGGCAAAAGCAAAAGGCAAGAAAATCAAAACCAAGCATAAGAAGGAAGAGAAAAGAGGATGCCACTTAGCCAAAGCAAAATCTACCTTTGGAAAATCAAAGTAACGGCCGAAGAATCTATACATCGGCCACAATATCAATTCTTTAACCGAGTAATCGATTCTTCGGCCAATATTTCATTTTCACACAAATTGCTGTCTATCAGCAGATACTTGTTCAAAAAGTCATGTTCTGACTATCGCATGCAAACTCAAGACATCTAGGAGCATAAAAAGCATTTCTCATTTCATGAACAAAAGCTTGCCTACAAAATCATCACTGTGGTTGCTTTCACCATACAAATACAGTTTCTGCTTCTCTCTTTGCTAACCATGAACAGGAAGGAAAAAGAAAATCCTAAAGCTGGTCGTGACGGCATCTTCGAGATGATCTCTGAGATGAAGAAGGGGATTGCTAGCTATCCTCCCCACTGACTGCTAGTGCTCACTCAGCCTCGAGCTACAAGGAAAAGAATGCAAAACAAGGGGCAAGCACCAAGCGCCTCTTCTCCGTCATCAGAATGGAAGGAGACAAAGGAAAGGGCCCGTGGCCAAACAAGAGCAATTGAAGGAACAGCAGGCAGAACCAAGGAGAAATAGCAGTACTCCATACAGTCACCTGTCTAAAATAAGCAAACCCGTCCAGTCTCTGATCTGAGCATTCTCCAAGTCTACTTTAGACATCGAAGAAGTAGACCTCATCAACGCCGGAGGAGGAGAAGGAACAAACTGAAGATCCTCAGCACGCAGGCGCCACTGGCTAGCCACCCGATCACATAAGTACCAAGCTTAACAAAAGGGACCCTCGAACAGGCTACGAGTACAATCTAGAACCCTGGAACGCGCAATAGGGGTGTTCTCTGATACACCACTCCAAGGGTCGAACCTCGCCTACAAACAAAGTCTAAATCAGCCACAGCACAGAGGAATGGAGATCTAAAAACAAGGAATGCAAGGGGTACCTGGTCAACCGTCAATCGGTCCAAAACTCGTCGCCAAAACTGGCGACCGTGGCTTCCGTTGGCCCACCAGCCATCACTTACAGTAAGAAACACAGTTCACATCCTCATGCTTGGTATCAGTTGGAAACTGAAGAGAAAGGAAGTAAAAAAGAAGGATATACCTTAAGCACTCGGTAGTGACCGCCAAGGATAAAACTCTTGTCCCGTGGGCAAGCTCCAAGATTGTCATACAGGGTGGCCAAAGCGGATGATCCCCAATCAAACTCCCTAACGGCCCCCAAATGCTGCAAAGGGGCCAAGAGCTGTGTATGCACTGAACTATCCTTGTTGGCAAACAATGTCTGCCCGAAGAGATAGAGAAGGAAAGCCCGTGTCAACAGCTCAATACTTACCTGAGTCAAAATATCAGTCTTCATGAAAGCCTTGCTCAGCCAAGAGACATCAACTTGACCTCGGGAGTGAAGAAGAGGCATCTTGCCCAAGAACCACTCCAAAGCCCCTACCCGCTCCCAAAGCCTGGGGTCAACCCGAAGAGGAGCTCCACTTATTCGCAGGCCGGTCAACGAAGAGAAGTCACCTAATGTGCTCATCGTCTCACCAACAGAAGGAAAATGGAATGTGTTGGTAGTATCCCACCACCTTTGAATTAACGAGGTCATCAATGACCAATCCATCTTCAGAAAGTTTGAGGCCCAAAGCGAACGCCTCAAAACCAGCACCACGTACTAACTCCCGAGCCTACTCCGGCAATGTCACAAACCACTTGTGCACCTCTGCAAAACCTGACAAAGGAAACTTTTCGAAACATTGAGGACGCTCAAGTGCTGCTCAGCGGCTCTACGCCCACACCTCAACAGCTCTATGCCACGCCATGTGCACAACCTCGCGCTCAGCAGGCCAGCAAAACAATCCTGCGGCTTCCACTCAATGCACCCTCCAGAAGGCGTTTATGTTACTAGCTTCCAGAAAGCGTTGCCAACTTGTAGAAAGCATTTAGCCACCAAAAGACATTTGAGTCGCTAGAAGGCGTTTGGCCTCCGGAAGGCACTCCCAGTAGTGGAGGTAATGGAAATCTCCCTAACAAATTGGAATATGGTCAAGGACTAGCCTTGGGCATATAGAACTAGCCTTGGGGGCAATCCCGAGCATATTCAAGAACTAGCCTTGGGGGCAATCCCGAGCATACTCAGAACTAGCCTTGGAGACAATCCCGAGCATGTGGAATCTAGCCTTGGGGGCAATCCCGAGTATACTCAAAACTAGCTTTGGAAACATCCCAAGCATAACCCCGTGGAAGATGAAAGATGGAATACTCAACAGCTCAGCAGTTCTACAAGCCCGCCATTTCATCAACTCAGCGGCTCAAAGCCGTAATCCTCTATCAGCGGCTTTACACCCGCCATCTCATCAACTCAGCGGCTCGAAGCCCACCATCTCGACTGGCTCAAAGCCGTAAACAATCAGTTCTCGACAGGCTCTACGCCCGCCGTTTCATCAACTCAACGGCTCGAAGCCCACCATCTCAACTGGCTCGAAGCCGTAAACAATCATCTCAACACCCGTATTTATCACCTCATCATCTCAGCGGCTCGAAGCCCATTACCTCAACAGGCTTGAAGCCTACATCTACTATCACTCAGTGGCTCGAAGCCCTTTATCTCAGCAGCTCTATGCTCGCTATCACGGCAACAAGCTCTACGCCTGTAATCACTCAACTTAGCGGCTCCAAGCCCATTATCTCAACTGGCTCGAAGCCGTAACAACCAACCCAGCGGCTCTAAGCCCATTGTCTCAACTGGCTCGAAGCCGTACACAATCAAGTTCTTAACAGGCTCAAAGCCTGTGTTCATCATCTCAAACTGGCTCGAAGCCGTAAACAAGCAACAGGCTCTAAGCCGCCCCAACAATCAAGACATTTATTCTCAGGCTCTACGCCTGAATGCTCAAAAATCTAACATTTTTGAATGCTCAAGCTCTACGCTTGGATGCCCAACCACTGTGTACTGGACGCTCAAAGCCTGTACTTTGAATGCTCGGATTCTGCCGTCCGAATGCTCGAGCTCTACGCTCTGAATGCTCAAGTCCGGAACTTGATAGAAGCTCTAAGCTTAAAAACAAACACACACGCACGGGCCCATGCACATATTGCATTATCACATCGAGTCTGCATCATCATACATCTAACAACCATCATCACACATATACATATACACTATGCATATCTTTCATGAAACAGGTCAACCCTGCAATCAACCGGCACTATGCCTCGGTTTAATTGATCGGTTCAGCGCCTCGATCCTTTGGCTCCACGCCAGCACTTGTGATGAGAAAGCTCCGTGCACAGACCATTAGAGTACAACCAGCTCTACGCTTCGGTTCATATCACGTCAAGCTTTAAGCTCCAACAACTCAGGCCCTTGCCTCAAGACTGTATGCAGGCTTCACGCCTCAATCACTTCAGGCTCCATGCCTCAGTTCCTTCACTTCAGGCCTTGCCTTATACCAGCTCCGCGCTTCGGTTCATCACGTCAAGCTCAAAGCTCTGACACCACAGGCTCTCATCCTGATCAATACCAGCTCCGCGCTTCGGTCCCATCAAGCTCTAAGCTCACCTCAGGCCTTCGCCTCATAACCGCAGCAGGCTCCACGCCTCAATCAGTCACCTCAGGCTCTCGCCTTATGATCAACACCAGCTCCGCGCTTCGGTCCAATTAGTCACCTCAGGCTCTCGCCTTATGATCAACACCAGCTCCGCGCTTCGGTCCTATCAATCACCTCAGGCTCTCGCCTTATGATCAACACCAGCTCCGCGCTTCGGTCCTATCCAATCTCCTCAGGCCTTCGTCTCAAGATTGCAACAGGCTCCACGCCTCGATTTTATCACTCTCCAGGCTCTCGCCTCATGACTACAACCGGCTCCGTGCCTCGGTTCCCTCATCACCAAAGCTCTGTGCTCTAGATACTGGCCCTGCGCCCCCCACATCTCAAAAAACAAACCGGCGTCCAACTCATCCTAGCAGATAGTTTGGACTCCACCCCACTACATCAATTCCTTTCAGCTCATTCGTAAGGATAGGCTACTCTACCGAGCTCCTTTCAGTCAAAGTAAGGATGATCAAGAAAAGCAAACGCACCTGCAGTGTACTGATCTACCCCAAAATAACTAAGGAAGCTCTCCGCAAAAACTCCCCAGGTAGCCCCGCGCTCCTTCAACTACTCTTCGCCAAAACCCTGGCTCAGTCTAGGTACGTCACACTACGGCTTTTTAAGCCCTAAGGTACGTCTTCTGTCTCTAACCCTCCAAACTTTTGCTTTTGTTTTATTGCCCGAACTACGATTGGTCTGAATTTCCCTTGTGGAATACGTAGGCAGCCTCCCGGCCCGACCATAACAAAACCTTTTTCGAAAACCCCTTGGAATAGTGGTTGGACCAAATTGAGTAGCTTTTTACAGCTTTGACTCTTACTCAAACATGTCTCGCGATCCGTCTGAGTTCAGTCAAAGAGGGGCATCTGTAGACACCCCAATTTGGCCTAATGATTATTTCAAGTCCCACCTTGGGACCATCCCGATGATAAAATGGATACAATGATTGCTGATTGCTTCCTTGAGGACCTTAGGACTTTCGATGAGAACTTTGAACCACTTAGAGGACCCAATTCAAAGCCATACAGCCTTTCAGACAGAAATACAGAAGCCTAGGAGAAACCATCTGACGGCCGTAATATCGATCTAACGGCCATAACATCAATTCCTCACCCGAGCAACCTGTTGCCAGCAAAATTTCCCTGAGAGATCATTTCCTCGGCCGCAAGATCTATCCTTCGGCCGAGACATCCATTACTCGGCCGCGACATCCTTTACTCGGCCGCTAGATCGACCTTTTTCCAGACTCTGGAACGTTCTGTCAGACGTTTGGTTTGATCCAACTACACTACCTTCCCGATGCGTTCGGGCTACGCTCAGAGATTACGACGTAGAGTTAGAGATGCATTGCAATTGCAATTGCCATCTCGTGATTTGATTGGCCGGAGTGAGTCATCCATATGCCTATATAAAGGAGCCTTTGGGTTCCGAAATTAACATTCAATTCCTCCATCTCATACCCCAAAACTCTGTCAAAATACTCTCTCAATACCTCTCTTCAAAAGCCCTAACCTTCTGAAGGCAGCCATCAATCCGACGATCAAACCCCGGAGTTCAAACCCTAACCCTAGGGTTTTCAATCAAGCAATCAGCCAATCACACCCAATCTGAGGCAATCAAGCAACTGAGGGATCAAGGTGGTGAGGCCCAACGGCCTCTGGTTTGTCTTATCTACTGCATTTTTTTATTAACCTTAGCGATTTGATCATCTATTAACGTTTCTGTCTGGTGTGAGGAAGAACACCGACCGGGGTTTAGATCCCTCGGCCGGTACATAAAACCAGGAGGATCCCTCGGCCGTGAGATCCATTCACCGGCCGCAGGATCCATTTCTCTGGGACAGTTTTGTTTGTTCCCTGCTTTTCTATGCATGCTTTCAATTACAGTCCTGGCTCACCTTTACCTGCTTAAAGGCTAAAAACAAACTATGTGTTAGAATTAAATAAAGCATTTATATGTCTCGTGTTGAACGATTATGGGCCAGTCTCACGACTGGGCAAAGAGGGGTGCCTAATACCTTCCCCTTATTGTACTTTTGACTCCCGTACCCAGAATCTCTATCTGTTTTCCTAGTTTTAATAAACTGGGTGGCGACTCTATTTTGATGATAACCACTATCATGTGGCGATGTTCCTAGTCATGGGAATGTCCATGATTTTGGTTTACGAAGCAAGCAACCAATCGAGCAACAAACATGATCAATCTGTATGGCGATGCCCCGTTTGGGAGGTGTCTACAAAGAGCTGCAGGCTGAGGATTAGTCAGGTAATATAGACCACCTCGCTCAATGCCCCCACCAATCTTCTTCCCCGTCTTGAGATCCTGAAAAACACAGCCATGTGGAAGAAATGTGATGGAACAGTTTAAAGATTTTGTAAGGCGGCTCACAGACATAAGATTAAACGGTAAACGAGGAACATGTAAAACAGATGACAAAGTAAGAGAGGAAGTGACAGGGACGGAACCAAAACCAGTAACAGCCGTGGTAGAGCCATCAGCCAAGGTAACATGAGATGGTCTACCAACTGGCTGTCGATCAAAGAAAATAGATGTACCAGTCATATGATTAGTTGGCGCCTGAGTCAATAACCCAGGGAGAGGAAGAAGATGAGGCAACACAAGCAACAGATGTACCGGTCTGAGCGAGCATAGCAGTAGAGGATCCTGTCGCATCCTGAAATGACAAAAGGCGCTGATACTCCTCAGCTGGAATAGCCACACTATTGGCAGAAGATTGAGTAAACTCTCCAGTATCTTGAGAGCTAGCAGCCTGATGAGCCTGGGGAAAACCATGAAGGTTGTAACAGAACTCTACCGTATGATTTGTTCCCCAACAATGAGTACAGAATCTGGAATCACGACCGCGACTGCGGCCGCCTCCCCCTGATATGCGACCCCCACGAGTATCAAAAACAGAATCACGGCCACCTAAGCCACGACCAAAACCACGGCCTCCACGGGCTCCAGAGTCACGACCACGACCACCAAACCCAGACTCACGACCGCCAAAGCCACGACCGCTCATCCCATAGTTGCGGTCACGACTACTAAACCCAGACTCATGGCCGTGACCACGACCACGGCTAACAGAGAAAGTAGAGCCGTCAGAAATAGTAGAACTTAAAGCAGAACGACCAGAAGTCGGAGCAGAAATAGACGACGACTGCCGGAGACGACTGAATACCTCGCTGAGAGAAGGTAAGTCACGACTCCCCAAAATCTGATTACCCATAGGACCAAAATCAGATGATGCACCAGATAAGAAACGAGTAACCCGCATGCGCTCACGCTGGCGCCGCATAACCTGAATATCAGTAGATAGTGGCTCACAGATATCGAATTCATTGCAAATGCGCAGGAACTTGGCATAATAAGCTTCAAAAGAATCGGCACCCTGAGATATATCAAAGAAAGACCGATGAAGGTCATATGTGCGACGGAGATTGTCGACACCTGAATATAATTCTTTTGCCTGGGTCCAGACCTCTTTAGCGGTATCACAGAACATCAGCGTACTGGCAACCTGTTCCGTCATACTATTCCATAACTCTGAACGAACACGGGCATCAACAGCTTTCCATGCCCTATATGTGGGTCCATCAGTAGCAGGAGGTTCATCAGTCAAATAAGAGTCCTCAAACTGACCCATATAATACACCTCAATAGCTTTAGCCCAAAGAACATAATTGCCCCCATTTAATGGTGTTGAGGTAATAGGGCGCCTCTCGCGAGACCAAGAACCACTCGATAAGCTACCAACGAGAGTAGAACCAGAGTTAGAAACAGTACCAGACTCAGAATCCTTCTTCTGCTCAGACATTTTACTGGTCAACGGAGAGGCAATAACCAATAACTAGCAAATAACTAGTACGCAACCAAATCAATACCAACCAAGCGAAATATCAATAACTACTGATCAACAACATCAATTAATATACTAACATCGTCACCAAACTGCATCGGTACTCAACATAAGCAACTCCAACATAACAGATCCGTCACAACTAATAACTTCTGACTCCGTAAATAAAAGTGAACAACAACTGAACCCAATTGCATGAATAGCAACAAATAACATCCAGAAGACGATGACGCATGAAAAAGATGAGCAAATAAGCAATCAAAGACACAATACCAGAGGCAGAACAGCAACAGAACAAGAACAGCAAGGCGATGAATAGTGCGCGATGAACAGTACTCGGTGAACAGTACCGATGATGAATAGTACTCGGTGAACAGTACCCGCGATGAACAGTACCGCAGTGAACAGTGCGCGGGAACAGTAATCTGTGGCTAGGATTAGGGTTAGGGTTAAGGCAGAGGCTAGGATTAGGATTGTGATTTTAGGAATTATGTACAGAGGCTAGGGTTTAGGCTAGGGTTGTGGTGGTTTAGGATTAAGGTTAAGATCCCGCTCTGATACCATGTTGTGAGAGAAAGAAGAAAAAGTGTATAGGGTGTTTTTTTTTTTTTTTTGGTTAAACCAGCTTGAAATAAAAAAAGGATAACTGAATGTACAGCCTACAAAGGGCATACCCTAGGAGGAAACAAAAGAAAAGAAATAAAAGAATAATGAAAATTGATACTTAAGCCAAAAGGCTACAATAGACTAAGATAGAGAAAACCAATTGTTTCCATACCATCTAAAACAACAGAGGGAACGAAAACAACGGGGCAATTGGTAGCTTAACGGTTACGATCACCATTTCCATAGCATTCAGATCCTTAACAAAAGAACCTAGCAACATTGGCAGCAACCGTAGCAGCAGCTGCAGCAGAATGTGGCACCTCCGCCCAGCAAAACTATATCACCATTGTGGTCTGCCCTCACAGAACAGCAGTAGCAAAACAAACACTAAATGATGCAGCAAAACATTCCCCTTGATTCCCTGATTTACATTGAGCAATAACACCTAAATGATGCACCAACGTGCAACCACTAAACATGACCTTCAGAACTGGACACGGCAGCAAAGCAGTAAAGCAGCAAATCACTAGCAGAGACAGCAAGTAGCATCAGAAGCTGCACAGGACAGACCATAATAAAAATAGCAGCAGCTTGCTGTCATACGAAGCAAGACAGCAGGAAATAGACCACCGAAACAGTAGTAGCAGTAGCAGCTGCCTTCTCAGAGCAGCTAGGGACGAACATCAGTAGCAATCAGCAGCAAAACAGTAGTTACAATAGTTACAACTGTACTGGAAACGAAACAGACCAGCAGTAGAATATAGTAAGGTAACAACAGTAGCAGATCAGAAGCATCTATGGCAGCATCAAGTGAGCACTAAGTTATACACACTCTGTTATCAACTACTTAATTAATAGAGATAACCCTAAGGAGAGGGTAGAAAGCTAGGGACAAGCCCCCTAGAAAAGCTTATACAGCCCCCGGGACAACCCCCCATGGGTAGGTACAAAACAATGGGACAAATCCCAAATACAAGACTATCGAGCACTATGGTAAGTAGAACAAAGAGCCATGAGTAAGTAAAACAAAGAACCCAGAGCTGGAATGCTGTTTCATTACAGACCTAGAGGAATAGGCCAAAACTGATCTCAATGAACTAAGATATGCAACATTGGATATGCATCAGTTAAGTGTCCTTCATACACAGCAGTGAGCAACATCAGTGAGCAACTGAAACCTCACTCCTCCCACTCTCACACAAGACTAAGAGTTGTGGATCCACTTTCTCCCTCCACTGTACCTCACATGACTCCCCCACTAATTATTACCTCCTCTCTCAAGGAATGTTGGGTCTCTAGCACACAACTCACAAGGTCAACACACAACTCATAGGGTGTTAACTTACCCTAACACATAAAGAACTTTATTTATATTATGTCGAGACCCATTACATAACATGACTTCCCGATGTGGGACTAAACTATTCTAACAGGTTAGATATGCCTTGTTTGTAATTTTAGTGTTGGAAGGAATAGAAGTGGGTGAAAATAGGTGTAGCATGGAAATAGGTTGCTAGATATATTACATAGATTGATCAGAGGATCAAAAGTATTAGTTCATCTAGATATGGACAATACAGTGCACAGACGTAGATATATTACATAGGTTGATTAAAGCATCAAAAGGATCAGCTGATGTAGCTATAGACAACACAGTGCATCAAAAGCATCAGTTGATTTTCAGATGGTCAAGGAGCATAAGATTAGTAGAGTTGGGAGTAGGCATTGATAGCAACGCAAAAGTACTTCAAAAGGGAGTAGGCATTGAGAGTAGAGCTGGGAGTAGCCTTTGTGGCTTCAGTTGAGCTTGCATTTTGCCTGGAATTTCTTTGGCTGCGTGGGTAGATGCTGATGCAGTGGCGCTTATTTCATTTTTGATGGGTGTTGGAGGAGGCAGAGCTAGTGGTTGTTGAAGATTCTGCTGGTCATCCAGTGTTGGCAGTGGTATGGCGGACATTGAATAGACATTGAACTTGCACTGGGAAATTCCAGCATAGGTGTTCATGTAAGCTTTGAGTGTGATGTTGCATCTCTTGGGTTCAGCAAGCTAGTCAAAGAGCTCGGGCGTGAGTGGGTCCTGCATGATGTATTTAAGGAGCAGTGGTCATTTTGTGCGATAAAGGGAGCATGTTTCAGCTATGTTCAACGTAAAAAGGAGTAATGTTGTTACATTAGGTTCGGTTGTGTCTATGTTGGCTCCTGTAATGCCGTAGAATTGCTCAGCAATTTCTGGGAAGATTGTTGCCTCGATTGATGCTGTTGGATCGCTGACCTCAATGTTGAACTTAACCCTGTCATTTTGGGAGATAGTAGGGAGTTTAAATGTTGATTGTAGACTGCACATATTTGTTTTGGGAGGAAAAGTTTGTACCTTGTCAGTGGTGGAACTCGTTGGGAACAGTAATTGCACCAGAGTTCATCATCTTCATATGCATTTGATGCTCTGTTGCACAGTGAGCAAGCCAGGTAATGGAACTGTTGATTGAAATTGGTGACTTTTGCTATGCCTTTCACATTTATGAGTTGGACCTGTGATGAGCTTGTAACATAAGTATGTTTTTTTTTTTTGGGTAAGGCAGAGCAAAACTAAATAGTATGCATTAATATTACATTAGATAAGATGAACTTAAACTGTTGTGTCATTAGCTTAGTACAGGGGTCTGTGAATCTGTAGGCTTAAGTTAGGAGACAGCTGTCCGATATATTTAAACTAATGGCAAGTGAACCCAACAAACAATAGCAAAGAAACATAATTAGGCATAAACAGAAATCACGAGACTTCAATCCAATAGAGCTCTGATACTATAACCACACGATTGTTCCACATGGGTTAACTGATGAAGAAGGAAACAGCTCAATAGTGCAAATCAAGCTATTCAATAGGCTAGTCTTGGCTATAGTTGACATTCACTTGAAAGAGTGAACATTTTGGTATTGTGGTGTTCCGATTTTTTGTTTGGAATTGTAGTTAAATTACTGTTTATAGCATTTCATTATCTGTAAGTGGTTCTTTTGCTTTATCTTTTCTCCTTTGTTGCTTTACATGTAAAAGCAACGTAGTAAGTTTACTCTTCTGGGATTTAGTTAACGGATGATTGAAGGCTAATTTTCCCTATTTTATGCGTATCATTTTTTATGCATGGCTGATGCTTCACGTGTGTATACACACACACACGTGTCGGTATGTATATATTTGTATATTTGGGGGTGGGGGGAAACCAAAAAGAAAAGAAGGAAAAGAGGTATATGTGAACAGAAAATGGGAGTGTTTTGGGCTCATCTTATGTTACCTAGTACCTACAATATTTCTTAAAGTCCTCTTAAGTTACATTTTTTTACATGCCCAAATTTTACAATTTTTTTAGTGAGACGTTTAGAACTAATCCTTGGATGGAACAAAATAGGTGGTACCAATAAGTACAGAAGCTTCCTAACTTGTGTTTTTGGGAGAGTTCATGCATGAATTTTTTATTTGCTGTTGTTCAGCATCTTTGGGAGTTGGCTCATACTTGTCCTTGTGTTTGCGTCACTTTCCGGTTTGTTCTATATGTATTGAGAGACAGAGATAAGTTAAAGGAACGGACCCTTAAATGATGCTTCAGTGTTGATAATTGACCGGTACCATCTCGATGCTAGGTTTTTGGAAGGGAACAAGGACATACAATCATGTAAGAGCAGTGGCTGACATCATATAGTGGGAGTCCATAGTTGGCCTATTTGCACAAGCACAATAAGGAAAGATAAACACAGCAAGTATAACAAAGACAAAAGAGGTCTGTGTATTCTTGCATTATTATTACCTTCTCGACTGAGGTAGGAAGGTTGATAATGTTGATTGCATCAGTTAATGGAGGGGCAGCAGATTTGACCATGAGAGCTTGCATTGCTACCATTGGTGGTAATTCTTTGATCTTACCATGGCGCAGAAGACCCAAGTACTTGAACCATCAGTAGGGAAGTATTGACGAAGAGCACGGGGCAATCTCTGCAAAAAAGCCAAACAACTCTATTACTCTATGTATCTGACCCCAGGGAAAACCCGTAGCCAAGGGAGAGGGGGGAAACCATAAGAAAATGTAAGAGCTAACCTCAGTGACACCAGGCATGGGAAGTTTTTTAGATACCAGCATTGATCAACAGCTGCACAGCAAAATCTTAAAAGTTAATCGCACAGAAAAAGGCAGAAATGAAAAGCTGTGTAAATGGAAGATGCAAATTGGCACAATAGATAACATTCTCAAATTCGGGCAGCAAAAAAATAGTCTTGGTGTATATATACCTTCCTCGCTGTACCTCACAAACGAATGGTACACAAGATCATCCAACCATGCATTTAACTGGAAGCCATAATTCCACTCACTAACATGGCCCAAATTGAAAACACCCTGGTAGTCTTCAATAAACTCATGAGATGGCTGGTAAACCATACGATTGTCACTACCACGCACCGCAAAAGCAACAATCACCTGCTCCCCTTCAGCTGTTTCTAGAAAATACGAAGCTACTGTAAAAGAAGAAGACAAGGGAGAAGGGTTGGAAATCTTATCCCAACGGAGAAACGGAGCATGGACCACCATTCTCTCCTGCAAAATAAACGCACGAAAAGGACAGCTAAACTAAAGAGCATCTACGCATGGCGAGACAACATAAAACCAAGTCTCCAGACAACAACCCCGAGCAACAAATAAAGCCAAGAAGCTAACATTATGACCAGCATAAGTGACTAGCACAGGAAACAACAAAAAGATAATAGGATCTCGCCAACAAAATAAACGAACGCAAGCAACAAATAAAGCCAAGAAGCTAACATTATGACCAACATAAGTGACCAACACAGGAAACAACAAAAAGATAATAGGATCTCGCCAACAAAATAAACGAACGCAACGCCATTGGGGAGCCCACACAACTAAGCTAATAACAGAATCAACACCACCAACGAAGGGACCCAACGAACCGAACCGAAAATGGACAACAACACCGCAAAACAGAGAAGGAGACGAAGGCAGAACAATTACCTAAAAAATGACACAGCAGAAAGCCCTAGAAACACAGAGGAGAATGCCAGAAATCACTGGAGCTGGCTCCAACAAAAGAAACAAAAATGAAATGCAAAGGAGTGGGGAAAGCCATCAGGGAAGACAGTAGAATGAACGGGCGAGATACTGCACGTATCCCACAGAGCACCAAGATTACGCCAGCTAGCCCACTACCCCAGGCTCATGGGAAATTACAATTTTAGACACCCAAAACCCTCTAGCCTAGAACCTCCGGGGACATTATTGGAAAAATTGGACCAAAATATGGCATTCCTCAACCTGGTTCTTATTATTTAGGAGTAGGATACCTGTAGGATGGAGGATATGTTGTACTGCAGATATTTGTTTAGCCTTTTGGAGCTAAAAGGGGTGAAATCAACATAGACAAATGAGGAGGATAGGAAGAAACTCAATTAGAAGACGATTGAGTTGATTAAACAGTGTGTTGGACAATTGGTATTTCACCACATACCCTAGAACACTGATGCATATACTCTATGGACGACCTCCTATCTATACTATACTACTATTGAAAGAGTGAAGCTGGTTGTCGACATTTCCTATTCCCAAACTACCCTTCCCTTATTTCCCCTCATCAATTCACGCTTCTTCTTCCAAACGCCTCCTCAAACCAACAAAAACGGCACCCCGAAGCAAATTGGGTCAATAGTTGTGACCTTCCAGACAACTCCTCTCCCAAAGGCAACAAACGAATTATGAACCCGTCGCCACTTAAACATGGTGCACCCATTCTGCAGGAACTCTATCTCGTCCATTTGAAGCATTCTAAATTTCTAAGCATAAAGATAAAGTTCCCCTGAAATTGCAAGAGAGCAGTGTTCTAAAAGGCGGCCTAGGTGACGACTGTCAAGAGAACTCATTAAAGCTGATGCGGTTGGAGTTAGTTAGGATTAATTAGCTGGTGTATTGTGTGTTGGTTAGTTAGTTAATGGAGCTTAGTATGTCGGTTGTATCTGTGCCAGCTGTATCTAAGTTTGTTAGACATCGTGCAAAACTGATATAAGAACTGGTGCTCTCTCATTGTAGTCACAACAGAAAAAAGGAAATGAATGATGATTTTCTCTCTTCTCTTTTCTGACTCTCTCTCTCTAGTTCTTGAGTATATTTCGTTGATTTCTTGTTTTTCCATATGGTATCAGAGCTAGTATAGAAACGAAAGTCCTTCGATTGTAAAGATCTTCTGCTTCGATTTCTGAAATTAGGGCAAAATCATGGCTTCCAACCTGACGGCTCCAACTAGATCTTCTTCCATCTCTGTTACGTTACCTTCTTCTTTGGCATTTCTGGTCTCTAACTTCAATTCACTTGTCAATATCAAATTGGATGGTTCAAACTATCTGCTTTGGAGACTTCAAATTGAAAGTATAATGGAAGCAAATGGTTTTCTCGGGTATCTTGATGGATCAATACCTCCACCGCTGTCTCAGATTTGTGATGAACAAGGTGCATTAATTCCAAATTCTGCTTTCTCTCTATAGCGATTGATTGATTCTCAGCTTCGATCATGTTTAGCTGCTTCGCTCTCTCAATCTACGCTACCGTATGTTCTAGGGTTACGTATTGTCAATCAGGTGTGGGATTCTCTATCACAACGCTACAATTTATTAACTGATACTCATGTTCAAGAACTTAGGGATCAGTTGTATAATGTGTCCAAAACATCTACTGTTGATGCCTATATTGATCAGAAAGTCTGAACACAGTTCTTGTTGCTGCTCATGGCAATACTAGAAATTCAACTACAAAACATGGCATTTCCACAGGTCCTGTCAATACTGGAAATTCTGTCTCACAATCACCTATCAGTTCATCTCAATCTTCTGGTTTTGGTGTTCCTCAGTCTATTTTTGGTGTTCCTGGTGTTCCTCAGTTTATTTCACCTACACCACAACAACATTATTTTCCCCAATCTTTCAGACCATCTAACAGAGGTAGAGGTGGTCGATTACTTCCAGGGTTTTGGAGACTAAACATCAATTGGACTTGGTCCAACAGGATTTAAGGCTTAATCCTAACCATTTGCCTTCTCAGTCCAAGGAAAGATTGCTTTATAAGCAATTTCTCTCTCTTTTGCCAGAGCTGAGGAGAGTTTTGCTCGTCAAAAATCAAGGATTCAATGGCTTAAATTGGGTGACCAATGTACTTCCTTCTTCTTTAAGTCTGTTAGTAATCTTAGGAACATGAGTAGGATTACTAATCTGGTGTTAGAGGATGGCACTCTCACACAAGACATCACCACGATTAAGAATTCTTCTATCAACTTCTATTTCCATTTGCTGGGCTCACCACATTCAAGTGCTTACTCTGGTTCATCCAGAATTCAACAACTTGTCAATAGGAAACTCTCACATGCTCAAAGTCTTGACATGGTATCTGAGGTTACAAATTAAGAGGTCAAAGACACATTTTGGTCTCTTAATCCACAAAAAGCTCTTGGCTCTGATGGTTATAATGCTAGTATCTTACTGGTACAAAATTAGCATTGGTGCAATACATGTTAGGAAAAAAAATACACATTAAACAAAAAAAATAACTTACAATAAATTGTTTTTGACTAAATGAAAAGAAATTGACCCGTTAAAAGCTGAGTACTATGTTTCTTTTGTTCTTTTCTATTCGTTTTGTTGGGTATAGGTCTATGGGGATTACTGTGTCTCTTAACTTGAATTAATTTTTTATATGCAACCTTTCAATAAATTTTGCGGTCATAAATTATATGTATTCATGAATAACATGGTAAGTTAATTGTGTTGCAAATAGTACACATTGGCGAAAAAAATTAATTTCGTGTAACAAAATTAGTGACAAAATTACTTTTTCGTCGCCAATTTGGTTACCAAAGGAGACAAAATTGTAATTTCGTTTTCATTGCCAATTTTGTTAAAAAGACGACGATATTATTTTCGTTGCCAATGTGTACTATTTGCAACAAAAATCAATTTCGTCACCATTTTTCGTCACCTATTACCTAATTTTTTGTAGTGACTCATGTTGAATTCTAGCAGGTGAACGGAGCCACAAAAATAGAAAGTATTACCATTGAGTGCCAATAGGGTGGGCCGCCGTGGACAACGGCTGGGGAGTATGATGGTATGTTATAATCCTAATGTCTTGACTACTTGTGGGCTTGTCTTTTTAATTCTTGTGCACCCTCTAGTTTTCGATAATTAATTGTACCCAGGGTTTGGATCCATTTGTGTGGAGAGAAGCCGAGAAAACCCACGTGCTCATTTTTTTCACACTTCCAATGAAATGGATTATGGGCTGTTTGATTTGGCAATGAAATCAGCTTTTTTTTTTCTAGCTCTGGACCAAATATATATGGGTCGAACAATATTGTGAACATTGTAAATTGTAGTATGAACTATAACCATGCATAAAATTTAGAGCCTCCACACTGCTTCTGACATCGTTTTTTTCGTAATTGAAAAAAAAGTACTCATTTGATGATCTTTCTTGAAATTCATAGGCAAGGGAAAACTTCTTGTTCACAGGTTCGAGTCACGAGAACCAGCCTGTCAGCAGAAGTTGGGGTATGGTTGCCTCATCCTCCTTTCCCAAACCTTATAAGAAGTTGGAGCCTAATGCACTGGGTAACGGGTATAACCTTTTTTGGGGGCTTTCCTTATGTTTTATGTTGGCTTCACACCTTTTTGTCTTTAGACTGCCATAGCTGTTAGTTTTTGCAACATTTTTTTTTTGGGGGGTAAATTAGCTTGAAAATAAAAAAGGTTAACCGAATGTACAGCCTACAAGGGGCATACCCCCAGAGGAAAAGAAAAGAAAAAAAAGAAAGAGTGAAAAAATTGCGTTATCCCATGCACAACCCACACGGAGAGTAGAGTAAAGTGATTTAGGATAACTAGGATGCGTTGTGACTCATGTTCATATCCCCGTTACGCTATCCATCTATGAGGAAAGATAGTACAACGGGGATTGGACATGGGATGATCTGAAAATTAACATATGATGAAGTCAACTATTGCTTGGCACATCCCGCCAAGCTAGGAAATGATAATTAGTCATAGTCGAAAAACAACCTGTTAACGAACCATCTCTGAGGAAATAGCAGCAACACAGCAATTCGGCTCCGAGGGGGAAACAACTAGTAGCCTAGACCAAAAGCCCAATCCACCGGACGTCCACACACCCTCATCCAATTGCCAATGATGCCATTTACTCAAGAGATGGGCAAAGAAGAACCAAGATCCATATACTCCAACTTATCCCAAAGGTACCCAACATGGTACTCACTTCTAAAGGAACAACTACTACAGAGGACCTTGACCCCAAGGAGGCGATAAGCAGACAATGGCTTCCAATACTCTGGAACCCCCCAAAGAACCCAGCACGAAAGCCTAATCCACCCAAACTACACAACTTCATCCGAATACCAAAGGCTCGCCGCAATCTAAAAATGAGGCAGAAAACTTTTCTGCCACCAGTCACAGTGCATTACTACCGAATCAACTGGCACAAAACGAGGTCACACAAAACTACAGGTGGAACTATAACCTGCTCCGCTCAACTAGTGCATTACCACTGATCTAATAAGAACAGACACAGTCACACTCATGCCACGCTTAGAACAATCAGGTCCAGAATAGCATAGTTATCATGGGTTTTGAAAATGCACAGTGAAGAGCCGCTCTGCAGGTGGAACCAAAACGTGCTCCACTCGACCAGTGCATTACCACCTATCTAATAAGAACAGACATGGTCACACACATGCCACGCTAAGGCAAACATGCCAATGTAGAGTAGGTATCACGGGGTTTAAAAATTAAAGTGTATCCACAGAAAAGGCCTAAGTATTCCAAATGCTCTTTTACAGCCCACTTACCAATCTGGGCCACTCATAATCTTAGAACATGTATAAGCAATATGAAGTGTGGGCTCCACATCAGTTCCCACAATTCAAACATGGTCCCACAACCAGCAACTTTAGATGAGTGGTCAAAGTATACACGACTACTTCAGCCCACCGATTCTAATAGAGTTTTGCTACGAGTGGGGACCTTGGTAGGGATTCTTGTAGAGACAGGGGACCACTGATGCTGACTAATTACACTTATTATCCTTCTAAGTTCTACATCTTGTAAATTAGACCTCAAACCTTCTATTCTTCTTCTGTCTGTCTAATTTGAGTTAAAGCAATTAAAGATCTCTGTCTTAATTTCTTCTTTTAAAACTTCTAGCTTTGCTAATCTATCTTCGTAATATCCTAGATATGCAGAATTTACTAGTTGATTCCTATGATCTTCTATATATCCTTTGTTTCTGTCTAAAAGTAAATCAAGTCTACAATCTTTTGTACCGTATTTAGCTTTGTATTCTTCTACTATAATACTGGCTTCCAAAATTTACTCGTCCAATTTCTTAATTTTGTCTTGGATTTTTTGGATATTATGAAGTACATAAAACTTAAGAATTTCTTTTTTGTTTTCGTCTGACATAAACTAGGTTAATTACAAATAGGAGGGACTCTATAATATTGTCTAGAGACTTGTTCTAGTTCTTCTTCCAAGGTCTTAAGCTTTAGCTTTAAAGGTCCAACAGTAGTGGGAGTACTAAGTTCTAGGAGTATCTTAGTGCGTTTAATATCTGATTCTAGTTTCTGAATTCTCTTCCAAAGTAGATCGGTCTTAAGCATGAAAAATATAAGGGATGATAACAGAATGATGTAAATCCTACTTGGTACTTACCACCTTATGGCCCAGGTGAGCTATTTAAAATAACATATGTATTGTATATAAATCTATATATTTTATTGCCTTTGACTCAACCTTTTCTTTTTATTATCAAAACAACCACTCTTCGCCTAGAGATTTGTCAAGTTCAACATTTATTTTATCCAAAAGATTTCTTACTTTCCTTCTTAACCAACTCCCAAATCCACACACCCTAAGCACCACCTTGGCATTAATGGGATAAAAAGGATTCAAAAGAGAATTACGATTTGAAGGCCTGAAGTCATCTCTCTTTTAAAATACCTTGAACTTTTCTCTCATCATCGCTACTAGATTCCACACCTTTGATTATAAAAACTGGATTGAAAGATCTTGGGCAATATATATATAGATCATACAATTATCATATATTATTCACGGCCATAGGGGCTTTCCCTTTTGAGTTGCCCTCAAGAACACTAAAAACTTGAAAGAAAGAACTTACTTATATTAAAGCTAGAAACTGCTACAATTTACAAAGTGCTCAAAGTGCTCATCTGCTGAAGATTGACTTGACCGTTTACAATTGCAACAAATGCTTGAAGGCAAGTGTTCAATGCTAGGAGAGTCGTCCTTATAAATGAAAAGACTGACTCTATATATAGAGTTTACAAGACTCAAATGACATTCAAATAAAAGGTTCAAATCCAAATGAAATGTAAATGAAGATGCCAGGTACGCTTTTGTGGGCCCCATCGTCACATCTTGATTTTCTTCCATTTGATCTTTATTGATGCTGAAAAGGACTATACACAGGCTATCCTTTATTATTGGTGACCACCTCATATGTTGCCCTCTATTATTGCAGAAAACTTCCAAAGTTGATGCCGACTAAAGATAGGTCTTCACATGCTACTGTCTGCTAGGAGAGATTCTTACGTCTTCTAGTGGTGACTCATTGGATGCTTTCTAGAAACTGGTGACTCATCCTTCCATCATGTTGATAACGTTGTGATATTCGTACTCATCCATATTATCCCAGTAATCTTGTTCATGATCACTTTCTTTATATTCATCTTCCACCACATCGTTCTCATCTGATAATCTATAATCATGGAACTCTTGGATTTTATGATGCTCTGTATGATATAAGAATTTAACTTCATCGAGCTGATGAGGAGACCTGATCTTTTGGACGCAATCTTCACAAATTAATGTATTTGCCAAATAACTGTGTCGATTCAAGTCTGCTGCTATTTGTTTAGCTCTGTAATGCTTAATTTGTCTTCTAATTGAATTAACTTCCCAAATCCATGGTTCCTCAGGTGGACTTAACACATACTTCTGCTAGAGTGGTTCCTTGGACATGTATGTCGTGTTGAGCTGGAATTATTGCTCCACTCTTGGTCCATTTTGGCATCTTGGATTCCACCCAGATTCAAACTTGCTGACTACCATACTTTGCAAAGATATTCAAAATGCATGTTGCTAGCTTTCTTCCTAAATAATTAGTTGGTGAAAGTACATAAACACCCCCTCAACTATCACTGATTCTCGTAAACACCCCCTCACATTTAAAAGCGCTCATATAGACCCTCTCAACTACTGGAAACGAAAAAAAAAAGCTAACTCCGTTAACGGAATGAAGGAAATGACCAAGATACCCTTTTCTATTATACCCTTAAAGGAAAATTTTAAAAAAAAATCTTGAAATTATTTACTCCATGTAGACACCCCAATTTGGCCTAACAATTATTTCAAGTCCTACCTTAGGGACCATCCCGATGATGAAATGGATACAGTGATTGCTGATTGCCTTCTCAAGAACCTTAGGACTTTCGGTAAGAACTTTGAACCACTTAGAGGACCCAATCCAGAGCCATATAGCCTTTCAGACAGAAAATACAGAAGCCTAGGAGAATCCATCTGTCGGCCGTGACATTGATCTCACGGCCTTAACATCATTTCCTCACCCGAGCAACCTGTTGCTAGAAAATCTCCCTAAGAGATCAATCTCTCGGCCGCAAGATCTATCCTTCGGCCGCAACATCCATTACTCGGCCGCCAGATCGCCCTTTTCCCAGACTCTGGAACATTCTGTCAGACGTTTGATCCAACTACACTACCTTCCCGATGCGTTCGGGCCACGTTCAGAGATTACAACGAAGAGTTTGCATTGCAATTGCAATTGTGTGTTTTGATTGGCCGGAGTGAGTCACCAATTGCCTATATAAAGGGCCTTTGGACTCCGAAAATACAACGACGAAATTCATAAGTGAATACACTCTCTCAAGCCACAAAACTCTGCACAAATACTCTCTCAAACCCCATCTTCAAAAGCCCTAAACTCCCGAAGGCACCCATCAATCCGACGATCAAACCCCGAAGTTCAAACCCAAACCCTAGGGTTTTCCGAGAAGCAATCAGTCAATCACACCAAATCCGAAGCAATCAAGCAACTGAGGGATCAAGGTGGTGAGGCCCAACGGCCTATGGTTTGGTTTACTTATCGTTTTTATGTTTAATCATAGTGTTTTGATTATCTGCTAAGTTTTCTGTCTGGTGTGAGGAAGAACATCGACCGGGGCTTCGATCCCTCGGCCGATACATCAAACCAGGAGGATCCCTCGGCCGTGACATCTATTCACCGGCCGCGGGATCCATTCCCCTGGGACAGCTTTGTTTGTTTTGCTTTTTGATGCATGCTTTACTTATCGCACTGGCTCACTTTACTTACTGTTTAAAGGCTTAATTAAACAGACTATGTGTTAGAATTAAACAAAGCATCTATACGTCTTATGTTGAATAACTATGGGCCAGTCTCACGGCTGGGCAGAGGGGGGTGCCTAATACCTTCCCCTTATTGTACTCTTGGCTCCCGTATCCAGAATCTCTATCTGTTTTCCTAGTTTTAACAAACTAGGTGGCGACTCTGTTTTGATGATAACCGCTATTGTGTGGCGATGTTCCTAGCCATGGGAATGTCCACAATCTTGGTTTATGAAGCAAGCAACCAATCGAGCGACAAACGATCAATCTGTATGGCGATGCCCCGTTTGGGAGGTGTCTACAGTTTTTGGCGACTCTGCTGGGGAATTGAGAGAGCCATAACCAGAAAGTTCAACATAAGACTAATACATGCCTTGTTTAATTCATTTATCATATGCATCGAGCGGGCAACCCGTTGAGTTCACCTGATATCCCGGCATGACACGGGCTATGTTAGGAGTTCCAGCAAACTCCACAGTCACTCATACCTAGTGGTATATCAAAAAGGGAATCACCCAATCATCGCCTATGATGGGCTGGTGAAATGACTGGTGCCTTTTGACAACGGAGCACCCTGAGACTACCAAAACCTTGCATGTTTTAGAAAGCCATAGAACTTATCAAACTAAGACAGGAACTTACAGGCTAGGAACCTACTTGCATTTTTGCTTCCAAGTTCTTCCTCACACCCATTGTATATATGTATGTTGTAAAGTTTTCTTTTGCAGATTAAACCTTAGGAGTCTCTCTAAGTCAAATGAACAGTAGGTAAAGATCAATCAATCTAACTAAAACAAAAATCTTTTTCAGGAAAAATGACTGCTTCACTATCCACGTTTGATTCGCACTTTCAAGTTGTCACCAAGCTGTCTGGCCCACTCCACTCTGCTGCTGAGGATTTAAACCCCTCCAAATACATCACTCCGGCAAGTCAACCAAAGCCTATGGTAACTATCATTGAAGATAACCATGTCATGTTCGCTAGAATAGTCTATGAAGAAGAAGTAGAAGACATGATTGAAGAAGAAGGGCTTCGCAGAGTTCCAATCTATTTCTATGACCCCTATGCACCTATCGACGACTATTGGCCGATAGACGAGGTCAATAACCTCAAAACTGAAGAGGCAAAGGAAGAAGAGTCTGTTGACAACGACCCACTAGACGAAATATCACTAAACCTACTCTTTGATGAGGGGGTCACCAACAATGAAATAAGGGTGATCCACCCCATCACGGATAGCTTTGGTAATTGGTGGGGCTTTGTTGGCACACGAAGAGTCGACAACAGCGACGAAGCAGAGATTGAAGCTCAATTGGAAGAGATAACAACAATAGCAAATCAAATGGCCCTCCAAGACTTGCAGGGTGACAATAATGAAAGTGCGAATCAAGGTGACAGTGAAGTACTGATGATCAACCTTGGTGATGAAAAAGACTGCTCTGAGCTGATTGTGGATGCTGAAAAAGGGGCTTACCCTAACTGGACTGTGGAATATACTCTAAAATATAAAATGAAAAGCGCTAATTCTGATCTTAGTTCCGATTCCGACTCCGAGTCGACTCAGTCCGAGTTAAGCTTTTCATCTAATGAGTCTAGTGAGGAAAACTTGGTCAAAGCACCAGGGCATAACATTTATTTTGAGTTTGACTTTGAAATGTCTTTTGACAATCTTAGCAATAAGAAGGAAGATTTAGAGTATTTCACTTTGCCTATAATCAATTGTATGGATTCCGACACACCAACTTTTGAAGAAGAAATTCCAAAAGAAATTCTAGAATTCATCGAAAGAGAAGAAGAAAGGCACGCTAAACCTTTTTCTGAGGAAATAATCACAGCAAACCTAGGCTCTGAAAACGAGCCCAAAATAGTTAAAATTGGTTCTGAGGAAATAATCACAGCAAACCTAGGCTCTGAAAACGAGCCCAAAATAGTTAAAATTGGTGCAACACTATCCTCTCAAGAGAGTGAAAAACTAATCCTTTTGCTAAAAGAATACAAAGATGTTTTTGCTTGGTCTTACGAGGACATGCCTAGAATAGACCCTAAAATTGTTCAGCATAAAATCCCCCTTCATCCTGATGCAAAACCAGTTAAACAAAAGCTAAGACGTATGCGCCCTGATTGGGTCTTAAAGATAAAAGAAGAAGTCACTAAACAAATCAACGCCGATTTTCTCATAGTCACCGAATATCCACAATGGGTAGCTAACATCGTTCCCATACCAAAGAAAACTGGAGGAATCAGGGTCTATGTAGATTTTCGAGATCTCAACAAAGCCAGTCCAAAGGATGACTTCCCATTACCCCACGTAGACGAGCTAGTAGACAACACCGCAGGCCATGCATTGCTGTCCTTCATGGATGGGTTTTCTGGGTATAATCAAATTCTTATGTCTCCTGAGTATAGGGAGAAAACCACCTTCACTACGCCTTGGGGAACCTACTGCTACCGAGTGATGCCATTTGGGTTAAAGAATGCTGGAGCCACTTACCAGAGGATGGCAACAACACTACTGCACGACATGATGCACAAAGAGGTCGAGGTATATGTCGACGATATGATAGTCAAATCAAAGGAAAGGGAAGGACACTATGAAGCACTCCAAAAGTTCTTTGAGAGGATTAGGAATTACAAACTGCGCCTTAATCCTCAAAAATGCACTTTTGGGGTAACAGCTGGAAAAATGTTAGGATTTCTCATCACTCAAAGAGGAATCGAGGTAGACCCTTCCAAGATACAGGCTATCATGGAAATATCGCCGCCTAGGACAGAAAAGGAGGTAAGGAGTTTCTTGGGGAAGGTACAGTTCATCAGCAGGTTCATTTCCAAGCTCATAACTACCTGTGAACCTCTTTTCAAACTACTAAAGAAAGGTACAGATTTTGAATGGAGCCAAGACTGTCAGCAAGCGTTTGAGGCAATCAAAGAATATCTTCAGAATCCACCTGTACTGTCGCCACCTATCCCTGGGAAGCCATTGATTATGTATCTCTCAGTAACAGACACATCCATGGGATGCATGCTAGCACAAGAGAACGACGCCAAAGTAGAGTGCGCCATATACTACCTCAGCAAAAAAATGATGGATTATGAAACAAGGTACACTCCCCTCGAGAAAACTTGTTGGGGGCTAGTCTGGGCCACAAAGAAACTAAGGCACTACCTGTTAGCACATCTGGTGGTGCTGGTTTCTCGTTTAGACCCAATCAAATATCTTTTCGAAAAGCCAGCACTTATCGGGAAGCTAGCTAGGTGGTTATTGCTGCTAGCAGAATTCGACCTCAAATACATGACAAGGAAATCAGTAAAGGGAAGAGTTGTGGCAGAATTCTTGGCAGATCACCCTGTGACAGAAGCCGAGGCAGAAGACTTCATGTTCCCCGACGAGGATATCTTATGTCTCCTGGACGACACCTGGCACCTTTACTTTGATGGAGCGTCAAACCAATGTGGATATGGCATAGGGGTATTGCTAGTTTCCCCAAACGACTCTCATATCCCTTTGTCATATAAATTGAGGTTTGAAGTCATCAACAACCAGCTGAATACGAGGCCTGTATTGCTGGAATGGAGGCAGCCCTAGAACTAGGGGCAAAAAGAGTAGAAGTCATTGGGGATTCAAACCTGGTAGTATCTCAAGCAAGAGGAGACTGGAAGGTCAAGGAAGACACACTGAAACTATATCACTCTGTGCTGGAAGATCTAATTCCACAATTCGATTCCGTTATCTTCACGCACACTCCCGAGTGAGCAATAGATTTGCAGATGCACTGGCAACATTGGCGTCTATGGTCGAAATACCCCTGGGATTCACAATGTGGCCTCTCATGATCGAACAAAAGGTCAAACCAGCGTGCGAGTGTACCTTCACCGAGGAAGGTGAAGATGATGGCAAGCCATGGTATGAAGACGTGAAGAAATTCCTGGAAGAAGGAGAATACCCATCCGAGGCCACCTCAAAACAGCTCTGCGGAAGTTTGCCGCCCGATTTGTAATCTGTGGAGGAGCATTGTATCGAAGGGCATACTTGGGTCCAAGTCAACTTTGCGTCACAACGGAAGACAGCCGTAAGGTAATGGAGGAAATACACGAAGGAATTTGTGGGCCACATATGAATGGGGCAACAATGGCAAAGAAGATCCTGCATCAGGGATATTACTGGACCACAATGGAGGCCGACTGTGCTGACTATGTCCGCCGATGCTACAAATGCCAAACTCACGCTGATCGTATGCGTATTCCCCCTACAGAATTGTATAGCATGACATCCCCTTGGCCATTCTCCACCTGGGGGATAGATGTCATTGGAAGTATAAATCCAAAGGGAAAATACAAGCATCAATTCATTCTAGTGGCTATCGACTACTTCACCAAGTGGGTAGAAGCAGCCTCTTATGCTACCCTCAAAGCCACTCATGTGGCCAAATTTATTCGCATTAATATCATCTATCGATATGGCGTACCTCACGAGTTCGTCTGTGACAATGGATCACACTTCAAGGGAGCGACAAAGAAGCTTTTTGCCGAATTTGGGATACAGAATCATCGGTCATCTACTTATCGACCTCAAACTAATGGAGCAGTTGAGGCTGCAAATAAGAATATCAAGAGGATTCTGCGAAATACTACCGACACCTACACAGACTGGCCAGAAATGCTACCTTTGGCACTATGGGGCTATCGAACAACTGAAAGAACTTCAACTGGGGCCACTCCCTACTCTCTGGTTTATGGAATGGAAGCTGTCTTGCCTATCGAGCTGGAATTACCTTTGTTAAGGGTTCTGGCTGAGACTGGAATGATCGAAGAAGACTGGGTTCAAAACTGCTACGACGAGCTGGCACTACTGGATGAAAGGAGGCTAAGAGCGTTATACCATGTACAAGGGTATCAACGCCGCATTGCACGAGCATTCAACAAAAGAGTAAAACCAAGAGACATCAAAGTAGGAGACATGGTGCTCAAAGCAATCCGTCGCCACGTTTCAGACCCAAGGGGCAAGTTTAGACCAAACTGGGGAGGCCCCTACCTTATCAAACGCATACTTTCTGGAGGAGCAGCATACATTGCAGACTTGGATGGAATGGAATTCGCGACGCCAGTCAACATTGACAAGCTGAGGAAGTATTACCCATGAGAGACGCTCGTTGGGCCGAAAACCACAAGGGTGGGCGGACCCAAGTAAAAATTAGAGCAGCCTGCTAGGTCGAAAACCCGCAAGGGCGGCTTAGGCAAAAACTAAGGCATAAATAAAACGCTCGCTAGACCGAAAATCCGCAAGGGCGGTTTTAGGCAAAATTAAGAGCACAAAAGGAGAGGAAAATACCCGAGTGAACCCCGACTAAAACAAAATAAATCTTGGAACTACGTTTATGGCCTGATTCCCTCCATGGGATACGTAGGCAATCTCCAAGTTTGAGATCCGGCCACTGCTATCATCATCACTTCCAAAATTTCTAGGTCTATCCTAAAGCATGTGCACTATCAAACCATGGCGATAACATCCTTAAATAAAACGGCCAAATATTTTGTTATTTCCAAAGGAAAAGGGAAAAGCAAACCTAAACAATTCTCAATCCATGAAAGCTAGAATTAAACATCTTTTGAAAAACATAAGCAAAGTGTCAATTCTAGGTCTTCCTTCTCTTTGCACTACTGTCCTCCAAAAGGTTTTTCTTCAACCAGCGTTTGTAAGAACCTGATAGCTTGACAGCAAAGTTCTCAGCAACCTCCTACATCACTCTATTCGGCCAAAGACGCAGCATATTGCGACAAAAGCTGGCGTCATGGACCTTGGAAATAGCATACTCAGGGTCACCCAGAATTACGGTTTGCTCAGCCCCGAACTGCCTTTGAAAGCGAGCAGGAAAGTAGAAGACGACTCGAGTGATACCAATCACTGCTATACCGAAATGGTTCATGGTACTCACAGTCATACTCTCAACACCATACCAGGGGCAAACCCATTGAATCCAATCAACCCTGCAAGTTTTCATCCATGCTTCCCAAGCAGCCTCAGTCGGAAACTGTCTAATCATGCGGCGCTCCGTACATTGGTCAGGATTATAAAAAAGTCGCTCTGGCGCATCCCACACCTTCCATATCTAGAGAATAAGGGAAAATTGTGAGTTGAGAGAACATGTGAGTCAAAACAAAAGAATGATGAATGAAAAGATAACTTGACAAATAAACAAACAAAGAGCGAACCTGCAATAGCAAAGGACTGCCTGAGAACTGAGCTGTAGGATTACCCTTCATCACATCTAGACCCATCAAGGTCTCTGCCAACACTAAGCCAGCAAAACCCACACGGTTTCCAATCTGTTGAGCAAAGTTAAGCAGTATGGGATCAGCATGGCCAGAGGAAGGGCTAAGCAAGTAATAATGAAGGAGACAAATGCATAACGCATGAAAGCATGCTTTCTGTTGGGGAACTTGACGATGAGCTTCAGCTATACCGAAACGCTGAACAAACTGTAGAATCTCCAGCCTTCCCTTCACCATGAAGAACCTAGCTTCATGTTTCTGAACTTGGAGCAAATCCTTCAAGAGATTACCTCGGTTGAACAAAGGATTAGGGACAATGAAACCTTCTCTATCCGAATGGCCCATGATGGCCACAAACTCCTCGATAGTAGGACACAATTCCTCTCTCCTAAATCGAAAGACATGAAAAGCAGGATCCCACAAACTGGAGGCTGCCCTAAGGAAAGCGAAATTCACAGGAATTTGACAAAGGGAAAAGAGAAAGTCCATACCGAAGGACTTAAAGTGTAAACGGTCGAGGCCATTAAAGGAATTCAACCACTGATCAAGGACTGGTTGTGCCATATGCAAGGAATTCTTACTGACAATACTATCGGGTCCATAAGAACGCATACTTATAGGCTAAGTCGAGTCCTAGTTCGAATCGAAATCGGATTCTAAATCCTCGGTAACCTAGTCGGCCTCTCGGCCGGCACTCCGATACGTTGGCCGTAGGATCAATCCAACGGCCCGTGAAAATTGGGGTTGACCTAAAAGTCAAACCCAGGCAAACAAAACGATCCTTCGGCCGTTAGATCCAAGCCTCGGCCGCGTAATCGATAGGTCGGCCGCCAGAACGGCTATTTTACTGTAGACTTCCACGGTCCAGACCATTTCACTCAAACCTTTACCGAGATAATCAGTTTTTATACACAATACAAATGGTACAAAAGCATACACAATCACATAGCAGAGCAAAAGGGTTTTGTTTCATATAACGAAAGCTTTTTACATCACAAGGTAGATCATCCCACATTTCCTAAACAAACTATACATCGATTTCCTGTCGAACTAACCTATGCAGGAAGAGAAGCAGAAAAACAAAAAAAGAGGAAGGAGAGGAGGATGCCAAACCCTCTGGTGGTCCGAACACCAGAGACCAGCTGCAAAAAAGAAGAGGACACCCCTGGGGCGGTGTATACCAGAGGAGTACTATGGTGCAGAAGGGACACCACGTGGCTCAAAAGAATCACCACATGGCCCAGAAAAATCACCACACCGCGTACCACTGCCACACCAGGAGTTCCGCGTCACGGAAGCAAGCCACCCATGCGAGGGTCCCTAATCAAGCATCAAGACGAGACCAAGAACGTCGCGGACTCCCTCCGCGATCACCAGCCGCGCGCTATCCATGGCCCAAAGCTGACGAGCGCCAAGAGAAAGATGAGAGGAGCTCTCGGCGAGTTTCTCAGACGAAGAGAGAAACCGAGGAAAGAGAGAAATGAAATGAAACGGCTGAGGCCGTGGCCTTTTATAGGCCCCTGGAAACGAACCGATTAAGCGGCCGAGTATTCGATACCTCGGCCGAGACATCAATCTTTCGGTCGAGAGATCGATCTCCTGGCCCTCCAATCAATTTTCTTCGGCCTCAGTGGATTTTGCTCAGTGCACCAATTCAAGCAATCATGGACTTCTGAGTCTTCAACCGACAAGGTAGCCTTGGGGGCACCCCCGAGCCAATATAACGTAATCAGAACTAGCATTGGGGGCATATCCAAGCATGAGGAAATTCTCTCTCCACAAACTGCTGGCCACCAGCTCTTGCTACAGCAAACCAAGACATTCAGCAACTCTGCTATTCATCACCATCAAAACAACTCAACAACTCCGTGCCCATATTCACCCACATCCATCAATTCACTCAACAGGCTCTAAGCCTAATCATCATCAGCGGCTCGAAGCCCATTACTTCAACAGGCTCGAAGCCTATATTCATCAGCTCAACGGCTCCAAGCCCACATATCTCAGCTGGCTCTAAGCCGTAACAACCGTCTCGACGGCACATAACCACCATCTCTATCATCTCAGCGGCTCCGCGCCCATTATCTCAACAGGCTCGAAGCCTATGTTTACCAACTCAACGGCTCTAAGCCTCAACTGGCTCGAAGCCGTAAACAATCAACTCTCAACTAGCTCTACGCCACCCCAATCAACAAGATATCGTCAATTCTCAAGCTCTACGCTTGAATGCTCAAAATCTAAACATTTTGAATGCTCGAAGCTCTTCGAATGCCCAACCACTGTGTACTGGATGCTCAAGTTATACACTTGAATGCTCAAGCTCTACGCTTGGATGCCCAACCACTGCGTACTGGATGCTCAAAACCTGTACTTTGAATGCTCGGATTCTACCGTCCGAATGCTCGAGCTCTACGCTCTGAATGCTCAAGTCCGAAACTTGAAAGAAGCTCTACGCTTAAATCAACACACACGCACGGGCCCGTGCACATATTGCATCAATTGCATCATCATTATCACATCGAGTCTGCATCATTATATCTAACAACCATCATCACACATATACACTCTGCATATCTCTCATGAAACAGGTCAGCCCTGCAATCAACCGGCTCTACGCCTCGGTTTTATTGATCGGTCCAGTACCTCGATCCTTTGGCTCTACGCCAAAACTTATGATGAGAAAGCTCCGTGCACAGACCATCAGAATGCAACCAGCTCTACGCTTCGGTTCAAAATCACGTCAAGCTCTAAGCTCCGACACCTCAGGCTCTCGCCTTATAATCAATACCAGCTCCGTGCTTCGGTTCTATCAAGCTCAAAGCTCCAATCTCCTCAGGCCCTCACCTCATGACCACGACAGGCTCTACGCCTCAATCCTATCACCAAAGGCTCTCGCCTTGTGACTACAACCAGCTCCGCGCTTCGGTTCCATCACGTCAGAAACCATCACCTCAGGCCCTCGCCTCATGACCACAGCAAGCTCCACGCCTCAATTTCATCACCTCAGGCTCTCGCCTCATGACTACAACCGGCTCCGTACCTCGGTTCCCTCATCTCCAAAGCTCCGTGCTCTAGTTACTGGCCTTGCGCCCCTCACATCTCAAGAACGGCGTCCGATTCATCCCCAGCAGATGGCTTGGATTCCACCCCAATTACATCAATTCCTTCCAGCTCATTCGCAAGGATAGGCTACTCTACCGAGCTCCCCTCAGTCAAAGTAAGGATGATCAAGAAAAGCAAACGCACCTGCCGTGTACTGATCTACCCCAAAATACTAAGGAAGCTCTCCGCAAAAATTCCCCTGGCAGCCCCGCGCTTCTTTAAATATCTTCCGCCAAAACCCTGGCTCAGTCTAGGTACGTCACACTACGGCTTTTCAAGCCCTAAGGTACGTCTTCTGTCTCTAACCCTCTGAACTTTTTACTTTTCTTTATTGCCCGAACTACGGTTGGTCTGAATTTCCTTTGTGGAATACTTAGGCAGCCTCCCGGCCCGACCATAACAAAATCTTTTTCAAAAAAACCCCTTGGAATAGTGGTTGGACCAAATTGAGTTGCTTTTTACAGCTTTGACTCTTACTCAAACATGTCTCGCGATCCGTCTGAGTTCAGTCAAAGAGGGGCATCTGTAGACACCCCAATTTGGCCTAATAATTATTTCAAGTCCCACCTTGGGGACCATCCCGATGATGAAATGGATACAGTGATTGCTGATTGCCTTCTCAAGAACCTTAGGACTTTCGGTAAGAACTTTGAACCACTTAGAGGACCCAATCCAGAGCCATATAGCCTTTCAGACAGAAAATACAGAAGCCTAGGAGAATCCATCTGTCGGCCGTGACATTGATCTCACGGCCTTAACATCATTTCCTCACCCGAGCAACCTGTTGCTAGAAAATCTCCCTAAGAGATCAATCCCTCGGCCGCAAGATCTATCCTTCGGCCGCAACATCCATTACTCGGCCGCCAGATCCTTTGCTTGGCCGCCAGATCGCCCTTTTCCCAGACTCTGGAATGTTCTGTCAGACGTTTGATCCAACTATACTACCTTCCCGATGCGTTCGGGCCACCTTCAGAGATTACAACGAAGAGTTTGCATTGCATTGCAATTGTGTGTTTTGATTGGCCGAAGTGAGTCACCAATTGCCTATATAAAGGGCCTTTGGCCTCCGAAAATACAACGACGAAATTCATAAGTGAATACACTCTCTCAAGCCACGAAACTCTGCACAAATACTCTCTCAAACCCCCTCTTCAAAAGCCCTAAACTCCCGAAGGTAGCCATCAATCCGACGATCAAACCCCGAAATTCAAACCCTAACCATAGGGTTTTCTGAGAAGCAATCAGTCAATCACACCCAATCCGAAGCAATCAAGCAACTGAGGGATCAAGGTGGTGAGGCCCAACGGCCTATGGTTTGTTTTACGTATCGTTTTTATGTTTAATCATAGTGTTTTGATTATCTGCTAAGTTTTCTGTCTGGTGTGAGGAAGAACATCGACCGGGGCTTCGATCCCTCAGCCAATACATCAAACCAGGAGGATCCCTCGGCCGTGACATCTATTCACCGGCCGCGGGATCCATTCCCCTGGGACAGCTTTGTTTGTTTTGCTTTCTGATGCATGTTTTACTTATCGCACTGGCTCACTTTACTTACTATTTAAAGACTTAATTAAACAAACTATGTGTTAGAATTAAACAAAGCATCTATACGTCTTATGTTGAATAACTATGGGCCAGTCTCACGGCTGGGCAGAGGGGGGGTGCCTAATACCTTCCCCTTACTGTACTCTTGGCTCCCGTACCCAGAATCTATATCTGTTTTCCTAGTTTTAACAAACTAGGTGGCGACTCTGTTTTGATGATAACCGCTATTGTGTGGCGATATTCCTAGCCATGGGAATGTCCACAATCTTGGTTTATGAAGCAAGCAAACAATCGAGCGACAAACGATCAATCTGTATGGCGATGTCCCGTTTGGGAGGTGTCTACACTCCACCCTCTGAGAGAGAGAGAGAGAGAAGGAGGAGGAGGGTGATCGGCGACCACCGCCACCGGCAAAACTTGCTCGGATCAGCTGTCAGCTTGGCCCACATCTCGGGCCTAGAGAATGTCCCCAAACGAAAACGACGAAGTCGACGGCCGTGACTTAAAGGGGGCGAATTGAGCGTCTTTGAGGCTGGACTGTAAGGCCTCGTTGGTGGGGTCGTTTCCTATAGGCGGAAACGGCGTCATCGTAGCTACGGAGGCCTATGTGGGCCGTGCCGAGGCAGGAGTAGCCCTTGGGCCAGTCGGGCTTGAGCTCGACGGTCTTTTGGGCATCAGACAGGGCTTCGGCGTACTGGTTGAGGGAGGCGTGGGCGGCAGATCGGTTGGAGTAGAGGACGTGGTTGTCCGGGGGAGAGGGCGATGGCGTCCGTGAAGTGGCAGACGGCGTCAGAGTAGTTGCCGGCCGAGAAGGCGGCGTTGCCTTTGGCCTTGGCTTCATCGGCCATGTGGGGGTGTCGATTGGAGGAGTGTTCTATTCTAGGGGATTGTCAAAGGGCATTTTTGTCCAAAAAATGCCCAATTTGCTGACATGTGACCTCCCAGTAAACAGTTCTGAGACGGAAGGGTGTTACTTAGGTAACGGGAATAGGTGAGGGGGTCTCCATGGGCGCTTTTAAATGTGAGGGGGTGTTTACGAGAATCAATGATAGTTGAGGGGGTGTTTATGTACTTCCACCTAATTAGTTTGCTCTGGATTTTCAATAATAAGCTCTCTAAGGAATCCGTAGTCCAAAAGGATTTGATGATCTAGGTTGATGATTTTACCCTGATATATAAGAGGAATGGGCTGGTATTTGGCTAGGTCTATATTCACCCTGGGTATGGAGTAAATGAGGTTGCAGGTGCATTTTTCTCTTTCTAAGGGAATTTCTTGGCAGGTAGGTTTTATCCTTGGGCATTCTGCTGGATGATCGTAGTTATACAGAGTATCCCAAATTATGGTAATACCTGTAGAAGGGGTTGGTTGCCTGGCAATGGCTATGAGCTGACTACAAATGAACTCTTGAAATTTTCTTCCTGATTCTTGGGCTTGTAGGTGGATCTTCTGCTTAATTTCTAGAGGAAAACTATCTAAAGCAGTTAAACATTTCGGAACTATAGAATTTATACTCTCTCTTATATTTTCTCTCATATCACCATCTTCCAGTGGGGAAGACTGATTATTGCTCTACGCCAGTGGGGCTAACAGGCCTTCATCTTTGATCTTAAGAGTGATCTTTTTCTTTAAGAATGAGAGTTTTTCTTCCTGCAATTTAGTTAGCTCCTCCATCTGACTACATTTTTCTTCTAGCTGTCTACACTTCTCATTTAGCAACTTGAAATTTTTTGTCATTGACTCACAGTGATTACAGATCTCAATATTGCTTACTAAGACAGATGAACTAGTTAAGAGCTGTTTACTTGACTCTGAGATAAAAACATGAGGTCCAAACAAGTCAATGACCACGTTCATGGCTTCATCAAATGAATAGAATCCTCGGAAAATGGGTTCTAGATCATTTTCAATTTGCTGAAGGACTTCTGGCTAATGGGCATAGATGCCAGGTTGTCGACCTTTACTGACAAAATAAAATGCAAATCTTTTTGTTGGGTTTCCCTGATTTTGTTGATCAAAATAATATGATAATGTATTTAAGCTTGCTAAAAAAACTCTAGTGATCGTGCTTAGAATTCCAAATGTTATCCAAAAGACATTGCTAAGTATCATCTTACAGCCAACTTAGATGGGTAATCTAAGTTCTGTTAGTAGCTTTCTCCTTGAATTACTTTAATGATGTCGCTGATGTCTTTTGTCTTGGATTTTTGATTGTGTTGACTTGCAGGTGGAGTGGAACCAATGGGGTGGATCGGTGCCAAAGCTAGAGTACCTGGTGAGGAGCAAAGCGGTGACAGCTAGCCGAGTGCTGTTGGAGTCGACTTTCGGTTGGCAGTGGTACTTGGGCGACCGCGTGACACGACAGTCACTTGGTTTGCCCGAGTTTTAGGTCTCGGGGCCACTTCCGCCTCGTGCTTCACACACAGACTGTTACACGCTGGTGGAGCTACAAGAGTTCACGGTGCCAGCTACTGACCTCTCGCGCCTCTTGAGGCCTACTCGTGACTACGCCATTTACTAGAGGCAGCACTTGGCAGGGCCGTTGAGGGTGATGGACTATGGAGAGGCACTGGGCCAGGCCCTCGTGGTAGGAGAGGAGAGGCGTGCAGCGGAGGCTAGACAGAGGGGAGAGCCTACTTGCCCTAGATAGAGGAGAGGTGGCGCAAAGAGAGGCGGACTTCCCCAGCTTTCCTGGATAGTGGACGTAAGTGACGCACATGGGGAGCATGCTATAGTCAGCTTACCCCGACCAGAGCAGAGCCTGAGCCGATGATCGGTCCGATAAAATGTAGCTTCCATTCGCATTATTTATTTCCTTTGTACTTGTACTTGAACTGTATTATGATCCCCAAAATGTGTTTTAGGTGCCAGTGGAGTGGGCAAAGGAGGCCGTGGCCTGGTGTTTGCATTGGAGAACGAGATACGGAAGGCGGCGAGTGGCCTTCCCTTGCAGCTGTAGTACCCCAAAGCGGAGGCTCCAACTCCTGTACCAGACTTGACGAGACCTCGGGTATAACCCCAGAAACTTGTCCAATTCTTGATTTCGATACTAGATAGACTTGCCTTTCGATACTTGGTAGACTTGACAGACTTGCTTTCGATACTTGATAGATTGTTCCTACTTTCAACATTTGATGTATACAATATGCACAATATATACTAAATGAATGAATAAATTGACAATGCAGGCACATGGTAGGGCGGCTCCTAGGAGGAAGATGACGCAACCACCGACACGAGCGCCACCTCAGACGACCGCGAGAGCTACAACGAGTACCTCTGCCACTCCAGCTATAGCTCAGAGATAGACGAGCACCACACGACCAGTGGCTGAAGGTGCGCAAAGAACTACAGAGAGCGCGGCTCATGTCGAGGAGATAGAGGAGACCCTCTAGAGGAGGTTGAGGGAGAGGCCACATCAGCCCGAGCATGCTCAGAAGAAAAGGAAGGTTACAAAGCCTCAGATTTTTGAGAGCGAAAGCGAGGAGGACGAGGAGCGCTCGTCTACCAGCAGCGGCTCCAATGACACCACCGAAGACCCTGGGTACAAGATCGACCCGAGAGAGCCCCATGACAACGACGGCAATGAGGATGAATTCGACGACTGAGGACTACCACTGAGCCTCATCACTTCACTGCCTTTTTGCTTTTCTTTTGATTCGGGCTGCGTGCCCACGTAGATAGACTTGAGTAGTAGTAGCATTGGGCCTGCGTGCCCCTTTTGACTCTTGGGCGGATGTGCCCCGTAGATATGCTTTTGCTTTGGGCCGATGTGCCTCATTGTACATGATATTCTACCGTTGTATATAAAAGTTGCATTTTCTGGTTTACCGATTCTCTTTTTGGAAAATTGATAAAAGAAAGTATAAACCAACCACTAATATCCAACTTGCATTGACAATTGAATTGAATCGACCAACAGACACATATACATGTATAGACTTGCCTAGCTCGAATGAAAAAGGAAGAAAAGTCCTGGGATACGACGTGAACTTTTAGACACATGGAAAATAATGAAATTTTGGGCATTAATAGGCCAAAACTCAAAATATCCTTAGATAGGTGAAACTGACACTTGTGTAAGATTGAATAGATGTACAATGACCTGGACGAATTAATAAAATCGAGAAAAGCATCCTGAAATGAGAAATAGACCGAAAAACTTGAAAAATATCGCAAAAACAAACGTAAGACGCAAAAGATGACTCGTACAAGTCCCAAACTGAAACTGACACCCCCGCACAGTCACATAAGGTCCATATGACGCGAATGGTATGACAAAACTTGACAAAAGTCCCTAGAATGAATTTCTAACCGTCAAAACCTTGATTCACTACGCCAAAAATTGCCTTTGCCGGCGGTTTTTTTACCGGCGGTAATAAAACCGTCGGTAAATGGTGCTATTACCGGCGGTAATAACAAACCGCCGCAAAAGGTAACTATAAACGCCGTTTATTAACGGCATGAGTAAAACCGCCGGTAAAACTAACTATTACTGGCGGTAATGTAAAACCGCCGGTAATAATCTTTATATAATATAAATATTATTATTCTTCTAATAAAACACATAATTTTATGTAGCTCAGTGGGTAAGTGCTCGGGTATTAATCAACGGGTCGCGGGTTCGAATCTCGGCAAAGTCATTATTTTTTCCGAAACTTTTAGCGGCGGTAGTAAAACCGCCGTTAATAGTCCGAAACTTTTACCGGCGGTAATTTACCGCCGTTTTTGTATTTCCGACAATTGTTTTGCCGACGGAACTTTTAGCGGCGGTAATTTACTTTTAGCGGCGGTAATATACTTTTACCGGCGGTTTTTGGACTATTACCGGCAGTTTTTTAATGCCGTTAATGCAAAAATTTGGCGTAGTGATTTGAACTTGAAATGGGTCGCCGGGGGTCCAAAATCTTCGTTAAGCGTGACATTTCGGATCCGACGCTTCGACACAATCCCATATACCCTTTGTGACTTGCTTGAACTATAGAAGTGCAAAACAAGCCTCAGAATGGAAACGGAACTTCGGAGACAGTAGTTGTCTACTACTGTTTGCTGCTGGAGTTGTAACAGTGCGCGAAGTTCCGGGACCAGCGCGCGACATGGCGAACATGCGCACGAGGGTTTGGGACCAGCACGCGTAGCTGCAACTCTACTACAGGTGCCTTTGTTTGACAAGTCTTCTTTTGGAGGGAAATGGAGCCTTGTCATCACTTCACACGGTTTGTATAGGGTTTTGGGCAGTAGAGTGGAGTGTCCTTGCATGCAAGGTGGTGAGCAACCAAGGCATGGCCTTTAACTCCGACACGCGAATCGAGGTTGATATTTTGAGGTTTTTGCCTACAAATTCAAAGTGCTAGCAACATTGTAATCACATTCCCACTTCCAAAATCAGAAATCCTCTAGCGTTCTCGATGGAAAATGCACTCCCAACCTTGATCATGCCATGGTTAGTGCAATTTCTGACTATCGACTGGGTGAACTTCCGGTCGCATGGCCTTGCCTCATTCTGAAACCTTCGACATGTGAGGCTTCGCCTCGAGCTCCTAAGAGCTGCTCTCCGGTGCAGGGACCTCGATGTTCATGTCTTTCGATTTGGCGATGACGAGATATGTCCCACCGTTGAGGAGTTCCAAGTCTATCTCCGGAGCTTCGCGTCTAGTGTGCTCGTTGTCCCTCCCGATCAAATGAGCATGCCTGCACTGCTGATGAGTTCGTTCAACATTTCCAGGGGGTTGGTGGATACCTTGGTCCATGGCGGCCAAATTAACACCATTCGTCTGATTGAATTGTACAGTCTTAACGGTGACCTGGAGAGCGATGTTGTGCAAGCCCGGCGCCGCTTTGCTCTGTCGATCTGTTTGCTTGTTGCCTACCTACTAGTCCTAGCCGATGGACGGTTAGCCCTCTTTTGGTGAGTGTTGCTGTTCAAATGGGGACCGGTAGGAACGTGGTACCCCTTGTTCTTGCAGAGACACTGATGGGCTTGGATTTGATGTGTACTGGCCAAACAGATAAGTTTAGTGGAAGCCCACTTTTACTACAGGTAAACTCACTCAGCTCACATTTTTTCGGCTTTCTCACCTTCTCATTTTACCTCGACACTCGGTTCGATTGGATTGGGGAACAAGTAAGGGAGAGAGAGAAAGAGAGAGAGAGAACCGATTGGAGGGAGAGAGAGTCGGTTAGATGAGAGAGCAGAAATTTTGAAAAAGGAATGAAGCTGGTGGAAAATGTAATGATACATGTGGCACACAACACACACACACATATATGGAGTTTTGATAATTGAATTTTGACTATTATAAAAATAAAACTTTATAACTAATTTTTTTTATAACTAATTAACTTACTAGAGAAATGATATCGGGATAAATCTTATTTTTAAATTTTTTTTGTTTAGATTTTTAGGTCATTACAACTTATAGTTCTTTTTTTTAGATGTTTTTTTGGGTAAATTAATTTGAAATTAAAAAAGGTTAACCGAATGTACAACCTACAATGGGCATACACCAGGAGGAAAAAAAAGAAAAAGAGTGAAAAAAGTGCTATAACCATGCACAACCCGCATGGAAAGTAGGATAGGGTTAGGTATGCAACAAACGTGCATTGTGATTTGATATCATACCCCATTGCACTATCCATCTGTAAGGACAGATATCACAATGGGGTATGATATGAAATGAAGCGAATAGAAATGACAAAAACTAACTATATCCTGGCACATCCCACTAGACTAGGAAATAAGATAGATATCCATTATCGAATAAGGATCCATTGTTGAACCATCACTGAAAAATTGCAGCTACATAGCTACATAAAATTTGAAATAACAATGTAAATTTATACATTAAAATTCAGGTCGTTACAAATAGACCCCAAACCAAACTGCCCAAAGATTAATAATTAGCACAAAATTGGTTTTTTGAACTGTATCAGCAAATAATCGGTTGGTCAGTCCCAAATTTACAAAGTTGCCAATAACTGGAGAGGATCTCATTCTTTGTCACTACATGATTTGTTACAACTCCTTGATTTTATGTCCATGATCTTGTATCATGAATTAGTTTAAAAGATAGGCTTTTCCCCATAAAAAACCAATTTTTAGAAACTATTCCTCTAATAGTGCTCTTTCCAGTTTGTGATTTCAGCCAACTTTAGAGCTTGGTTACTTGACTTTATAGTCAGTAAAAACAAAAAGAAAGTTGAGTGCACGAAACTCTTAAAATTATGTTTGGAATAGATAAGATGTACACAGTCTTACCACTAAACGTGGAGAGAATTTTTCCATGTTTTAAATTTTCTATGGAAGGACAAACAAATACAAATATCACGATCGAGAAAACAAATTACAAGAAAACTCTCAATCTAACTGGCATATTCATAGCTAAAATCAGAGACACCAACCATAGCGTTAAGCATTTGAGAAATAATAAAGATGCTACCCAATATTAGAAATCCTAATTTTTGTGGGACACTCTTTATAAATTTTGTACATTTTCACAGAAATTTTGTCAAACACAACATATGCATCTTTAAAGGCTAAAGTATTTCTTCAACTTGCAGACATAAGAAGAGTGATAGAAATAGTCAAGAGTTGAGTTTCATTATTAAACAATCTTATCCCCACAATTCAGCCCAAAGTTCTCTTTTGCTCCTCTTTCAGTTGTCGAGCCAAGGTTCTGTTTTTGGCCGGAGAAGAAAGCGTGTCTTATTAATTAACTAAATAGCCTAATGGAGGGTTAACCAACGGAGGTAACAAACATTTTTGGCTTGGTACAGAGATCTAAAACAGAGAATTGTTCACAAACCCTAATTTGTGAGAGATTCTGAAAGTCAGAGATTCGAAAGAGAGGGAGAAGGAGAGAGAAACCTTTCGTCGTTTCCATCTTCTTCTTCATCGATCTAGTTTCTTCTTCTTCGTCAATCTTCTTCTTCTTCTTCTTCTTCTTCTTCTTCTTCTTCTTCTTTGTGGATCTGGTTCTTTCGTTGTCGTCGTCGCTCACTCTCTCTACAGGCATCTAGAACAAACGAGGGCTGGAACGACGTTAGTGGGAGAGGAGAAGGGGTGTTTTAAGTTTTAATCTCAGCCCTTGGTTTTATTGGCTGACATGGAGTGTCAACTTTTGTGTTAAGTTTTGCATGGGAAGAACCGGCCCCTAGAGAGTAGTTGTTCAAAATCAACTTCCTTTAGGCAACCCCTCGAGGGGGTCTGCCTTCTCTCTAGAATCTCTAGAGAGAGAAAGGGGTTTTCCCCATTCAAAATCACCATACGGCTTAGGATTAGGTTGAACCAGAGGTAAGAACCAGACTTCTCATTCTCACATCCAGCCGTGGGTTTCTCTCAACTTCACAGAGGGAGACCCGTGCTTCAGCACCCACTCAAATTTCTCACTTATTGATGCACTGAAACTCAGTTCTTCAGCCTCACATGGATTTGCAAATCCTCCACGAGTTGCAGATCCTCACAACCCACTCGATCTAAATCCCAATCAAGCGGAAGTGGGTTCTTCAGATTGGTTCTTGAACTCACGCTAATATGGCGTTGTGAACCGGCGGTGGGTTAACCAGTCCCTTCCAAAGCCGAAACAGCGGGTTAGCCATCATAGATCTGGTCGCCGATTGCGGGTCAGCGGGTCAACCTATCATCCTGGTGGTGGTGTTCACATCTGGACAGCCGTAACCCACCTTCTCTCAAGCCGTTCTTCACTGTCCATGGTGAATCAGCCATCATCTACCCACATCAGCTGAGTATTCCAAGCACCCACGCCCAGCCGTAAGGGTTGGAACGGACGGTGAGTATTCAGATTTGGTGGTATTTTCAGTTACAATACCTGCTCTATGCTTGCAAGGGCTCAGATTAGGGTCAATCATCAATCCCAGATGGATTTTGGATTTACAGAGGTAAACCACGGTTCTCATACATTTCAGTTCAGTTCAATTCGTACATTTCTGCCGAGTTCCAATTTGGTGGACCTATGGGCCAGTTTACTGTTAGTATCTGCGATCCCCGATAGGCGGTCACCTGTTGGACTGAAATCGGGGGTTTGGGCCCTTTGTTGAGCCTTCTTATATCCCTAGATCCTGTACTATTTTAGCCCGGAGGTTGTGCGTAGTAGTTGTGGTCGTGGCTATCGTTGATTAGGTTAGAGTCTGTTCTGATTGAAAGGGGTAGCTTTGCAGTAGCAGCAGCTGCAGCTGCCACTGATTAGATTGGTGGTGGATTCTAGTTGAGCGAGGTAGCTGCCGGGGCTGTCATTGATTAGATTGGTGGTCGTTCACTGATCGAAAGGGGTAGCTTCGCAGGCTATTTTTGATTAGATTAGTGGCTTGCACTGATCGTTAGGAGCAGCCTGGTTCACCGGCGGTTAGGGTGCCCACTTTTTGTGGTTACTCTTTATGTTCCTCTTTTAGTTGTTAGCGAGCCTAGGGGTTTGGGTAGAGGGAGTAGTAGTCTGGATGGAATGGGCGTGGTGTGCAGGGTACTGAGCAGGGTAGCCTTGTCGGATGCCGTCATCTCCAGTTCGAGCCTCTTCTCGGTTCCTGTCCCTCTGTAGTAGTTGACCTCTGTTGAGTGGGTATTATGCTTGCTTTGGGCTTGTTAGAGGTATTAGGTTCTCGGTTCTCTTAGCCCAGCTTTGGATGAGGAGGTTATTGGGTAGTGGGTTTTAGCAGGTGGTTTTGGCGAGCCTTAGGCTTGGATGAGGGAGTAGTAGGCCGAAAGGATTGGGCGTGGTGAGCAGGGTACTTGGCAGGGTAGCCTTGTCGGATGCCGTCAACTCTGGTTCGAGCCTCTTGATGCCTTGTTCCTCTGTAGTAGCCGTTCGGCTTGCTTTGAAGCCATATTACTCGGTAGCTGTTCTCCTCAGTGTTGGTTACGGCTTGCTTTGAAGCCATATTACTCGGTAGCTATTCTCCTCAGTGTTGGTTATCATGTGGTCATCTTTGGCCGTGACTATTTACTTTATTTACTTTATTTCCTAGCCTGGCGGGTTGTGTCGGGTAGTAGTTCTATTTCATTTATCTCAGTACACATGGCAATTTGATATGTATTTACTTTATCTTACTCTCCATGTGGGTTGTGCATGGTTTACCGCACTTTTGTCATTCTTGTTTTTTTTCCTCCTGGGGTATGCCCCTTGTAGGCTGTACATTCGCTTAACCTTTTTTAATTTCAAGCTAAATTACCAAAAAACAAACACAAAAAACCGGCCCCTATATATATATATATATATATATATATATATATATATATATATACAGTTCGATTCAAGTTAGGGATTTCTGATTTTGTTACGGTTTGCACCTCGTTCAGAAGTCCACTTTTCCTATCAAATTTTGATGATTGCATTTTATAAAAAGCTGCTCAGATCAAGCCCTTTCCGGTCATATTTTTTGCCGATTTCTCCCGAGTACCCTTAAAAACAAGTTTTAAACACAATGAACGGTTCGGATCATCAAAATTTGAAAAGGAACAATGAGGTGCGGACCGTAATAAAATCAGAGATCCTTGACTTGAACCGGACTATGTGTATGTGTATATATACGGTTTGTTTTAAATGAGAGGGTCCTTATTTTAGTTAAAATGCGGACCTCCCTTTCCTAATCGAATTTTAATAATCCGAGCTGCTCAATGTGTTCATAACCTGATTTTAAGGGTACCCGTGAAAAATCGGCAAAAAAAAAGATCGAAAAGGGCTTCATCCTAACAGTTCCGAATAGTTTTTTATTGAATGGTTCAAATAAAAACTGCTCAAATCAAGTCCTTCTTGGTCATTTTTTTTTGCCGATTCATTGCGTGTACCCTTAAAATCACGTTCTGATCACATTGAGCGGTTCGGATCATCGAAATTCAATCAGGAAAGGGGAGAAATGGGGAGGTCCGCATTTTAACTAAAATGAGGACCTCCTCATGTGAAACAAACTGTATAATTAAATCCCTTCACTAAAACAACACTACAACAACTCCCACAATTAACAAGTTATCCCACATTGACCCTCACACATATCTATCCACTTCATTAGTCACATTTTGACAACTCAAACACATATTAAACATTTAAAATTTGAGAAAATAATTATGGGTCTCTACAAATAACGGAGCTGAGAAAGCCCCCTGGAGAGGAGAGGGCCAGAGGAGGGGAGAGGGGAAGAGGAGGACCCGGGGGAAGAGGAGTAGGAGGCAGTAGCCCCCTCCCCCCGAGAGCATAGATCTGTTTTTTTCTTTAGGGTTGAGAGAGAGAGAGAGAGAGAGAGAGAGAGAGAGAGAGCATGTATTCTTGAATATGATTTATTGAATTTGAGTTTAATTGTATGTAAGGACCCGTAATTTCAAAAATTTATTTAAAGGTTTATTATTATTAGAAATTGAAGGAAAATATGGAATTTATTAGGGTTAGTTGATTTGGGGCTAAAGTGATAGAATTGTTTGTGAAAGGGTGTCTAGTGTGATATGTTTTTGGGTGAGTATATATAGGAGGGTGAGAGAGTAGAGAATTATTTTCCTCCACTCTCTCTCACCGGCGTCTCCCTCTCCCTCTCGGCTCCTCTCCTTCTCTCTTGCTCCTCCACCAAAATTCAACCTCCAAACTCAAAACCCAAATAACCCAACCCTCTTATCATCTTCCTCACGCGTTATTGAGTTCGTAGCTCGTCCGGTTTGGGCTCGGAGGAGGTGAATTTCTCTCGGTGTCGATTTTGGAGTCTAGGGCTCGGAGAGTCTCTTGGGTTCGGTTTTGATAATCGAGGTAGGAAATTCTACCTCTCTTTATATGTTTTATGAGTTGATTTGGTACTTAATTCGTGCCCTAGATCGTTGGTTTCGTCGTTAGAATTGTTCTGGTGGAATCTGAAATTCGTGTACTGAGAACCCAAGTCCTACCGGTAGGAGTTTGGGATCTACCGGTAGAAACGCTGTCCAGTAGTGTCACTTTTGTGAAATTTTGGTCTTCTACCGGTAGACATTCAATGTCTACCGGTAGGTATTCAAAAATCTGTCATTTTTGTGAAATTTTGGTCTTCTACCGGTAGACATTGAACTCAATGTCTACTGGTAGACATTCAAAATCAGTATTTTTGGAAAAATTTCGAAAGGGCATAACTTTTTCATCCGAACTCCGTTTTGGACAAAATTTATATCGAAATTCATGTACCGGAGGTCTACTTTCCAATGGTGGTGGTCTCATCTCCTAATTCTTAGTCGATAAGGTTTGGTAGCCAAAATAAGATAGATGTGTTCGTAAACGTCGGATAATCCTTTTCCTTAGAATCGTGTGGGTGAGACACGGATGTTCTTAGGCTCTCTTGGGTACTTTATTGGAAGGTTTGACAAATGCTAAGGGTATACTAGGCTTTGTAGTGGTCGTTGAGTTCCGTATGAGTCCTTTGACACCGAAACGAGGGTTTAGAGAACATCAGGAATATAGGTGGGCGAAGGTTGTAGGTGTTGGCAAGCGATATGAGAAACGAACAAGTAAAACATTCTTTTGAGTTAAACAACGCTAGGCGTGGATACATAGACATTTTCCTTGTGCTTGATATGTGGTATGTGAAGGTACGGGGTGTACTTAGAGGTACGGTGAGGGTGTGCGGCATTGTGATATGCTAAAGGGGATGACGTGTATTAATTAATTAGTCGGAGTCTTGATATGGTAAATAGTTTGGAACGTTTGAAATGTAAATCCATGTGGTGGTTCGTTAGATCATTTAGAATGCTTGAAGCGAGATTGATATTGTGAAAGAACTATTTGGGAGGATTAAATTGTGATTGTTTGATAGATACACCAAATCTTCTAATTCTTTTAAAACTCTTCCTAAAAAGCTCAAACGTAGAAACAAATGGAAAGAGTATTGCAGTGTTTTATAATGGTTGATTGAAATTCTGTGGTACAGTCATTAGAGTGATGACGAAATTGATTAAGGAATGATGTCAAGTATGAAAAATGTGAGAGGTGATCGAAGTGATCGTGGTTGAGGGAATAGACTCGGGGTGACCCTGCGCTCGAGGGAATTAGACCCGAGGTGACCCAAATGATTATTACTGTTGAGGGAATAGACTCGGGGTGACCCTACGCTCGAGGGAATTAGACCCGAGGTGACCCAAATGATTATTACTGTTGAGGGAATAGACTCGGGGTGACCCTACGCTCGAGGGAACTAGACCCGAGGTGACCCTAGCGATTATTGAGGAGAAACACCTGATTAAAAGAAAGGAAGAATTTTGTAAGGAAAGGTTTGTCATAAAGAGAATTGATGATGATAAGCGTGGACACGAGAAAGATCGTAGTATCGTATGAAGAATAACAAGATGATTTAGAACTGGTTATAGACTAATGTGGATTGATGTGAGTTTGTTGATGTATCTAGTCTGAAGAGTAAACGGTTAGCGACATTTATGTGAAGTCTAGGACACCTTTGACTATAGCGTGCAGTTTGTTGGTAATCGTTCGTACTTTGGGTATTTCAGTCTATGTTCACTCTTTCATGGTGCTTGAATTACCTCATTTGCATATAGAGTTTGCGTAGACTTTTCTACTGGGCTAGTGTAGCTCAAGCCTATTATTATTTTCAGGTGCTAAACTCGGACTATAGCTTGCATGACTGGAGTGCTTGGAGTGTGGACATACCTTTGAAAGCTAACCAAAGGAGTTGTTTAATTCATCTTTGTAAATTTCCTTTGAAAGATGTATTTGAAACTTAAGTTAAAATTCTTTGACTTTGGAATATTTGTAAACCGTTAACTCTCTTAACTCTTGATACTTATGTCAATTTGGGGGCCGTTGAGCCAATGATGTAACATTTTGGAATCTTACGGATTTGGAACTATGAATATGAAAATGGAAATACAGTAATCTTTTGGGTATCGTATGGAATATTGTGAGGTTTTATTTATGAAAATCCCTTACAAATATGTTGAAAATCGAGGGCGTGACAACTTGGTATCAGAGCGTCTAGGTTTGAATACCTAGAGACCGTGGGGAGACTTTTAGTCTCATGGGTTCAAAAGTCACTGCATTTTTTTTACAAAATCACATGTGTGCTTGTATGAATGATGTTGGTTCATTGATGTGTTACTGCATTAGTATTACGTAAAGTGGTGTAGGATTGTTGTCATGTTGGAAGGGTTGTAGACCTATATCGTGTAGCATTGTGATGAACGCTGATGGCTTCCTTTCGTATACTTTCTTAGTAGGATGTCTTCGAGACATGGAGATAGGTGTGGTGAGACGGAGGATCGTGAACATCAGGGTTGTAGTGCATACGTGGCTAGTGAAGCGAGTCAGTGTACTAGGGATGAAGCGATGTTTCCTGAGACCGTTGAGTGTGCGAAGGGCGGTGAGATTCTGAAGGGTGCGCAGATTGGTATGAATGTAGGGGAAACTAGATGTCGAGTCGTTAGCGCGAGGTCATCCTCAGAGAGTGTTGAGGGTTCAGGAAAGAAGAAACCTAGGATATCAAAGCCAGCGATTCAAGGTCAGCAGGACCTTAAGCCACCTCCTCATTCCAGGACACCGGAAGTTCTTCTCAAGCGTCAGACCGTGTGTTATCGATGTCGTCAGCCTGGTCATATCCGTTCTCGATGTCCATGGCGTGGGGGATCTTGTTATATGTGCGGCGAACTTGGCCACTTGGCAAGGAATTGTCCTTGGGGATTGGGAGTACATGGTGAGTCAAGCTCCGTGCAGCAGCATAAACGTACGCCAAAACAACAAGATGCAGTTCCGTAGCTGAACCATTCCCTTCTACTCTCTAGCGTTCAGAAACAGTAGTTGTTTGAGGTACCTCCTCCTCTTTGTCGTTCGATTCGTTCGTTATAACACTTTTGATTCGGAAGCATTTCATTCATTAAGAATCTCCTCGTTATTCAAGTTTAGAATTGAAAAATCCAGAAATCTTAGTCCTTGCATGTTGAGAAGCACCAATAGATCATATATGTCGAGACTAGAGGTTAATTGTTCCGTATTGAAGTATCGCCTTAGGCTTCGTTAATTTGTCTATAGCGTGATTTGATCTGATTCGGACAGGGATTGGTTGTAACCATGAAGGTTGGTGATATTCCGAACATGAATTTGGAAGAGTTGTTTCTTGTATTATCCTCTTTCAGCGGCCTAACTGAATGTTGTAAGAATTGTATCGTAAACCACTTTTTCGTGAAATCTGTTGTGTAGTTGATCCGTTATAATTGTTAAGCAATCCTTTCCTAGCTTTTCTTGGGAATACTCAAACTCTTGTGGCGAGGTATCCTGTGACTCGTTTGCTATTAATGTTGACAAATGCTCCTTGTTTCTCATTCAGAGTTCCATTGTTGCAACTACCATGCTTAGGACGGATTTTTCGTTGGTCAGTTTGGATCCCTCTGTCGCGACTATCAGTTTGTTCGTCTATCAATGTTGTTCTGCGCAAGTTCTTAGCAACTCGACCTATTAAACCCGATTCGTGGTCACATCCTTTATGCTATACAAATTCGTTGGTGCCTTTAATTCAGACGTTGATGCTCTTATTATCTTCTTTGGTGCCACCAATTATTCCGATTTCATGATTATGGAGTTATGCAATTTGAGCTTGTATTCGCCTTGTGTCCGTTTGCTTGCCTAGGCCTGTTTGGTTGGTGCGGAATTAGTCGTTGTAGCTACTAGTCTGTTTGTTGGAAATTGTTGCTCTATTCAAGTTCTCATGTCGTAGTTGGAGTCAAATCTTGAGGTGACATGTTCATTGATACCCATTTGTTGATGCAGTTCGATTCAAAATTCGCTTGTTATACTTCCTCTCAGTGTTATTCAACTCTATTGTGGTTCCTCAACTCTGGAGGCACATGATTCATCCTGTAGAGCTTGGTCTCAAATTGTTGGAAGCTTTACTCATACCTAGTATTGAGCAATTCCTTATCTTGGATCAATTAGTTTATGAGAGATCAGTCTTATTACCTTGTGCCTATCCATAATATCGAAATCTTTCAATTGTCAAGACGTTATCCGTTGACTCCTTTGATTTGTAGAGCAATAAGAGAGTTATGATCGGTCATTTTGGCATTCCTTGGGTTATCATAAAAATGTACTTTGAGTTCGTTGCCTAATCGCTTTAAAGAAAAAATATATATATTTTCATGTGTTCTTGGGACTTCGGATGTCTTGTTACCGTTCTTTAAGTTCTTGATTGACGTTGCTTGAGTTTGAAGCTTGCTTGTTTCGTTTAAGATAGCAAATCAAATTCTTCTCATAACCTAGAATGACCCAACCTAGAGTGAAAATTTGGTGCGCCTTTTAGAAGAATTGGCTTGTGTTGTGGATCCGCTAGATTCAGTATTGAGAGGTTTGATAAAATCTATTCACGGACAATAATTGGAAGCTCGAGGGAGAATGACCGAAAGGAGAAGGGTAAAAGTAGTCAAAGATTGCTAATCGCTTACGGCTGACCAGAGGATCGTGTGGACCGTCGTCGTCACCTAATGTCATTTGAAAGATGGAAGTCATGTGTTTTCCACGTTGGAGTTTGTCTCGTCATGGGTGGAAAATGAAGCTGTGATCGCTAGAAAGACTGGTTAAGTGCCGGATACGGGGCATGTCTTTCGGATAACCAAGCGACAACCGATGAAATCCAGTTAGAAAGGGCGCTTGATCACCGCTTTTTCTAGATGGAGGTCTCGGGAAGTCAATTGGAATATCGGGTCGTATTTAGGGGTAAGATCTCAGTGCCAAGATAGATAATCGTATATAGAAATAAGTACCGTTTAGAAGGGTCGCCGAGAGCTTTTGAGCATTTGTGTTTTGCTAGACATACGTACGAATGTTGAGGAGGTACGAGCCGAATCTATTACATGTGTTAGAGAAGCCCGAATTTGAGTTGGAAGCCGATGTGTCCCATGGTGAGAACCCGATACGTATCCTAGGTTTACATGGTTAAATTTTAAGGGGTAGGATGATGCCGTTAGTATGAATTCACATGGAAAAAGGAGGACAAGGTTAGAAAGAAATGCTTGCGTTTGTTTCGATTTTATTGACATGAGTTGAGACGTAGATTTTCATGATTGTTGAATTGTTGTATGATGAACCATGTTATGACTGATGTGTATCTGTATGGTGTGAGTTGGTTGGACTTGGTTTGGCAAATTTCGAGGACGAAATTTCTCTAAGGAGGGAAGGGTGTAAGGACCCGTAATTTCGAAAATTTATTTAAAGGTTTATTATTATTAGAAATTGAAGGAAAATATGGAATTTATTAGGTTTAGTTGATTTGGGGCTAAAGTGATAGAATTGTTTGTGAAAGGGTGTCTAGTGTGATATGTTTTTGGGTGAGTATATATAGGAGGGTGAGAGAGTAGAGAATTATTTTCCTCCACTCTCTCTCACCGGCGTCTCCCTCTCCCTCTCGGCTCCTCTCCTTCTCTCTTGCTCCTCCACCAAAATTCAACCTCCAAACTCAAAACCCAAATAACCCAACCCTCTCATCATCTTCCTCACGCGTTATTGAGTTCGTAGCTCGTCCGGTTTGGGCTCGGAGGAGGTGAATTTCTCTCGGTGTCGATTTTGGAGTCTAGGGCTCGGAGAGTCTCTTGGGTTCGGTTTTGATAATCGAGGTAGGAAATTCTACCTCTCTTTATATGTTTTATGAGTTGATTTGGTACTTAATTCGTGCCCTAGATCGTTGGTTTCGTCGTTAGAATTGTTCTGGTGGAATCTGAAATTCGTGTACTGAGAACCCAAGTCCTACCGGTAGGAGTTTGGGATCTACCGGTAGAAACGCTGTCCAGTAGTGTCACTTTTGTGAAATTTTGGTCTTCTATCGGTAGACATTCAATGTCTACCGGTAGGTATTAAAAAATCTGTCATTTTTGCGAAATTTTGGTCTTCTACCGGTAGACATTGAGTTTGTCTACCGGTAGACATTCAAAATCAGTATTTTTGGAAAAATTTCGAAAGGGCATAACTTTTTCATCCGAACTCCGTTTTGGACAAAATTTATATCGAAATTCATGTACCGGAGGTCTACTTTCCAATGGTGGTGGTCTCATCTCCTAATTCTTAGTCGATAAGGTTTGGTAGCCAAAATAAGATAGATGTGTTCGTAAACGTCGGATAATCCTTTTCCTTAGAATCGTGTGGGTGAGACACGGATGTTCTTAGGCTCTCTTGGGTACTTTATTGGAAGGTTTGACAAATGCTAAGGGTATACTAGGCTTTGTAGTGGTCGTTGAGTTCCGTATGAGTCCTTTGACACCGAAACGAGGGTTTAGAGAACATCAGGAATATAGGTGGGCGAAGGTTGTAGGTGTTGGCAAGCGATATGAGAAACGAACAAGTAAAACATTCTTTTGAGTTAAACAACGCTAGGCGTGGATACATAGACATTTTCCTTGTGCTTGATATGTGGTATGTGAAGGTACGGGGTGTACTTAGAGGTACGGTGAGGGTGTGCGGCATTGTGATATGCTAAAGGGGATGACGTGTATTAATTAATTAGTCGGAGTCTTGATATGGTAAATAGTTTGGAACGTTTGAAATGTAAATCCATGTGGTGGTTCGTTAGATCATTTAGAATGCTTGAAGCGAGATTGATATTGTGAAAGAACTATTTGGGAGGATTAAATTGTGATTGTTTGATAGATACACCAAATCTTCTAATTCTTTTAAAACTCTTCCTAAAAAGCTCAAACGTAGAAACAAATGGAAAGAGTATTGCAGTGTTTTATAATGGTTGATTGAAATTCTGTGGTACAGTCATTAGAGTGATGACGAAATTGATTAAGGAATGATGTCAAGTATGAAAAATGTGAGAGGTGATCGAAGTGATCGTGGTTGAGGGAATAGACTCGGGGTGACCCTGCGCTCGAGGGAATTAGACCCGAGGTGACCCAAATGATTATTACTGTTGAGGGAATAGACTCGGGGTGACCCTACGCTCGAGGGAATTAGACCCGAGGTGACCCAAATGATTATTACTGTTGAGGGAATAGACTCGGGGTGACCCTACGCTCGAGGGAACTAGACCCGAGGTGACCCTAGCGATTATTGAGGAGAAACACCTGATTAAAAGAAAGGAAGAATTTTGTAAGGAAAGGTTTGTCATAAAGAGAATTGATGATGATAAGCGTGGACACGAGAAAGATCGTAGTATCGTATGAAGAATAACAAGATGATTTAGAACTGGTTATAGACTAATGTGGATTGATGTGAGTTTGTTGATGTATCTAGTCTGAAGAGTAAACGGTTAGCGACATTTATGTGAAGTCTAGGACACCTTTGACTATAGCGTGCAGTTTGTTGGTAATCGTTCGTACTTTGGGTATTTCAGTCTATGTTCACTCTTTCATGGTGCTTGAATTACCTCATTTGCATATAGAGTTTGCGTAGACTTTTCTACTGGGCTAGTGTAGCTCAAGCCTATTATTATTTTCAGGTGCTAAACTCGGACTATAGCTTGCATGACTGGAGTGCTTGGAGTGTGGACATACCTTTGAAAGCTAACCAAAGGAGTTGTTTCATTCATCTTTGTAAATTTCCTTTGAAAGATGTATTTGAAACTTAAGTTAAAATTCTTTGACTTTGGAATATTTGTAAACTGTTAACTCTCTTAACTCTTGATACTTATGTCAATTTGGGGGCCGTTGAGCCAATGATGTAACATTTTGGAATCTTACGGATTTGGAACTATGAATATGAAAATGGAAATACAGTAATCTTTTGGGTATCGTATGGAATATTGTGAGGTTTTATTTATGAAAATCCCTTACAAATATGTTGAAAATCGAGGGCGTGACATTGTAATTCTAAGTTAATTGTTTTATTTTTGCCATTACTTGGTTTGAAATATTTGATTCTTCATAATTAGCAAACAAATTTTTTTTTTTTTTGAGATTTTCAATTAAGGAATACATGTATTTGTTAAGAGATAAAAATTCACAGTATGACGTTACAAAATTAGCTTAAAACTCTATTCCTACATGTTGTAATATAATAGTACCATACTAAGGAATTAAGAACCAATGGCGATATGGTAAAAAATCATCCCATAATTTATTTGATCATTTATGTTTCAAATACTACTCTTGATCGGATCAAAAAAAAAAAATACTACTCTTGTTATAAATTGCATTCTACACATATGTTTCAAACACTTTACCGATTCAAAACCCATTCTAATTATTATAATTTAAAAAGCAAAAAAGTCAATAAGTAAAATGTAAAAATCAAAAATTGGAGCTCCCAAACACAGAGGTAGGGGATCTGCTGCCCCTCAACCTGTTGTCCTGCCCGAGCAGGGCCGGCTCTGGTTTCATTCAGATGATTGGAAATGTTCACTTCATAATACTCGTTGAGTAGAATAAGTGTACCCAAAATCTGTTCGATCAAATATTGTTAAGTGTTTTATTGGAACACATATAACTTTACCAACAATGGATTCCAGTGGATTTGATCCAGTGTTTCGGATTCATTCTTTTCAAGATAAAAATGTTCCGATCAGGCACTTAATGATTTTCCGATCAAGCTAATTTTTGGTACATTTGATTTACTCGATGAGCTCTGTGAAATGAACGTTTTCGATCATCAAAACGAGATGGAGCGGGTCCTGTTCAGCCGGACAACTGGCTGCTGCCCCTCAGCTCCCCCGCCTTCCCCAAACACCCCTTAATCCCTTATATCCCCCAACACCAAATAGAGAAAAACCCTAGCTATCGTTCAAGACCAGACGTTCTTCTCTCTACTCCTCGTTCTTCTCTCGGCCGCTCGTCTCTCTCTCTCTCTCTCAGGAGATGGGGAGTAGTTGTTGCTCAGATCGATTAGCAGTCTCTCTCCTCTTCTTCTTCTCAGTCCCAAATTCACACACTCCTTCTACCTCCCCATGTCTCCTCACGATTTCCAAAGGGTACGTTCTCTCTAATCTGTTTCTCTGCTCATATAACACTTTTATCTCTAATTTAACATGTTCGTTACTTTGGTGTTTTACTTCACAGAGTTTTTGGATCTAGGGTTTGGAATTTTGATATCTACGGTGTTTTAGTTTAGACCTCTTCTTTCAGTTGGACCGTGTTTGGATCTAGGTTTTAGGTCCCCTAGTCATTGTGACGTGTTGCATTTTGCATCCAATTACATTTTGGTGAGATTGGATTTTACAATATCTTATCATTGGCGCTTTGATGATTGTTATAACCCGAGCTCTAGTTTCCGATGAATTGGCATTATCCATGTCTGTGTGTGTTCTTCCGTGGAGGGTAACTGTATGTTGGTTCGATTCTGTTTTTGGTTGATCATTGACTGACATTATCTAGTTATTTTCGTTCGATTCGATTCTGTTTTTGCTTGATGTAGGGATCTTGTTTTGATTTAGAACTTTTATAGGTAGGTGTTAAGGGCCTTAAGGCTTTGAACATATGCAGTGTTTATGATCTGATAAATATTTCACGATTCCAAATGATTTACGCTTTTGTCTTTGGTCAATCTGTTATGAAACCATCTATTCTAATCTAATGTCTAAAGGAAGAACACCAGTTGGTGAAAGATTCACCAATGGCAGAGCCCTTAATTTGAAAGCCAAAATATAGCGTTGAAAAGTTTTGAGTAAAGAAAGACCCCTTGACTGGGTAGTCTGGGTGTAAAATGAAGAAGAGAGAAACTCATTTTTGTACGTTTTTAGTTGAAGGAGTGGAGAAGGATTTGATACGGTTGTTACTCAAAGTTATGTTTGTGTGATTGTGAGACTCATGGGCTTTGAAATGTCTTATGAGCTTAGGCTGTGTCTTGTTCTTGTATTCTTGTGTGAAGTGCCCATACTTGGTCTCTTTCAGTAAATCTAGTCTCTGTTTGTTACCTCTTGGACTATTCGGTTGTTTATGTGTCTAGGCTGTGTTTTGTGTTTTAGTGTTTTCATTATTCCCTATTTTGCTTATGCTTTCAAGCGCCTTAGCATGTTTGGGCATGTGTTGGTGCTCTTGGTTCTTGGGTCTTAGCTCTGGGAATTACTTTCATTTTCCTAGTGGTTCATTCTGGTTGTCATTTCATGGTTTTAATTATGTTATTTTCAACTAATTGGTAATTAGGTTTGCAATTTCAAAATGTGGTTTAAGGCATGCTGATACCATTTGGCTTTTAATCTTCTATTCTTCTTTTACAGCCAGGGCATTGAGATGGACCCGTTCAGTGCTACATTAAGAGAGACAAAGCTAATCTAACTTATCACCTTTTTCCTTTGCCTTCTGGTAAGAAATTGATCTTGATGATCGTTCGATGCTGCTTGTGTGTGTACTTTTTTGGTTCTTTGTTCCTGACCTGTCCTTTGGAGATCACTAGTCATATTAAAATGAGTGTAATCAACTTCCCTTTGGGGGGTTGTTATTTCATGACATTTTTTAGTCGGGGCAAAAGTGCAATTAGCGAGTTCATGATTTTGTATTATATATGCAGTTGTTAAGACTGATGAACTTAGTACACTGGTGCAATGTCAATGTAGGATGACAAAACTCATATCTTTTTCACTTCAAGCCCTAAATCATGGACGTATACGAATCTAATCCTCCTTGTTTAGTGCTAACTCATTATAATGCTGTTTGATGAAATGAAACTTGTTTTCCAGTGGTACAAGAATTCCAGTCTTGAGTCTAACATTGGTTTCTGGAAATAATTCAATTTCTGAACGCAATCTTGCTTTGTGCCTTTGTTTATATTTACCTTCCAGTTAGATCATGTTTATTCCCTAAGCAGTGGTTGTCTTGACATAATCTAAAGAATTTAAAAACCAGGCATATTACATTTGGACAATTTAAGTGGCTCAACATTTGTATTTGGTGAATAAACTTGCATTGCAATGGAGTGAGAATTCTGTAGGATTGATCCATGTATTTCTGTAATCATTCTTACTGAACTCTTAAGTATCTATTAATTGATGCCCTTCAATTAGTTTTCCCACTTGTTTGCCTTTATTAGTTTTACCCTTATTTTCATTTTTGCTTTCCTTTTGCAGCTTTGCTTGTTTAAAATGGGAAGTTTCTCCTAACCCTCTATAATAAGAACCAATTGGGAAATTGGAATTGCTAGCCATTTTTGACTAATTTGGACAATTTTACCCCTCAATTGGAGGGCACCTAATGTTGGCCAAGTGGGTGATATGGTAATTTTACTTCTTGTCCTTTGTGAGTTTCGTGGCGCCATGTAGTGAAGGGAATATCACAAGTGCCTTTGAATTGGGCCTTCTGATCTGAAGTCTCGCATGCCCATCTTCTTTCTCTCACAATCTCACACGGCAAACCCTCAAATATATATATCTCTCTCTCTCTCCATCCAGATCAAGGCAGGCAATTCTTTCCAGCGCAATATTTCTGGCCACCAACGCAGCTATTGCATCTCCCTTCCTCTCTCTCTCTCTCTTCGTAACTTTTTTTTACAGAGTTTATCACAGAGCTAATTCCGTTCCAGATCTAAACTTTTTGGTCTACGTTTTTTTGTTAGTTTTCTAACATGATTTTGGTTGTACGATTTGGTTTAGAACATCAGCTGCAGTTCATTTCCTTTCTTATTGATTTCGGTTACTGTAAATCTGTTGAAATTTCCCTACTGAAGGAATGCATTGTTTGTTCAATTTTTCAGATTTTATGCGACGAACTGGTTGTCTACACTAGGGTTTCCAATCTTCGTCAAAACCCTAACTTTTGAAGACTCACGTCGAATGTCAAGGCCAAGATTTCAGTATTTTTCCTCTCCCCCATTTGTAGAGGTCTCTCTTTTCGGCAGCTCATGCCAATATAACTTTTCTTTTGCTGGATGTGAGTTTCAGGTGATAAGGGGGAAAATAAATGATAGGATGACGCAAAGAGTAGAAATCACAACTTCAGCAAAGAACTCGTAATATTTTCTGAATGTATTTTGTTGATTAAATCTTCAAATGCAAATCTTTTGGATTTTGAAATGCGTTCTTACTTGTCATTTTGCCGACAAGAAAAAAAAAACTTTACTTATTTTGTTACTCTAGATATGTGGACACAGTATTCAATGCATGAATGAAAAAGTTTATTCCCAAATCACTGACTACTGTAGAAAGGATAGAATCAACTCTTAGGTCTTGTGCATTCTCTATTTTATCTTGGATTTGTAACTTTCTTTTGGGGAACTAAATTCACTACCAATTCCAATTTCTTTCTTTCTTTCTTCTTCCTCTTTTGTTTAATCTAATTATAGAAAAAGAATGATCGAGTTTGGTCACATTATTTAATGTTGGTGGTAGTTTTGCCAAATCAAAGTAGTTAGCCTTCTATCAATAAAATGTTATTTTGCTTATAGTCTCTGTTACACCCATTTTGAATAGGCTTTCGAGGAAGGGGTTTGATCATTGCTGCTTCTTGAGAAGGTTTTTAGGGGTTTGCGTCTTTTGTCTGCCATATTTGACCTCCGAGGTACTTTCCCTCTCTTTGTTCCCTCTTTCTTTCATTGACGTTTGAATTTTTGCTATCGGGCAAGTATGAAAATCTAACTGGAAGGTATTTTTTTGGTTGTGTGAGTTGAAGTATTTTCATGATTATTGGGATGTTTGTAAGATTAGCTTTGAGTAATTATTGTTGTTTCAGAAGCCTATGAAATGTTACAAGTTTAAATTCACCAAAGAGTATAGAAGAAATTATAAAAAGAAAACAGAAAAGTGAAATCTAAAACACAAAGTACAATACAGTGACATAGGGCTACTTTACTTTTGCAAAACAAATATGATGTCACATTCAAGATATTTGTTTCCAACAACTATGATGTATGTGGGTTAATTCAAGCAAAGAGTCGAAAAGAATAAGAGAATGATTTTTAATGTCTTCTCAGTCAAAGGTGGAACTCCCTAAGGCTTACTCTATGAATTTTGTTGTCTTGAAGCTGCAAATGAACTAATTCATTACTAGTCCTGGTAGACAAAAGTAAGCCTTAATCTTTGCTTATAGATGCTGAGTTAGTTATAGAAGTGAGTTATTTTATATGTTCAAAATCTGGAATATATAATTGAGGCCTTAAATTACTAAGATCGTTTGCTGAAATTGATTTCTGACTGCTGGAAATCAATGATTAGAAGCTCAAATATCTTCTCCTGGAGCTTTTTGATGTTTAGTTGCTGAAATTGCTGAAACCAACATTTTAGCAAGACACAAAAATGAGAAGGAATTATGTCAACCCCCGGAGTAATAGAGCGAAGAATTCGATTCTCTGGCGGGCCATTTTTGGCTTCGATTTTCCAATTGAACCCCTGGGTGGGAGAGGCTGAAGTGTAATGAATGGGGGTAGTTCAGTCTTTTCGCCTCTTTTGTGGTGGGACCTTGGCACTGTTTTGCCAATTTTCAAATTACTAAATTGGGTTTTCTGACTTTTCCAATATTCCGTTTGTGTCCCCAATTTTTGGCCTGGTTTTGTCCTTTAGTGGCTGGTATTTCTAATTTTCAATAGGGTTGATTTCGTCTTTTCGTGTGTCCTGCTCCTGACAGAGAAAGAGACGTGTACGACTCTCCTTCTCATTCTCTCTCTCTCTCCACTTCGTCTGTTTTAGAAGAGGAGTTTTTCAGTGCCGAGTGGGTACTGCCGACGTGGCATCCGTTCGGCGCATCTGAGCTGTCCGATTCACTTTTGGATGGCTCGGATTGAAATCCTCTCTTTCCTCCCACCCCAACACTTTCTCTCTCTAAATCTGAGCCGTTCAAATACGAAATGGACGGCTCGGATGCACGAGCGGACACCACATGGTACCCGCTCGGCACTGAAATTTTTTCCGTTTTAGACGAAGATGAAGGGCAAGATGACGAATAGCGACTCACCGGCGGCGTTGGAACCTCCATCTAGATCTCGTATTTGCCCTTGCGAAGGCGACTGGTGCAGATTAATAGCAAAGATTTGTGTCCTTTTTTGGGTATGTATTCTATCCTTTTGTTCAAGGGTTTTCTTGGAACATGGAGGAGGAGAGAGAGAGGCATGTCGGCCTAGAGAGAGAGAGAGAGAGGTCGATCTGCCAGAATACGACGCAGGCGAGGGAGGCAGCAACTCACGACGTCCTACTCATGGGCAAAGAAAACTTCAAAAAGATAGTCTGTTCATACTCATGCTCATGCTGGCGGCTAAACTCCAGATCCCCTTGCATCTCCTGGTCTCACGTCGTTTCTCGAGTCACCTGTTCTCTTCTCCAATATATATGGTTAGTTAGGTCTTCTTTCCGTTCTTTGATTTTGAATCTTCAGTTGTTCCTGAAATTCAGTAGCTTTTGTTTCTAATTCGAATCGGATGCTGGGATTCTATTTAGGGCGTTGTTTGGGTGCTTTCCAAATCACTTCTCCTTTTCCAAATTGTATTCTCTATCGATTAGTGGAAAAACTTACCCTTTTGATTTATTTGCTTTGGTTTATATCCTGTATTTTTTGGGGGGGTTGCGTTTTGCTTCTTTCCTTCCTTCGTCTTTGGGGGTCGTGTGGTTTTTGAGCAGTTTTTTTTTTACTTTATCCTTGAGTACCAGCTTTCATTCTTGGGTTGGAGAAACTTTCTCCATGGTCAACCAAATTGGAAATCTCTGTCGACCACAATGGTTGAATTTGAAATCCTCTGGCAATTACAGCCTCTTTGGGGTTATGACATAAGTAACCAAAATGTCTTCCAAATGAAACGGTTGATGGATTGAGACTGACCTCAAACCTCCATTGAAGGTCTTAGCTTCATCTCTTGGAGATCGGCTTCCTAGATTTATGTTGACCTCAGATAAATGCCTTTCAAAATAGAAAGTTCGATGAAAAAGGTAAACACTTATTGCCTCCACAAAATTGCACATGCGTGTCAGTTATCTCAATGTCTACGCATATGAAATTATAAACGACTTAACTGATCATTGTGCTTTCAGTATATGAGAGGTGATGAATGATTTACAACCTAATGCTTATTAATATCTACAATACTTAAAGAGAGTTAAAATTGGTAAATCAACTTATATCTAAGAATGGGTTTGCTACTGAAGGCCTCCTAAAAATAAAATGAGAAATTTGTTAGCTGTCCTGGTTACTAACCCCTGTAGGAAACCTTCAAACTGCATTTGAAGTCTTCTTTTCAAGTGATAGCAACATATACGTTTTCTGTGCGCTTATCTTCAAATTTTCAGTTGTTTTTCCCCCTTGTTGATCTTTATCCCATTTACTTTGTTGTAGACTGTGCAAGAAATGTTGATGTTGTCAACCAGTGTGCTGAGTATTAAGTGGACGATAAAAGGGAAGCCTAACTAAATCCTTACTTGCTGGTATAGGAGGAGACTTGATTATTAAAGTTGCTTCTCAGTTTACTCTGAACCAGATCAGTTGACAAGTGATTTAGCACAAGCAGTTTTGGGATTTATCAGCTTCATCACCAATTGCTCAGGCTTATTTCTGGATGTCACGCTGTCTTTTCGCTACGATCGAGTCTGGGAAAGATGTATCCAACTTTGTTAAGGACATTACCAGCTGGTTTTCAGCACCAAAAGAGAACTTAGAGATTTATCCAGACCCTACTGGTGATCCAACGAAGGTGAATTTTTTCTTTACAAGCTCTCTTTCTCTGGTTATTCATTTATTTAATTCCCTTTACTTTGTTGTGGATTGTTTAAACTGCATTTCCCCCCTCCTCGTTGGGTATAAGTTGCTCAATGAAGTCACTGATAGTAAATTGCCTTCAATTTTCCTTCTTAGAAGGATTTAGCTATCTGTAATATGAAGTTCTAAAGTGCATAAAATTTCTTTCTGTTGGGTGATTGTTTCAGAACTAAAATGGCAAAAGGTTTGATATGGGCAACAACAAAGGATTTGGCAAGGTATAGAGGGCAGGTTCTTTCTCTTTATCGCCAACTATTGTGGAGTCTTAACTCCCCTGATTTTCCGCTAAAATTGGCAGCATGACAGGCAAAAAAAGCAAAGGTTAGTGCGATTGTCATGCTGACTTCTGAGGAGATCCCTCCATAACATCCAAGATCTCTTTGATGCCGCAGATTACCCCCTCTCTCGTTTAAGAAAAGGCGCAATCCCCAAATACATCCACTGAGTTGAGTTCCTCGTCGTCTCGTAGTTTCTCTTTCTGCAACAGTGTGCATGATCATGGTGATGCTTTGGAAGTTAGTTTGTGGTTCACAAGTGCAGGAAGGTATGAATAATCTGGATATAACTTTGACAAAATTCTGATCAATTAATGTATATCTGGATCATTGTGTAAAATTAGTTGAGGTTACTATTTTTGTAGAGCTATGTAAAACAATGAATCTAAAAGATTTAGGAAACCTTTATTAATAACCTATGTTGTCAAGTTTCGACAAAAGAAGATAGAATACAGGGTAGCTTAAATTTTAATTTTGTTACATGCACCATCACATATGCCACATAACAGTTTGTTACCTACACATATACTCCCTCCCTCTGTGTTTGTTAGTCCGTTCCGGGCAGTGTTTTAAAAGGCGCGTGAAGCGCGCGCCATGGCGCAAAGCGCAAGGCCTGCGCTTCGAGGGGATGGGCTATGGCGCAGAACCCAAAAGCGCAGTGAAGGCGCTGAAGCGCACGCCAAGGCGCATGGCGTTGAGGCGCTGAAGCGAGGGCTTTTCGTCGTGAGCCCAAAAAACGATCTCACCCGTACATATGAGCCAAAAATCGATCTCACCCATACATAAAAGGTTGCGATGCACTGAATAATTCTTCTTTTAAGTCATCCCAGCCCTAATCGATCAGCAAATTCAGCGCGACAGCAGGCAGCAGCTCCTCTCCTTTTCGATCGATGACTTCTTCTTCCAGGTGACCTCATCCTCCTTCTCTCACGTCTCTTCTTCTTCTTCCTCCTCCTCCTCCTCCTCCTCATTCTTCTTCCTCTCCTCTAACTGTATATACGTTCAACTCCTCCTCCTCCTTTTCGATCGACCCTCCCGTGTTCATAATATCTTAATTGTGAATTTTTTTTTTACAAGTATGTAAGATCCCTCTGTCTCTTTTTCATTTAATATTTAAAGATTCTTGCATAAAATTACACTAAGAAAAGAACCTGTTTTTTTTCCAGACATATATATTATATAAATAATAAATGGACATGCTACCCCAAATACATTAAAATTACATATCTTAATTGTGAATTTTTTTTTGTACAAGCCTGAAAAGGACCCTTTTTTTTTTTTTTTTACAGTAAATGTACGTGCTTATTTGTGTTGAAAACTTGTTCTAATAAATTTTGCCTCGTTGCCAAGCAAAATTTTTTTTTTTGCGCTTCGCGTCAATAAAGCGCGCGCCGCGCCTTGCGCTAAAGCCCCAGGGGATCATTGCGCCTCGATGTGCCTTTCGCCATTTAAAACATTGGTTTCGGGGATTCCTACTTTTTTTTGGAAACATCATGATTGCTTTGGATAATTTTATCTTTCCAATTTTACCCTTCAACCAATAAAGAAAATTTCCTTTTGAATTTGGCACCGGACTCCTAAAACATGCTGCCAAAAATTTAGATTTCAGGAAGTGGGGAACAACTCAAATCAATTTGAAATTTCATTCTCCACCCACAATTTATTTAAAACCATTTCAAAGAGTAAAATTTACACAATTTATTCTTTGACTTTTAAACCTGGACAAACATTGAGGGACGGAGAAAAGTATGTTTGTGGACCAACAAACATGGACGAAGGGAGTACTTTTTTGCAAACCAGCTGTGTAGGCCCATGTTGGCGAAGACTTCTGGTTGATTTGGAAGTTGACATTGCATATCAAGTACCATTGTAGGAGTAGCTTAACTTTGAAGACATATCAATTGTCCATTTGTAAGCTTTTTGCTGCATATGGCCGAAACATATTTGGCGTTTGTTTTGTTAATTGGTAGCTGGAAATGCATCAAATGCACTGATTAGTCTTATTTGAGAGTGGAGTTGGACCTTCTCTATCTTGGCCTTTTTTGATTTGCAAAGGAATTTATAATACGACTGTTGAGTAATCTTATTTGAGTTTTGAGTTGGACCTTCTCCATTTGCCTGCCATAGATGGTACTGTTTTGTGTGCTCTTATTATGTGGAATGATCTAACATAGATAACCAGATTCGTTGGTGTACAGAAGTGGTTGGAGGGGAGAGTGTTTCTGCTAATGTGGTCAATTTTTTTTTTTTTTGTTGACATTTTGTTATGTATTTTTTTTGTTTCCCCTGTTTTTTTTTTTTGTTATTCAGTTGAAATCGTGAAAATTGAGTTGTGAAAGGAGGTTGGTCTGTTTTCTGGGCTGACCATCGTTTGGGAAGTAACTTTAGATTGATCTTTCGAGTTGAGCACGAATGGATTTTTGATGTTATAATACTTGATTCGCATTTGAATTGTGTTGGGTATGATTGGATTTACAATGGCACTAAACTGATGACTACAGCTTCAGCACTTGATTAGTTTTTTTCTCGAGTGAAGTACTTGGTTAGTTTGATATGAAGCAATTCTGAATTTTATTGTATTGTTTTTGCAGTAGAAATCTAATTTTAGATTTTCATGAATTAGGACTGAGGACATCTTACCTTATTTGCAGCGTAATCCAGTGAGAAATACCTTCAACTGAGAGTTGTATTTGTAGCAATAATCATTACGACCCATACCTTTACCAAGTCTATCCACTTTACTCAACTTACCATGTGCCTTTCGCCCTTTTCCATAGTGGCTACTTGACACATGTTAAAAAAGAACAAATGTCTGGATGATCTTTTGGGCTCCCCAGTTTGCATTGAAAATATTTCTCTAATCAAGTTTTAATCCAACGGGCACGATATTTTCGTGCGAAGCACAATAACAGCACTTTTGGCCAAAACCATAGGTAAGCAAACTGGCCATTAGTAAAATACAAAACGGTCATCTACCAAACGAATAAACCTCAAAAAGATAATTCGTAATTTGCCCTTGTTTTACAACAATCTTCAAACTCAACCCAAATGACCCAAAAATTAAACAATAAACGCTAAATACATTTAATTATTAGACCAACAAGCAGGACCGAACGTGCGTAGCACGTTGCTAAAACCCTAGTGTATAGTGAAAGGGGAAATACTCTAGCAGTCCCTATTATGATTTTTATTTTCTTAGTTCCAATCATGATACTCCTATTGCAATCACCATATTCACCCATGTTATGGACAAAGGAACACAGATCATGTTATCCTTTTGTATGTACTTTGTGCATATTACAGATGTTTTCTTTTGTTTACTGGTCATTATTTGCATTGCTCGGGCAAAGTACACCGATCTTTGGTTCTGAGTTAATGATTATGATCTTGAGTTCTGAGATGTTTTTCGGCCTCTCCTTGGCTATTGAGTTATGCATTTGGGACATTGAGAGGGAGAGAAGCTTATTTTTTCCTCAGACCATTTTCAATCAACTGCAAAAGTACAAGTACCAATTAGGCCCGAGTGGTTTTTGTGCCATGGTGAGGAAGCATAAAAAGGGATGGACCCATGGGAGCTTAAATTATTGAGATAAGAGGAGAGTTACTTTACTTTGTTAGAACTTGTACATGATCAAGCTGCAACAATTTGATATTTTGTTATCAGTATGGTCGTTGGTGATTATAATGATCAAGTATGGACATAAAGTTACTATCAAATTTGTCTTCCTTTTTAAAGATGGCTTTCAATGTGATTTACCTTCAAATCCAGTAACTTTAAAGTTCTCTCTTTTTTTATTTTTGTAGGAGCAACAGGAGACCAACTGGACAAAATGCAAAATTTCAATCACCTATGAGGCAAAGCTGACTACCATCTTGAGGATTCCCCCCTTAGCTTGGTGGATTAAACCTATAGCTTGGCTTCAATCTCTCTCCTTTACAGTTGAGCACTCCATACGTTCAGTCTTTGACTACTTAGGTCTATTATTTGGTTAGAGATATGGCAAAAAAAGGAGTGTAAGCGGGAAAGTATTTTCTGCAAAATCCACAATGGGCACTGATTTATTGTCGTCAACATACCAAACGGGGAGTAGAAAATGACACCTTTTCTAGCTAGACAATTCGCTTAGGATTTGCTTGAGGCTGTTGGCATAGGCTGCAGATAACTACTTATGATCAAACTTATGCATACAACTTTTGCTGCACTCATCTGCATTTATAAGTTAAAAAACAATCAAAATCGATCTCTACAACGGGAATGACAGACGTGACTTGCACATCACGTTGCACCTAGTTTTATCTACAATACGGAATTGGCGAACTACTAACCCAAAGTATGTGATCTCCACAGATGTGGACAACATATCAAGATCAAGCAGCACTTACATAGGAAAACTGATGTAGTGGTGTTACTTAAGGTTCTAAGAACTTACACTGCTCAACATTGGTTGCTCAACATATCCATGCTTTTTACACCTATTGGGAATTGTGGGGTTCACGTATTGTGTAATTTGTGGCTGATATGCAATATATTGCCAGCTTTTTGTGCTTTCTTCCATTATATGTAGTTACTGTTTTTCCAATTGATGGTATGTTTTGGATCTTTGTACACTGTACAACCTGTAAAATTATGATACTGCACTATTATTTACAAATTCTATAAATCTATTATTTTTAAATTTGATCAATTTTTACTGATAATTATATTTGATCATTTTTTTTTGTTTTTCTAGAACTATATGCGGCCCGGTAATGTTGCTACCGTTTATGAAAATGCTGGCATTATTACAGGCGTTATTAAAACACTAGCAACGTTTCTCGACAATACCGCCGGATTTCTGAAAAACGCCGGCAAAAGTGCTGGGAAAACATTTACCAGCGTTTTTTTCCCCATTTTTTGCGGGGTTTAAAAAACGCTAGTAAAGCCTATGTTTGTATTAGCGGTGAAAAATAAGCCTATGTTTTTTTTCCATTTTTCCATTTTTTTTCCATTTAGGAGCAGCATTCAAAACCGTTGGTATAGACCGGGTCTAGTAACGGTTTCCAAGGCGTGACTAAAAGCAGTACAAGACCACGGCTTTCCATGAGCCATCACTATAGCTCCAGTTTTTTGTATCGGGTTTTGACAGCCGTTGCTAGAGCCCAAATATTTATTTGATCGCGCTTTAGTACTCTACTTTCTCGCTGATTATTTTCCCAAAACCAAAAATAAGCCCTAAGTCTCTCACTTCGATTCATCGCCAGGTTGCACCTGGAGACGTCCACGGGTAAGTTACTCTCTCGTCATCCCTCCGTCCCTCCCTCTGTGTGTGTGTGTGTTTCTGTCTCTTTGATTGTTGCAAATTCTCAAGAAAAATCCACACACACTCCGTCTAGTCTGTTTCTTGGGTTCTCTTTAGTTATAAGCCAAATCTAATAGTTCTAATTGAAGCCTCTCTAAGTTTGATATTCGATCAGTTCTGATTTTGCATTGTTTGATACTTTGATAGTTTCCCCTTACCTTGTTCGCGTTTTGCCCAGAATATTTCTCTCTCATTGCTAACTGTTGTGCTCATGACCTCTCCAGAACCCTCCATTGCTGTTGTTCAACTTTCAAAGCTGCTGTAGTGCTGTGGTCGTGACCTTAAGGTAACCTCCATCGATTAATACTCCTCTATTTCTCTGTGTCGAGATTTTTTAAATATATATGGTCTACTTTGCCATCTTTGACACAACTTTCTGAAATTGGACAATAACTTAGCCTTAGATTGACGAATTTCGAAATGTTGAATCTCTCTCAGAAACTTTAGATTCAGTAGTTAAAAACTGAGAAAAATGAAAAAATATATGAAATGAGATATGCTTCGGAGTTCAAAAAGCACTGATTTGCGTTCAATTAAAGATGGAGTTTGAGTTGCATTTAGAGGCATTAAAGAAAGGTTTGGAAGGAGTGAAAATACAGATATTTTTGTTCAATCACTATAAGAGATAAAGAGTCTAGGAAGTACAGAGATGAAGGAATGAATTATATTCATGTGCTCCTTTTAAGTTGTTGTCAATTTTCTTTCTCGATGTGTGTAGGCTGGAGAATAGCTTGTTCGTGTCAATCAAGATACCCGTCTAAATTTTAGGGTTCTTGACCTGCGCACACCTAGTAATCAAGGGATTTTTCGTGTTCAATGCTGTCACGCCCTCGATTTTCAACATAAATAATAACCATTTGAGATAAATAAAATCCTCACTGGAGTACAGGTAATACCCAAATAACATTTCTTTCCCCAGTTCTCAAATTAAAAACAAATATTACAATCCGGGCTCAAGGTCCCAAGTTATACAAGTTACCAAATTAGTATTACAGTTTACAAAGATCATCCTTCAAAAATACATCTTTCAAGGTAAAAGCATAAAATCGCCCCTCTATACCTTTGAAACCCATGATCTACAAGCACGAGATGCACGTCATGCCAACTTCCTTGCTTTTTTTTACCTGAAAATGATAGGTTGAGCTACACTAGCCCAGTAGAGAAATCTATACTCAAGCTATATGTAAATATAATGAATCATGCACTATGAATGAGTGAATATTGACAGATACGCTCAAAGTACGAACGTTTACCAACGAGCTGCACACTATCGTCAAAAGATTCTAGACTTCACATAGATACCACTGACTGTTTTCCTCTAAGACTAGATACGTTAATAAACTCACGTCAATCCACATTAGGCTATAACCAATTCAAACTCATCTTATCATTCATTGTATGATACTATAATCTTTCTCGTGTCCGCATTTATCATCATCAAATTCCTTCATTACAAAACCCTTCCTTTTGATTTCAAAACAATTCAAAGAAAACTCAAGACCATTGTAGGCCGAGCTCCGTTGATTCGGGCTGAATACCGGAGGATTTTCATCAAAATCCTTTAACCAAAACCAAAATCCTCACATTAACTTCATAAACCAATTACGTGTCATTAAAAGTCTGAGCTGAAGCTCCTGCCAGGCACTTACTCGATAACGAGCCCTGAAGACAAGTGATATGAGCATTTTAGCTCCTGCCAGGCATTTACTCACTTAAGAGCCCTGAAAACATACGATATGAGCATTTAGCTCCTGCCAGGCATTTACTCACTTAAGAGCCCTGAAAACATACGATATGAGCATTTAGCTCTAGCCAGGCATTTACTCATTTAAGAGCCCTGAAAGCATACGATACGAGCATTTTAGCTCCAGCCAGGCATTTACTCATTTAAGAGCCCTGAAAGTTCTCTTAATGACCATTTGTCATCCACATTCATTTCACGTTTCCATTTCACAAACATCAAATCATTCAATTGAATCCAAAGCCATTTAATCAATCACATGGCAATACCAATCCGTATCCAAAAAGACAGCATTTTCCCAAGGTCACATTCGTTCATACATCATCAACAATATATTGCAAACTCATAAGCATGCCCTATTGTACATTGATAAATATTTTAAGTCCACGTTATTCCTCTAAATCTATCACAACGCCCTATGCCACGTATCGAACCCGTAATGATTCCACGGCACATCACCGGCTAAGTTCCAAACGAGAATATTATAAAACGAGTGCCAAAGGAACCTAGGGAACTCAACAAGACGAGGCACGAGGATACGAGTCTCATTAAGACACAAGTAATCATACTTGAGAGTGACTTAAACATGTCTAATCATATAGGGAGTCATAATACGGAACGAATACAACTTAGGAATAGCCAGCAGACATTGGCAGACCGACACACCTTCACTCTAATAATCATAACTTTATGTGTACTAAGACTTTTAAGGCGATTCCGGTGGCAATGGAAAGCTGACTTCAAGACCTTCGATTCGATATAAAGTTTGCATAAAACGGACATCGGATGAGAACGTTATGTCCGTTCGAAGTGGGCTGAAATCCAGAACACGAGACAGATTGCAGACCAGTTTTCTAAAAATCACCATAAATTCAATTCTCAACGGTTTCGGGTGATTCTTGCGGCATTAAAACGAGCTCTAAGTCTACTCTATTCCATACGAAGGAACCAAAATTCAAATCTGAGTTTAAGAAGGCGTAAAACCCCAAAAACACAGGCCCTGTTCTGCTGATTTTCGGAAATGGAAGAAACAACCTCAAGCAACGAAACAAGGCACGATCTAAGTACATAAACACCGCATAAACGCATAACGAGAGTAAGAAATCCCTACTTCATGGGTTTTGAGCAAAACCCAACTGTTTGACCAAGTCAACAAAGTTCCCACGTGACCCGATCGCAATTTTTCTTGGATAGATAGGAAGCCCGTGCTCCGTAGAACAACATTAATTCTTGGACTTTGTCCGGAATCACGCCCCAAGTAGATGAAATCGAGGAGAGAAGGTAAGAGAGAGTTTCTTTTTTTTTTTTGTTCGGAGGGAGAGCAGAGAGAGCGAGAGGACGCAGGAGAGAGAGAGGAGTTGTGATGTGTGTGTGTGGGTGTCGGCAGATGAAGAAAAAGAAAGAGGGAATTATTTTCCCCTACAACTAGCCACACCATTATCTACATGCACACACACATATTATCCTTACACCCAAACTTCCACATCCTATCACATTAACCCCCAAATCTAAATAACTACGCTATTATTCGAATTTCCACAATTTACGCCCTTGCTCGATAATTATAATATTTCTTTAAAAAAAATATGGCCCAAAAATACGGGTCTCTACAAATGCCAAGTTGAAAATGTAAGTTTGCATTATGTGGTTTATATTCTTCATAGTGCCCATCCCTATGTCTTCTCATTTTTGTTGAAATCGGTTTCTTGAAATGTTTAATAATATTATTGTTAGCAAATAAAGGAATATGAAGTAGAGATTAAGAATATATTGCTGGTGGCTGTTGGATCAGGTGGTAAACCATATACTACATGCCAAGTGCTGAATATTAGTTAACGCTGGAAATTATATGTACATATATAAACACTCTAGCCGCCCCTGCTTTTTATGATTTTGGTTTTCTTAGTTCATACCATGCTGTTCTTACTTCAAGAAATTCGTGATCTCCGAACAGTTGTTTAGAAACGGTTGAAAAAACCGTCGGTATGGATGGGTTCAACTAACGGTCTTGAAGACGTTACTAGAAATGGGATTTCAATGGGGCACTTTTTGTTGAACCATTACTGGATAACCAATTTTTGGTAAACGGCCCAAAATAAATTGTTAGAATAGGCCCTTTAGGCCGAGCAAATATAACCCGCCCAATATTTTCGCCCAAATATTTTGATTTCATGCTATTATCCATTCCCTCCAATGAGCTCTAAGGCTTTGTTTGAAACTTAGGGAAAGTGAGGGAAAAGAAATGAAAGTTAATGCTTTGTTTGGATTGCTTTTTGGAAAAAAATTCTCAACTCAAAAAACACTCATTACCCCTACTTTCAATTATTACTCACCCCTATCTCCAATCATTATTCTCATTTCTCTCTATCTCTCTCTAATCATTACCTCTTATTCCAATCATTACTCTTATTTCTCTCTCCACTCATAACTCTATAAAATTTCTCAAAAACTCATCCAAACACAACATAAAAATTTCTCTCAAATTGTTAGGATTGGAGAGAAAGATGAGAGAAAATAAAAAAATTCAAGTTTCGTGAATAGTGAATTTTTTCTCATTTTCCCCCAATTTTCTTTTCCCTAAGTTCCAAACAAAGCATAACTTTTACTTTTTGTTCTCTCCCAGATTGTCACAATCATAGTTCTCCTCTCCCCATTTCCATCTCACAAAAGCTCCATCTCTTCGTCCTACAACGGTGCCATCATCCGGCCATCTCCCTTGGTTTGCAACCATACGCGACCCCCTGCTTCTCGGTTCGTCCCTTTTTTGGTTCGCATCTCTCGATTGATAGCGGCCACAACTTGGTACATCTCTCTCTCTCTCTCTCTCTCTTCTTTTCCCCTAAAAAACAATCAACGTCTTCTCTGAATCTTTGAGTTTCTCCTTCTCTGAATTTGATTCGGATTAAATCGGTTCTAACTTATGTTTCCTGTTTGTGACCTCTCCAGAACCTTCATGTCTGCTGCTCATCTTCTTCCACGACACACCAGGTAAACCCCATCGCTTATGTTCGTTCTTCGATCCATCGTCATCTCTGACACTTAACGCCGACGAACACAAAGAATACTATCGCCTCAAAGGAGTCAAAGGCCTTCTTTACTCTGGCCTCACCTCCTCCATCCCCAGCATCTTCCACCACCCACCTGAGTCCCCACACCATCCCCGTCGTTGACCTCTCGGGCCTCAAACCCAATCGTATGATAAAATTTGCCTTCCTTAAATGCAAGAAGAATGACACTAACCCCGAGAAATGCCTCAACAAAGGGCGTCAAGTCACTAGCTGTGTTGTTAGCCTCTAAGCGCATACACATACATTCTATTTTATTGATATGTAAGCATGTAACAATGTTTGCTCTATGTTTGAGCCGGATAAAATGTTGGTTTAGGGGCTTCTTTATTTTGAATTATGAAGGAGAAAGATTGGTAGTGAATTAAAAAAGTTCCTGTGAGTTTTGTGCATTTTGATAGAACAAGAGAATTTGATTAGATACAGAGATGAACTTGGTTGTCATTTGATGATTTTGAGTCCTAACAAGATCATTTTGGTATGGTGAAGCATTGCGCTTATTGTATCTATCTATTGATTGACCAAGTATTTTGAATAGTAGTTAAGGATCTGAGCTTATGATAAAGTAGGGAACACATGTTTTTCTTCATTTCTTCATGTGTTCTAAATGGCGCTTGGCACTAGTCGGGCGGCGACCCACCGCCAAACCCGCCTAGGCGCCACCAATTTTTTTTTAAGGCAATATCCCTGTTACATCATGTAGTTAAAAACAAACAAGGCCATTGTCCTTCAACTTTCAAGAACCATCCCTAAAACCATATGTTCAAACTTATATAACAACAACAAAGGCAATGTTCAAACTTCAAAACTTTTATGTTCGATGTTCAAACTTCATGACACAACACCACCACATTCCATGAATCATGGAGCAAAGTTCAATATTCATTTTTCTAGCATGACTTGAAAGAGAGAGAAAAAGTCAAGTTAGTTCTAGCATGACGTAAAAGCCAGTAGCTCGCTCGGGATAGTTCTTTCACCTATGAGTAGCTTGAACTGCAACTCTACTAACTATATAACAAGAGAGGTAGGATTAATAAAATGTCAAGTCTCACAAACTATCCTAATGTCATTTCTGATTTTGATTTTGTGGATTGAGATTTTCAAAAGGCCTGATATGCGACTTTGTTAGGGATTCTATTCATTTTTGGATTGAGATTTCCTGAACTTTTTGCAATTGAAAGAGTGTACTGTCGTCTATGCACTACAAGAATTAATACCTTTTGCGTCGAGGTAATTGCCACGGGAGTTATCCCCGTTGCAAAAATCACTATTTGCGACGGTATATCAACCCTGTCGCAATTGGATATTTTTTAGCGTCAGTAACTTCCCGTCGCAAAAATGTAGTCGCAAAAAGAAATTGTCTGCGACTGCATTTGTCCCGTCGCAAATAATAAAATGACAAACGACGTCGTGCCAATAGGCGGATGGCACTAACATTTGCTCTGCTAAATGGGCGTATCTAAGTGCACCCATTGAATTTATAAGGTACAAACATAAAGCAAAGGGTACAAACATAGTATTGCATATAATGTGGGTGTATCTAGTTCAAATTGGTGTGCATATAAAACCAGTCTCCCAAATTAAAGTCCATTGGGTTTTCTAATTAACTGTTTCTGCCCTAGCAGGCAGCCACGCACAGCAGCAGCAGTTCCGCACCTCTCTCTCGCGCAATCCACCGCTCCTCGCCGCCACCGGGTTGTGCACCACCGGTCTTCCATCCCCACCCACCGTGGTACGCGATTATTTCTCCATCTCCGTATCTCTCACTTCTCTCTTTCTCATGCTCTCTATCTCCTCCTCTTCTCAGGTGTTCATGGTCGATCTAATTCGCCGCCCAACCTTCTCAATCCCGCAACGGTATGCCCTAATTCCATTCTGGTGTATTCTTATTTCTGTTGCTCAATTTTTTGCCCTAGCGAGCAATTGTGATTGGAGGGGAGACAAAAAGCAGATCTGGGGCATGTGTTAGGGTTTTAGGGTTGTTACGAAGGAGAGACATAGAGATGTTGTTTAATTTTTAAGGTATGAAAATTTATGCTATGGAAGAAATTTGCAGGATTTTAATTGATATGTATCTGGTATCTACATGTTGGCATGCATATGCATTTTGGAAAGCAAATAATGGTTTCGTTAATACGAGGAAACTGATTGTGGGTGTGAAAAGTTCCATTTATTTGCTAGTAGTTGACCTGAGACAGTTTTTTTTTTTGATTTTATGTTCTTATTTTATCCTATTGTTGAGATTCTTGAAATGTTGGCTGTTACTTCATTTTAGAGAGCCAAAATCTACGGCTATGTTCGTTTAGATACTTTGGAAATTTTTGATTTGGTAGTGGGTGGAGAGAGAAATAGGGTAATGATTGGAGAGAGGGGTAATGAGTGGAGAGAGATAGAGAGAGAAATGAAATTAATGATTGAAAAAATAGGGTAATGATTGGAGAAAGATGTAGGGTAATGATTGGAAAACAAAGTTAAAAATTTCCAAAGTATCTAAACGAACATAGCCCCAATTTTTGTGGCTGAAATTGCTAACTAAACAAGGTTTTTAATTTCATGCATTTGTAGCTATGGGTATCTCCAAGGTTCGGTTGTAACAGTCACGCCCACGCCATCGACCTTTGGTATCACCGATGCAGTTCTCAGAATGGTTAGTGCTCCAATTTATCTCTATTGTAAGTCCCAGCAACTATGTGGCCATCATTGCTGAACATTACTAGTGCATATGTATGTTTTTTTTCCTTTCCGAAAGATATATAAAGTGTACATAACATATCTATGATAACAGAGTCCTAACCACTATGAAAACATTACAATATTAGTTGCTGAAATTGCTACTTTTTGTCAAAATCTAGAAGAACTATATAAAGATTCATATCTAGATAAATGAAAATGTAGGTTGTTTTGGCAAAGTTAGCTCAGGTATGTGGGGGTATTTTGAATCTTTTTATCACATAATCATTTTAGGAAGTTGAGATATGTAAATTCGTGGACCAAGTTGCCTTTCCAAGGACTGCTGTCAATCTCTTGCTAATTTTGTAGTATCTATTTATTACATGTCTAGCTGGACCCTTGATCAACAACAAATACATGAAGTAGCAGAATAGGGATAATTCTCCTTGGCCATTTCCTATTATAATAGAATCTCTTCCTATTGATGGTCGGTCACTTTTGCGGTCTCTCAAATATTATTTTGTCATTGCTCCCAAAGAAGGTGATGTTTTTAGTAGTAATGGTAGCGGCATTGGCTGGTGGTAATGGGGCAAGGGTGCGCTAATAGTGCTTTCTTGTGGGTTGGCAATGGTGGCTTTTGTAGGGATACAACGTGGGAGTATATATGTTAGATAAGGGTGTGCAAAAAACTCGTCAATCCATCAAATCGACTCAATCCAAAACAACCCACACCCTAATGACTTGCTTAGTCGGGGTTGAAGTTATTCAAGAACACTAAAGGAAGCCAAGTGAGAAGTACTTAAATTTCTAGTTTTAGAATTCTTCCTTAATTTTTTTTATTCTTTAAGGCTTTGGGCCTTGAGAATTCTGTTTTTCAAGGCATTGAATACATGCAGTATCATTTTCCTGCTTTCTTGTGTCCAATGTTTATATCTGATTTTGTGTCTAGTTAACAATACTTTGTGTCCTAATTACCTCTTCCCTTCTACTAATGCTTATATACTGTATTTCATTTTGTATCCATGTGTATGTCAATTTATATCTTTCTCAATCTCATCGTTTCATGGTACTGCAACTATATGTATATATTCGTATAATTCCTCTTCTAAGATTGCTTCTTTGGTTTATAGGTGCTCGAGAAGAGATGGTGGACGAGTACATAGTTCATGGTGATGGGCAAATGGGCATATTATCCTAGAGGCTCATCAAGGCCTCGTTCATCTTTTTGAGTGGTTTTTTAATTATTTCCCTTGTACATAGCTTAAATTATGTAAGCATGAGGATTGTTGTTTTCATTTATTGTAAGAATGTTCTTCGGAGTGTTTATATTAAAGGTATTGATTTAATGGATAAAATAGCAATTTTTATTTTTTTTCAAAATACTCGATTATTTGCGACGGGAAGAAGCTGTCGCGAAAGGGTTAATATATTAAATTCTGGGTTTTTTAACTCCTTTTGCATCAGTAATTAACCATTGCAATAAACTTAACTTCCCGTCGCAAATACTTCGCGACGGTAGTTTGCCGTCGCAAAAAGCTTTTGCCACCCCACCAACTGCAACGGCCCCATTCCCGTTGCAACCCCGTTGCAAAAGCCTTTTGCAACAGTAAATACACCTTTAGCCACAGTATTGTCCCGTTACAAAAGGTATTAATTCTTGTAGTGATGTATGAAATGTTTCTAAATCAATTTCTGATGTTTGATTTTTTGTTGCTGCAGGTCATTACCTAAAAGGTTCATCGGAACATTGAGGTACATAGAATTTTTTTGGTTCAGATTTATTCTTTTATATTGTTTGGATTTTGCCTATGGTGAATGAGGTTGACAGTAATATTGATTTTTTCTATTATCATTTTGTCCTTTCTTCCTGTACTCCATTGAGCATGGGTGTTCATGAATGTGTTTACTCACAACAAGTCCATTTACTTTTTGAATGGTACTAAATAGGTCATAACCAGTTCTTTGAGAACTCACAACACATTTAGGGGGAGGTGGCACATGCTACCTTTAGGACGGTTAAGAAAAATAAATAAAAAGCCCTATTCCTCTTATTCGAAGTTTCCAAAGCTCAAAACGCTTAAGCCCTTCTCAGACTACTGTTGCAGCTCAAACTCGTCGTTGTCTACGCCGTCGTCGTTCGAACTTACCGTTCTTTACGCTGTCGCCGGAGGCTATCCCAATCACCATGGCTAGTCGTAGAAAGTAGAAACGTAAAATTGTGTATACACTACTGTTTGATTTTCAGTCTGATTCGTATGATTCTCTAAAACTCCGATTTCTCTGATTAACACTATTGTCTGATTCTCATCAACTAAGACTCTTAACTCTAAACTTGTCTCACTCTTAGGTGTAATGTTAATGTAGGCTACGTAATATACAGTTTGGGAACTCGAAACCCACACAATCTGGGTCACTTGTATTACATCTATACGCTATAGCAGCTAAATATCTTACTTAATTCCTAACATGTATTGTTTACTAATTAGTATTGTTTATTCTCTTCCACCGAATCAACAATGTGACAGAATTCTAAACAATATGGGAAGTACCAACAATCTTGTTTTGTTTATTCAGTAGAAGCATAACTTGTATTGATGACCCACCATTGATGGCTCCTATCCTATAGTTTATTTCGATAATCATTGTTTATTGTTGATTTAGTGGTGCGACTCTAATCCCGATCTTATACGTCGCTTTGAGTCTGTTTATAGTTGATAACCAATTTATATTGTTTATTCGCAGATTGATTCATGCTGATTTTGGGAATTGTTCCTTTGCTCATTCTCGCCGGTTACTGCGGTAATACTCAATCTTTTTTATACTCGCTAAAGGAGAAAGTGGGATACCCTTGCATCCCTCCTTGACATAAAATGTGTGAAATTTGTTGTGGTGTTTGTCAAGGGAGAAAGTGCGATGCAATGGGTCCCCCCCTTTTAATTACTTCGTATTGCTTATCTTCTTAATGGTTAGTTCTTTTTTATACTTGCTAAGGGAGAAAGTGGGATACCCTTGCATCCCTCCTTGACATCAAATGTGTGAAATTTATTTTTTTGTGGTGTTTGTCAAGGGAGAAAGTGCGATGCAATGGGTTCCCCCCTTTTAGTTACTTCGTAATGCTTATCTTCTTAATGGTTAGTACATTTTTATACTTGCTAAGGGAGAGAGTGGGATACCCTTGCATCCCTCCTTGACATTAAGTGTGAAACTTGTTTTGTTGTGCTTGTTAAGGGAGAAAGTGCGATGCAATGGGTCCCCCCATATATATACTTCGTAATGGTTAGTTTTATTTTTATTTTTATTATACTTGCTAAGGCAGAAAGTGGGATACACTTGCAGCCTTCCTTGAAATCAAATGTGTGAAATTTGTCTGGTTGTGGTGCTTGTCAAGGGAGAAAGTGCGATGCAATTGCTCCCCCCTTTTAATTACGTCATATTGGCTCCTCCCTTCTTATGAGAAAAACACATGACACGGTTAGTAGGTGTTAAGACTACTTCAGTTGGAAATGAAATCATCATATTTGTTTGATGAGATGAAAATAAAGAAGTGGTTCTTGCATCCAGTTAGTGTATGACTGGTGACCCCGGGGAAAACACATGACTGTTAGTAGGTTTTTAGACTACTAGTCATGTGAAGAAAAGATGGTGAAACACGTGACAGCTAGTAGGTATTTAGACTACTAGTCATGCAAAAGAAAAATAGTGAAACACGTGACGGTTAGTAGGTTTTTAGACTGCTAGACAGTTAGTAGGTGTTTAGACTACTAGTTGTGTGAAAAGAGAATAGTGATTCCTAGTAGATGAAAAGACTTCAGATCACAAAGTGATAAGAACATTGAAAGTGTGCAATTGAGATAACGAAATCGAAAAAAAAGTGGTTTCAGTCGGTTCCATACGGATTAAAGTGTACGTAATAGATCAAAACGGGCTTGTTGCCTCGAATCGATGCTGCTTATTTCTACTAGTCATACGAATAAAAATAGTGAAACACATGATGGTTAGTAGGTTTTAGACTACTAGTCATGTGAAAAAAAAGATTGTGAAACACATGATGGTTAGTAGGTTTTTAGACTACTAGTCATGTGAATAAAAGATGGTGAAACACATGACGGTTAGTAGGTATTCAGACTACTAGTCATGTGGAAAGAGAATAGTGATTCCTAGTAGATAAAAAGACTACTGATCACAAAGTGATAAGAACTTTAAAAGTGTTCAATTGAGATAACGAAATCAAAAAAATAGTGATTTTAGTCGGTTTCATTCGAATTAATGTGTACATAATAGATCAAAACGTGCTTGTTGTCTCGTATCGATGTTGCTTATTTCTACTAGTGATACGAATAAAAATAGTGAAACACATGACAGTAGATTTTCGACTACTATTCATTTGAATAAAAGATGGTGAAACAAATGACGGTTAGTAGGTGTTTAGACTACTAGTCATGTTAAAAAAGAATAGTGATTCTTAGTATATGTAAAGACTATTAATCACTATGTGATGAGAACTCCGAAAGTGTGAATTTGGGATAACTAAATCCAAAAAATAGTGGTTGAAGTCGGTTTCAAACGGATTAAAGTTTCCTTAATAGATCAAAATTTGCTTGTTGTCTTGAATCGAGTTTGCCTGGGTCTACTATGGATCAAATCTTACATACTGGATCCAATAAATATTTGTTGCCTCGAATCAGTGTCGCTCTCATTATAAGAATTGGTCAATCTTATTAAACTATATACTCGCGTGTTGTCTCGGTTGGAAATGAAATCATCATATTTGTTTGATGAGATGAAAATAAAGAAGTGGTTCCTGCATCCAGTTAGTGTATGACTGGTGACCCCGGGGAAAAGACATGACGGTTAGTAAGTTTTTAGACTGCTAGTCGTATGAAGAAAAGATGGTGAAACACGCGACGGTTAGTAGGTGTTTAGACTACTAGTCTTGCAAAAGTAAAGTAGTGAAACACGTGACGGTTGGTAGGTTTTTAGACTGCTAGTCATGTGCAGAAAAGATGGTGAAACACATGACGGTTTGTGGGTGTTTAGACTACTAGTCATGCAAAAGATATATAGTGAAACACGTGACGGTTAGTAGGTTTTTAGACTACTAGTCATGTGAAGAAAAAAGATGGTGAAACACATGTCGGTTAGTAGGTGTTTAGACTACTAGTCATGTGAAAATAGAATAGTGATTCCTAGTAGTTGAAAAGATTTCAGATCACAAAGTGATAAGAACATTGAAAGTGTGCAATTGAGATAACGAAATCGAAAAAATAGTGGTTTCAGTCGGTTCCATACGGATTAAAGTGTGCGTAATAGATCAAAGCGTGGTTGTTGCCTCGGATCGATGTAGCTTACTTCTACTAGTCATACGCATAAAAATAGGGAAACACATGATGGTTAGTAGGTTTTAGACTACTAGTCATGTGAAAAAAAAGATTGTGAAACACATAATGGTTAGTAGGTTTTTAGACTATTAGTCATGTGAAGAAAAGATGGTAAAACATATGACGGTTAGTAGGTATTGAGACTACTAGTCATGTGAAAAGAGAATAGTGATTCCTAGTAGATAAAAAGATTACTGATCACAAATTGATAAGAACTTTAAAAGTGTGCAATTGAGATAACGAAATCTAAAAAATAGTGATTTTAGTCGGTTTCATTCGGATTAAAGTGTACGTAATAGATCAAAACGTGATTGTTGTCTCGTATCGAAGTTTCTTGTTTCTACTAGTGATGCGAATAAAAATAGTGAAACACATGATGGTTAGTAGGTTTTAGACTACTAGTCATGTGAAGAAAAGATGGTGAAACACATGACGGTTAGTAGATTTTAGACTACCAGTCATGTGAAGAAAAGATGGTGAAACACATGACGGTTGGTAGGTGTTTAGACTACTAGTCATGTGAAAAGAGAGTAGTGATTCCTAGTTGATGTGAAGACTACTGATAACTATGTGATGAGAACTCCGAAAGTGTGGATTTGTGATAACGAAATCCATAAAAATAGTGGTTTAAGTCGTGTCATACGGATTAAAGTTTCCTTAATAGATCAAAATTTGCTTGTTGTCTTGAATCGAGTTTGCCCGGGGGTCTACTATGGATCAAATCTTACGTACTGGATCCACTAAATATTTGTTGCCTCGAATCAATGTCGCTCTCACTATAAGAATTGGTTAATCTTATTAATCTATATACTCGCGTGTTGCCTCGGTTGGAAATGAAATCATCCTATTTGTTTGATGAGATGAAAATAAAGAAGTGGTTCCTACATCCTGTTAATGTATGACTCGTGACCCCGAGGAAAATACATGACGGTTAGTATGTTTTTAGACTACTAGTCATGTGAAGAAAAGATGGTGAAACACGTGACGGTTAGTAAGTGTTTAGACTACTTGTCATGCAAAAGGAATATAGTGAAACACGTGACAGTTAGTAGGTTTTTAGACTGCTAGTCATGTGAAGAAAAGATGGTGAAATACATGAAGGTTAGTAGGTGTTTAGATTATTAGTCATGCAAAAGAAATATAGTGAAACACGTGACGGTTAGTAGGTTTTTAGACTACTAGTCATGTGAAGAAAAAAGATTGTGAAACACATGTCGGTTAGTAGGTGTTTAGACTACTAGTCATGTGAAAATAGAATAGTGATTCCTAGTAGTTGAAAAGATTTCAGATCACAAAGTGATAAGAACATTGAAAGTGTGCAATTGAGATAACGAAATCGAAAAAATAGTGGTTTCAGTCGGTTCCATACGGATTAAATTGTGCGTAATAGATCAAAGCGTGGTTGTTGCCTTGGATCGATGTAGCTTACTTCTACTAGTCATACTCATAAAAATAGGGAAACACATGATGGTTAGTAGGTTTTAGACTACTAGTCATGTGAAAAAAAGGATTGTGAAACACATGATGGTTAGTAGGTTTTTAGACTATTAGTCATGTGAAGAAAAGATGGTGAAACATATGACGGTTAGTAGGTATTGAGACTACTAGTCATGTGAAAAGAGAATAGTGATTCCTAGTAGATAAAAAGACTACTGATCACAAATTGATAAGAACTTTAAAAGTGTGCAATTGAGATAACGAAATCTAAAAAATAGTGGCCTTGTTCGTTTCCCATATTTACTTTGTTTTAACTTTGTTTTCCAATCATTACCATACATCTTTCTCCACTCATTACCCTATTTTTCCAATTATTAATTTCATTTCTCTCTATATCTCTCCACTCATTACCCCTCTCTCCAATAATTATCCTATTTCTCTCTCCACCCACTACCAAAACAAAAATTTCCAAAGTATCTAAACGAACATAGCCAGTGATTTTAGTCGGTTTCATTCGGATTAATGTGTACGTAATAGATCAAAACGTGATTGTTGTCTCGTATCGATGTTTCTTGTTTCTACTAGTGATGCGAATAAAAATAGTGAAACACATGATGGTTAGTAGGTTTTAGACTACTAGTCATGTGAAGAAAAGATGGTGAAACACATGACGGTTAGTAGGTTTTAGACTACTAGTCATGTGAAGAAAAGATGGTGAAACACATGACGGTTAGTAGGTGTTTAGACTACTAGTCATGTGAAAAGAGAATAATGATTCCTAGTTGATGTGAAGACTACTGATAACTATGCGATGAGAACTCCGAAAGTGTGGATTTGTGATAAAGAAATCCAAAAAATAATGGTTTAAGTCGTGTCATACGGATTAAAGTTTCCTTAATAGATCAAAATTTGCTTGTTGTCTTGAATCGAGTTTACCCGGGGGTCTTCTATGGATCAAATCTTACGTACTGGATCCACTAAATATTTGTTGCCTCGAATCAATGTCGCTCTCACAATAAGAATTGGTTAATCTTATTAATCTATATACTAGCGTGTTGCCTCGGTTGGAAATGAAATCATCCTATTTGTTTGATGAGATGAAAATAAAGAAGTGGTTCCTACATCTTGTTAATGTATGACTCGTGACCCCGAGGAAAATACATGACGGTTAGTATGTTTTTAGACTACTAGTCATGTGAAGAAAAGATGGTGAAACACGTGACAGTTAGTAAGTGTTTAGACTACTTGTCAAGCAAAAGGAATATAGTGAAACACGTGACGGTTAGTAGGTTTTTAGACTGCTAGTCATGTGAAGAAAAGATGGTGAAATACATGAAAGTTAGTAGGTGTTTAGACTACTAGTCATGTAAAAGGAATATAGTGAAACACGTGACGGTTAGTAGGTTTTTAGACTGCTAGTCATATGAAGAAAAGATGGTGAAATACATGAAGGTTAGTAGGTGTTTAGACTACTAGTCAATGCAAAAGAAATATAGGGAAACACGTGACGGTTAGTAGGTTTTTAGACTAGTAGTCATGTGAAGAAAAAAGATGGTGAAATACATGTCGGTTAGTAGGTGTTTAGACTACTAGTCATGTGAAAATAGAATAGTGATTCCAAGTAGTTGAAAAGATTTCAGATAACAAAGTGATAAGAACATTGAAAGTGTGCAATTGAGATAACGAAATCGAAAAAATAGTGGTTTCAGTCGGTTCCATACGGATTAAAGTGTGCGTAAGAGATCAAAGCGTGGTTGTTGCCTCGAATCGATGTAGCTTACTTCTACTAGTCATACGCATAAAAATAGGGAAACACATGATGGTTAGTAGGTTTTAGACAACTAGTCATATGAAAAAAAAGATTGTGAAACGCATGATGGTTAGTAGGTTTTAGACTATTAGTCATGTGAAGAAAAGATGGTGAAACATATGACGGTTAGTAGGTATTGTGACTACTAGTCATGTGAAAAGAGAATAGTGATTCCTAGTAGATAAAAAGACTACTGATCACAAATTGATAAGAACTTTAAAAGTGTGCAATTGAGATAACGAAATCTAAAAAATAGTGATTTTAGTCGGTTTCATTCGGATTAATGTGTACGTAATAGATCAAAACGTGATTGTTGTGTCGTATCGATGTTTCTTGTTTCTACTAGTGATGCGAATAAAAATAGTGAAACACATGATGGTTAGTAGGTTTTAGACTACTAGTCATGTGAAGAAAAGACGGTGAAACACATGACGGTTAGTAGGTTTTAGACTACTAGTCATGTGAAGAAAAGATGGTGCAACACATGACGGTTAGTAGGTGTTTAGACTACTAGTCATGTGATAAGAGAATAGTGATTCCTAGTTGATGTGAAGACTACTGATATCTATGTGATGAGAACTCCGTAAGTGTGGATTTGTGATAACGAAATTCAAAAAATAGTGGTTTAAGTTGTGTCATACGGATTAAAGTTTCCTTAATAGATCAAAATTTGCTTGTTGTCTTGAATCGAGTTTGCCCGGGTCGACTATGGATCAAATCTTACGTACTGGATCCACTAAATATTTGTTGCCTCGAATCAATGTCGCTCTCACAATAAGAATTGGTCAATCTTATTAATCTATATACTCGCATGTTGCCTCGGTTGGAAATGAAATCATCCTATTTGTTTGATGAGATGAAAATAAAGAAGTGGTTCCTACATCCTTTTAATGTATGACTCGTGACCCCGAGGAAAATACATGACGGTTAGTATGTTTTTAGACTACTAGTCATGTGAAGAAAATATGGTGAAACACGTGACGGTTAGTAAGTGTTTAGACTACTTGTCATGCAAAAGGAATATAGTGAAACACGTGACGGTTAGTAGGTTTTTAGACTGCTAGTCATGTGAAGAAAAGATGGTGAAATACATGAAGGTTAGTAGGTGTTTAGATTATTAGTCATGCAAAAGAAATATAGTGAAACACGTGACGGTTAGTAGATTTTTAGACTACTAGTCATGTGAAGAAAAAAGATTGTGAAACACATGTCGGTTAGTAGGTGTTTAGACTACTAGTCATGTGAAAATAGAATAGTTATTCCTAGTAGTTGAAAAGATTTCAGATCACAAAGTGATAAGAACATTGAAAGTGTGCCATTGAGATAACGAAATCGAAAAAATAGTGGTTTCAGTCGGTTCCATACGGATTAAAGTGTGCGTAATAGATCAAAGCGTGGTTGTTGCCTCGGATCGATGTAGCTTACTTCTACTAGTCATACGCATAAAAATAGGGAAACACATGATGGTTAGTAGGTTTTAGACTACTAGTCATGTGAAAAAAAAGATTGTGAAACACATGATGGTTAGTAGGTTTTAGACTATTAGTCATGTGAAGAAAAGATGGTAAAACATATGACGGTTAGTAGGTATTGAGACTACTAGTCATGTGAAAAGAGAATAGTGATTCCTAGTAGATAAAAAGACTACTAATCACAAATTGATAAGAACTTTAAAAGTGTGCAATTGAGATAACGAAATCTAAAAAATAGTGATTTTAGTCGGTTTCATTCGGATTAATGTGTACGTAATATATCAAAACGTGATTGTTGTCTCGTATCGAAGTTTCTTGTTTCTACTAGTGATGCGAATAAAAATAGTGAAACACATGATGGTTAGTAGGTTTTAGACTACTAGTCATGTGAAGAAAAGATGGTGAAACACATGACGGTTAGTAGATTTTAGACTACTAGTCATGTGAAGAAAAGATGGTGAAACACATGACGGTTAGTAGGTGTTTAGACTACTAGTCATGTGAAAAGAGAGTAGTGATTCCTAGTTGATGTGAAGACTACTGATAACTATGTGTTGAGAACTCCGAAAGTGTGGATTTGTGATAACGAAATCCATAAAAATAGTGGTTTAAGTCGTGTCATACGGATTAAAGTTTCCTTAATAGATCAAAATTTGCTTGTTGTCTTGAATCGAGTTTGCCCGGGGGTCTACTATGGATCAAATCTTACGTACTGGATCCACTAAATATTTGTTGCCTCGAATCAATGTCGCTCTCACTATAAGAATTGGTTAATCTTATTAATCTATATACTCGCGTGTTGCCTCGGTTGGAAATGAAATCATCCTATTTGTTTGATGAGATGAAAATAAAGAAGTGGTTCCTACATCTTGTTAATGTATGACTCGTGACCCAGAGGAAAATACATGACGGTTAGTATGTTTTTAGACTACTAGTCATGTGAAGAAAAGATGGTGAAACACGTGACGGTTAGTAAGTGCTTAGACTACTTGTCATGCAAAAGGAATATAGTGAAACACGTGACGGTTAGTAGGTTTTTAGACTGCTAGTCATGTGAAGAAAAGATGGTGAAATACATGAAGGTTAGTAGGTGTTTAGACTACTAGTCATGCAAAAGAAATATAGTGAAACACGTGACGGTTAGTAGGTTTTTAGACTAGTAGTCATGTGAAGAAAAAAGATGGTGAAACACATGTCGGTTAGTAGGTGTTTAGAGTACTAGTCATGTGAAAATAGAATAGTGATTCCTAGTAGTTGAAAAGATTTCAGATCACAAAGTGATAAGAACATTGAAAGTGTGCAATTGAGATAACGAAATCGAAAAAATAGTGGTTTCAGTCGGTTCCATACGGATTAAAGTGTGCGTAAGAGATCAAAGCGTGGTTGTTGCCTCGAATCGATGTAGCTTACTTCTACTAGTCATACGCATAAAAATAGGGAAACACATGATGGTTAGTAGGTTTTAGACAACTAGTCATGTGAAAAAAAAGATTGTTAAACAGATGATAGTTAGTAGGTTTTTAGACTATTAGTCATATGAAGAAAAGATGGTGAAACATATGACGGTTAGTAGGTATTGAGACTACTAGTCATGTGAAAAGAGAATAGTGATTCCTAGTAGATAAAAAGAATACTGATCACAAATTGATAAGAACTTTAAAAGTGTGCAATTGAGATAACGAAATCTAAAAAATAGTGATTTTAGTCGGTTTCATTCGGATTAATGTGTACGTAATAGATCAAAACGTGATTGTTGTGTCGTATCGATGTTTCTTGTTTCTACTAGTGATGCGAATAAAAATAGTGAAACACATGATGGTTAGTAGGTTTTAGACTACTAGTCATGTGAAGAAAAGACGGTGAAACACATGACGGTTAGTAGGTTTTAGACTACTAGTCATGTGAAGAAAAGATGGTGCAACACATGACGGTTAGTAGGTGTTTAGACTACTAGTCATGTGATAAGAGAATAGTGATTCCTAGTTGATGTGAAGACTACTGATATCTATGTGATGAGAACTGCGTAAGTGTGGATTTGTGATAACGAAATTCAAAAAATAGTGGTTTAAGTTGTGTCATACGGATTAAAGTTTCCTTCATAGATCAAAATTTGCTTGTTGTCTTGAATCGAGTTCGCCCGGGTCGACTATGGATCAAATCTTACGTACTGGATCCACTAAATATTTGTTGCCACGAATCAATGTCGCTCTCACAATAAGAATTGGTCAATCTTATTAATCTATATACTCGCGTGTTGCCTCGGTTGGAAATGAAATCATCCTATTTGTTTGATGAGATGAAAATAAAGAAGTGGTTCCTACATCCTGTTAATGTATGACTCGTGACCCCGAGGAAAATACATGACGGTTAGTATATTTTTAGACTACTAGTCATGTGAAGAAAATATGGTGAAACACGTGACGGTTAGTAAGTGTTTAGACTACTTGTCATGCAAAAGGAATATAGTGAAACACGTGACGGTTAGTAGGTTTTTAGACTGCTAGTCATGTGAAGAAAAGATGGTGAAATACATGAAGGTTAGTAGGTGTTTAGATTATTAGTCATGCAAAAGAAATATAGTGAAACACGTGACGGTTAGTAGATTTTTAGACTACTAGTCATGTGAAGAAAAAAGATTGTGAAACACATGTCGGTTAGTAGGTGTTTAGACTACTAGTCATGTGAAAATAGAATAGTTATTCCTAGTAGTTGAAAAGATTTCAGATCACAAAGTGATAAGAACATTGAAAGTGTGCCATTGAGATAACGAAATCGAAAAAATAGTGGTTTCAGTCGGTTCCATACGGATTAAAGTGTGCGTAATAGATCAAAGCGTGGTTGTTGCCTCGGATCGATGTAGCTTACTTCTACTAGTCATACGCATAAAAATAGGGAAACACATGATGGTTAGTAGGTTTTAGACTACTAGTCATGTGAAAAAAAAGATTGTGAAACACATGATGGTTAGTAGGTTTTAGACTATTAGTCATGTGAAGAAAAGATGGTAAAACATATGACGGTTAGTAGGTATTGAGACTACTAGTCATGTGAAAAGAGAATAGTGATTCCTAGTAGATAAAAAGACTACTGATCACAAATTGATAAGAACTTTAAAAGTGTGCAATTGAGATAACGAAATCTAAAAAATAGTGATTTTAGTCGGTTTCATTCGGATTAATGTGTACGTAATATATCAAAACGTGATTGTTGTCTCGTATCGAAGTTTCTTGTTTCTACTAGTGATGCGAATAAAAATAGTGAAACACATGATGGTTAGTAGGTTTTAGACTACTAGTCATGTGAAGAAAAGATGGTGAAACACATGACGGTTAGTAGATTTTAGACTACTAGTCATGTGAAGAAAAGATGGTGAAACACATGACGGTTAGTAGGTGTTTAGACTACTAGTCATGTGAAAAGAGAGTAGTGATTCCTAGTTGATGTGAAGACTACTGATAACTATGTGATGAGAACTCCGAAAGTGTGGATTTGTGATAACGAAATCCATAAAAATAGTGGTTTAAGTCGTGTCATACGGATTAAAGTTTCCTTAATAGATCAAAATTTGCTTGTTGTCTTGAATCGAGTTTGCCCGGGGGTCTACTATGGATCAAATCTTACGTACTGGATCCACTAAATATTTGTTGCCTCGAATCAATGTCGCTCTCACTATAAGAATTGGTTAATCTTATTAATCTATATACTCCCGTGTTGCCTCGGTTGGAAATGAAATCATCCTATTTGTTTGATGAGATGAAAATAAAGAAGTGGTTCCTACATCTTGTTAATGTATGACTCGTGACCCCGAGGAAAATACATGACGGTTAGTATGTTTTTAGACTACTAGTCATGTGAAGAAAAGATGGTGAAACACGTGACGGTTAGTAAGTGCTTAGACTACTTGTCATGCAAAAGGAATATAGTGAAACACGTGACGGTTAGTAGGTTTTTAGACTGCTAGTCATGTGAAGAAAAGATGGTGAAATACATGAAGGTTAGTAGGTGTTTAGACTACTAGTCATGCAAAAGAAATATAGTGAAACACGTGACGGTTAGTAGGTTTTTAGACTAGTAGTCATGTGAAGAAAAAAGATGGTGAAACACATGTCGGTTAGTAGGTGTTTAGAGTACTAGTCATGTGAAAATAGAATAGTGATTCCTAGTAGTTGAAAAGATTTCAGATCACAAAGTGATAAGAACATTGAAAGTGTGCAATTGAGATAACGAAATCGAAAAAATAGTGGTTTCAGTCGGTTCCATACGGATTTAAAGTGTGCGTAAGAGATCAAAGCGTGGTTGTTGCCTCGAATCGATGTAGCTTACTTCTACTAGTCATACGCATAAAAATAGGGAAACACATGATGGTTAGTAGGTTTTAGACAACTAGTCATGTGAAAAAAAAGATTGTGAAACACATGATAGTTAGTAGGTTTTTAGACTATTAGTCATGTGAAGAAAAGATGGTGAAACATATGACGGTTAGTAGGTATTGAGACTACTAGTCATGTGAAAAGAGAATAGTGATTCCTAGTAGATAAAAAGACTACTGATCACAAATTGATAAGAACTTTAAAAGTGTGCAATTGAGATAACGAAATCTAAAAAATAGTGATTTTAGTCGGTTTCATTCGGATTAATGTGTACGTAATAGATCAAAACGTGATTGTTGTGTCGTATCGATGTTTCTTGTTTCTACTAGTGATGCGAATAAAAATAGTGAAACACATGATGGTTAGTAAGTTTTAGACTACTAGTCATGTGAAGAAAAGACGGTGAAACACATGACGGTTAGTAGGTTTTAGACTACTAGTCATGTGAAGAAAAGATGGTGCAACACATGACGGTTAGTAGGTGTTTAGACTACTAGTCATGTGATAAGAGAATAGTGATTCCTAGTTGATGTGAAGACTACTGATATCTATGTGATGAGAACTCCGTAAGTGTGGATTTGTGATAACGAAATTCAAAAAATAGTGGTTTAAGTTGTGTCATACGGATTAAAGTTTCCTTAATAGATCAAAATTTGCTTGTTGTCTTGAATCGAGTTTGCCCGGGTCGACTATGGATCAAATCTTACGTACTGGATCTACTAAATATTTGTTGCCTCGAATCAATGTCGCTCTCACAATAAGAATTGGTCAATCTTATTAATCTATATACTCGCGTGTTGCCTCGGTTGGAAATGAAATCATCCTATTTGTTTGATGAGATGAAAATAAAGAAGTGGTTCCTACATCCTGTTAATGTATGACTCGGGACCCCGAGGAAAATACATGACGGTTAGTATGTTTTTAGACTACTAGTCATGTGAAGAAAATATGGTGAAACACGTGACGGTTAGTAAGTGTTTAGACTACTTGTCATGCAAAAGGAATATAGTGAAACACGTGACGGTTAGTAGGTTTTTAGACTGCTAGTCATGTGAAGAAAAGATGGTGAAATACATGAAGGTTAGTAGGTGTTTAGATTATTAGTCATGCAAAAGAAATATAGTGAAACACGTGACGGTTAGTAGATTTTTAGACTACTAGTCATGTGAAGAAAAAAGATTGTGAAACACATGTCGGTTAGTAGGTGTTTAGACTACTAGTCATGTGAAAATAGAATAGTTATTCCTAGTAGTTGAAAAGATTTCAGATCACAAAGTGATAAGAACATTGAAAGTGTGCCATTGAGATAACGAAATCGAAAAAATAGTGGTTTCAGTCGGTTCCATACGGATTAAAGTGTGCGTAATAGATCAAAGCGTGGTTGTTGCCTCGGATCGATGTAGCTTACTTCTACTAGTCATACGCATAAAAATAGGGAAACATATGATGGTTAGTAGGTTTTAGACTACTAGTCATGTGAAAAAAAAGATTGTGAAACACATGATGGTTAGTAGGTTTTAGACTATTAGTCATGTGAAGAAAAGATGGTAAAACATATGACGGTTAGTAGGTATTGAGACTACTAGTCATGTGAAAAGAGAATAGTGATTCCTAGTAGATAAAAAGACTACTGATCACAAATTGATAAGAACTTTAAAAGTGTGCAATTGAGATAACGAAATCTAAAAAATAGTGATTTTAGTCGGTTTCATTCGGATTAATGTGTACGTAATATATCAAAACGTGATTGTTGTCTCGTATCGAAGTTTCTTGTTTCTAATAGTGATGCGAATAAAAATAGTGAAACACATGATGGTTAGTAGGTTTTAGACTACTAGTCATGTGAATAAAAGATGGTGAAACACATGACGGTTAGTAGATTTTAGACTACTAGTCATGTGAAGAAAAGATGGTGAAACACATGACGGTTAGTAGGTGTTTAGACTACTAGTCATGTGAAAAGAGAGTAGTGATTCCTAGTTGATGTGAAGACTACTGATAACTATGTGATGAGAACTCCGAAAGTGTGGATTTGTGATAACGAAATCCATAAAAATAGTGGTTTAAGTCGTGTCATACGGATTAAAGTTTCCTTAATAGATCAAAATTTGCTTGTTGTCTTGAATCGAGTTTGCCCGGGGGTCTACTATGGATCAAATCTTACGTACTGGATCCACTAAATATTTGTTGCCTCGAATCAATGTCGCTCTCACTATAAGAATTGGTTAATCTTATTAATCTATATACTCGCGTGTTGCCTCGGTTGGAAATGAAATCATCCTATTTGTTTGATGAGATGAAAATAAAGAAGTGGTTCCTACATCTTGTTAATGTATGACTCGTGACCCCGAGGAAAATACATGACGGTTAGTATGTTTTTAGACTACTAGTCATGTGAAGAAAAGATGGTGAAACACGTGACAGTTAGTAAGTGTTTTTTTTTTTGGGTAAATCAGCTTGAAATAAAAAGGGGGGGCTAACCGAATATACAGCCTACAAGGGGCATACCCCAGGAGGAAAGAAAAGAAAAGAAAAGAAAAGAATAAAAACAAAAGTGCGCCTACGCCAACCGGCTACATAGGACTAGAAGTAAATAGAACGTCTGTTTCGTACCCATCTAAAAGAGGGATACGAAACAGAACTCAAAATGACTAGCAAATTTCATGATACTAATCAGAATCTGAACTTGGACAAAACACTACGGAACACCATAGGATCCACAGCTAACAGAATCTGAACTTGGACAAGATGCAGGCATACATCATCAACTGCTAGCTTGGTATGTACAAAGCTAGTTGGTATGTACAAAACTAGCTGAACCAAACTGAACCAACTGAACCACTACACAACTGAACCAAGGTGCTATCTGAACTGAACCATCAGTCACTAACTACTGAACCAACCCTCAGCAGCTACTGAACCATCAGTCACTAAATGCAAGCACAGCAACAGAACTGCTGCTGCTTTGATGAAGCTTCAGAACTGCTGCTACAGAATGCAGGTCTTGAAATACCAGATTCTGAACTTGAACATCAGCAGCCTTGTACTTGGAGCCTTGAACCTTGCACATTGCACTGCTGGAAGAGTCCACCAGATCAGAATAGTAATGGACTTCTGAGGCTCTAACTTTGAGCAGAAGTGAGCTCGTAAAGAATTGTAACTCAATGCACTGTAACGCAATGCGATGCAGAGGACGTCCCCCTCTGCGAAGGGAGATCCCAATGACAGCCCCTATTGGTTAGGCAAAATTACAAAAGAACAAACCACAAAACAAACTACCAAAGCAACCCCTTCAGAACATGAAGAGGATCAACCACTAATACCACATTGCACAAGTCCACAATACTATGAACCACTAATCAACCATTTACACAGTCATTAAAACTTCATTACAAAACATAGCTGTGATTGCACATGTCCACGAATCCACATTGCAGAAGACTGAACCACATGCTACACTCAGCAAAGGAGCCACACAGGACAGGCACAATTTCTGAAACTTTCAAAACAGAAACTTAATGTTGGTAACAACTGAAAGCCAACTGAACCTTTCAGTACATCAGAACTGATGCAGGACTTGGTAACAACTGAACCAAACTAACCAAACTGATGCACAGTGCACCACAGAACAGATTCAGAATCCAGAATTAGCAGTTATAATACTATGCACCATAATATCATAATACCATGCAACTGAAGTTCAGATTCTGAACTCTGAGTAGAACAGAAACAACAGGACTGATGCAGAATTGCCAAACATTAGTGATATCCCTATGGACACAAAGATTGGAATGAGTTGGACACAAAGATTGGTGTCCATGACAGTTCTGAACCATAAATGCAGGGGAATTCCCCCCCTGCCAAGGGAGATCCCACGACAGCCCCTAATGGTTAGGCAATCAAAACAGGAACCAAGTTCTGAAAACAAACAGGAACCATGATAAAATGATGGGTACAATGAAAATTTGATGAAAGCAACTCACCCTTGAGACCACAGAGTATAAGGTAACTACCTGTGTATGTAGGAGTAATAGCACGCTTAGTACCTCTTGTTGAAGCATGTGGACCTGCTTCTGTGACCGTGGCTGGACAGCAGGCAAGTTGCTCTCTCCTGCTTCTGCTTCTGATTCTGTGCCCTTTGATCATCAGGACACTTGAGCTGCAATCAGTAACTGAGGTAGAACCTAGCTGCTGTAAAGATCCAGCAGCTAGAGGAGGCTTTGAGAGCCCTCCCCTTTGAGCTATGACCTGCAAGTAAAAGAATATGAGAAGTTGTGCCCTTCAATCTATTACATGTACCTAAATCAACCATGAATGTTCCACATAGAAAGTAAGGGAGAAGGCCCTCTGATGGAGAGGGACAATAACTTGCATCTTACTACATTTATGATTTTGTTAGCAACCACTCCAGGAGGGCAACTTAGATTCTGAAACTTCCTATGATTCCTCTCAATCCACATTTGGTGCACATACACTGTGAATACTAGTTTAGCAATTGAGATTGCCAAAGATTTACCCTTTAAAGAGGATAATTTACTTACCCACTGAGCCCAAGTAGCCATACCAACCATATGAGGGGTCTTAGGAGACAGGATTGCCCTAATCCGAGTAGCCATAGGGCAATCAAAGAAGAGGTGTTCATGAGATTCGACACCCATACACAGGCTGCAAAGAGAGGATGATTTCATGCCAAACATGACTAATCTATCCTCAGTAGATAATTTATTAAGAATGGCCATCCAGGAGATCACACTACACCTAGGGATGTGTCCTGAAAACCACACCACATTGTGCCAAGTAACAGTAGGAAAGTGTGTTCTTAAATGTTCCCAAAGAGAGGAGATGGTAAACTTCCTGGAGGTATTGAGAGTCCAGAAGCACCTGTCCTCAATGTCAAGGTTAATGGGGACATCCTGAAGATTAGTCCTTACATCATTAAGTTCAGGAGATTGAGTTATTGGGAAGGCCCACTGGTTATTCCTGATAATAGTCTGCACTGTGGCATCCTTGGGAAGACCAGCATCATACCTGAGTCTAGGACCAAACCTAGGTAGAAGTGGGCCCAGGGGATGCCAGTTGTCAAACCACAAGGAAGTTAATTGGCCATTACCAATTGTATACTTTATATGAGGCTGGATTAGAGGTCTAAGATTAAGAAGTTTCCGCCAGACCCAGGAGGGATCACTTGGGATTTTGACACTCCAAAAACTCCTACCCTTAAGTAAGTAAGACTTGACCCATTGGCACCACATGGATTGCTCCCCCCCCGAGACAAGGAACCATATATGTTTGGCTACAGCTGCCTTATTCCAAATCTCCAAGGATTTAAAACCCAAACCACCTTCTTTGATAGGGGAGCACAGGTGTTCCCATGAGACTTTGGCTCCGGTCCTCTTAAGGTCAGGACCAGACCAGAAAAAGGCCCTAAGGATTGATTCAATCTCTTTAATAATCTTCTTAGGAAGAATAAAAAGAGATGACCAATAGGTTTGCATTGAGAAAAGTATAGACTTTATTAATTGTATCCTTCCAGCATAAGACAAATACCTATGGGTCCATGATTTGGTTTTATTTACAATCCTATCCACTATGCTTTTACAGTCAGTGTGTTTGAGTTTTGTGGAAAGAAGAGGTACGCCCAAGTACCTCACAGGTAGAGTCCCTTCCCGAAACCCCAATAAGTTGAGTATGGAAGATTTGATGGTCGGATTGACACCAGAAAAGAAGATGTCACTCTTAGTAGGACTTGGAGAGAGGCCAGACAAGGCCTCAAACTCAGTCAATGACTGTTTAATGTGATTGATAGAGCTGACCTCACCTTTGCAAAAGATCATCAGGTCATCTGCAAAACAGAGGTTTACAAGTTTGGTGGAACTACATTTCCAGTGGAATTTAAAGTCTGGAAGGAGAGTCTTTTCCCTAAGAATGCAAGTCAAGACTTCCATTACAATCACAAATAGGTAGGAAGACAAGGGATCTCCTTGTCTTAAACCTTTCTGCCCAGGAATGTATCCTATTGCTTCTCCATTGAAGCACAAGGAGTAGTTTGCTGTGGACACACAGGCTTTCAGCCATTGAATCATTTTTGGATGGAAATTCATGGAAGCAAGAACATCCCAGAGGAACTCCCATCTGACATTGTCATAAGCCTTCATGATGTCTACCTTCATGGCACACCTAGGGGATGATGAGTGTTTATGGTATCCCCTCATTAATTCCTGAGTGAGGAATATGTTATCTGCGATTCTTCTACCTTGTACAAAGCCAGACTGAGCAGGATCAATGAGATAAGGTAAAACAGATTTGATTTTATTGGCTAAAATTTTAGCAATACACTTATATATTACATTGCAACATGAGATTGGTCTGTAATCCCCCACCTTCGAGGGGTTGGGGATTTTAGGCACCAAAGCTACAGAGGTAGCATTAGCCTTTTTCAAAAGTTGGCCAGATCTAAAGAACATTTTAACGGCTGAGGTCACTTCATGGCCCACCACTGGCCATGCTTTTTGGAAAAAGGCTGCATTGTATCCATCAGGACCTGGTGCTTTTTGAGGATTAAGAGACCAGAAGGTATCCTTGATCTCTTTATCTGTCACCTCCATCACCATATCCAAGCTTTGAGAAGGTGAGAGCCTCCTAGCTATAAGTTGATCAACTCTGGCAGATCCAGAATAAACGGTCAGGTGTTTGGATCCTAACAACTTAGTGTAGTAGTTGATGAAAGTACTTTTCACCAACCCAATGTCATGTGTGATAGAGCCATCCTCCAGAACCAAGCTAGAGATTCTGTTCCTATTCCTGGTATTATTGATAGTTTTGAAGAAAAAGGACGTACATTGATCCCCCAGCTTTAACCACTGAACTCTTGACTTTTGCTGAGCAAAACTTTCTTCTGCTCTAGCGTAAAGTAGGTACTTTTTACACAGATCACGTTCAGTGGCTTGCTTAGAGGGGTCGTTGGGATGAGAACCAAGTTCTCTTTGGATGGTTTCCAATTGGTGTTTAAGAGTGGCCACCCTGGCTGACAAATCACTAAACTCCTTATTGTTCAATTGTTTGAGGCCCTCCTGTAAATGCTTCAATTTCTCACAGACGCAGTACATTGGATTACCTAAGATTACCTTTCTCCATACCTGCTGGACAGATTCCATGAATCTTGGATGTTCTGCCAGAAAGTTAAAGAACCGAAAAGGCCTATTCCTAGTGGGGGTAATAGCTGTCAAATACACAACAGCAGGTGAATGGTCGGATACGCCAGGGCTGAAAAAATGAGCATTGGACCAACAGAAATCTGTGATCCAACTATCATTAACTAAGACTCTGTCAATCTTAGTGCTAATGTGAGCACCACCCATTTGTTTATTAGACCAAGTGTATTGGCAGCCAGAGTACCTGAGGTCAACTAGCTCTGTTGAATGGAGACAGGAATTGAATTCCTCCATCCAGGGCGACCAGGATCTATCCCCACCCACTTTTTCAGTAAGGGACTTTATGGCGTTGAAATCACCTAATACAACCCAAGGGGTAACTACACTTAGTTGTTGAAGGTCAGTCCAAAGCTGTTGCCTCTCAAGGTAACAAGTAGCCCCATAAACAAAAGTAGCCACAAAAGAGTAATGGCCATCACAAGTAATAACCTTACAATGGATAAATTGGTTGGACTGACTCAGCACCTGAACTTGGAAAACCAAAGGGTTCCAACAAATCAAAAGTCTCCCCAATATAGAACTGGAGTGATTGCTAACAAAGGTCCAATGAGGGAGCATGGTATTGACAATACTAGACACTTTGGGTTCTTTGACTTTATGTTCAATGAGTCCAACTAGAGATAATTTATTCTTAATAACCCAATTTTTTGCCTCCCTTTGCTTGAGGGGATCATTAAGGCCCCTCAAGTTCCAAAAACCAAAATTTCTAACTGAACAATCCATAAAGTAAACTAGGTACAATTGCACTAAACAGATAATAGATATAATTGAAATGGAATAATGGACAATATAGATAAAGAGAGCTACTTCCTTTTATGGAAATAGCCTTTTGCATGGCCCTTTTGCTTCTTTGTCTGCCCAGTGTTGGAGGATCCCCCCAATGCAGCTTTCTTGGCTGCTGATTTGGACATTGGGGTAGTCTGCTGTTCTCTGCCAAGCTGATGTTCTGCATTGTCCTTTACAGGTTGCTGCTGTTTGGGAACTACCTTGGCTGCTGATTGAGGTAAGCTGCTGTCCTGTACAGGCTGCTGCTGAAGCTGGCTCAATGTTTCATGTGTACTACTTACCACTCCTACGAGTACCTCCACTAACTCTTCCTCAGCATCAGTAGACACTTCTACTTGGGGACTAACAATGGTAGTCTTGGAGGAATTTAAAGCTCCAATAGTATCTGATTGAGGTAGGATATGGGTAGGACGTGTCGAATAATTCTGATTAAATTGAGATTTTGGGGACAAAGGACTTCTAGGTTTGGCTTCAGCTTCAGGATATCCCATATTAGGATGTTTCCCATTACCTACAATAGTCCATTCTTGAGTGGGTTGACTGGATTGTGGGGGAGCATTCTTAGAGCATTGGGCAGTAGCATGTCCAAAGACTTTGCAGTGTTTGCATAAGAGAGGCAGCACCTGATATTCAATAGGCACCACCACTGAGTTTCCCCCCACTGTAATTCTGACATCTTCTGGAAGATCATGTTCAGCACTTATCTCGATACAGATTCTAGCACTTGTTGATTTAGTTTGAAGTAGACCTGGTTGCCTTGAGGTTTTAGCTGTTGCATGGTCTACATGTAGTGGTTTACCTATTGTACTAGCTACCCTACTTAGACACTCTTGGTTCCATAACTCAAGAGGCAAATTATGCAATTTAACCCAGGCTGGTATGTGAGAGGGCTGCTCCTTAACCGGTTGCATCATGCGATGCCAGTCCTTTAGAACTAGGTATTTCTGCGAAAAGAAGTATGGACCACCATCCAATACTTGCTGTTTGGCTTGTTCATCTCGGAATTCGAACAGATAGCAGCCAGCCACATCTGGCTTTACAGCCACAAACAATTCTTTCCATTGGTAACGAGCAGTGGAAACAACCAATGGGTAGGCCATTTTCCCATCTAAGAAGTGGCCCACTAAGTACCTGTTCCATTTACCAACATCTGTTAGCTCTACATCTATTTCTACCTGGGCTTCTTTCCCTTGAAAGAGATCAGGATAGAAGTCAAGTTTCATATCCATTGAAGGACTCTGTGACTGCAATAGGGAAGCCCAATTTTTCGGTTTGGCTTTAGAAGAGTTTGGATTCAGTCTGGATTTATCAGGAAATTGCCGAGGGAAATTCTGGGGTCGTCTAGGTTTACTGTCGGTTTCACTGTAGCCCATGTTAGAATCCCCTTCTAGGTACTGAATACCTCTAGCATTGATCAAAGTTTTTGGATTTAGGTTAGAGGGAGGTACCTCGTGAGGCTGACCTTGGATTTGTACTGCGGCTCTCTCTTCTGCTTCTAGGGCTAAGCCATCCTCGAATATCGCCTGCTGATGCTTCGATGGAGGATTAGAGGTTGTTCTTGATTTAGGGCTGCGAGCCCCAATCTCAGAGGAAGATGCGATGGAAGTGAGACGAATTGCTCGCTCTTCCTCTTCCTTCTGAAGATCTTCTTTCCATGATTGTTGAATGCTCTGTAGTTTAGCTGTCACGACATCAAGAATGAAAGGATCCTCCGAATTGTTGAGCTCGTCCTCCAGGTGACCCACAATTTCGAGCATCCGGGCTTCGGATTCCATCTGCTTTCGTTCATTCTGAAAGACCTGTTGGAGTTTACGAGCAGGGCTGGTGTTGATGTGTTTTGGACTGTGAGTTCCAAAATTAATTTGGGGATCTGGTGTGTCAGTCGATTTGGGTGGGAGTGAGGTTTGCTCGATAAGGACTGTGCCTTCACCGTGTTGTATTGAGCTCTTCTGCCTACGGCGAAGCTCATTTGAATCCTGAACCTTGCTGCCCAGCCCTTCAGAGATTGTGCCATCTGAGATGGTGACCCTTGATGTTGAGGTCGAATGAGATTGATGAGGTTTCGTATTTTCTGAAACCTGTTGTAGTCGCCGAACTTCAGTAGAATCCATGGCCTTAAGGCCCAGACCATCTGCAAAGGAGACGGTACCGTCAGCCATTGAAGAAGATCACTGGAAGAATTGGATCGCTGAGGTCTTGTCAGAAATCGTCCTGTCAGAAATCGCCATTGTCAGAAATCGCCCTTGTCAGACTAGGTTTTGGCGTGTTTTTGATTGAAATGTTGTTAGTTAGTAAGTGTTTAGACTACTTGTCATGCAAAAGGAATATAGTGAAACACGTGACGGTTAGTAGGTTTTTAGACTGCTAGTCATGTGAAGAAAAGATAGTGAAATACATGAAGGTTAGTAGGTGTTTAGACTACTAGTCATGTAAAAGGAATATAGTGAAACACGTGACGGTTAGTAGGTTTTTAGACTGCTAGTCATGTGAAGAAAAGATAGTGAAATACATGAAGGTTAGTAGGTGTTTAGACTACTAGTCATGCAAAAGAAATATAGTGAAACACGTGACGGTTAGTAGGTTTTTAGACTAGTAGTCATGTGAAGAAAAAAGATGGTGAAACACATGTCGGTTAGTAGGTGTTTAGACTACTAGTCATGTGAAAATAGAATAGTGATTCCTAGTAGTTGAAAAGATTTCAGATCACAAAGTGATAAGAACATTGAAAGTGTGCAATTGAGATAACGAAATCGAAAAAATAGTGGTTTCAGTCGGTTCCATACGGATTAAAGTGTGCGTAAGAGATCAAAGCGTGGTTGTTGCCTCGAATCGATGTAGCTTACTTCTACTAGTCATACGCATAAAAATAGGGAAACACATGATGGTTAGTAGGTTTTAGACAACTAGTCATGTGAAAAAAAAGATTGTGAAACACATGATAGTTAGTAGGTTTTTAGACTATTAGTCATGTGAAGAAAAGATGGTGAAACATATGACGGTTAGTAGGTATTGAGACTACAAGTCATGTGAAAAGAGAATAGTGATTCCTAGTAGATAAAAAGACTACTGATCACAAATTGATAAGAACTTTAAAAGTGTGTAATTGAGATAACGAAATCTAAAAAATAGTGATTTTAGTCGGTTTCATTCGGATTAATGTGTACGTAATAGATCAAAACGTGATTGTTGTCTCGTATCGAAGTTTATTGTTTCTACTAGTGATGCGAATAAAAATAGTGAAACACATGATGGTTAGTAGGTTTTAGACTACTAGTCATGTGAAGAAAAGATGGTGAAACACATGACGGTTAGTAGATTTTAGACTACTAGTCATTTGAAGAAAAGCTGGTGAAACACATGACGGTTAGTAGGTGTTTAGACTACTAGTCATGTGAAAAGAGAGTAGTGATTCCTAGTTGATGTGAAGACTACTGATAACTATGTGATGAGAACTCCGAAAGTGTGGATTTGTGATAACGAAATCCATAAAGATAGTAGTTTAAGTCGTGTCATACGGATTAAAGTTTCCTTAATAGATCAAAATTTGCTTGTTGTCTTGAATCGAGTTTGCCCGGGGGTCTACTATGGATCAAATCTTACGTACTGGATCCACTAAATATTTGTTGCCTCGAATCAATGTCGCTCTCACAATAAGAATTGGTTAATCTTATTAATCTATATACTCGCGTGTTGCCTCGGTTGGAAATGAAATCATCCTATTTGTTTGATGAGATGAAAATAAAGAAGTGGTTCCTACATCTTGTTAATGTATGACTCGTGACCCCGAGGAAAATACATGACGGTTCGTATGTTTTTAGACTACTAGTCATGTGAAGAAAAGATGGTGAAACACGTGACAGTTAGTAAGTGTTTAGACTACTTGTCATGCAAAAGGAATATAGTGAAACACGTGACGGTTAGTAGGTTTTTAGACTGCTAGTCATGTGAAGAAAAGATGGTGAAATACATGAAGGTTAGTAGGTGTTTAGACTACTAGTCATGTAAAAGGAATATAGTGAAACACGTGACGGTTAGTAGGTTTTTAGACTGCTAGTCATGTGAAGAAAAGATAGTGAAATACATGAAGGTTAGTAGGTGTTTAGACTACTAGTCATGCAAAAGAAATATAGTGAAACACGTGACGGTTAGTAGGTTTTTAGACTAGTAGTCATGTGAAGAAAAAAGATGGTGAAATACATGTCGGTTAGTAGGTGTTTAGACTACTAGTCATTTGAAAATAGAATAGTGATTCCTAGTAGTTGAAAAGATTTCAGATCACAAAGTGATAAGAACATTGAAAGTGTGCAATTGAGATAACGGAATCGAAAAAATAGTGGTTTCAGTCGGTTCCATACGGATTAAAGTGTGCGTAAGAGATCAAAGCGTGGTTGTTGCCTCGAATCAATGTAGCTTACTTCTACTAGTCATACGCATAAAAATAGGGAAACACATGATGGTTAGTAGGTTTTAGACAACTAGTCATGTGAAAAAAAAGATTGTGAAACACATGACGGTTAGTAGGGGTGATACCGGTCCGGTTTCGACCGGTTTCGACATATTTTTCGATCGAAACCGGTTATCCGGTTTGAGATTTTTAGAAACCGGAACCGGTTGAGATAATCCGGTCCGATTTCGATTGAGTCAATCGGTTCCGGTCCGGTTTATCCGGTTTTCATTCACGGGACATATTTTGGGCCCAACACATCAAAAATTCACAATTCAACCCACAAAATATCAACCAAAAATTCATAATTCAACCCCTTTTTTTGGGCCCAACAAAAAAGGATCAATTTTGAACCCAATACATAAAAAAAAAAACCCATAAAAATATAATTAAGCCCATAAAAACAGTTTATATATATATATGGGGGTTGATTGTATATAATAAATATATATATTAGACCAATATACATATATATAACCGGTCCGGTTTCGACCGGTTTCTAAAACACATAAACCGGATCGAAATTATTTTTCCGGTTTATAAAATTTTATAAACCGGAACCGGATCGAAATTATTCAACCGGTTTAAAAAATCCGGTCCGGTCCGGTTTTTCCGGTTTCGATCGATTTTCCGGTTTGAACTAACAGCCCTAACGGTTAGTAGGTTTTTAGACTATTAGTCATGTGAAGAAAAGATGGTGAAACATATGACGGTTAGTAGGTATTGAGACTACTAGTCATGTGAAAAGAGAATAGTGATTCCTAGTAGATAAAAAGACTACTGATCACAAATTGATAAGAACTTTAAAAGTGTGCAATTGAGATAACGAAATCTAAAAAATAGTGATTTTAGTCGGTTTCATTCGGATTAATCTGTACGTAATAGATCAAAACGTGATTGTTGTGTCGTATCGATGTTTCTTGTTTCTACAAGTGATGCGAATAAAAATAGTGAAACACATGATGGTTAGTAGGTTTTAGACTACTAGTCATGTGAAGAAAAGACGGTGAAACACATGACGGTTAGTAGATTTTAGACTACTAGTCATGTGAAGAAAAGATGGTGCAACACATGACGGTTAGTAGGTGTTTAGACTACTAGTCATGTGATAAGAGAATAGTGATTCCTAGTTGATGTGAAGACTACTGATATCTATGTGATGAGAACTCCGTAAGTGTGGATTTGTGATAACGAAATTCAAAAAATAGTGGTTTAAGTTGTGTCATACGGATTAAAGTTTCCTTAATAGATCAAAATTTGCTTGTTGTCTTGAATCGAGTTTGCCCGGGTCTACTATGGATCAAATCTTACGTACTGGATCCACTAAATATTTGTTGCCTCGAATCAATGTCGCTCTCACCATAAGAATTGGTCAATCTTATTAATCTATATACTCGCGTGTTGCCTCGGTTGGAAATGAAATCATCCTATTTGTTTGATGAGATGAAAATAAAGAAGTGGTTCCTACATCCTGTTAATGTATGACTTGTGACCCTGAGGAAAATACATGACGGTTAGTATGTTTTTAGACTACTAGTCATGTGAAGAAAAGATGGTGAAACACGTGACGGTTAGTAAGTGGTTAGACTACTTGTCATGCAAAAGGAATATAGTGAAACAAATCCCCTGGGGGAGCTTCTCTCTCTAACCTAGAGAGAGAAAGCTCCCTCTGACCCAGCCATATCAGCCGGCCTGGCCATCTTCGGCCCCATCCAGCCGGCGGCCGGGCATCCTCCGACCAGCAGCAGTAGCACAATCAAAGGCAAGGGAACCCCTCTCTCGACAGGGGCTCTCCTCCACCGCCGTACCATAACCAACCGGCTACCCACGGGTCCGGCCATCCACCACCATCTCCTGTCCAGATCTGGAAGCTAACACCATTTCCGGCAGTAGCAGAGGCAGCAGCTCCGGTGGCTGCCGCCATTAACAGCAGCAGCGGCCGCAGTCATTCCGGCCATGGATCGACTCCCAACTGTGGGTCGCCGTGGTCCGGCCGCCGCTGGTCTTCAACAGATCCGGCGCCTCTCTCCGCCGGCCATTCAACAACCGGCAACCCTCGGGCCCGGCCTCCTATCATCCTCCAATCGGAGCTCCATGGGTTCACTAACCCTCGGCTCCGTTCAGATCTCGTAGCCATGGCTACCCAAAGCGGGCGGCCACTGGTCCGGCCAGCCACAGCTGGCCTCCACTTCCGAGCTTCTTCGGCACGGTCACTGCAACTCTCTTGTCCGGTCATCTTTCCGGCCAAGCAGCGGCCAGCAGCAGCAGGCCCGTCGGGGCATCAATAGCCGTGGCACGGCCTGGCCATAACTTTATCAATGGCCACCGCAACTGGTGGCTCAGGTAGCAGCCAGACCGGGCAATCAGCAAGGCCACCAGTCAACAGCCGCCGTGGGCCAGTTCGGGGCCAGGTCATCAACAGGGGCCTGCCAGCTGGTAGCAGCCAGCCCGTTGGCAGGCCAGCCCGAGCAGGCAAGCCGTCGGGCACAGCCTGCCTTCGTCCAGCCACAAGGAAGGCAGCAGCCGGCTGCAGCAGCAGGCAGCGGCAACAGGCAGCGGCAGCAGCCCGCCCGATGGCAGGTTGGGCCTAAATTTCTTTCAAAAAAAAAAAAAAAAAGTGGCACGGATTCCAAAAATAATTCCTAGTCCAATATTGGTTTATTGTCAATCTGTTGCTGGACGAACGGGCCAGTCTGATGGTGTTATTAACCCCCGATAGGCGGTCATCTGTTGGACTGAAATCGGGGGTCGGGCTTATGGTCGAGCCTTTTATATCCCTAGAACCAGTTTTTTTTTGCTCTAAGGTTGAGTGTAGTATTCATGTGGTCGTAGCTATTTTTGATTAGATTGAACTCCTTCCTAGTTAGGGGTAGCCTGCAGTAGCAGCAGCTGCAGGAGCCGATGATTAGATTTTGGTTGGAGTTTGATTGAGCAGGGTAGTTGCCGGAGCTGTCATTGACTAGATTGGTGGATCCTCACTGATCGAAAGGGGTTGCTTTGCAGTCTGTTTCTGATTAGATTTGGTGGTTTGCACTGATCGAAAAGAGCAGCTTGGTCCACTTGAGGTTCGAGTGGCTACTTTTGGTGGCCTCTCTTTCTGTTCCGCTTTGAGTCGTTAGCGAGCCTAGGGGATTTGGGCGAGGTTGTAGTAGTCAGGGTGGAATGGGTGTGGTGTGCAGGGTACTTAGCAGGGTAGCCTTGTCGGATGTCGTCATCCCCTGGTCGAGCCTCTCTCAGTCCGAGTTCCTCTGTAGTAGTTGACTTCTGTTGAGCGGATATTATACTTGCTTTGGGGTGATGGAATCCTCGGGTTTTGGTTTTCTTAGCCCAGCCTAGGAGGAGGAGGATCTCTCCTCAGCGCTGGTTATCATGTGGTCCATGTTGACCATGACTATCTACTTCAATTACCTTATTTCCTAGCCTGGCGGGTTGTGCCAGGAATAGCTCAATTTCATTTCAGTACATTTCATGGTTCTTTTCAGAGCCATTTGTATCACATATGTCACTTTATTTTACTCTCCATGCGGGTTGTGCATGGTTACCGTACTTTTATCATTCTTGTTTTTTTCTTTTCTTTTCCTCCTGGGGTATGCCCCTTGTAGGCTGTACATTCGATTAACCTTTTTTAATTTCAAGCTAAATTACCCAAAAAAAAAAAGAATATAGTGAAACACGTGACGGTTAGTAGGTTTTTAGACTGCTAGCCATGTGAAGAAAAGATGGTGAAATACGTGAAGGTTAGTAGGTGTTTAGATTATTAGTCATGCAAAAGAAATATAGTGAAACACGTGACGGTTAGTAGGTTTTTAGACTACTAGTCATGTGAAGAAAAAAGATGGTGAAACACATGTCGGTTAGTAGGTGTTTAGACTACTAGTCATGTGAAAATAGAATAGTGATTCCTAGTAGTTGAAAAGATTTCAGATCACAAAGTGATAAGAACATTGAAAGTGTGCAATTGAGATAACGAAATCGAAAAAATAGTGGTTTCAGTCGGTTCCATACGGTTTAAAATGTGCGTAATAGATCAAAGCGTGGTTGTTGCCTCGGATCGATGTAGCTTACTTCTACTAGTCATACGCATAAAAATAGGGAAACACATGATGGTTAGTAGGTTTTAGACTACAAGTCATGTGAAAAAAAGGATTGTGAAACACATGATGGTTAGTAGGTTTTTAGACTATTAGTCATGTGAAGAAAAGATGGTGAAACATATGACGGTTAGTAGGTATTGAGACTACTAGTCATGTGAAAAGAGAATAGTGATTCCTAGTAGATAAAAAGACTACTGATCACAAATTGATAAGAACTTTAAAAGTGTGCAATTGAGATAACGAAATCTAAAAAATAGTGGCCTTGTTCGTTTCCCATATTTACTTTGTTTTAACTTTGTTTTCCAATCATTACCATACATCTTTCTCCAATCATTATCCTATTTTTTCAATCATTAATTTCATTTCTCTCTCTATATCTCTCCACTCATTACCCCTCTCTCCAATCATTACCCTATTTCTCTCTCCACCCACTACCAAAACAAAAATTTCCAAAGTATCTAAACGAACATAGCCAGTGATTTTAGTCGGTTTCATTCGGATTAATGTGTACGTAATAGATCAAAACGTGATTGTTGTCTCGTATCGATGTTTCTTGTTTCTACTAGTGATGCGAATAAAAATAGTGAAACACATGATGGTTAGTAGGTTTTAGACTACTAGTCATGTGAAGAAAAGATGGTGAAACACATGACGGTTAGTAGGTTTTAGACTACTAGTCATGTGAAGAAAAGATGGTGAAACACATGACGGTTAGTAGGTGTTTAGACTACTAGTCATGTGGAAAGAGAATAGTGATTCCTAGTTGATGTGAAGACTACTGATAACTATGTGATGAGAACTCCGAAAGTGTGGATTTGTGATAAAGAAATCCAAAAAATAATGGTGTAAGTCGTGTCATACGGATTAAAGTTTCCTTAATAGATCAAAATTTGCTTGTTGTCTTGAATCGAGTTTACCCGGGGGTCTTCTATGGATCAAATCTTACGTACTGGATCCACTAAATATTTGTTGCGTCGAATCAATGTCGCTATCACTATAAGAATTGGTCAATCTTATTAATCTATATACTCGCGTGTTGCCTCGGTTGGAAATGAAATCATCCTATTTGTTTGATGAGATGAAAATAAAGAAGTGGTTCCTACATCCTGTTAATGTATGACTTGTGACCCTGAGGAAAATACATGACGGTTAGTATGTTTTTAGACTACTAGTCATGTGAAGAAAAGATGGTGAAACACGTGACGGTTAGTAAGTGGTTAGACTACTTGTCATGCAAAAGGAATATAGTGAAACACGTGACGGTTAGTAGGTTTTTAGACTGCTAGCCATGTGAAGAAAAGATGGTGAAATACGTGAAGGTTAGTAGGTGTTTAGATTATTAGTCATGCAAAAGAAATATAGTGAAACACGTGACGGTTAGTAGGTTTTTAGACTACTAGTCATGTGAAGAAAAAAGATAGTGAAACACATGTCGGTTAGTAGGTGTTTAGACTACTAGTCATGTGAAAATAGAATAGTGATTCCTAGTAGTTGAAAAGATTTCAGATCACAAAGTGATAAGAACATTGAAAGTGTGCAATTGAGATAACGAAATCGAAAAAATAGTGGTTTCAGTCGGTTCCATACGGTTTAAAGTGTGCGTAATAGATCAAAGCGTGGTTGTTGCCTCGGATCGATGTAGCTTACTTCTACTAGTCATACGCATAAAAATAGGGAAACACATGATGGTTAGTAGGTTTTAGACTACTAGTCATGTGAAAAAAAGGATTGTGAAACACATGATGGTTAGTAGGTTTTTAGACTATTAGTCATGTGAAGAAAAGATGGTGAAACATATGACGGTTAGTAGGTATTGAGACTACTAGTCATGTGAAAAGAGAATAGTGATTCCTAGTAGATAAAAAGACTACTGATCACAAATTGATAAGAACTTTAAAAGTGTGCAATTGAGATAACGAAATCTAAAAAATAGTGGCCTTGTTCGTTTCCCATATTTACTTTGTTTTAACTTTGTTTTCCAATCATTACCATACATCTTTCTCCAATCATTATCCTATTTTTTCAATCATTAATTTCATTTCTCTCTCTATATCTCTCCACTCATTACCCCTCTCTCCAATCATTACCCTATTTCTCTCTCCACCCACTACCAAAACAAAAATTTCCAAAGTATCTAAACGAACATAGCCAGTGATTTTAGTCGGTTTCATTCGGATTAATGTGTACGTAATAGATCAAAACGTGATTGTTGTCTCGTATCGATGTTTCTTGTTTCTACTAGTGATGCGAATAAAAATAGTGAAACACATGATGGTTAGTAGGTTTTAGACTACTAGTCATGTAAAGAAAAGATGGTGAAACACATGACGGTTAGTAGGTTTTAGACTACTAGTCATGTAAAGAAAAGATGGTGAAACACATGACGGTTAGTAGGTTTTAGACTACTAGTCATGTGAAGAAAAGATGGTGAAACACATGACGGTTAGTTGGTGTTTAGACTACTAGTCATGTGGAAAGAGAATAGTGATTCCTAGTTGATGTGAAGACTACTGATAACTATGTGATGAGAACTCCGAAAGTGTGGATCTGTGATAAAGAAATCCAAAAAATAATGGTTTAAGTCGTGTCATACGGATTAAAGTTTCCTTAATAGATCAAAATTTGCTTGTTGTCTTGAATCGAGTTTACCCGGGGGTCTTCTATGGATCAAATCTTACGTACTGGATCCACTAAATATTTGTTGCGTCGAATCAATGTCGCTATCACTATAAGAATTGGTCAATCTTATTAATCTATATACTCGCGTGTTGCCTCGGTTGGAAATGAAATCATCCTATTTGTTTGATGAGATGAAAATAAAGAAGTGGTTCCTACATCCTGTTAATGTATGACTCGTGACCCCGAGGAAAATACATGATGGTTAGTATGTTTTTAGACTATTAGTCATGTGAAGAAAAGATGGTGAAACACGTGACGGTTAGTAAGTGTTTAGACTACTTGTCATGCAAAAGGAATATAGTGAAACACGTGACGGTTAGTAGGTTTTAGACTGCTAGTCATGTGAAGAAAAGAAGGTGAAATACATGAAGGTTAGTGGGTGTTTATACTACTAGTCATGCAAAAGAAATATAGTGAAACACGTGACGGTTAGTAGGTTTTTTAGACTACTAGTCATGTGAATAAAAAAGATGGTGAAACACATGTCGGTTAGTAGGTGTTTAGACTACCAGTCATGTGAAAATAGAATAGTGATTCCTAGTAGTTGAAAAGATTTCAGATCACAAAGTGATAAGAACATTGAAAGTGTGCAATTGAGATAACGAAATCGAAAAAATAGTGGTTTCAGTCGGTTCCATACGGATTAAAGTGTGCGTAATAGATCAAAGCATGGTTGTTGCCTCGAATCGATGTAGCTTACTTCTACTAGTCATACGCATAAAAATAGGGAAACACATGATGGTTAGTAGGTTTTAGACAACTAGTCATGTGAAAAAAAAGATTGTGAAACACATGATGGTTAGTAGGTTTTTAGACTATTAGTCATGTGAAGAAAAGATGGTGAAACATATGACGGTTAGTAGGTATTGAGACTACTAGTCATGTGAAAAGAGAATAGTGATTCCTAGTAGATAAAAAGACTACTGATCACAAATTGATAAGAACTTTAAACGTGTGCAATTGAGATAACGAAATCTAAAAAATAGTGATTTTAGTCGGTTTCATCCGGATTAATGTGTACGTAATAGATCAAAACGTGATTGTTGTGTCGTATCGATGTTTCTTGTTTCTACTAGTGATGTGAAGAAAAATAGTGAAACACATGACGGTTAGTAGGTTTTAGACTACTAGTCATGTGAAGAAAAGATGGTGAAACACATGACGGTTAGTAGGTTTTAGACTACTAGTGATGTGAAGAAAAGATGGTGAAACACATGACGGTTAGTAGGTGTTTAGACTACAAGTAATGTGAAAAGAGAATAGTGATTCCTAGTTGATGTGAAGACTACTGATAACTATGTGATGAGAACTCCGATAGTGTGGATTTGTGATAAAGAAATCCAAAAAATAGTGGTTTAAGTCGTGTCATACGGATTAAAGTTTCCTTAATAGATCAAAATTTGCTTGTTGTCTTGAATCGAGTTTACCCGGGGGTCTTCTATGGATCAAATCTTACGTACTGGATCCACTAAATATTTGTTGCATTGAATCAATGTCGCTCTCACTATAAGAATTAGTCAATCTTATTAATCTATATACTCGCGTGTTGCCTCGGTTGGAAATGAAATCATCCTATTTGTTTGATGAGATGAAAATAAAGAAGTGGTTCCTACATCCTGTTAATGTATGACTCGTGACCCCGAGGAAAATACATGACGGTTAGTATGTTTTTAGACTATTAGTCATGTGAAGAAAAGATGGTGAAACACGTGACGGTTAGTAAGTGTTTAGACTACTTGTCATGCAAAAGGAATATAGTGAAACACGTGACGGTTAGTAGGTTTTAGACTGCAAGTAATGTGAAGAAAAGAAGGTGAAATACATGAAGGTTAGTAGGTGTTTATACTACTAGTCATGCAAAAGAAATATAGTGAAACACGTGACGGTTAGTAGGTTTTTTAGACTACTAGTCATGTGAAGAAAAAAGATGGTGAAACACATGTCGGTTAGTAGGTGTTTAGACTACTAGTCATGTGAAAATAGAATAGTGATTCCTATTAGTTGAAAAGATTTCAGATCACAAAGTGATAAGAACATTGAAAGTGTGCAATTGAGATAACGAAATCGAAAAAATAGTGGTTTAAGTCGGTTCCATACGGATTAAAGTGTGCGTAATAGATCAAAGCGTGATTGTTGCCTCGAATCGATGTAGCTTACTTCTACTAGTCATACGCATAAAATTAGGGAAACACATGATGGTTAGTAGGTTTTAGACTACTAGTCATGTGAAAAAAAAGATTGTGAAATACATGATAGTTAGTAGGTTTTTATACTATTAGTCATGTGAAGAAAAGATGGTGAAACACATGACGGTTAGTAGGTATTGAGACTACTAGTCATGTGAAAAGAGAATAGTGATTCCTAGTAGATACAAAGACTACTGATCACAAATTGATAAGAACTTTAAAAGTGTGCAATTGAGATAAAGAAATCTAAAAAATAGTGATTTTAGTCGGTTTCATTCGGATTAATGTGTACGTAATAGATCAAAACGTGATTGTTGTCTCGTATCGATGTTTCTTGTTTCTACTAGTGATGCGAATAAAAATAGTGAAACACATGATGGTTAGTAGGTTTTAGACTACTAGTCATGTGAAGAAAAGATGTTGAAACACATGACGGTTAGTAGGTTTTAGACTACTAGTCATGTGAAGAAAAGATGGTGAAACACATGACGGTTAGTAGGTGTTTAGACTACTAGTCATGTGAAAAGAGAATAGTGATTCCTAGTTGATGTGAAGACTATTGATAACTATGTGATGAGAACTCCGAAAGTGTGGATTTGTGATAAAGAAATCCAAAAAATAGTGGTTTAAGTCGTGTCATACGGATTAAAGTTTCCTTAATAGATCAAAATTTGCTTGTTGTCTTGAATCGAGTTTGCCCGGGTCTACTATGGATCAAATCTTACGTACTGGATCCACTAAATATTTGTTGCCTCGAATCAATGTCGCTCTCACTATAAGAATTGGTCAATCTTATTAATCTATATACTCGCGTGTTGCCTCGGTTGGAAATGAAATCATCCTATTTGTTTGATGAGATGAAAATAAAGAAGTGGTTCCTACATCCTGTTAATGTATGACTCGTGACCCCGAGGAAAATACATGACGGTTAGTATGTTTTTAGACTACTAGTCATGTGAAGAAAAGATGGTGAAACACGTGACGGTTAGTAAGTGTTTAAACTACTTGTCATGCAAAAGGAATATAGTGAAACACGTGACGGTTAGTAAGTTTTTAGACTGCTAGTCATGTGAAGAAAAGATGGTGAAATACATGAAGGTTAGTAGGTGTTTAGACTACTAGTCATGTGAAAATAGAATAGTGATTCCTAGTAGTTGAAAAGATTTCAGATCACAAAGTGATAAGAACATTGAAAGTGTGCAATTGAGATAACCAGATCGAAAAAATAGTAGTTTCAGTCGGTTCCATACGGATTAAAGTGTGCGTAATAGATCAAAACGTGTTTGTTGCCTCGAACCGATGTAGCTTACTTCTACTAGTCATACGCATAAAAATAGGGAAACACATGATGGTTAGTAGGTTTTAGACTACTAGTCATGTGAAAAAAAAGATTGTGAAACACATGATGGTTAGTAGGTTTTTAGACTATTAGTCATGTGAAGAAAAGATGGTGAAACACATGACGGTTAGTAGGTATTGAGACTACTAGTCATGTGAAAAGAGAATAGTGATTCCTAGTAGATAAAAAGACTACTGATCAGAAAGTGATAAGAACTTTAAAAGTGTGCAATTGAGATAACGAAATCGAAAAAATAGTGGTTTCAGTCGGTTCCATACGGATTAAAGTGTGCGTAATAGATCAAAACGTGCTTGTTGCCTCGTATCGATGTAGCTTACTTCTACTAGTCATACGCATAAAAATAGGGAAACACATGATGGTTAAAGGTTTTAGACTACTAGTCATGTGAAAAAAAAGATTGTGAAACACATGATGATTAGTAGGTTTTTAGACTATTAGTTATGTGAAGAAAAGATGGTGAAACACATGACGGTTAGTAGGTATTGAGACTACTAGTCATGTGAAAAGAAAATAGTGATTCCTAGTAGATAAAAAGACTACAGATCAGAAAGTGATAAGAACTTTAAAAGTGTGCAATTGAGATAACGAAATCTAAAAAATAGTGATTTTAGTCGGTTTCATTCGGATTAATGTGTACGTAATAGATCAAAACGTGATTGTTGTCTCGTATCGATGTTGCTTGTTTCTACTAGTGATACGAATAAAAATAGTGAAACACATGATGGTTAGTAGGTTTTAGGCTACTAGTCATGTGAAGAAAAGATGGTGAAACACATGACGGTTAGTAGGTGTTTAGACTACTAGTCATGCAAAAGAAATATAGTGAAACACGTGACGGTTAGAAGGTTTTTAGACTACTAGTCATGTGAAGAAAAAAGATGGTGAAACACATGTCGGTTAGTAGGTGTTTGGACTACTAGTCATGTGAAAATAGAATAGTGATTCCTAGTAGATGAAAAGACTTAAGATCACAAAGTGATAAGAACATTGAAAGTGTGCAATTGAAATAACGAAGTCGAAAAAATAGTGGTTTCAGTCGGTTCCATACGAATTAACGTATGCGTAGATCAAAACGTGCTTGTTGCCTCGGATCAATGTTGCTTATTTCTACTAGTCATATGAATAAAAATAGTGAAACACATGATGGTTAGTAGGTTTTAGACTACTTGTCATGTGAAAAAAAAGATTGTGAAACACATAATGGTTAGTAGGTTTTTAGACTACTAGCCATGTGAAGAAAAGATGGTGAAACACATGACGGTTAGTAGGTATTGAGACTACTAGTCATGTGAAAAGAAAATAGTGATTCCTAGTAGATAAAAAGACTACTGATCAGAAAGTGATAAGAACTTTAAAAGTGTGCAATTGAGATAACGAAATCTAAAAAATAGTGATTTTAGTCGGTTTCATTCGGATTAATGTGTACGTAATAGATCAAAACGTGATTGTTGTCTCGTATCGATGTTGCTTGTTTCTACTAGTGATACGAATAAAAATAGTGAAACACATGATGGTTAGTAGGTTTTAGGCTACTAGTCATGTGAAGAAAAGATGGTGAAACACATGACGGTTAGTAGGTGTTTAGACTACTAGTTATGCAAAAGAAATATAGTGAAACACGTGACGGTTAGAAGGTTTTTAGACTACTAGTCATGTGAAGAAAAAAGATGGTGAAACACATGTCGGTTAGTAGGTGTTTAGACTACTAGTCATGTGAAAATAGAATAGTGATTCCTAGTAGATGAAAAGACTTAAGATCACAAAGTGATAAGAACATTGAAAGTGTGCAATTGAAATAACGAAGTCGAAAAAATAGTGGTTTCAGTCGGTTCCATACGAATTAACGTGTGCATAGATCAAATAGTGCTTGTTGCCTCGGATCAATGTTGCTTATTTCTACTAGTCATATGAATAAAAATAGTGAAACACATGATGGTTAGTAGGTTTTAGACTACTTGTCATGTGAAAAAAAAGATTGTGAAACACTTAATGGTTAGTAGGTTTTTAGACTACTAGCCATGTGAAGAAAAGATGGTGAAACACATGACGATTAGTAGGTATTGAGACTACTAGTCATGTGAAAAGAAAATAGTGATTCCTAGTAGATAAAAAGACTACTGATCAGAAAGTGATAAGAACTTTAAAAGTGTGCAATTGAGATAACGAAATCTAAAAAATAGTGAATTTAGTCGGTTTCATTCGGATTAATGTGTACGTAATAGATCAAAACGTGATTGTTGTCTCGTATAGATGTTGCTCGTTTCTACTAGTGATATGAATAAAAATAGTGAAACACATGATGGTTAGTAGGTTTTAGGCTACTAGTCATGTGAAGAAAAGATGGTGAAACACATGACGGTTAGTAGGTGTTTAGACTACTAGTCATGCAAAAGAAATATAGTGAAACACGTGACGGTTAGAAGGTTTTTAGACTACTAGTCATGTGAAGAAAAAAGATGGTGAAACACATGTCGGTTAGTAGGTGTTTAGACTACTAGTCATGTGAAAATAGAATAGTGATTCCTAGTAGATGAAAAGACTTAAGATCACAAAGTGATAAGAACATTGAAAGTGTGCAATTGAAATAACGAAGTCGAAAAAATAGTGGTTTCAGTCGGTTCCATACGGATTAACGTGTGCGTAGATCAAAACGAGCTTGTTGCCTCGGATCGATGTTGCTTATTTCTACTAGTCATATGAATTAAAATAGTGAAATACATGATGGTTAGTAGGTTTTAGACTTCTAGTAATGTGAAAAAAAAGATTGTGAAACACATAATGGTTAGTAGGTTTTTAGACTACTAGCCATGTGAAGAAAAGATGGTGAAACACATGACGGTTAGTAGGTATTGAGACTACTAGTCATGTGAAAAGAGAATAGTGATTCCTAGTAGATAAAAAGACTACTGATCAGAAAGTGATAAGAACTTTAAAAGTGTGCAATTGAGATAACGAAATCGAAAAAATTGTGGTTTCAGTCGGTTCCATATGGATTAAAGTGTGCGTAATAGATCAAAACGTGCTTGTTGCCTCGAATCGATGTAGCTTACTTCTACTAGTCATACGCATAAAAATAGGGAAACACATGATGGTTAAAGGTTTTAGACTACTAGTCATGTGAAAAAAAAGATTGTGAAACACATGATGGTTAGAAGGTTTTTAGACTATTAGTAATGTGAAGAAAAGATGGTGAAACACATGACGGTTAATAGGTATTGAGACTACTAGTCATGTAAAAAGAAAATAGTGATTCCTAGTAGATAAAAAGACTACTGATCAGAAAGTGATAAGAACTTTAAAAGTGTGCAATTGAGATAACGAAATCTAAAAAATAGTGATTTTAGTCGGTTTCTTTCGGATTAATGTGTACGTAATAGATCAAAACGTGATTGTTGTCTCGTATCGATGTTGCTTGTTTCTACTAGTGATACGAATAAAAATAGTGAAACACATGATGGTTAGTAGGTTTTAGGCTACTAGTCATGTGAAGAAAAGATGGTGAAACACATGACGGTTAGTAGGTGTTTAGACTACTAGTCATGCAAAAGAAATATATTGAAACACGTGACGGTTAGTAGGTTTTTTAGACTACTAGTCATGTGAAGACAAAAGATGGTGAAACACATGTCGGTTAGTAGGTGTTTAGACTACTAGTCATGTGATAATAGAATAGTGATTCCTAGTAGAGGAAAAGACTTAAGATCACAAAGTGATAAGAACATTGAAAGTGTGCAATTGAAATAACGAAGTCGAAAAAATAGTGGTTTCAGTCGGTTCCATACGGATTAAAGTGTGCGTAGATCAAAACGTGCTTGTTGCCTCGGATCAATGTTGCTTACTTCTACTAGTCATATGAATAAAAATAGTGAAACACATGATGGTTAGTGGGTTTTAGACTACTAGTCATGTGAAAAAAAAGATTGTGAAACACATAATGGTTAGTAGGCTTTTAGACTACTAGCCATGTGAAGAAAAGATGGTGAAACACATAACGGTTAGTAGGTATTGAGACTACTAGTCATGTGAAAAGAAAATAGTGATTCCTAGTAGATAAAAAGACTACTGATCAGAAAGTTATAAGATCTTTAAAAGTGTGCAATTGAGATAACGAAATCTAAAAAATAGTGATTTTAGTCGGTTTCATTCGGGTTAATGTGTACGTAATAGATCAACACGTGATTGTTGTCTCGTATCGATGTTGCTTGTTTCTATTAGTGATACGAATAAAAATAGTGAAACACATGATGGTTAGTAGGTTTTAGACTACTAGTCATGTGAAGAAAAGATGGTGAAACACATGACGGTTAGTAGGTGTTTAGACTACTAGTCATGTGAAGAAAAGATGGTGAAACACATGATTGTTAGTATGTTTTAGATTACTAGACATGTGAAGAAAAGATAGTGAAACACATGATTGTTAGTATGTTTTAGATTACTAGACATGTGAAGAAAAGATGGTGAAACAGATAACTAAATACATAAAATATTGGTTTAAGTCGTGTTATATGGATTAAAGTTTCCTTAATAGATCAAAATATGCTTGTTGTTTTGAATCGTGTTTTCCCGGGTCTACTATGGATCAAATCTTACGTACTGGATCCACTAAATATTTGTTGCCTAGAATCAATGTCGCTCTCACTATAAGAATTGGTCAATCTTATTAATATATATACTCGCATGTTGCCTCGGTTGGAAATGAAATCATCCTATTTGTTTGATGAGTTGAAAATAAAGAAGTGGTTCCTACATCCTGTTAATGTATGACTCGTGACCTGAGGAAAATACATGACGGTTAGTTTGTTTTTAGACTACTAGTCATGTGAAGAAAAGATGATGAAACACGTGACGGTTAGTAAGTGTTTAGACTACTTGTCATGCAAAAGGAAAATAGGGAAACACGTGACGGTTAGTAGGTTTTTAGACTGCTAGTCATGTGAAGAAAAGATGGTGAAACACGACGGTTAGTAGGTGTTTAGAATACTAGTCATGCAAAAGAAATATAGTGAAACACGTGACGGTTAGTAGGTTTTTAGACTACTAGTCATGTGAAGAAAAAAGATGGTGAAACATGTGTCGGTTAGTAGGTTTTTAGACTACTAATCATGTCAAAATAGAATAGTGATTCCTAGTAGATGAAAAGACTTAAGATCACAAAGTGATTAGAACATTGAAAGTGTGCGATTGAAATAACGAAATCGAAAAAATAGTGGTTTCAGTCGGTTCCAAACGGATTAAATTGTGCATAGATCAAAACGTGCTTGTTGCCTCGGATCAATGTTGCTTACTTCTACTAGTCATATGAATAAAAATAGTGAAACACATGATGGTTAGTAAGTTTTAGACTACTAGTCATGGGAAAAAAAAGATTGTGAAACACATAATGGTTGGTAGGTTTTTAGACTACTTGTCATGTGAAAAAAAGATGGTGAAACACATAACGTTTAGCAGGTGTTTAGACTACTAGTCTTGTGAAAAGAGAATAGTGAATCCTAGTTGATGTGAAGACTACTGATAACTATTTGATGAGAACTCCGAAAGTGTGGATTTGTGATAACGAAATCCACAAAATATTGGTTTAAGTCGTGTCATACGGATTAAAGTTTCCTTAATAGATCAAAATTTGCTTGTTGTCTTGAATCGAGTTTGCCCGGGTCTACTATGGATCAAATCTTACGTACTGGATCCACTAAATATTTGTCGCCTCGAATCAATGTCGCTCTCACTATAAGAATTGGTCAATCTTATTAATCTATATACTCGCGTGTTGCCTCGGTTGGAAATGAAATTATCCTATTTGTTTGATGAGATGAAAATAAAGAAGTGGTTTCTACATCCTGTTAATGTATGACTCGTGACCTCGAGGAAAATACATGACGGTTAGTATGTTTTTAGACTACTAGTCATGTGAAGAAAAGATGGTGAAACACGTGACGGTTAGTAAGTGTTTAGACTACTTGTCATGCAAAAGGAATATAGTGAAACACGTGACAGTTAATAGGTTTTGAGACTGCTAGTCATGTGAAGAAAAGATTGTGAAATACATGAAGGTTAGTAGGTGTTTAGACTACTAGTCATGCAAAAGAAATATAGTGAAACACGTGACGGTTAGTAGGTTTTTAGACTACTAATCATGTGAAGAAAAAAGATGGTGAAACACATGTCGGTTAGTAGGTGTTTAGACTACTAGTCATGTGAAAATAGAATAGTGATTCCTAGTAGTTGAACAGATTTTAGATCACAAAGTGATAAGAACATTGAAAGTGTGCAATTGAGATAACGAAATCGAAAAAATTGTGGTTTCAGTCTGTTCCATACGGATTAAAGTGTGCGTAATAGATCAAAGCGTGGTTGTTGCCTCGAATCGATGTAGCTTACTTCTACTAGTCATACGCAAAAAAATAGGGAAACATATGATGGTTAGTGGGTTTTAGACTACTAGTCATGTGAAGAAAAGATGGTGAAAGACATGACGGTTAGTAGGTTTTAGACTACTAGTCAAGTGAAGAAAAGATGGTGAAACACATGATGGTTAGTTTGTTTAAGATTACTAGTCATGTGAAGAAAAGATGGTGAAACACATGACGGTTAGTAGGTGTTTAGACTACTAGTCTTGTGAAAAGAGAATAGTGATTCCTAGATGATGTGAAGACTACTGATAACTTTGTGAAGAGAATTCCGAAAGTGTGGATTTGTGATAACTAAATCCAAAAAATAGTGGTTTAAGTCGTGTCATACGGATTAAAGTTTCCTTAATAGATCAAAATTTGCTTGTTGTCTTGAATCGAGTTTGCCCGGGTCTACTATGGATCAAATCTTACGTACTGGATCCACTTAATAATTGTTTGCCTCGAATCAATGTCGCTCTCACTATAAGAATTGGTCAATCTTATTAATCTATATACTCGCGTGTTGCCTCGGTTGGAAATGAAATCATCCTATTTGTTTGATGAGATGAAAATAAAGAAGTGGTTCCTACAACATGTTAATGAATGACTCGTGACCCCGAGGAAAATACATGACGGTTAGTATGTTTTTAGACTACTTGTCATGTGAAGAAAAGATGGTGAAACACGTGACGGTTAGTAAGTGTTTAGACCACTTGTCATGCAAAAGAAAAATAGTGAAACACGTGACGGTTAGTAGGTTTTTAGACTGCTAGTCATGTGAAGAAAAGATGGTGAAACACATGACGGTTAGTAGGTGTTTAGACTACTAGTCATGCAAAAGAAATATAGTGAAACACGTGACGGTTAGTAGGTTTTTAGACTAGTAGTCATGTGAAGAAAAAAGATGGTGAAACACATGTCGGTTAATAGGTGTTTAGACTACTAGTCATGTGAAAATAGAATAGTGATTCCTAGTTGTTGAACAGATTTTAGATCACAAAGTGATAAGAACATTGAAAGTGTGCAATTGAGATAACGAAATCGAAAAAATTGTGGTTTCAGTCGGTTCCATACGGATTAAAGTGTGCGTAATAGATCAAAGCGTGGTTGTTGCCTCGAATCGATGTAGCTTACTTCTACTAGTCATACGCAAAAAAATAGGGAAACATATGATGGTTAGTGAGTTTTAGACTACTAGTCATGTGAAGAAAAGATGGTGAAAGACATGACGGTTAGTAGGTTTTAGACTACTAGTCATGTGAAGAAAAGATGGTGAAACACATGATGGTTAGTTTGTTTAAGATTACTAGTCATGTGAAGAAAAGATGGTGAAACACATGACGGTTAGTAGGTGTTTAGACTACTAGTCTTGTGAAAAGAGAATAGTGATTCCTAGATGATGTGAAGACTACTGATAACTTTGTGAAGAGAATTCCGAAAGTGTGGATTTGTGATAACTAAATCCAAAAAATAGTGGTTTAAGTCGTGTCATACGGATTAAAGTTTCCTTAATAGATCAAAATTTGCTTGTTGTCTTGAATCGAGTTTGCCCGGGTCTACTATGGATCAAATCTTACGTACTGGATCCACTTAATAATTGTTTGCCTCGAATCAATGTCGCTCTCACTATAAGAATTGGTCAATCTTATTAATCTATATACTCGCGTGTTGCCTCGGTTGGAAATGAAATCATCCTATTTGTTTGATGAGATGAAAATAAAGAAGTGGTTCCTACAACATGTTAATGTATGACTCGTGACCCCGAGGAAAATACATGACGGTTAGTATGTTTTTAGACTACTAGTCATGTGAAGAAAAGATGGTGAAACACGTGACGGTTAGTAAGTGTTTAGACCACTTGTCATGCAAAAGAAAAATAGTGAAACACGTGACGGTTAGTAGGTTTTTAGACTGCTAGTCATGTGAAGAAAAGATGGTGAAACACATGACGGTTAGTAGGTGTTTAGACTACTAGTCATGCAAAAGAAATATAGTGAAACACGTGACGGTTAGTAGGTTTTTAGACTAGTAGTCATGTGAAGAAAAAAGATGGTGAAACACATGTCGGTTAATAGGTGTTTAGACTACTAGTCATGTGAAAATAGAATAGTGATTCCTAGTAGATGAAAAGACTTAAGATCGCAAAGTGATAAGAACATTGAAAGTGTGCAATTGAAATAACGAAGTCGAAAAATTAGTGGTTTCAGTCGGTTCCATACGGATTAAAGTGTGCGTAGATCAAAACGTGCTTGTTGTCTCGGATCAATGTTGCTTATTTCTACTAGTCATATGAATAAAAATAGTGAAACACATGATGGTTTGTAGGTTTTAGACTACTAGTCATGTGAAAAAGAAGATTGTGAAACACATAATGGTTAGTAGGTTTTTAGACTACTAGTCATGTGAAAAAAATATGGTGAAACACATGACGGTTAGTAGGTATTGAGACTACTAGTCATGTGAAAACAAAATAGTGATTCCTATTAGATAAAAAGACTACTGATCAGAAAGTGATAAGAACTTTAAAAGTGTGCAATTGAGATAACGAAATCTAAAAAATAGTGATTTTAGTCGGTTTCATTCGGATTAATGTGTACGTAATAGATCAAAACGTGATTGTTGTCTCGTATCGATGTTGCTTGTTTCTACTAGTGATACGAATAAAAATAGTGAAACCAATGATGGTTAGTAGGTTTTAGACTACTAGTCATGTGAAGAAAAGATGGTGAAACACATGACGGTTAGTAGGTGTTTAGACTACTAGTCATGCAAAAGAAATATAGTGAAACACGTGACGGTTAGTAGGTTTTTAGACTACTAGTCATGTGAAGAAAAAAGATGGTGAAACACATGTCGGTTAGTAGGTGTTTAGACTACTAGTCATGTGAAAATAGAATAGTGATTCCTAGTAGATGAAAAGACTTAAGATCACAAAGTGATAAGAACATTGAAAGTGTGCAATTGAAATAACGAAATCGAAAAAATAGTGGTTTCAGTCGGTTCCATACGGATTAAAGTGTGCGTAGATCAAAACGTGCTTGTTGCCTCGGATCAATGTTGCTTACTTCTACTAGTCATATGAATAAAAATAGTGAAACACATGATGGTTAATAGGTTTTAGACTACTTGTTATGTGAAAAAAAAGATTGTGAAACACATAATGGTTAGTAGGTTTTTAGACTACTAGCTATGTGAAGAAAAGATGGTGAAACACATGACGGTTAGTAGGTATTGAGACTACTAGTCATGTGAAAAGAAAATAGTCATTCCTAGTAGATAAAAAGGCTACTGATCAGAAAGTGATAAGAACTTTAAAAGTGTGCAATTGAGATAACGAAATCTAAAAAATAGTGATTTTAGTCGGTTTCATTCGGATTAATGTGTACGTAATAGATCAAAACGTGATTGTTGTCTCGTATCGAGGTTGCTTGTTTCTACAAGTGATACGAATAAAAATAGTGAAACACATGATGGTTAGTAGGTTTTAGACTTTTTTTTTTTTTTTTTGGGTAAACTAGCTTGAAATAGAAAAAAGAATAACCGGATATACAGCCTACAAGGGGCATACCCCAGGAGGAAAAGAAAGGAAAAAAACCAACAAGAGTAAGAAAATTGACAACGCCAAATGGCTACATGGCTAAATGATGATGCGCGTTGTTTTCAATCCATCTATCAAGAGGGAAGGAAAACAACGCCTATTGAAAGCAACAAAATGGACTACACCTATGTGAGGCACTAAGAGTGCAGTCCTGGATAGTTAATACATTACATTTGAGAAAAGTCTACACACATTACACTGAAAGCCTTCATACAAACTCTTCTGCCAATCCGATCCAACTGCTTGTTCACATTTGAATGGCACCATTCGAACTTCAGAACTTCCAGAATGGGTCATCACACTGAGGTTCACTTGGGACCTTAACACACCCAGATCTTCAGGACTTGAGCTTGACTTGATCTTGGACTGACTAGCACTAGGCATATCAGATCAGTTCGGTTAAAACAGCAGCCAGAAGTCACTGATAAGGTAGCACACCAAGCTGGGCAAGGTGTTGATTTACATAACAAAATAGCTTTACAAAGACTTGTTACAAACTTGTTACAAAGTCTACTACTACAAAGTCTACTACTACTGAACTGAACTGGACTGCTCCAAACTTGTTACATCAGATTTGACCATAACAGACCATAACAGATTTGACTACTTGCTACTGAACAATCATCTATCAACCACTTAAACACTGAACTATATCAACCATATAGTGCCACCACAATATCAGAATTTGAACATCAACTTCTGAACCTGCTACACCAAACAGATGCATGGACATGGACAAAGGTCTGTCAGAAATGTTCAGGACCGTCCAAACAGGTTCAGAACAATGCAGAGGAATTCCCCCTCTGCGAAGGGAGATCCCACGACAGCCCCTAATGGTTAGGCAATGAAAACAGGAAGTAATGGACTAGAACTGCTACTTAAATTACTGAACCGACAGTTAAACTCAGAAATCAGGTGCAGCAAGTCAGGCTGCGCTTGACAGTACAATGGTAATGCTCTGACAGTCCACACAACAACAAAGATTGGACTAGATTTGCTTACTTGCTAATCCACTCATGTAGCACCATATATCCTTACTGCACTAGTCTATGCTCTGCTGGCTCATGTAGAGACCATTGAGCATAGCCCCTGCTGCTAACTCATATATGCTCTGCTGACTCATGTGGATCCAGCCTTGCTTCCAAACAGCCCATCACCATTACAGTCAGCAGATTCTGAACCATAGGTGACAACACAGGAATCCATGACCTATACAAAGCTAAAACAAATACAAAGCTATACAGAGGACGTCCCCCTCTGTGAAGGGAGATCCCATTGACAGCCCCCGATGGTTAGGCATAACTGAAAACAAAATGCAGGACAGCCATAACAGGTTCAGATAACAGAACAACACCAGTCACATGGGTACATTGATCAGGCATACAAAACTGATGCTGCTAGGTTTCTGACTTGGGGATGCAAGACAATATAAGGTTAGGTTTACAAAAGTAAACACTCATAAGCAGTGGGGGTGACCAAAATCACTAATCACAAAACAGGTCAAACTGGGCACAAGCACATGCATAGCAGTAAGATAGCTACCTCAAACAGTCTAGCATGCAGTACACAAATCATTAAGCGAACTTACTGAACCATCACCAACACACCACTAAGCAGTGGGGGTGACCAATATACTGAACCATCAGTCATAATGCAGCATAATGGAGCAGCAAGGCTGCTCTCAACAGTCCACACAAGGTACTAAGAACTACCTCCTCTCCCTTACCCAGCTCCTCACAAAAGATTAAAATATATACCTGCTACATAGAAGTAATAGCAGAGCCCTGGATGGAAAGCCTTTTCTGAGTCCCTTTGACTAACTGAACTTTTAGCAGCTGAACTGCTATGAATCCTACCCTCAGGGACAATTCTGGACCATGTTGTATCAAGGGGGAACCCCTTGATATTTAACCTGCATGTGTTATCATGTGAGTATTTGGGTAATTTCATTCTAACTGAGAATGTTAATCGTGAATATTCCACATAGATAATAATTGAGAAGGCCCCTTGAACTTAGACAATGACAACAACCTACACCTTACTTCATTTGAAATTTTGTGAGCAATCACTCCAGGGGGGCAATTAAGATTCTGGAATTTCCTGTGATTCCTTTCTATCCATAATTGGTGCACATAGGTTGTAAAGACAAGTTTAGCGATTGTAATGGCCAGAGCCTTGCCTTGGACAGAAGACAGCCTGGTCACCCACTGTTGCATGGATGTCAATCCTGTCATGTGAGGGGTCTTTGGGGATAAGATGCCCCTAATTTGTGTAGCCATGGGGCAATCAAAAAAGAGGTGCTCATGGGACTCTACTCCCAAACAAAGGCTGCATATGGAAGCAGCTTTCATTCCAAACATGACTAGTCTGTCTTCTGTAGATAATCTATTAAGAATAGCCATCCATGATATCACACTACATCTAGGGATGTACCCTGAGAACCATACTACTTTATGCCAAGTGATAGCTGGAAAATGTATCCTTAAATGATCCCATAAAGATGAGATGGTGAACTTACCAGATGCATTGAGATTCCATATGCATCTATCCCCAGTGGAAGCATTGATGGGGACAGCTTGTAATTCTGACCTCACTTCATTGAGGTCAGGAGTTTGGGTTAGTGGGAAGGCCCACTGATTGTCTCTGATGATAGACTTCACAGTGGAATCCTTGTGCAGTCCAGAATCTAAGGTAATTCTAGGCCCATATTTAGGCAATAAGGGCCCTAGGGGATGCCAGTTATCAAACCACAAGGAGGTCAAATGGCCATCCCCTATTTTATACGTAATGTGTGATTGGATGAGTGGTCTAATGTTAAGAATTTTCCTCCATACCCATGAGGGATCGCTTGGAGTTTTAACACTCCAAAAACTCTTACCTTTAAGTAGGTAAGACTTCACCCATTGACACCACATAGATTGCTCCCCTCCCGAGATAAGGAACCAAATATGTTTGGCGACTGCTGCCTTGTTCCAGACCTCCATAGATTTAAACCCTAACCCTCCTTCCTTTGTAGGAGAACAGAGATGTTCCCAAGAGACTTTTGCCCCCGTTTTCTTAAGGTCGGGGCCAGACCAAAAGAAGGCCCTTAGGATAGATTCCACTTCCTTAATTACCTTCTTAGGGATAATGAAGAGAGATGACCAATAGGTTTGCATTGAGAACAGTATTGATTTTATTAATTGAATCCTCCCAGCATAGGACAAGTACCTATGTGTCCATGATTTAGTCTTGGCCAAAATTCTGTCAACCATTACTTTACAATCCGAGTGTTTTAGTTTGGTGGACAGTAGAGGTACCCCCAAGTACCTAACAGGCAAAGACCCCTCCTTGAAGCCTAGGATACCTAATATGGATGCCTTGGTGGGTGGACTAACACCAGAGAAAAAGATGCTGCTCTTGGAAGGGCTTGGTGAAAGCCCAGACAGCTTCTCAAATTCATTTAAAGAATTCTGGATGTGATTAATGGAGGCAACTTCACCTTTGCAAAAGATCATAAGATCATCTGCAAAGCAAAGATTGACAAGTTTGGTAGCTCCACATTTCCAGTGGAAATTAAAATCAGGTTGGAAGGATTTCTCCTTAAGAATGCAAGTTAACACCTCCATAGCTATCACAAAAAGGTAAGAAGATAGTGGATCACCTTGTCTTAAACCTTTTTGCCCTGGGATGTATCCTATTGCTTCCCCATTAAAACACAAGGAGTAATTAGCTGTAGACACACAAGCTTTCAACCATTGGATCATCTTAGGATGGAAGTTCATTGAAGCCAAGACATCCCAAAGGAATTCCCACCTGACATTATCATAGGCCTTCATTATGTCCACTTTCATGGCACACCTAGGGGATGAGGAATGTTTGTGGTAACCTCTCATCAATTCCTGAGTAAGGAATATGTTATCAGCTATCCTCCTACCCTGGACAAAGCCAGACTGAGCAGGATCAATAAGGGAAGGCAGAACAGGTCTGATTTTATTGGCTAGTATTTTAGCTATACATTTGTATATCACATTACAGCATGAGATGGGCCTGTAGTCTCCTACCTTAGAGGGATTGGGGACTTTAGGCACCAAAGCAACTAGGGTAGCATTGGCCTTCTTCAAAAGTTGACCAGACCTGAAAAACAGTTTGACAGCTGAGGTCACTTCATGGCCTATGACAGGCCATGCTCTATGGAAGAAGGAAGCATTATAGCCATCTGGCCCAGGAGCTTTTTGAGGATTAAGAGACCAAAACGTGTCTTTGATCTCTTTATCAGTTACCCCCATCACCATTTGCAAACTCTGGGAGGGGGAGAGTTTCCTTGTTATAAGCTGTTGCACCCTAGAAGAACCAGAGTAATCAGTCAAATGTTTGGTGCCTAACAAGTTTGTGTAGTAGTTGATGAATGTGTGCTTAATCAACTCTACGTCTTGGGAAACAGACCCATCTTCTAGAACCAAGCTAGAAATTCTGTTCCTATTCCTTGAATTGGTAATGGAATTGAAAAAAAAGGAGGAACATTGATCCCCCAATTTTAGCCATTGAATTCTTGATTTTTGCTTGGCAAGATTTTCTTCTGCTCTGGCATAAACTAGATACTGCTTGCACAGTTCCTTTTCAATGGCTTGTTTAGAAGGGTCACTAGGGTCAGAGCCTAGTTCTCTCTGGATAACTTCTAATTGTTGTTTGCAGGATGCCACTCTTGATGAAAGATCACTAAACTCATTTGTGTTTAGTTTTTTAAGATCCTCCTGCAATTGCTTAAGTTTTTGACAAACACAGAACATTGGATTTCCAATGATTATCCTCCTCCACACCTGCTGAACAGTGTCAAGGAACTTAGGGTGCTCAGCTAAAAAGTTGAAGAACCTAAAAGGTCTTTTCTTTTTAGGTGAGGCAGTTGTCAAATATACAACTGCAGGGGAATGATCAGACACTCCAGGGCTGAGAAAATGTGCATTGGACCAGCAGAAATTTTTGACCCAACTCTCATTAACTAGAACCCTATCAATCTTGGAACTTATATGAGCATCTCCCAGTTGTTTATTAGACCATGTGTACTGGCAACCAGTATACCTGAGATCAAGTAATTCAGTTGATTGGATACAAGAATTGAATTCCTCCATCCAGGGCAACCAATTTCTGTCCCCTCCTACTTTTTCAAGGGGAGACCTCAATGCATTGAAGTCACCTAACACTACCCAAGGGGTAACTACACAAAGCTGTTGTAATTGAGTCCATAGTTGTTGCCTCTCCAAGTAACTAGTTGCTCCATATATAAAGGAGGCATCAAAAGAAAACTGGCCATTACAAGATTGAACCTTACAATGGATAAGTTGATTGGACTGAAACTGAATTTGTACATTAAACAATAGGGGGTTCCAACAAATCAAGATCCGCCCTATAGGAGAGCAGGAATGATTACTAACAAAATTCCAATGAGGGAGCATGGTGTTGACTACTCTAGTTACATTGGATTCTTTGATTTTATGCTCAATGAGACCAATTAAGGATAGTTTATTCTTAACAACCCAATTTTTTGCCTCCCTTTGTTTGAGAGGGTCATTAAGGCCCCTCAAGTTCCAAAACCCAAAATGTAAAGACTCACAATCCATTAAACAGTAGACAGTTACAAACAGAATTGAAAACATAAAATTAAAGGCAAGTACTGTATTAATCAGACAGAGATAGGAAAGAAAGTTACTTCCCTGATTTGTTCGAAGAGCTCTTTGCAAAGTTCTTCTGTTTCCTCTGCTGCCATGCTTTACCAGAACCTCCTCCGGTAAGTTTGATATCTGGAACGAGATCTGGAGGTTCTTTGTCCTTGAGTTTGGCAGCCAGTTTGGCAGCTTTTTTTGCTGCTGATTTGGTTATAAATATAGCAGGGTTTGGGCTTGTAGTCTGCTGTTTAGGGGGTCCTGCTTCTTCTTTATTGGCCCCCTCTGTTGCTAATGTATCAGTTTGGTTAGGAGGGACTTTAAAGGGATTAGGTTCTTTAAGGTTATGAGCAGTCTCCTCAATAGCAAAGGCAGAATTGACTGTTGGGATTAAAGGAGGGTTAGCATCTGTCAACTTCTCTTGAGAGCTGCTCACTATACTCTCAAGAACCTTTTCTAATTCTTCTTCTGAGTCATCATCTGAATCAGTAAGCTCTGCTTGAGGTTTACCCTCATGCTTGGTGGAGGAAGGTAGGGTTGCTGATGTAGATGCTGGGAATGTGTAAAGAGGGTTAGCTCTCAGTTTCCCACTACCTACCACTGTCCATTCCTGAAGTGGCTGGCTGGTAATTGGAGGTGGTTTGGAAGTGGTTTCTGGAGGTGGTTTCTTGGAACAGTGGTCTGTTGAGTGGCCAAAGACTTGGCACTCCTTGCAGAGTGAAGGTAAGACTTGATATTCAACAAACACCACAACTGATTCTCCCTCCACAGTTATTCTAACTTCATCTGGAAGCTCATTTGCAGCACTGATCTCTATACATATTCTAGCATTTGTTGATTTTGTTTGCAAAAGACCTGGCTGTCTTGAGGTTTTGGCTGTGGCTTGGTCCACATGCAGTGGCTTTCCAATGGTACTAGCTATCCTGCTCAAGCACTCTTGATTCCATAGCTCTAGGGGTAAATTATGAAGTTTAACCCATGCTGGAATATGAGTAGGTTGTTCCTTTACTGGTTTCATCATACGGTGCCAGTCTTTAAGTACTAGGTATTTTTGAGAGAAGAAGTAGGGACCCCCATCCAACACTTGTTGTTTGGCTTGTTCGTCCCTAAACTCAAATAGGTAGCAGCCTCCAACATCCGGCTTGACTGCCACAAATAACTCCTTCCACTGATATCTAGCAGTGGAGGCTACCAAGGGGTAAGGCATGTTCCCATCAAGGAAGTGACCCACTAAGTATTTGGTCCACATTCCTACATCTGTTAGTTCAATGTCGATCTCCACCTGGGCTTCTTTCCCTCTCAGTAAGTCAGGAAAGAACTCAAGCTTCATATCCAGCGAGGGGCTTTGGGACTGCAGCAGGGAAGCCCAGTTTTTGGGCTTAGCCTGGTTATTTTTTTGTTTTGGTTTGAATTGGGGATGTTGACCAGAGATAAAGGAATTTCGAAGTGTTGATTGATTACCATTATTCAACGGCCTAGATTGAGGTGCATTTACTGAAGAGACTTTAGGCATGTCTGCAGTTTTAGTGACAGAGGTTGATGGAAGCTGCTGTGAGTTAGGGTTCAGATTCCTTACCTCTGATGGAGTACGTTGAAACTGGTAAGTGTTTCCGTGGAGGTGAATCACTTGTGCCTTAGCTTCAGCCTCCTTCATCAGACCGTCTTCGAAGATGGCTTGTTGGTTTTTCTGCATAGCTTCGGAACTCTGGTTGCGTAGAGGAGGGGTTTGCACCTCCGCTTGTTTGCCAGATTTATTCCAGTCCTGTTGTATGCTCAGTAGCTTGGCTGTGAGCACATCTAGGATGAATGGATCTTCCGAGGTGTTGAGTTCATCCTCCAAATTACCAACAATTTCTAGCATCCGAGCTTCAGACGAACGCGTGTCTTCCTTCGGAGATCCCTGATTAAGTACTGAACTCGGCTGAGAGAGGCCCTGATTTTTTGCTGATTTAGGGCTACGGGCCCCAAACCCTTTTGTTGTTGTTGAAATCGCCAATTTAGGGCTACTTGGGTTTTGCTCCTCAGCCCCATTTGAAGAAAATGGCGGAGAAGAAGATGGCGGAACCGAGCTTTTCATTGCAGCTTCGGCTTGTACCCTCAACCCCTCCTCGAAGAAGACTTGTTGCAATTTCCGAGATGGACTTGTGTTCTTGGGCGATTTAGGGCTATGCGCCCCTAATCCCTTTGAAGAATGATTCGAACTGATCTTGGTGGATTGAGGCTCGTGGGATTTAGAGCAACCGGAATCCCACGAGGATCCATTCTTGTAAACACCTGAGTTGCTTATTTGCTGCAGATTTGTTGCAGGTTCTGAGTTAGGGCTACCACTTTGGATCCCCGTAGGAGAAGAGGAATTAGGGTTTTCTGGTGTTGATTTCCGGATCTGAAAGCTCGAATCCGACATCACTTCTTCAAGAGAGGAACTTGTATTCTTGACGTCAGTTGTAGGAGATGGACAAAGATCAAACGGTTTGTGGGTGGAAATGGGAGGAGAGTATCGAACGTTCTTCTGTTGCCTACGAAGTTCATTAGAATCTAGGGCTTTGGATCCTAGCCCTTCTTCAAACGAGATTGTACCATCCGCCATGGTGATCGGTTCACTGTTTCCCCATGGCTATGTCAGGATTTGCCCTAATCGCCTCACATGTCAGAGCTGTAGGAATTTTGTTGAAGTTTTCGTATGGATGTAGGTTTTAGACTACTAGTCATGTGAAGAGAAGATGGTGAAACACATGACGGTTAGTAGGTTTTAGACTACTAGTCATGTGAAGAAAAAGATGGTGAAACACATGACGGTTAGTAGGTGTTTAGACTACTAGTCATGTGAAGAAAAGATGGTGAAACACATGATTGTTAGTATGTTTTAGATTACTAGACATGTGAAGAAAAGATGGTGAAACACATGACGGTTTGTAGGTGTTTTTTTTTTGGGTAAATCAGCTTGAAATTAAAAGAGGTTAAGCGAATATACAGCCTACAAGGGGCATACCCCAGGTAAGACAAAGCAAAAAGAAAACGACAAAAATATAAAAAGCCAAGTGGCTACATGGGTTGCCCGTGTCCAACCCCGTCAAACAAACTATCCCAAGGAATAGAGGGTTCAACGGGAAACCTGGACACGGGCATGGTAATAGCAGAAAATCCACGACACAACCCGTCGGGATAGGGGTAAATTAGAGGCCCTCGAAGTCCTCGCAAACACAGAAATAACTAAGTAAGTCAGCTACTGCTACCAGAAGCAACCAGTAATACTAAAAGTAAACAGTAGTAGACTGTATGATAGATAAATGCCCGAGCCACACTGCCCGGGATGGCAAAAATTTGTTGGCCAAGCCTGTGGTTGGCTGGCCTGGGCTGGCTGGCCTTGGCCTTGCCTGGCTGGCCTTGGCCTTGTCGCCTGCTGCTGCTGCCCGCTGCGTGGCCCGGGCTGGCTGATGATTGCCCGGGCTGGAAGGCCAACTGGCCCCGCGGCGGTTGATGAAGTGGCCAGAGAGGGCCTTGACTGCCCGGGGCTGATGCTGATGCTGACTGGGGCCGAAGGCCCAAGCTGCTGGCTGGACTGGCCTTACCAGCCTGCCAGGCTGCTGTCTGTCTGGATTGCCCGGGCTGGCCTTGCCTGGATGGCCTGGCCTACCGGCTGGCCTGCGTGGCCTTGAATGCACCGCTGCCTGGGCTGCGATGACTGCCCGCCCGAGCTAGCTGCTTGGCCGAGTGGCTGCCTGCCCCGCCCGGGCGACCTGGCCTGGCCGGCCCAGACGGCTTGAAGCGCCGCCTGCTCCACGGCGGCTGAGCCACTACTGTGAGCCACGGCGACAGGCTGACTTAGGATTGATAGCCCACCGGAGGCGGGGTTGGGGCTGGAGATGCTGGCCGACGGCTGGTGGGCCACGGGTATTGGGCCACGGGTATTGAGCCACGGCTGTTGAGCCACGGCTGGGGATCTGAACATTAGAACTCCTTGGTGAGTCAGCCCTACTGCAGTGCCACTGTTCGAACACATATTGAACAGCAGGGTCATCTTCTCCGGCGAGGACTGTTAGAGCAGAACCGAACCCATAGAATCTCGACCCATGAAGCTCAAAGCTACGGCCAGGCTGACCCTCTGTAGCCCCTTCGGTCCGGTGAGGATGAGAGGTGGATATTTGGCCGGACCACGAGAAGGACGGCTTGAGATTAGATCTGGACGGCGCGGATCCCAAAGGGTACCCCGTGCCTCCGCTGTAATACCCGAGGGCTGCTGCTGCTACCGTCGATCGGAAGCCGGAGGGGTGCGGCTTGGCCAGGTGCGGCTGGGCCAGCGTGGGAGGCCGAAAATGGCTATGGTCGGGCTGGAGGGAGGCGTTGGAGGAGAACTAACCCTAAGGAGGGACGTTCCCTTGCCATCCCCATGCCGGATCTGGGGTTAAACGGAGCTGGGATGGCCGGCGGCCGGAGGGTTAGGGCTGGAGGGAGCTTTCTCTCTCTAGGTTAGAGAGAGAAGCTCCCCAGCCGAAAACAACACCCTCTCATGAGTTCTTGGTTTGTAGGTGTTTAAACTACTAGTCATGTGAAAAAAGAATAGTGATTCCTAGTTGATGTGAAAAGTACTGATAACTATGTGATAAGAACTCCGAAAGTGTGGATTTGTGAGAACTAAATACAAAAAATATTGGTTTAAGTCGTGTTATATGGATTAAAATTTCCTTAATAGATCAAAATTTGCTTGTTGTCTTGAATCGTATTTGCCCGGGTCTACTATGGATCAAATCTTACGTACTGGATCAACTAAATATTTGTTGCCTTGAATCAATGTCGCTCTCACTATAAGAATTGGTCAATCTTATTAATCTATATACTCGCGTGTTGCCTAGGTTGGAAATGAAATCATCCTATTTGTTTGATGAGGTGAAAATAAAGAAGTGGTTCCTACATCCTGTTAAAGTATGACTTGTGACCCGAGGAAAATACATGACGGTTAGTATATTTTTAGACTACTAGTCATGTGAAGAAAAGATGATGAAACACGTGACGGTTAGTAAGTGTTTAGACTATTTGTCATGCAAAAGGAAAATAGTGAAACACGTGACGGTTAGTAGGTTTTTAGACTGCTAGTCATGTGAAGAAAAGATGGTGAAACACATGACGGTTAGTAGGTGTTTAGAATACTAGTCATGCAAAAGAAATATAGTGAAAACGTGACGGTTAGTAGGTTTTTAGACTACTAGTCATGTGAAGAAAAAAGATGGTGAAACACGTGTCTGTTAGTAGGTGTTTAGACTACTAGTCATGTGAAAATAGAATAGTGATTCCTAGTAGATGAAAAGACTTAAGATCACAAAGTGATAAGAACATTGAAAGTGTGCGATTGAAATAACGAAATCGAAAAAATAGTGGTTTCAGTCGGTTCCAAACGGATTAAAGTGTGCATAGATCAAAACGTGCTTGTTGCCTCGGATCAATGTTGCTTACTTCTACTAGTCATGTGAATAAAAATAGTGAAACACATGATGGTTAGTAAGTTTTAGACTACTAGTCATGTGAAAAAAAAAGATTGTGAAACACATAATGGTTAGTAGGTTTTTAGACTACTAGTCATGTGAAAAAAAGATGGTGAAACACATGACGGTTAGTAGGTATTGAGATTACTAGTCATGTGAAAAGAGATTAGTGATTCCTAGTAGATAAAAAGACTACTGATCAGAAAGTGATAAGAACTTTAAAAGTGTGCAATTGAGATAACGAAATCTAAAAATAGTGATTTTAGTCGGTTTCATTCGGATTAATGTGTACGTAATAGATCAAAACGTGATTGTTGTCTCGTATCGATGTTGCTTGTTTCTACTAGTGATACGAATAAAAATAGTGAAACACATGATGGTTAGTAGGTTTTAGGCTACTAGTTATGTGAAGAAAAGATGGTGAAACACATGACGGTTAGTAGGTGTTTAGACTACTAGTCATGCAAAAGAATTATAGTGAAACACGTGACGGTTAGTAGGTTTGTTAGACTACTAGTCATGTGAAGACAAAAGATGGTGAAACACATGTCGGTTAGTAGGTGTTTAGACTACTAGTCATGTGATAATAGAATAGTGATTCCTAGTAGATGAAAAGACTTAAGATCACAAAGTGATAAGAACATTGAAAGTGTGCAATTGAAATAACGAAATCAAAAAAATAGTGGTTTCAGTCGGTTCCATACGGATTAAAGTATGCGTAGATCAAAACGTGCTTGTTGCCTCGGATCAATGTTGCTTACTTCTACTAGTCATATGAATAAAAATAGTGAAACACATGATGGTTAGTGGGTTTTAGACTACTAGTCATGTGAAAAAAAAGATTGTGAAACACATAATGGTTAGTAGGTTTTTAGACTACTAGCCATGTGAAGAAAAGATGGTGAAACACATGACGGTTAGTAGGTATTGAGACTACTAGTCATGTGAAAAGAAAATAGTGATTCCTAGTAGATAAAAAGACTACTAATCAGAAAGTGATAAGAACTTTAAAAGTGTGCAATTGAGATAACGAAATCTAAAAAATAGTGATTTTAGTCGGTTTCATTCGGGTTAATGTGTACGTAATAGATCAAAACGTGATTGTTGTCTCGTATCGATGTTGCTTGTTTCTACTAGTGATACGAATAAAAATAGTGAAACACATGATGGTTAGTAGGTTTTAGACTACTAGTCATGTGAAGAAAAGATCGTGAAACACATGATGGTTAGTAGGTTTTAGACTAATAGTCATGTGAAGAAAAAGATGGTGAAACACATGACGGTTAGTAGGTGTTTAGACAACTAGTCATGTGAAGAAAAGATGGTGAAACACATGATTGTTAGTATGTTTTAGATTACTAGACATGTGAAGAAAAGATGGTGAAACACATGATTGTTAGTATGTTTTAGATTACTAGACATGTGAAGAAAAGATGGTGAAACAGATAACTAAATACATAAAATATTGGTTTAAGTCGTGTTATATGGATTAAAGTTTCCTTAATAGATCAAAATATGCTTGTTGTTTTGAATCGTGTTTTCCCGGGTCTACTATGGATCAAATCTTACGTACTGGATCCACTAAATATTTGTTGCCTAGAATCAATGTCGCTCTCACTATAAGAATTGGTCAATCTTATTAATATATATACTCGCATGTTGCCTCGGTTGGAAATGAAATCATCCTATTTGTTTGATGAGATGAAAATAAAGAAGTGGTTCCTACATCCTGTTAATGTATGACTCGTGACCTGAGGAAAATGCATGATGGTTAGTTTGTTTTTAGACTACTAGTCATGTGAAGAAAAGATGATGAAACACGTGACGGTTAGTAAGGGTTTAGACTACTTGTCATGCAAAAGGAAAATAGTGAAAGACGTGACGGTTAGTAGGTTTTTAGACTGCTAGTCATGTGAAGAAAAGATGGTGAAACACATGACGGTTAGTAGGTGTTTAGAATACTAGTCATGCAAAAGAAATATAGTGAAACACGTGACGGTTAGTAGGTTTTTAGACTACTAGTCATGTGAAGAAAAAAGATGGTGAAACATGTGTCGGTTAGTAGGTGTTTAGACTACTAGTCATGTGAAAATAGAATAGTGATTCCTAGTAGATGAAAAGACTTAAGATCACAAAGTGATAAGAACATTGAAAGTGTGCGATTGAAATAACGAAATCGAAAAAATAGTGGTTTCAGTCGGTTCCAAACGGATTAAATTGTGCATAGATCAAAACGTGCTTGTTGCCTCGGATCAATGTTGCTTACTTCTACTAGTCATATGAATAAAAATAGTGAAACACATGATGGTTTGTAAGTTTTAGACTACTAGTCATGGGAAAAAAAAGATTGTGAAACACATAATGGTTAGTAGGTTTTTAGACTACTAGTCATGTGAAGAAAAGATGGTGAAACACATGACATTTAGTAGGTGTTTAGACTACTAGTCTTGTGAAAAGAGAATAGTGAATCCTAGTTGATGTGAAGACTACTGATAACTATTTGATGAGAACTCCGAAAGTGTGGATTTGTGATAACGAAATCCACAAAATATTGGTTTAAGTCGTGTCATACGGATTAAAGTTTCCTTAATAGATCAAAATTTGCTTGTTGTCTTGAATCGAGTTTGCCCGGGTCTACTATGGATCAAATCTTACGAACTGGATCCACTAAATATTTGTTGCCTCGAATCAATGTCGCTCTCACTATAAGAATTGGTCAATCTTATTAATCTATATACTCGCGTGTTGCCTCGGTTGGAAATGAAATCATCCTATTTCTTTGATGAGATGAAAATAAAGAAGTGGTTTCTAAATCCTGTTAATGTATGACTCGTGACCCCGAGTAAAATACATGACGGTTAGTATGTTTTTAGACTACTAGTCATGTGAAGAAAAGATGGTGAAACACGTGACGGTTAGTAAGTGTTTAGACTACTTGTCATGCAAAAGGAATATAGTGAAACACGTGACGGTTAATAGGTTTTGAGACTGCTAGTCATGTGAAGAAAAGATGGTGAAATACATGAAGGTTAGTAGGTGTTTAGACTACTAGTCATGCAAAAGAAATATAGTGAAACACGTGACGGTTAGTAGGTTTTTAGACTACTAATCATGTGAAGAAAAAAGATGGTGAAACACATGTCGGTTAGTAGGTGTTTAGACTACTAGTCATGTGAAAATAGAATAGTGATTCCTAGTAGTTGAACAGATTTTAGATCACAAAGTGATAAGAACATTGAAAGTGTGCAATTGAGATAACGAAATCGAAAAAATTGTGGTTTCAGTCGGTTCCATACGGATTAAAGTGTGCGTAATAGATCAAAGCGTGGTTGTTGCCTCGAATCGATTTAGCTTACTTCTACTAGTCATACGCAAAAATATAGGGAAACATATGATGGTTAGTGGGTTTTAGACTACTAGTCATGTGAAGAAAAGATGGTGAAAGACATGACGGTTAGTGGGTTTTAGACTACTAGTCATGTGAAGAAAAGATGGTGAAACACATGATGGTTAGTATGTTTAAGATTACTAGTCATGTGAAGAAAAGATGGTGAAACACATGACGGTTAGTAGGTGTTTAGACTACTAGTCTTGTGAAAAGAGAATAGTGATTCCTAGATGATGTGAAGACTACTGATAACTATGTGAAGAGAATTCCGAAAGTGTGGATTTGTGATAACTAAATCCAAAAAATAGTGGTTTAAGTCGTGTCATACGGATTAAAGTTTCCTTAATAGATCAAAATTTGCTTGTTGTCTTGAATCGAGTTTGCCCGGGTCTACTATGGATCAAATCTTACGTACTGGATCCACTTAATAATTGTTTGCCTCGAATCAATGTCGCTCTCACTATAAGAATTGGTCAATCTTATTAATCTATATACTCGCGTGTTGCCTCGGTTGGAAATGAAATCATCCTATTTGTTTGATGAGATGAAAATAAAGAAGTGGTTCCTACAACATGTTAATGTATGACTCGTGACCCCGAGGAAAATACATGACGGTTAGTATGTTTTTAGACTACTAGTCATGTGAAGAAAAGATGGTGAAACACGTGACGGTTAGTAAGTGTTTAGACTACTTGTCATGCAAAAGGAATATAGTGAAACACGTGACGGTTAATAGGTTTTGAGACTGCTAGTCATGTGAAGAAAAGATGGTGAAATACATGAAGGTTAGTAGGTGTTTAGACTACTAGTCATGCAAAAGAAATATAGTGAAACACGTGACGGTTAGTAGGTTTTTAGACTACTAATCATGTGAAGAAAAAAGATGGTGAAACACATGTCGGTTAGTAGGTGTTTAGACTACTAGTCATGTGAAAATAGAATAGTGATTCCTTGTAGTTGAACAGATTTTAGATCACAAAGTGATAAGAACATTGAAAGTGTGCAATTGAGATAACGAAATCGAAAAAATTGTGGTTTCAGTCGGTTCCATACGGATTAAAGTGTGCGTAATAGATCAAAGCGTGGTTGTTGCCTCGAATCGATTTAGCTTACTTCTACTAGTCATACGCAAAAATATAGGGAAACATATGATGGTTAGTGGGTTTTAGACTACTAGTCATGTGAAGAAAAGATGGTGAAAGACATGACGGTTAGTAGGTCTTAGACTACTAGTCATGTGAAGAAAAGATGGTGAAACACATGATGGTTAGTATGTTTAAGATTACTAGTCATGTGAAGAAAAGATGGTGAAACACATGACGGTTAGTAGGTGTTTAGACTACTAGTCTTGTGAAAAGAGAATAGTGATTCCTAGATGATGTGAAGACTACTGATAACTATGTGAAGAGAATTCCGAAAGTGTGGATTTGTGATAACTAAATCCAAAAAATAGTGGTTTAAGTCGTGTCATACGGATTAAAGTTTCCTTAATAGATCAAAATTTGCTTGTTGTCTTGAATCGAGTTTGCCCGGGTCTACTATGGATCAAATCTTACGTACTGGATCCACTTAATAATTGTTTGCCTCGAATCAATGTCGCTCTCACTATAAGAATTGGTCAATCTTATTAATCTATATACTCGCGTGTTGCCTCGGTTGGAAATGAAATCATCCTATTTGTTTGATGAGATGAAAATAAAGAAGTGGTTCCTACAACATGTTAATGTATGACTCGTGACCCCGAGGAAAATACATGACGGTTAGTATGTTTTTAGACTACTAGTCATGTGAAGAAAAGATGGTGAAACACGTGACGGTTAGTAAGTGTTTAGACTACTTGTCATGCAAAAGGAATATAGTGAAACACGTGACGGTTAATAGGTTTTGAGACTGCTAGTCATGTGAAGAAAAGATGGTGAAATACATGAAGGTTAGTAGGTGTTTAGACTACTAGTCATGCAAAAGAAATATAGTGAAACACGTGACGGTTAGTAGGTTTTTAGACTACTAATCATGTGAAGAAAAAAGATGGTGAAACACATGTCGGTTAGTAGGTGTTTAGACTACTAGTCATGTGAAAATAGAATAGTGATTCCTTGTAGTTGAACAGATTTTAGATCACAAAGTGATAAGAACATTGAAAGTGTGCAATTGAGATAACGAAATCGAAAAAATTGTGGTTTCAGTCGGTTCCATACGGATTAAAGTGTGCGTAATAGATCAAAGCGTGGTTGTTGCCTCGAATCGATTTAGCTTACTTCTACTAGTCATACGCAAAAATATAGGGAAACATATGATGGTTAGTGGGTTTTAGACTACTAGTCATGTGAAGAAAAGATGGTGAAAGACATGACGGTTAGTAGGTTTTAGACTACTAGTCATGTGAAGAAAAGATGGTGAAACACATGATGGTTAGTATGTTTAAGATTACTAGTCATGTGAAGAAAAGATGGTGAAACACATGACGGTTAGTAGGTGTTTAGACTACTAGTCTTGTGAAAAGAGAATAGTGATTCCTAGATGATGTGAAGACTACTGATAACTATGTGAAGAGAATTCCGAAAGTGTGGATTTGTGATAACTAAATCCAAAAAATAGTGGTTTAAGTCGTGTCATACGGATTAAAGTTTCCTTAATAGATCAAAATTTGCTTGTTGTCTTGAATCGAGTTTGCCCGGGTCTACTATGGATCAAATCTTACGTACTGGATCCACTTAATAATTGTTTGCCTCGAATCAATGTCGCTCTCACTATAAGAATTGGTCAATCTTATTAATCTATATACTCGCGTGTTGCCTCGGTTGGAAATGAAATCATCCTATTTGTTTGATGAGATGAAAATAAAGAAGTGGTTCCTACAACATGTTAATGTATGACTCGTGACCCCGAGGAAAATACATGACGGTTAGTATGTTTTTAGACTACTAGTCAGGTGAAGAAAAGATGGTGAAACACGTGACGGTTAGTAAGTGTTTAGACTACTTGTCAAGCAAAAGAAAAATAGTGAAACACGTGACGGTTAGTAGGTTTTTAGACTGCTAGTCATGTGAAGAAAAGATGGTGAAACACATGACAGTTAGTAGGTGTTTAGACTACTAGTCATTCAAAAGAAATATAGTGAAACACGTGACGGTTAGTAGGTTTTTAGACTAGTAGTCATGTGAAGAAAAAAGATGGCGAAACACATGTCGGTTAATGGGTGTTTAGACTACTAGTCATGTGAAAATAGAATAGTGATTCCTAGTAGATGAAAAGACTTAAGATCGCAAAGTGATAAGAACATTGAAAGTGTGCAATTGAAATAACGAAGTCGAAAAATTAGTGGTTTCAGTCGGTTCCATACGGATTAAAGTGTGCGTAGATCAAAACGTGCTTGTTGTCTCGGATCAATGTTGCTTACTTCTACTAGTCATATGAATAAAAACAGTGAAACACATGATGGTTTGTAGGTTTTAGACTACTAGTCATGTGAAAAAGAAGATTGTGAAACACATAATGGTTAGTAGGTTTTTAGACTACATGTCATGAGAAGAAAAGATGGTGAAACACATGACGGTTAGTAGGTATTGAGACTACTAGTCATGTGAAAACAAAATAGTGATTCCTAGTAGATAAAAAGACTACTGATCAGAAAGTGATAAGAACTTTAAAAGTGTGCAATTGAGATAACGAAATCTAAAAAATAGTGATTTTAGTCGGTTTCATTCGGATTATTGTGTACGTAATAGATCAAAACGTGATTGTTGTCTCGTATCGATGTTGCTTGTTTCTACAAGTGATACGAATAAAAATAGTGAAACCAATGATGGTTAGTAGGTTTTAGACTACTAGTCATGTGAAGAAAAGATGGTGAAACACATGACGGTTAGTAGGTGTGTAGAATACTAGTCATGCAAAAGAAATATAGTGAAACACGTGACGGTTAGTAGGTTTTTAGACTACTAGTCATGTGAAGAAAAAAGATGGTGAAACACATGTCGGTTAGTAGGTGTTTAGACTACTAGTCATGTGAAAATAGAATAGTGATTCCTAGTAGATGAAAAGACTTAAGATCACAAAGTGATAAGAACATTGAAAGTGTGCAATTGAAATAACGAAGTCGAAAAAATAGTGGTTTCAGTCGGTTCCATACGGATTAAAGTGTGCGTAGATCAAAACGTGCTTGTTGCCTCGGATCAATGTTGCTTACTTCTACTAGTCATATGAATAAAAATAGTGAAACACATGATGGTTAGTAAATTTTAGACTACTAGTCATGTGAAAAAAAAGATTGTGAAACACATAATGGTTAGTAGGTTTTTAGACTAATAGTTATGTGAAGAAAAGATGGTGAAACACATGACGTTTAGTAGGTATGGAGACTACTAGTCATGTGAGAAGAGAATAGTGATTCCTAGTAGATAAAAAGACTACTGATCACAAAGTGATAAGAACTTTAAAAGTGTGCAATTGAGATAACGAAATCTAAAAAATAGTGATTTTTGTTGGTTTAATTCGGATTAATGTGTACGTAATAGATCAAAACGTGATTGTTGTCTCGTATCGATGTTGCTTGTTTCTACAAGTGATACGAATAAAAATAGTGAAACACATGATGGTTAGTAGGTTTTAGACTACTAGTCATGTGAAGAGAAGATGGTGAAACACATGACGGTTAGTAGGTTTTAGACTACTAGTCATGTGAAGAAAAAGATGGTGAAACACATGACGGTTAGTAGGTGTTTAGACTACTAGTCATGTGAAGAAAAGATGGTGAAACACATGATTGTTAGTATGTTTTAGATTACTAGACATGTGAAGAAAAGATGGTGAAACACATGACGGTTTGTAGGTGTTTAAACTACTAGTCATGTGAAAAAAGAATAGTGATTCCTAGTTGATGTGAAAACTACTGATAACTATGTGATAAGAACTCCGAAAGTGTGGATTTGTGAGAACTAAATACAAAAAATATTGGTTTAAGTCGTGTTATATGGATTAAAATTTCCTTAATAGATCAAAATTTGCTTGTTGTCTTGAATCGTGTTTGCCCGGGTCTACTATGGATCAAATCTTACGTACTGGATCAACTAAATATTTGTTGCCTCGAATCAATGTCGCTCTCACTATAAGAATTGGTCAATCTTATTAATCTATATACTCGCGTGTTGCCTCGGTTGGAAATGAAATCATCCTATTTGTTTGATGAGATGAAAATAAAGAAGTGGTTCCTACATCCTGTTAATGTATGACTTGTGACCCGAGGAAAATACATGACGGTTAGTTTGTTTTTAGACTACTAGTTATGTGAAGAAAAGATGATGAAACACGTGACGGTTAGTAAGTGTTTAGACTACTTGTCATGCAAAAGGAAAATAGTGAAACACGTGACGGTTAGTAGGTTTTTAGACTGCTAGTCATGTGAAGAAAAGATGGTGAAACACATGACAGTTAGTAGGTGTTTTGAATACTAGTCATGCAAAAGAAATATAGTGAAAACGTGACGGTTAGTAGGTTTTTGGACTACTAGTCATGTGAAGAAAAAAGATGGTGAAACACGTGTCGGTTTGTAGGTGTTTAGACTACTAGTCATGTGAAAATAGAATAGTGATTCCTAGTAGATGAAAAGACTTAAGATCACAAAGTGATAAGAACATTGAAAGTGTGCGATCGAAATAACGAAATCGAAAAAATAGTGGTTTCTGTCGGTTCCAAACGGATTAAAGTGTGCATAGATCAAAACGTGCTTGTTGCCTCGGATCAATGTTGCTTACTTCTACTAGTCATATGAATAAAAATAGTGAAACACATGATGGTTAGTAAATTTTAGACTACTAGTCATGTGAAAAAAAAGATTGTGAAACACATAATGGTTAGTAGGTTTTTAGACTAATAGTTATGTGAAGAAAAGATGGTGAAACACATGACGTTTAGTAGGTATGGAGACTACTAGTCATGTGAGAAGAGAATAGTGATTCCTAGTAGATAAAAAGACTACTGATCACAAAGTGATAAGAACTTTAAAAGTGTGCAATTGAGATAACGAAATCTAAAAAATAGTGATTTTTGTTGGTTTAATTCGGATTAATGTGTACGTAATAGATCAAAACGTGATTGTTGTCTCGTATCGATGTTGCTTGTTTCTACTAGTGATACGAATAAAAATAGTGAAACACATGATGGTTAGTAGGTTTTAGACTACTAGTCTTGTGAAGAAAAGATGGTGAAACACATGACGGTTAGTATGTTTTAGATTACTAGTCATCTGAAGAAAAGATGGTGAATCACATGACGGTTAGTAGGTGTTTAGACTCCTAGTCATGTGAAAAGAGAATAGTGATTCCTAGTTGATGTGAAGACTACTGATAACTATGTGATGAGAACTCCGAAAGTTTGGATTTGTGACAACTCAATCCAAAAAATAGTGGTTTAAATCGTGTCATACGGATTAAAGTTTCCTTAATAGATCAAAATTTGCTTGTTGTCTTGAATCGAGTTTGTCCGGGTCTACTACGGATCAAATCTTACGTACTGGATCCTCTAAATATTTGTTGCCTCGAATCATTGTCGCTCTCACTATAAGAATTGGTCAATCTTATTAATCTATATACTCGCGTGTTGCCTTGGTTGGAAATGAAATCATCCTATTGGTTTGATGAGATGAAAATAAAGAAGTGGTTCCTACATCCTGTTAATGTATGACTCGTGACCCCGAGGAAATACATGACGGTTAGTATGTTTTTAGACTACTAGTCATGAGAAGAAAAGATGGTGAAACACGTGACGGCTAGTAAGTGTTTAGACTATTTGTCATGCATAAGGAAAATAGTGAAACACGTGACGGTTAGTAGGTTTTTAGACTGCTAGTTATGTGAAGAAAAGATGGTGAAACATATGACGGTTAGTAGGTGTTTAGACTACTAGTCATGCAAAAGAAATTTAGTGAAACACGTGACGGTTAGTAGGTTTTTAGACTACTAGTTATTTGAAGAAAAAAGATGGTGAAACACATGTCGGTTAGTAGGTGTTTAGACTACTAGTCATGCGAAAATAGAATAGTGATTCCTATTAGATGAAAAGACTTAAGATCACAAAGTGATAAGAACCTTGAAAGTGTGCAATTGAAATAACGAAATCGAAAAAATAGTGGTTTCAGTCGGTTCCATACGGATTAAAGTGTGCATAGATCAAAACGTGCTTGTTGCCTCGGATCAATGTTGCTTACTTCTACTAGTCATATGAATAAAAATAGTGAAACACATGATGGTTAGTAGGTTTTAGACTACTAGTCATGTGAAAAAAAAAGATTGTGAAACACATAATGGTTAGTAGGTTTTTAGACTACTAGTCATGGTGAAGAAAAGATTGTGAAACACATGACGGTTAGTAGGTATTGAGACTACTAGTCATGTGAAAAGAGAATAGTGATTCCTAGTAGATAAAAAGACTACTGATCACAAAGTGATAAGAACTTTAAAAGTGTGCAATTGAGATAACGAAATCTAAAAAATAGTGATTTTAGTCGGTTTCATTCGGATTAATGTGTACGTAATAGATCAAAACGTGATTGTTGTCTCGTATCGATGTTGCTTGTTTCTACTAGTGATACGAATAAAAATAGTGAAACACATGATGGTTAGTAGGTTTTAGACTACTAGTCATGTGACGAAAAGATGGTGAAACACATGACGGTTAGTATGTTTTAGATTACTAGCCATCTGAAGGAAAGATGGTGAAACACATGACGGTTAGTAGGTGTTTAGACTACTAGTCATGTGAAAAGAGAATAGTGATTCCTAGTTGATGTGAAGACTACTGATAACTATGTGATGAGAACTCCGAAAGTGTGGATTTGTGACACCTAAATCGAAAAAATAGTTGTTTAAGTCGTGTCATACGGATTAAAGTTTCCTGAATAGTTCAAAATTTGCTTGTTGTCTTGAATCGAGTTTGTTCGGGTCTACTATGGATCAAATCTTATGTACTGGATCCTCTAAATATTTGTTGCCTCGAATCATTGTCGCTCTCACTATAAGAATTGGTCAATCTTATTAATCTATATACTCGTGTGTTGCCTTGGTTGGAAATGAAATCATCCTATTTTTTTGATGAGATGAAAATAAAGAAGTGGTTCCTACATCCTGTTAATGTATGACTCGTGACCCCGAGGAAATACATGACGGTTAGTATGTTTTTAGACTACTAGTCATGAGAAGAAAAGATGGTGAAAGATGTGACGGCTAGTAAGTGTTTATACTATTTGTCATGCAAATGGAAAATAGTGTAACACGTGACGGTTAGTAGGTTTTTAGACTGCTAGTTATGTGAAGAAAAGATGGTGAAACATATGACGGTTAGTAGGTGTTTAGACTACTAGTCATGCAAAAGAAATATAGTGAAACACGTGACGATTAGTAGGTTTTTAGACTACTAGTCATTTGAAGAAAAAAGATGGTGAAACTCATGTCGGTTAGTAGGTGTTTAGACTACTAGTCATGTGAAAATAGAATAGTGATTCCTAGTAGATGAAAAGAATTAAGATCACAAAGTGATAAGAACATTGAAAGTGTGCAATTGAAATAACGAAATCGAAAAAATAGTGGTTTCAGTCGGTTCCATACGGATTAAAGTGTTTATAGATCAAAACGTGCTTGTTGCCTCGGATCAATGTTGCTTACTTCTACTAGTCATATGAATAAAAATAGTGAAACACATGATGGTTAGTAGGTTTTAGACTACTAGTCATGTGAAAAAAAAAGATTGTGAAACACATAATGGTTAGTAGGTTTTTAGACTACTAGTCATGTGAAGAAAATATGGTGAAACACATGACGGTTACTAGGTATTGAGACAACTTGTCATGTGAAAAGAGAATAGTGATTCCTAGTAGATAAAAAGACAACTGATCACAAAGTGTTAAGAACTTTAAAAGTGTGCAATTGAGATAAAAAATAGTGATTTTAGTCGGTTTCATTAGGATTAATGTGTACGTAATAGATCAAAACGTACTTGTTGTCTCGTATCGATGTTGCTTGTTTCTACTAGTGATACGAATAAAAATAGTGAAACAAATGATGGTTAGTAGGTTTTAGACTACTAGCCATGTGAAGAAAAGATGGTGAAACACATGACGGTTAGAAGGTTTTAGACTACTAGTCCTGTGAAGAAAAGATGGTGAAACACATGATGGTTAGTATGTTTAAGATTATTAGTCATGTGAAGAAAAGATGGTGTAAAAAACGGGAGCTTCTCTCTCTAGGTTAGAGAGAGAAAGCTCCCTTGGCCCGGTCAATCCAGCCGGCTGCCACCTCCGGCCAGCCACAGCAGCAACATCAAGGTCATCCGGGCAAGGGATCCTCTCTCCTTAGAGAGTCTCTCCTCCACCGCCCTCCATAGCCGGCAGCCCTTGGGCCGTCTCTCCTCCATCGCCGTCCACAGCCGGCAGCCATGGGTCGTCGCTCCGGGCAGATCTGGTTCATTCGACCTCACTTTAGCCGGCCTCTAACAGGTCCGGTCCAGCTTCACACTGGTCCAGTCGCCGTGGCTCAACAGCCGTAGGCAGCTGGTCCGGTCAAACAACAACCGCCGTGGCTCAGCAGCCGTGGTGCTTCGTCTACAACTCCAACCCCGCCGTGGACCGGCGGCTTACTCTTGGGATCTGCACTGGGCAAATCTGAAATCAAGCCGTCTAATACCGGCCAACCACCACCAGCCGCCACCATCTGGTTCAGTCTACACTTTGGTTCGGCTTTCCATCAGGCCAAGGAATCATCAAGGCCTTCAACCTCACGGCATAGCTTGAGTTCGGAACCTCCTGGGTCGAAGTGTAATGGGTGCTTTTCTGTTCAGTCAGGCCTCGCCGGAGATGATGTCCTATGTTGCTTCAATTTGTGCTCGTACAGTGGCACGGCGGCAAGGCTCATTCACCAATGAGATCTACATGTGCAGAGACCCCAGCAAGGCCAAACCTCCGAACCATCTACCACCGTGGGGCTCAACAGCCGCCATGGGCTTAGCCAGCCACGGTGGTTCACTGGTCTTCTTCATTCGCCTGGGCCAGCCAGGCCATCACATCCCTGCACGGGCCAAGCAGCCAGGCCAAGCTGCTAGCCCGGGCGGGTAGTCACCAATCACCTCTAAGCAACAAGCTGGGCAGGCAGCCCGCTCGGGCAGTCACCTGCCTAGCAGGCCAGCCAGGCCAGCCCGGCCAACAAACAACCCAGCCACATGAACAACCAAGCAAGCCAGCCCGGGCAGGCCATCCGGGAGTGGCTCGGGCGGAGGGGGCTGCCGTGTGCTGCCGTGACTGTTCTGCTCGGGCAGAGGTTAGGCAGCAGCTTCTGCCCGGGCGATTCGAGTCTTCCTTCATCCAGCAGGCGGCAGCAGGCAGTAGCAGCGGCAGGCAGTGGCAGCAGGCTGCAGGCAGCAGCAGCAGCAGGCATCAGCCCGCCCGATGGCAGGCCAGCTCGGGCAGGCAAGCCGGCTGGTGGCTCGGGCAGTGGGGTAGTATCCCTTTTCTTACCTTTATGCAATGCAACTAAGCTCATTGCACTTATCAATCTATTGTCATATTGTTGCTGGACTTATGGGCCAGTCTACTGTTAGTTTTTTGCATCCCCCGATAGGCGGTCATCTGTTGGACTGAAATCGGGGGCGGGCTCTTTGTCGAGCCCTCTGTATCCCTTGAGCCAGTGCTTTTAGCCCTGAGGTGTTGCGTAGTATTCTTGTGGTCGTGGCTACTATTGATTAGATTGGATTATCCTAGTTAAGGGGCAGTCTCGCAGTAGCAGCAGCTGTGGGCACCGATGATTAGATTATGGATGAGTCTGATTGAGCAAGGTAGTTGCCGGAGCTGTCTTTGACTAGATTGGTGGATTCTCACTGATCGTAAGGGATAGTTTTGCAGTCTGTTTCTGATTAGATTTAGTGGTTGCACGGATCGAATAGAGCAGCTTGGTCCACTTGAGGTTTGAGGGGCTACTTTTGGTGGTCCCTCTTCCTGTTCCGCTTATAGCAGTTAGCGAGCCTAGGGGATTTGGGCGAGGTTGTAGTAGTCTGGATGGAATGGGCGTGGTGTGCAGGGTGTTTAGCAGGGTAGCCTTGTCGGATGCCGACATCTCCAGTTTGAACCTCTCTCGGTCCGAGTCCCTCTGCAGTAGTTGACTTCTTTGAGTGGGTATTATGCTAGCTTCGGGGTGAGGGGCTTCTCGGTTCTTAGATTTCATATCCCAGCCTTGGAGGAGGAGGATCTCTCCTCAGCGCTGGTTATCATGTGGTCACCGTTGACCATGACTATCTATTTTATTTACATTAACTCCTAGCCTGGCGGGTTGTGCCAGGAAGTATATCCATTTCAGTTCATTTCATTTCATTTACTACATGGTTCTACTCAGACCCATTTGTATCACCTATGTCACTTTATTTACTCTCCATGCGGGTTGTGCATGGTTACCGTACTTTTTTCATTCTTGTTTTTTTCTCCTTTTTCTTTTCCTCCTGGGGTATGCCCCTTGTAGGCTGTACATTCGCTTAACCTTTTTTAATTTCAAGCTAAATTACCCAAAAAAGAAGAAGAAAAGATGGTGAAACACATGATGGTTAGTATGTTTAAGATTACTAGTCATGTGAAGAAAAGATGGTGAAACACATGACGGTTAGTAGGTGTTTAGACTACTAGTCATGTGAAAAGAGAATAGTGATTCCTAGTTGATGTGAAGACTACTGATAACTATGTGATGAGAACTCCGAAAGTGTGGATTTGTGATAAGTAAATCCAAAAAATAGTGGTTTAAGTCGTGTCATACGGATTAAAGTTTCCTTAATAGATCAAAATTTACTTGTTGTCTTGAATCGAGTTTGCCCGCGTCTACTATGGATCAAATCTTACGTACTGGATCCACTAAATATTTGTTGCCTCGAATCAATGTCGCTCTCACTATAAGAATTGGTCAATCTTATTAATCTATATACTCGCGTGTTGCCTCGGTTGGAAATGAAATCATCCTATTTGTTTGATGAGATGAAAATAAAGAAGTGGTTCCTACATCCTGTTAATGTATGACTCGTGACCCCGGGGAAAATACATGACGGTTAGTATGTTTTTGGACTACTAGTCATGTGAAGAAAAGATGGTGAAACACGTGACGGTTAGTAAGTGTTTAGACTACTTGTCATGCAAAAGGAAAATAGTGAAACATGTGACGGTTAGTAGGTTTTTAGACTGCCAGTCATATGAAGAAAAGAGGCTGAAACACATGACGGTTAGTAGGTTTTAGACTGCTAGTCATGTGAAGAAAAGATGGTGAAACACATGACAGTTAGTAGGTGTTTAGACTACTAGTCATGCAAAAGAAATATAGTGAAACACGTGACGGTTAGTAGGTTTTTAGACTACTAGTCATGTGAAGAAAAAAGATGGTGAAACACATGTCGGTTAGTATGTGTTTAGCCTATTTGTCATGTGAAAATAGAATAGTGATTCCTAGTAGATGAAAAGACTTATGATCACAAAGTGATAAGAACATTGAAAGTGTGCAATTGAAATAACGAAATCGAAAAAATAGTGGTTTCAGTCGGTTCCATACGGATTAAAGTTTGCGTAGATCAAAACGTGCTAGTTGCCTCGGATCAATGTTGCTTACTTCTAATAGTCATATGAATAAAAATAGTGAAACACATGATGGTTAGTAGGTTTTAGACTACTAGTCATGTGAAAAAAAAGATTGTGAAACACATAATGGTTAGTAGGTTTTTATACTACTATTCATGTGAAGAAAAGATGGTGAAACACATGACGGTTAGTAGGTATTGAGACTACTAGTCATGTGAAACGAGAATTGTGATTCCTAGTAGATAAAAAGACTACTGATCACAAAGTGATAAGAACTTTAAAAGTGTGCAATTGAGATAACGAAAACTAAAAAATAGTGATTTTAGTCGGATTCATTCGGATTAATGTGTACGTAATAGATCAAAACGTGATTGTTGTCTCGTATCGATGTTGCTTGTTTCTACTAGTGATACGAATAAAAATAGTGAAACACATGACGGTTAGTAGGTTTTAGACTACTAGTCATGTGAAGAAAAGATGGTGAAACACATGATGGTTAGTATGTTTAAGATTACTAGTCATGTGAAGAAAAGATGGTGAAACACATGACGGTTAGTAGGTGTTTAGACTACTAGTCATGTGAAAAGAGAATAGTGATTCCTAGTTGATGTGAAGACTACTGATAACTATGTGAAGAGAACTCCGAAAGTGTGGATTTGTGACAACTAAATCCAAAAAATAGTGGTTTAAGTCGTGTCATAGGGATTAAAGTTTCCTTAATAGATCAAAATTTGCTTGTTGTCTTGAATCGAGTTTACCCGGGTCTACTATGGATCAAATCTTACGGACTGGATCCACTTAATATTTGTTGCCTCGTTTCAATGTCTCTCTCACGATAAGAATTGGTCAATCTTATTAATCTATATACTCGCGTGTTGCCTCGGTTGGAAATGAAATCATCCTATTTGTTTGATGAGATGAAAATAAAGAAGTGGTTCCTACATCATGTTAATGTATGACTCGTGACCCCGAGGAAAATACATGACGGTTAGTATGTTTTAGACTACTAGTCATGTGAAGAAAAGATGGTGAAACACGTGACGGTTAGTAAGTGTTTAGACTACTTGTCATGCAAAAGAAAAATAGTGAAACACGTGACGGTTAGTAGGTTTTTAGACTGCTAGTCGTGTGTAGAAAAGATGGTGAAACACATGACGGTTAGTAGGTGTTTAGACTACTAGTCATGCAAAAGAAATATAGTGAAACACGTGACGGTTAGTAGGCTTTTAGACTACTAGTCATGTGAAGAAAAAAGATGGTGAAACACATGACGGTTAGTAGGTGTTTAGACTACTAGTCATGTGAAAATAGAATAGTGATTCCTAGTAGATGAAAAGATTTAAGATCACAAAGTGATAAGAACATTGAAAGTGGGCAATTGAAATAACGAAATCGAAAAAATAGTGGTTTCAGTCGGTTCCCTACGGATTAAAGTGTGCGTAGATTAAAACGTGATTAAAGTGTGCGTAGATAAAAACGTGCTTATTGCCTCGGATAAATGTTGCTTACTTCTACTAGTCATATGAATAAAAATACCGAAACACATGATGGTTAGTAGGTTTTAGACTACTAGTCATGTGAAAAAAAAGATTGTGAAATACATAATGGTTAGTAGGTTTTTAGACTACTAGTCATGTGAAGAAAAGATGGTGAAACACATGACGGTTAGTAGGTATTGAGACTACTAGTCATGTGAAAAAAGAATAGTGATTCGTAGTAGATAAAAAGACTACTGATAAGAAAGTGATAAGAACTTTAAAAGTGTGCAATTGAGATAACGAAATCTAAAAAATAGTAATTTTAGTCGGTTTCATTCGGATTAATGTGTACGTAACAGATCAAAACGTGATTGTTGTCTCGTATCGATGTTGCTTGTTTCTCCTAGTGATACGAATAAAAATAGTGAAACACATGATGGTTAGTTGGTTTTAGACTACTAGTCATGTGAAGAAAAGATGGTGAAACACATGACGGTTAGTAGGTTTTAGACTACTAGTAATGTGAAGAAAAGATGGTGAAACACATGACGGTTAGTAGGTGTTTCGACTTCTAGTCATGGGAAAAAAGAATAGTGATTCCTAGTTGATGTGAAGACTATTGATAACTATGTGATGAGAACTCCGAAAGTGTGGATTTGTGATAAGTAAATCCAAAAAATAGTGGTTTAAGTCATGTCATACGGATTAAAGTTTCCTTAATAGATCAAAATTTGTTGGTTGTCCTTAATAGAGTTTGCCCGGGTCTACTATGGATCAAATCTTACGTACTGGATCCACTAAATATTTGTTGCCTGGAATCTACGTCGCTCTCACTATAAGAATTGGTAAATCTTGTTAATATATATACTCGCGTGTTGCCTCGGTTGGAAATGAAATCATCCTATTTGTTTGATGAGATGAAAATAAAGAAGCGGCTCCTACATCCTGTTAATGTATGACTCGTGACCCCGAGAAAAATACATGACGGTTAGTATGTTTTTAGACTACTAGTCATGTGAAGAAAAATGGTGAAACACGTGACGGTTAGTAAGTGTTTATACTACTTGTCATGCAAAAGAAAAATAGTGAAACACGTGACGGTTAGTAGGTTTTAGACTACTAATCATGTGAAGAAAAAAGATGGTGAAACACATGACGGTTAGTAGGTGTTTAGACTACTAGTCGTGTGAAAAGAAATAGTGATTCCCAGTTGATGAAAAGACTTCAGATCACAAACTGATAAGGACATTGAAAGTGTGCAATTGAGATATCGAAATCGAAAAAATAGTGGTTTCAGTCGGTTTCATACGAATTAAAGTGCACATAATAGATCAAAACATGGTAGTTGTCTCGAATCGATGTTGCTTGTTTCAACTAGTGATACGAATAAAAATAGTGAAACACATGATGGTTAGTAGGTTTTAGACTACTAGTAATGTGAAGAAACGATGGTGAAACACATGACGGTTAGTATGTGTTTAGACTACTAGTCATGTGAAAAGAGAATAGTGATTCCTAGTTGATGTGAAGACTAATGATAACTCCGAAAGTGTGGATTTGTGATAATTAAATCCAAAAAATAGTGGTTTAAGTCGTGTCATACGGATTAAAGTTTCCTTGATAGATCAAAATTTGCTTGTTGTCTTCAATCGAGTTTGCCCGGGTCTACTATGGATCAAATCTTACGTACTGGATCCAATAAATATTTGTTGCCTCGAATCAATGTCGCTCTCACTTTAAGAATTGGTCAATCTTATAAATCTATATACTCGCGTGTTACTTCGGTTGGAAATGAAATCATCATATTTGATTGATGAGATGAAAAAAAAGAAGTGGTTCCTGCATCCAGTTAGTGTATAACTGGTGACCCTGGGGAAAACACATGACGGTAGTAGGTTTTCAGACTACTATTCGTGTGAAGTAAAGATGGTGAAACACGTGACGGTTAGTAGGTGTTTAGACTACTATTCATGCAAAAGAAAAATAGTGAAACACGTGACGGTTAATAGGTTTTTAGACAGCTAGTCATGTTAAGAAAAGATGGTGAAACACATGACGGTTAGTAGGTCTTTAAATTACTAGTCATGCAAAAGAAATATAGTGAAACACGCGACGGTTAGTAGGTTTTTAGACTACTAGTCATGTAAAGAAAAGTTGGTGAAACACATAACGGTTAGTTGGTATTGAGACTACTAGTCATGTGAAAAGAGAATAGTGATTCCTAGTAGATAAAAAGACTACTGATCACAAAGTGATAAGAACTTTAAAAGTGTGTAACTGAGATAACGAAATCTAAAAAATAATGATTTTAGTCGGTTCATTTGGATTAATATGTACGTAATAGATCAAATCGTGATTGTTGTCTCGTATCGATGTTGCTTGTTTCTACTAGTGATACGAATAAAAATAGTGAAACACATGATGGTTAGTAGGTTTTAGACTACTAGTAATGTGAAGAAAAGATTGTGAAACACATGACGGTTAGTATGTGTTTAGACTACTAGTCATGTGAAAAGAGAATAGTGATTCCTAGTTGATGTGAAGACTAATGATAACTCCGAAAGTGTGGATTTGTGATAACTAAATCCAAAAAATAGTGGTTTAAGTCGTGTCATACGGATTAAATTTCCTTAATAGACCAAAATTTGCTTGTTGTCTTGAATCGAGTTTGCCCGGGTCTACTATGGATCAAATCTTACGTACTGTATCCAATCAATATTTGTTGCCTCGAATCAATGTCGCTCTCACTTTAAGAATTGGTCAATCTTATAAATCTATTTGCTCGCGTGTTACTTCGGTTGGAAATGAAATTATCATATTTGATTGATGAGATGAAAAAAAGAAGTGGATCCTGCATCCAGTTAGTGTATGACTGGTGATCCTGGGAAAACACATGACGATAGTTGGTTTTTAGACTACTAGTCGTGTGAAGTAAAGATGGTGAAACACGTGACGGTTAGTAGGTGTTTAGACTACTAGTCATGCAAAAGAAAAATAGTGAAACACCTGACGGTTAGTAGGATTTTAGATTGCTAGTCATCTTACGAAAAGATGGTGAAACACATGACGGTTTGTAGGTGTTTAGACTACTAGTCATGTGAAAATTGAATAGTGATTCCTAGTAGATGAAAAGACTTCAGATCACAAAGTGATAAGAACATTGAAAGTGAGCAATTGAGATAACGAAATCGAAAAAATAGTGGTTCCAACCGGTTCCATACGGATTAAAGTGTGCGTAATAGATCAAAACGTGCTTGTTGCCTCGAATCGATGTTGCTTACTTCTACTAGTCATTCGAATAAAAATAGTGAAACACATGATGGTTAGTAGGTTTTAGACTACTAGTCATAAGAAAAAAAAGATTGTGAAACACATGATAGTTAGTAGGTTTTTAGACAACTAGTCATGTGAAGAAAAGATGGTGAAACACATGACGGTTAGTAGGTATTGAGACTACTAGTCATGTGAAAAGAGAATTGTGATTCCTAGTAGACAAATAGACTACAGATCACAAAGTGATAAGAACTTTAAAAGTGTGCAATTGAGATAACGAAATCTAAAAAATAGTGATTTTAGTCGGTTTCATTCGGATTAATGTGTACGTAATAGATCAAAACGTGATTGTTCTCTCGTATCGATGTTGCTTGTTTTTTTTTTTTTTTTTTTGGGTAAATCAGCTTGAAATTAAAAGAGGCTAACCGAATATACAGCCTACAAGGGGCATACCCCAGGAGGAAAGAAAAGAAAAGAGAAAGAAAATGAAACAAGACAAAAGAAAGCCTACGCCAAACGGCTACAAAGGACTAGAATAAAATGGAACATTTGTTTCCTAACCATCTAACAGAGGGCTACGAAACAGATGGCAAAAGGATTGCAAATGAAGTTCACGACAATAGAAGTATCAAATTCCAAAAGTAAGCTTGGAATGATCTAAATGAACTCTTGTAGCTTGTACACTGTACCAGAACTTAAGTCACCAACTGATCTTGAAGCTTGAACCAACTTTGAGGCCATCCTGTAGTAAGCCAATAGCAGCCACAATGCTAAAGCAAACTGTAGCAGCCATTACCAGCTAACTGCTGAAGCCAATAGCAGCCATAACCAGTTAGCTGCCATCATCAACAGCAGACAGCAGGTCCTATACATCTTTGCAGTCATATACATCATGGCAAAACAGATCATAATAGCAGCAGCTGCCATGGCAAAACAGGGCCAGCATGCAGCCATTAACAGTGCATAACAGAACAAAAAGGAGCATGAAAGAACTCCACAACTAATCTTGAGAAACCACAACTTATACAGAGGATACGGGACTGCACTCAATTCAGAATTCGAAATTCCACAATTCAGCAGGCAAAACAGCTAAATGCTACTCATAACAGCTAAATGTCAGCAGTCAAGAGCAGCAGGAGTTGGACAACAATAAAACAAAGCAGAGGACATCCCCCTCTGCGAAGGGAGATCCCAATGACAGCCCCAATTGGTTAGGCAAAACAAAAGGATGCAGTTGCACTATGCCAAATCAGAACAGAACAGCAGCAAGGCAAATCAGAGTATAACTAACCACTATACAACTGAACAATATAAGCATCCCCAAAACAGGACACTAAACAGTATCAACAGTATCAACCTACTGAACCATCAGAAGTTGCTGCTGTCACAGACACAACAGCAACAGCAGCAACAGAACAGAAAGCAGAACAGCAACTGCTGCTGAAAGCACTAGAACAGAACAGCAACAGCAGCAGCAGTCCATTAGAACAGAATGCAGATCAACAGCTGATGCTCAAATCACTAAACCATCACTAACTACTGAACCAAACATCAGCTGACGCTCAGTCAGTAATGACCAATGCAGCAACCAACTGCAGGAATGCAGTATAAATGATCCCATAACAGCAAAGGATGAATCAATCTAGGACTCACAACTCCACTCTCAAAACAGCTCCAAGAATAAGTGATCCATAACACCCTCTACTAATCCTCACAGGATGCCCCCTCTAAATATTACCTCCTCTCACAAGAATGGATGGGGCTATAGCACTCAACTCACAGGGATAACTCACAATATAGTAAGAACGCTCAATTGCTTAGAATTTCCATAATAACCAACACGATAAGGTAACTACCTGTATACGTAGCAGTAATATGGCCAAGCTCATTCATAACAGCAGGCAAGCAACTTCAGAACCATCTTCAGAAACTGCCAAGCAACACAATACAATGTGGAAACAATGCAACTCAGACCAATAATACAAAACAATAACAACTCAAACCAAATTCCACTCATTCACAATCCAAACTGCTTGAGATTGAGTCATATTATGGAGTGATAAAAGTCTGGCCCTAACCATAGAGCAGATTTTGTGAACCACTGCCTCCCATGTACAAGAGAGAGTTTGGAACTTCCTAACATTTCTCTCAATCCAAATGTGATAAACGGCTACTGTAAAGACCAGTTTTGTGAGCACAACCTTAAGTGTTTTACCTTTGACACCTGACAGAAAAGTGATCCAGTCAAGCCATGATCTAGGAGACCAGGATACATGAAGCTTAGTTTGGATGGCATTCCAAACTTTTTGAGAGTAAGAGCAGTTAAAGAAAAGGTGATCATGGCTTTCCCTCTCATGACAAAGACTACATTGAGGGGATACATTCAGACCAAACAACACAAGTCTATCCGCAGTGGAGAGCCTAATCTGAATAGCTAACCAAGTGACAAAGCTACATTTCGGAATGTGGCCAGAAAACCATACTAATTTATGCCACATGACCTTAGGAAAGTGAGTTCTCAATTTGTCCCATAAAGAGGCAATAGAGAACTGACCATTGGGTGTGAGGGACCATCTAACATGATCAGCCCTTAGCAATCTGGATTGAATAAGAGGAGGCAAAGAACTTCTTACCTCATTAAGTTCCCAAGTTTGAGTAATGGGGAACACCCAATTTGAATTATGAATGATGTGGGACACAGTAGCATCCTTCGAGATACCAGAATCATAAGCAATTCGGGAACCAAATTTGTTCATCAAGGGACCAAGAGGATGCCAATTGTCATACCACAAGGAGGTGGAATGACCATTACCTATTATGCCAATGGATGTTGCTTGTTTCTACTAGTGATACTAATAAAAATAGTGAAACACATGATGGTTAGTAGGTTTTAGACTACTAGTCATGTGAAGAAAAGATGGTGAAACACATGACTGTTAGTAGGTGTTTATACTACTACTAGTCATGTGAAAAGAGAATAGTGATTCATAGTTGATGTGAAGACTACTGATAACTATGTGATGAGAACTCCGAAAGTGTGGATTTGTGATAAATTAATCCAAAAAGTAGTTGTTTAAGTTGTGTCATACGGATTAAAGTTTCATTAAGAGATCAAAATTTGCTTGCTGTCTTGAATCGAGTTTGCCCGGGTTTACTATGGATCAAATCTTACGTACTGGATCCAATAAATATTTGTTGCCTCGCATCAATAACGCTCTCACAATAAGAATTGGTCAATCTTATTAATCTATATACTCGCGTGTTACTTCGGTTGGAAATGAAATCATAATATTCGTTTGATGAGATGAAAATAAAGAAGTGGTTCCTGCATCCAGTTAGTGTATGACTGGTGACCCCGGGGAAAACACATGATGGTTAGTAGTATTTTAGACTACTTGTCAAGTGAAGAAAGATGGAGAAACACGTGAAGGTTAGTAGGTGTTTGGACTACTAGTCATGCAAAAGAAAAATAGTGAAACACGTGATGGTTAGTAGGTTTTTATACAGGTAGTCATAAGAAGAAAAGATGGCGAAACACATGACGGTTAGTAGGTGTTTAGACTACTAGTCGTGTTAAAAGAAATAGTGATTCCTAGTTGATGAAAAGACTTCAGATCACAAACTGATAAGAACATTGAAAGTGTGCAATTGAGATATCGAAATCGAAAAAATAGTGGTTTCAGTCGGTTTCATACGAATTAAAGTGCACATAATAGATCAAAACATGGTTGTTGTCTCGAATCGATGTTGCTTGTTTCTACTAGTGATACGAATAAAAATTGTGAAACACATGATGGTTAGTAGGTTCTAGACTACTAGTAATGTGAAGAAAAGATGGTGAAACACATGACGGTTAGTATGTGTTTAGACTACAAGTAATGTGAAAAGAGAATAGTGATTCCTAGTTGATGTGAAGACTAATGATAACTCCGAAAGTGTGGATTTGTGATAACTAAATCCAAAAAATAGTGGTTTAAGTCGTGTCATACGGATTAAAGTTTCCTTAACAGATCAAAATTTGCTTATTGTCTTGAATCGAGTTTGCCCGGGTCTACTATGGATCAAATCTTACGTACTGGATCCAATAAATATTTGTTGCCTCGAATCAATGTCGCTCTCACTTTAAGAATTGGTCAATCTTATAAATCTATATACTCGCGTGTTACTTCGGTTGGAAATGAAATCATCATATTTGATTGATGTGATGAAAATAAAGAAGTGGTTCCTGCATCCAGTTAGTGTAAGACTGGTGACCCTGGGGAAAACACATGACGGTAGTAGGTTTTCAGACTACTAGTCGTGTGAAGTCAAGATGGTGAAACACGTGACGGTTAGTAGGTGTTTAGACTACTAGTAATGCAAAAGAAAAATAGTGAAACACCTGACGGTTAGTAGGTTTTTAGACTGCTAGTCATGTGAAGAAAAGATGGTGAAACACATGACGGTTAGTAGGTCTTTAGACTACTAGTCATGCAAAAGAAATATAGTGAAACACGCGACGGTTAGTAGGTTTTTAGACTACTAGTCATGTAAAGAAAAGATGGTGAAACACATAACGGTTAGTTGGTATTGAGACTACTAGTCATGTGAAAAGAGAATAGAGATTCCTAGTAGATAAAAAGACTACTGATCACAAAGTGATAAGAACTTCAAAAGTGTGTAACTAGGATAACGAAATCTAAAAAATAATGATTTTAGTCGGTTTCATTCGGATTAATATGTACGTAGTAGATCAAAACGTGATTGTTGTCTCGTATCGATGTTGCTTGTTTCTACTAGTGATACGAATAAAAATAGTGAAACACATGATGGTTAGTAGGTTTTAGACTACTAGTCATGTGAAGAAAAGATTGTGAAACACATGACGGTTAGTAGGTGTTTAGACTACTAGTCATGTGATGAATAGATGGTGAAACACATGACGGTTAGTTGGTATTGATACTACTAGTCATGTGAAAAGAGAATTGTGATTCCTAGTAGATAAATAGACTACAGATCACAAAGTGATAAGAACTTTAAAAGTGTGCAATTGAGATAACGAAATCTAAAAAATAGGGATTTTAGTCAGTTTCATTCGGATTAATGTGTACGTAATAGATAAAAACGTGCTTGTTGTCTCGAATCGATGTTGCTTGTTTCTACTAGTGATTCGAATAAAAATAGTGAAACACATTACAGTTAGTAGGTTTTAGACTACTAGTCATGTGAATAAAAGATGGTGAAACACATGACGGTTAGTAGGTGTTTAAACACTACTAGTCAAGTTAAAAAAGATTAGTGATTCCTAGTATATGTAAAGACTATTAATCACTATGTGATGAGAACCCCAAAAGTGTGAATTTGTGATAACTAAATCCAAAAAATAGTGGTTGAAGTCGATTTCATACGGATTAACTAAATCCAAAAAATAGTGGTTGAAGTCGGTTTCATACGGAGTAAAGTTTTATTAATAGATCAAAATTTGCTTGTTGTCTTGAATCGAGTTTGCCTGGGTCTTCTATGGATCAAATCTTATGTACTGGATCCAATAAATTTTTGATGCCTCGAATCAATGTTGCTCTCACTATAAGAATTGGTCAATCTTATTAATCTATATACTCGCGTGTTGCCTCGGTTGGAAATGAAATCATCATATTTGTTTGATAAGATGAAAATAAAGAATTCGTTCCTGCATCCTGTTAATGTATGACTGGTGACCCCGAGGAAAATATATGACGGTAAATAGGTTTTTAGACTACTATTCATGTGCAGAAAAGATGGTGAAACACGTGACGGTTAGTAGGTGTTTAGACTACTAGTCATGGAAAAGATAAATAGTGAAACACGTGACGTTTAGTAGGTTTTTAGACTGCTAGTCATGTGAAGAAAAGATGGTGAAACACATGACGGTTAGTAGGTGTTTAGACTACTTGTCATGCAAAAGAAAAATAGTGAAACACGTGACGGTTAGTTAGTTTTTAGACTACTAGGCATGTGAATAAAGAAGATGGTGAAACACATGTCGGTTAGTAGGTGTTTAGACTACTAGTCATGTGGAAAGAAAATAGTGATACCTAGTAGATGAAAAGACTTTAGATCACAAAGTGATAAGAACATTGAAAGTGGGCAATTGAGATAACGAAATCCAAAAAATAGTGGTTTCAGTCGGTTCCATATGGATTAAAGTGTACGTAATATATCAAAACGTGCTTGTAATCGAATCGATGTTGTTTATTTCTACTAGTCATACGAATAAAAATTTTGAAACACACGACGGTTAGTAAGTTTTAGATTACTAGTTGTAGGAAAGGTCAATAGGCGCGACCGTTGACCGTTTGACTAGCCAATGAGCATGTGACACGTGTACTCGTCCTCGCGGGGTTGACGATTTGACCAACGAACCCTAGCTCGCCACGTGGCGCCTCAGCCGCGCGACACGTGGCCCTTCGTGCGTGGGAGCCTCGCGCTACCCATCGCTCCGCAGCGACTATGTAAGGGTCGCGAGCTTCAGTTCCTCCATTAAGGAGAGAATTACATTTATTCAGGTGAACAACTTGGCGCGGTCCCAATCTAATGGAGACGATAACGCGGTTTAACCAAGACACCAGTGATTTGCCCAGGCTCTTATGCCTGCTCCGGCCTTTAGGCAGGACCCGAGGGGCCCCTTGAGGCTTGGCAGCGGTACAGGCGCGATCGATTGAGGTCACGACCTTGCCCTTACGGGAATGAAGGGGGATCTAGTGGTTTGGTGGCTGTAAAAGAAGAAGAGGATCTCCGCGAATAAGAGGATACGTCGACCGTCACACTCGCGGGCCATCGCGAGGGTCGCGACACCTCGGCGGTCAGGGGGTACAGGGGGGACACGTGTCATTTTATTAGCGCGCCACTTGGCGCCCGAGCATTAGCTCGTGTGGTCTATAAATATGAACGTTTCTTCACCAGATCCCACAACATACAGAGCCTTGTGAACATTTCCTAGAGAGAGAAAGTTGGTGAGCACTGATTTTAAAGGAGGTTTTATCCTCTTTCAGGGGCTCTATTGTCTTTCCTCCTAGGGATCTTTGGGTTTGGGTCTCCACTGCCTACCCTTCCTGTTCACCCCTGCTCTTCTTCTTCACCCCTTCTAGATCACTCCTTCCATCCCTTTCCATAAGCTATTCTAACCTCTCCGGCACATCTATTCTTAAGGAGTATTTGTCCACTCAGATTTCGGACCCATCCTACACTAGTCAAGTGAAGAAAAAGATTGTGAAACACATGATCGTGAGTAGGTTTTTAGACTACTAGTCATGTGAAGAAAAAATGGTGAAACATATGACGGTTAGTAGGTGTTGAGACTACTAGTTATGTGCAAAGAGAATAGTGATTCCTAGTAGATAAAAAGACTACTAATCACAAAGTGATAAGAACTTTAAAAGTGTGCAATTCAGATAACGAAATCTAAAAAATAGTGGTTTTAGTCGGTTTCATTCGAATTAAAGTGTACATAATAGATCAAAACGTGCTTGTTGTCTCGAATCGATGTTGCTTGTTTTTACTAGTGATACGAATAAAAATAGTTAAACACTTGACAGTTTGTAGGTTTTAGACTATTAGTCATGTGAATAAAAGATGGTGAAACACATGATGGTTAGTAGGTGTTTTGACTTCTAGTCTTGTGAAAAAAGAATAGTGATTCCTAGTTGATGTGAAGACTACTGATAACTATGTGATGAGAACTTCGAAAGTATGGATTTGTGATAACTAAATCCTAAAACTAGTGGTTTAAGTCGGTTTCATACGGATTAAAGTTTTCTTAATAGACCAAAATTTGCTTGTTGTCTTGAATCGAGTTTGCCTGGGTCTACTATGGATCAAATCTTATGTACTGGATCCAAAAATTATTTGTTGCCTCGAATCAATGTCGCTCTCACAATAAGAATTGGTCAATCTTATTAATCTCTATACTCGCGTATTAATTCGGTTGGAAATGAAATCAACATATTTGTTTGATGAGATGAAAATAAAGAAGTGGTTCCTGCATCCAGTTAGTGTATGACTGGTGACCCCGGGGAAAACACATGACGGTTGGTAGGTTTTTAGACTACTAGTCATGTGAAGAAAAGATGGTGATACACATTGTGGGTTGTTTGGGGGGTTCTGTTGACTGTGGTTACGTGTAGAAATGTGAGCTGGAGAGGTGCGATTGGCTGATGATTAGTAGCAATGAGAAATAGGGAAATGGTCTTGTGGGGTGAGGGAAAGAGCAAGAGGTACGAAAAAAACAAAGGCAACGTGTCCCCTTTGGTCTCCGCGGGGGTGATGTCTGGCCTTCTCTGGACTCGAACAGGTGTGGTCACCTTCTCTCCGGGGAAGAATATTCTCCTTCCTCAGAATCAGTGCTCTCACTCTTTTCTTTCCAGAAAAGTCAGCCTCTGGCAATCGTTGGGATTGACAGGGGTATTTATAGGGCACCTGGGCCTAGGTCAGGCCCAGAACGGAGCTCCTATAAGACCCCAACATGTGTCCCTCCCGTACTTCCAGGTCCTAGATAGACTCACCCTCTCGCGGAGGTCTTTCCGCGGGAGGACTCGCATTTCCGCGACGCTACCTCCATCCCAAGCCACCAAGCCACAAGAACTTCCCCAATTCCCGCTAGAGCAAGGTCGCGACCCGCGGCGATCGTTTGCTCCTTGTGGGGTTCCCTCTGGACCCTGCCTTCTGGGCCCAAATAGAATCCCGGGGTCTTCCTGTGGTTCTTTGCCGTCGTACCCATTTCGGTATGTCTTTAGTTCTTCCGCGGAGCCAGCGGGGGTTCCGCAGCGCCTCCTTTTTCGCGGATCGTTTCCGCGGGTATCATTTTTCATGCTCCACACGTGTTCTTCTCCCATTGGGTGGTCAATCATCTCCCTTAGAATGGAAATTTGACCACGGCTCTCCTCCTGCGCGGGCCTAGTCGCCACGTGTCCACGGCCAATTGGTTGGTCAAAGAGTTTTCCGACTGATGCACTAATGACTTTGATCGCACCTACGTATGCCCCTCGCGCGCGTACGATGAGCGCATGTCGTCCGCGTGCGTATTGCCTTACTTGTGAGTCTCCGCGGTTGCCCCTGATTCGTTCCGCGGAGCAATGGGTATGTTAACCGTTGACGTCTCTTCGTTTACCGTCGTGACTTTTCGTGTACTGTCGTCATAAATGCTCCCACCGTTTGACTACTATATAAACCCCTTATTCATTATTTTCCTTTTTCACCTATCACCCAAATCTCCGACGAAGTGCTGTCACTTTCTCTTTTGATTCTCAGCGAGCGATCACTTTCTTTCTTGTTACTTTCAACCCTTCGCGATCACAACTTCCCTTTTTTTTCTTCTCCGTAAAGCACATATGGTTGCGCGTAATCCAAATGTTGAGATCCCAGTAATCCAAACTTGCAGACAGTTGGGGACCCCTTCTGGGCCCTCGCGGGGGCTTACCCTGTCACGGGTGCACCTGTGATTGATCCAACCTTCTTCACGACTCCTGCTGCCCCGGAACAAGCAGAGTTGCTCAACCCCTCTTCCGTACTTCGCTTTCGTATCAAAGGCGGGGGGACTTCCCTTTCGTGGAATGTCGTTTTGGGGCCCAAGCTTCTCCTCCCACTGACTGGGCGGAATAGGTGGATGACGTTGTCAGCGATCCCCGCCTCAGGCAGGTATTGGTGGCCAGTGGTGCTAACGACGCCGTCCAGCTGTCGCGGCACCTGAGCATCCCTCGGCAGGGGGCGGCCATTAAGAACCTGGGGTTTGCATGCTCGTGTTGGAGCACTGATACCCACTCCTTTGCATGGGCATGGGGGGAGAGTGGGCTATCACTGGAGGATGCCTTCATTCTTACTCGTTTGTCTCTCCGCAGGGCCAATATTCTGGACCTGGCCAAGCTCTCACGCGAGGATCGAGATGACATCGAGAGTTTGACGAAGCTACACAAGCAGGCCCAGAACAGACCCATCTTTACTGCCCAGGGCGTCCGTAAGGCCACCGCAGCGAATGCCAAGAAAACCTTCCTCGGGAGTTGGCTTCGCTACTTCTTCAAGGACTTCCAGCCCGTGAGGACTGTTGCTCCGGGTGCCGCGCGGGACTTTGTCGCGGGTCCTCAATACAAGCAGCGGCTCTACATGGCGGGGTTCTTCTCTTACTTCCTCTCCTATTATGTCTTGCCCGATTATCCCATCGACGGCCTCTCCCAGGCGGTCTTCCCACTGGCCGTGCTCCTAGCCCGCAGCCGACCTGTCGCGTTGGCGCCTCTGTTCTTGGGGTCGCTCTACCGTCAACTGGACCTGGTACAGTTTGATTATGCCAAGTCCCTTGGTAGATGCGACCATCTTTCGATGGCCCACACCAACTTCCTGCTCGCGTACTTTTTCGAGCACTTCCGCTCCGTTGCCCCGGTTCCGCTGGCCTTTCAGCCGTCGGGGCAGCGATCTCATGCGGAACAATGGCAAGGCACCAGCAGTGACGCCTCGTGGTACGAGGCATGTGATATTGAGGCTAATTTCGCCCCGCGACCCTACAACATCCCTTCCCCGGGCGTCATGGGCGTGGGTCTGTGCTTTCTCCCACTTGCCTCTTCCCTCAGTGCTGCGAGCGGTGGTGACCATGTGGCGCGGACGATGTGCAATGCCACACTCATAGTTCTCCTCGGATGGCTCCCGTTCTTGAACAGCGAGACTACTGGGGTAGTGGTATACTGTCCGGACCGTTTCGCGCGGCAGTTGGGCTTCGACCAAGGAGTGCCCGGGCCTGTCCCCCCGATGCCTTCCTTCGCGGAGTCTCAACTCCGATTCATGGCGACCCAACTTTCCCCAATCCTGGCGCAACTTGGTAATCTGCCCATCCCGGCCTGGGATAGGGTCTCGGGCTATATTCCAGAATTCCGCGTGTTCTGGAGAAGGAACCTGGACTCCTTCTTGACGTTTGTCCGCGGGCAGGCCGTGGTTCCCGAGGCATCCACAATCCGCACGTGGGACACTTCGCTGCGGGCCATTACCGGGGTCCGGGGAGCTGAATGGCGTGGACCCCACAGCTAATGGGCTGTGATTAACGCCGCGCCCCTGAACAGGGCGTTTCCCGCGATACCTCCTCCGCCACCTCAAGCAGCACCGAGGCAAATAAGCACGCGGGGGACCCGCGGGAGGACACAACCTCCGCCTCCAGTGGAGCCATCTCAACCGTCCTCTTCCCACGCGCCCGCGGCGGGGGAGGTCCATCGCCGCAAGCGCATTCGCACGGTACGTCCCCCCTATTTCTCGTACCGAATCGTCTCCGTTGTACCACTTCATTCTTTTTCTTTGCGTTTGTTCTAATTGCTTTGTTTCTTGCCTTCAGCAGCGGGAACGGGACGCCAGTACTTTCGTGGCCTTCGAGCCAGAGGCGGCTGCTGTGGTAGAGGCAGCGGAACAAGCAGCGGGCAGAGCGGAAGCGGATGTCCCAGACACTCAGCCCAAGCGACGCCGCCTCGATGGTAAGCTTTGCTTCGTTAGCACATCACTTCCGTCGTCTTTCTCTTTTCTGACTTCTAACTTTTACTCTGTCAAAATTTCTTGAACAGCTGTGGCAGAGTCTGATGAAGAGGACGAGAACATGGGGGCGGGCAGTGATGGTGACGACGACGACGATGACGACGACGAAGATCGCCTCCCCCTCAGCGTCCACCTGGCGGCCTTGCAAGCCCGGTCGTCCATACCCGCGGAAAGCCTCGTTGCGGAAGATATTGCCGTTGTGGATATCTCCGACTCCCCAGAAGAGCAAAGGGAGGCGGAGGTGATCCATCCCCGGGCGGAACCAGTTCCCTTTCCCCACCCGGAACCGGGGTCTTTCGCGGTCATTGGAGGTATGTTACCTGACGAGCCTTCCATTGTTGACCTTGGAGGAGATCCCAACACGATTTCCACCGAGTCATCTTCTGTTTCCGAGGAATCAGAAAATGTCATAGTTTATTCTGCTGATCGAGACCCTTCTCCATCTAATGCAGCGTCTTCTGAGGCCCGCGAGCCCCCTCCGTCAACGGACACCCGCGAATCTGTGGGCCAAGCCGACATCGCCGCGGAACCCATCAATGCGGCGGCCGCGCAACTCTTGAGGGAGGAAGAGGAAGATAATGTCGAAGAGCTTCCTCGTGCTACCACGGGGGGTCCTGCCGCGGACCAACCTGGGGCAGGTTCAACCTCCACTCCTTCTGGGTCTCAACAACAATCCACCAGCGCCCGCATCCGCTCCACCAAAAGCTTTCTGGGCCGGGTCGCAGGCAGCTCCCCCGGTATCTCAAATGCATCCTTCTTGCGAGGCCCCGGGTCAGACGCGGGGCGGGACACGGTCGCGGATGCAACCAGTCCCCATTCTCCGGCGTGTTCCACCTCCCAGACTCACTCCCCTCATCCTTCCACGAGGCGCGCGACCACTCCACCTGCTGAGCCAGCGGCTATCCTTTCTGACCGACAGTTGGAGGTAAACGAAGAGCTTTGTGGGGGCCCCACCTCCATTACTGATTTAGATCTAAATTCTTTATTTAAGGATATGACCTTCCTGCCAATTGACGATGTTTTGGGGGGACAGGGAAGCCAAGCCCTTGGAGACTTCGAGCTTGACTTGAATCTGGAGATGGGCGAGCAGCAGAGAGAGAAGGTGGAGTCCAGGGAGCGGCAGCCTTCTCCCAGGCAAGATCCTGTCCCAGATCTGGGGAAGGGCCCCATGGATACCGAGGCCAAGGCGTAAATTCCCCTTTTCCCCGCGGGCTACCCCATAGACGAGGCTTTCTACCCGCTGTTGAACGCCATAGCCCGGGCCCACCCAGAGACATTTGGCTCTTTCAACCCGCGGTCCGTCCGGCTTGGGGTGCTTTTCCTTAGCAGCCTCCACGAAGTGCTCACCCCTTGGGCGCAGCTACGCTTTGGTGACTTCACTCCCGAGACGGAAGCTGCTTTGCAGGAGGTTGCACAGGATATGCAGGTCCTGGGGTTTGACCTGGCCTGGCTGTGCGTGAGGAGTTCTGCCCTGAGGGCCGCGGGAGAAAGGGCCGCTCTGAGGCCCGAGATTCAGGAGTTGGCCGCCCAAATGGAGTCCACTCGGCAACACATGGCTAGCCTGGAGGCCAGGTTTGCTCAGGTGATGCATCGTGACGCGAAGCTGGTTGCCGCGGCGCTGAACCTTGAGGATCCTGACCCAAAGGGGCTCGTTTTCCCGGATTGGCTGGCTTAGGGCCTCTCCTCCTTTCCCTTTCTTCTTTTTTTCTTGTTTTTGTAAAACACATGTACTATTTCCCCGCTCTTTCTTTGAATAAAACTGGAATTATTGGAATAAAATTGTCTTTGTGTCAATGATATCATCTGTGTGTTGATCTTGCCCCTTTTTTAGTAATAATGTTACCACTTCCTATCCGCGGATCATGTCTTGGCCATTTTCGGCTTGGCCCATCTCGCTGGTTTCTAGGCCACGGGCCACGTTTTGACCGCTCTTGCCTTAGCATTATTTTCGTTTGATGATCGTTGACTGGAACGCGCGGGCCATGTTCTGATCTCTTGGGGCTCAATCATTATTTCCATTTGATAACCACTTAAGCATGAATTCGCGGGCCATGTTCTGGCCGTCTGAGACTCAACATTATCTCTAGTCGATAACCGCCGAACCTGGGAGACGCGGGTCATGTTCCGACCCTTCGCGACTTAACATTATTTTTGTTCGATAATCATTAAGTTTAGGATTCGCGAGCCATCTTCTGGCTGTCTGAGGCTTAACATTATCTCTAGTTGATAACCGCCAAGCCTGGGAGACACGGGTCATGTTCTGACCCTTCGCGACTTAACATTATCTCTGTTTGATAATCACTAAGTTTGCATCTTGCGGGTCATGTTTTGACCTCTCACGGCTTAGCATCATCTCTATTCGATAATCGTTAAGTTCGAATTGATGAATCATAAAGGGGTGACGGTTCCGCGGAAATGTTCTCTCCGCGTGACCGTATCGTTTTGTCTCAGTGTAAAACATTAAGGAGACAACATGAGATAGGAATAAATGCCAAACTTCATTAAAAGATAACCAATCTGACAGTTACAAATTTCAGTGTAGTTCACCGAATGACACCGCTCTTCATGATTACAGGAAAGAAGGAAAAAAAAAGAACAGGAGGGGAGGGGAGGGAACTGGTAAAGTAAAACAGAGGCTCACGAATCCCATTGTCTTCTCTTATGGTTAGAACTTCTTGATATATTTGGAATTCACTGCCCCCGTCTTGAAACTGTCTTCAACACGGGCCAGGTGGTAGTAACCGCTGGCAGAAGCACTGATTACTTCGTAGGGCTCTTCCCATCTGGGTGTGAATTTCGGCGTCTTCAGATCCCTCATTACTACCGCGGTAGCCTTCCAGACTAACTCCCCAACCTTGAACACCCGCGACATCACGCCTTTGTTGTAGTAGCGTGCCACGGATTCCCAATACTTCTCGTGGGCGAGGGCTGCTGCCACCTGTAGACACCCCAATTTGGACTTTTCAAAAATTCCTTGACTTGTGGCCCGGAGGCTCCCCGATGATGACTTTGGATTGAAACAAGCCTGGTACCGATCGGAACATTGCTCCTTGGAAGATTGAAGAAGTATTAAAAATGGTAAAAAAGGGGGATTTTCAAGCGCTTAGGAGCAATCCCAAGCGCTCAAAACTGTTTCACAAAACCCCTGGCCTGGCTCTTTCTCGAGCGCTCTAGAGTGAGGTCCCAAGCGCTCGGGAGTAATCCCAAGCGCTCGAGACTTTTCTGTTGCCCAATGCATGGCTGTATCACCCACTCACCTTGCAAATCATCATTACAGCCACTTTCAGCCCGCCGATGGCTCATTCCACACTCAACCTCTGGTAGGAAGATTTTCAGGCCAAGGGTTTACCTATTAAAGAAATATTTTACCAAAACCATTTGATTTTCAAAAACCATTTGATGTTTTGCCTATAAATATGGCTGGTTTTCAGCTAGAAAAAAGGGACGAAATTTCCATTCCACAGAGCCCTTGCTCTCTGCTCTCTTTCTCTCTCTAGCTAAAGACCAAAAACCTCCAAACTCTCTTCCAAACTTCAAAGGGTTTTGCAAATCACCAAGGAAAAGGGCAAGAAATCCAGAATATCCATCTGATCTCTTGCACTCTCCTCTCTTCATCCACATTTCAAAGCTACACCAAGGAGCAAGGTTCAAGGAAAAGGTAGAACTCTTACCTTTGATCATAACTAAAGGGCTGTTCTTCCCTTCTGAGGGGGGTCTCTCAGCCTGACCCAGTCTTCAATACTGGGTGCATGGTTGGGAGACCCTAGTGTAAAAACAAGAGCAATGGGGCACAAGAAAACATTTTCACAAAACCCTTACTGGAACTACTCCCAAGCGCTCGAGAGTGCTCCTGAGCGCTCGGGACTGTTCCAGGTCTCATGCATGGCCCCCTTTGTGACACAGTAAGTTGAAAATGATGTGTTGATCTTAAATGAATGGTTTCATTTTGGCATGCATGCACAGAAAGCCATTTTTCCTCAAAATAGAATCATTTTCTTACAAAGATTTCATGGAAGAACAAGGTTCCCTTTTTGTTTAAAGTTAAAAGAATTAGTCATTTCAGAGAAACATAAAAACAAGGGCCTTTGCATGTCAAGATGGAACCATTTCCTGTTTGAGAGTAAGCTGGTATGCAGCTCACTCCCAAGCGCTCTGAACCATTCTAGAGCGCTTGGGAGTGCATGCATGTCATTACTTCCCATTTCCCAGCCTGCTGTGTTACCTGATCTCTGCATGCATTAGTGTGGCCTGTTGCTCCTTCAAATTTGTAGATCTAGCCTTGTTAAGGCAGGGATGCATGATTTGAAAGGTTGAAGTCTTTGCCCAGTCTTTCAAGTCCTCTGCTGAGCCAGTATTGTACTTAATATTCATTTCAGTTCTTATTTTAGCATTGTATTCTGTCTGTCCTAACAAAGCTTGCAGGTTGATCAGAACTCCCAAGCGCTCGGGACTGATCTCGAGCGCTCGAGAGTGAAGTCAGTGACAGATCCTCAGCTTCTGTAATCATGCATTTTGCTCATTTCCATTTAATCATCCACTGTACAACTGCACATGCATGCACTGCTTACCTGCTATAACTGTACATACTTGCTAAATGACTTAATGAAACAAAATCCCTTTTGAAAAATCCCACAAATGTTTAGTAGAGACCGATTTCGAATCGGGCGAGGGGGGTGCCGTAAAACCCTTCCCCCCTCGTAACATGGCTTCCGGACCCTTGAAACTGATCTCTGGTTTTCAACTTCAAATCATTTGGTTTTCCAAACAAAACGGTTTCTCGGGTGATATACCGCAAATCCGGGTGGCGACTCTTCAAACAGCGTATTTCTCTTCAAAGCGGCGGGAAAATACAAAAGAGCAAAACGGGCCCAAGAGTTTTTCGGGCATGCAGCCCACAGTGGCGACTCCGCTGGGGAAAGTTTAATTAATACTTGAGAAAAAGTTGGTTTGTTGATAAAACGGCCCGCTTTTCTTGAATATCAATTAAACTCGTGAGCCGAGCTTGGGAAAACATTTGTGGGATGTTCAAAAGGGATTTTGCTTCATTATTTATTTCTTGTTTGTATATATCTTGTGCAACCTCGCTGTTGTGTTTCGGCAATCCTACCCGGCTTGCCGGTGATGGGGAATCTCGGAATGCTCAGCAACCCTCGACCGTGATGAGTCATCCCTACCGTTTGTACCATTATTGGGTGTACGCTCAATAGTGGGAGGTATACTTTGACTCTAGTCCGGGGAACCCTCTTCAAGCCAAAACCAGCCTCTATACGTGTTTAGAAAGCAATAGAACCTTCCAAACTAGGACAGGGACCCGCAGGGTAGGATTACGTGCTATACCCTGTTTACATGTTACTGCTTTCTGCATTTCACCATGCGTCTCATCCATGTCATGCCGTCATGCTGTCCGTTCATTTTTGAGTCCTGCACTTTCGCTCGCACGGTCTGTAGAAGGTTGCCGAGGCCCGATGATGAGTCGTGCACTCTAGTGTACGTTGTTTAACTACATGAGTCCTTAGAACAAGGAGACTTCGGGAAATCAGGATGTTACTAAGTCCTTGACTAATGCTTAATCGAAATTTCGACGGAGAATAAGGAATAACAAAGGAACCGGCGCCGTGATGTCACTTTACTTACACCACCTTGGCTAATGGCACAGTGCCACTGACACCACGATGGTTGGGGCATCACGCCGTCTATACTAAGTTATTCCAAGTTCAAAATTGAGACTTCGAACGAGGACTAGTTGAATACTTAGTTCATTTTGACATCTCTTAGAATTCGCCGCTCTGAACGAAGGATACACCCTAAAAAGAAATTCTGAGGAATTAGGCGACCTTCGAAAGACCGTGATCTTATCCCGCTTGCACATCGCACCTTGCATCTTACGCTTGCTTGCGCATCTTGTTTAGGATTGCCTGGACCGATGATGAGTCGTGCTTTTAAAAGAGCACGTTGTTAAAGTTAATTAGTCCTTGGAACGACGAGGTTTTGGGGATATCAAAGTTCATTAAGTCTTCAATACAATTTTTAATCATGGATTCAATGAAAATTAACGAAACAATTAGGCTACAATGCCGTGATACCCACGCCACTCAGGTTATAGTGCAAAGTCACTTTACACCGCTTAGGCTAATGGCGCCGTGCCACTTACGCCGCCCCGATTACGGTATCATGTCATTTACGCTAAACGATTTTCGAAACCAGAACAGAAACTTCAAGTGAAAAATGTTAAAGACTTAATTTGTTTTGATATCTCTCAAATCTTGTCATTCCTAATCAAAGGATACACATTCAAAAAAAATCTCTGAGGACTAAGGCAATCCTTCGTAGGATGTCATTTCTTGAGTCAGGGTCTAGGAGACCATAAATCCATAGAGTTTGGGATACCTCTGGTGTTCGCCGTGCCCGAACGGCTCCCTCTAGTTTTATCCAGCCTTAAGTGCGTCTTCCAGCAGTCTTATTGCTTTGTCTCGGATGGTCTTAGATAAGGAGATGGGCTCTGATTCCCAACGTGAGGAATTTAACCTGCCTGACACCGACCTACCCATGACTGTTTGGAACTTTCCGTAAAGTGCGATCCCTTGAGTCGACGATGACAACACGTCAACAACAATTCTTTTATTCAGCATGCATTTCTCAATAAATCATAACAGGGGCACGTTCTGAGTTCGCTTTTTGCTTTACTGTCAGCACTGGGCCACCCATCCTACAACCATACCCTCAAAAACTCAGAATTTGTGGGAAGATATGGAACAGCCAGTGGAAAATTTGAATGAGGAACATCTGAACGGGGAACAGCCAGCAGGGATTCTGAACGAGTTGGATCAAATTCGAACCTCTATCCGACAGATGGGTGAACGAACAGACAACCAGATTACCCAGTTGATGCTTATGATAATCGGGGTTGCCAGACGACTTCCACCTCCACAAAACCCAGAAACACCCCTCGAAAATAATCATGAACCACCCTCTGAACCAAACTCCCAAAGCCCAGAAATGGCCACCATCGAAGCCAAATTATCCCAACTTGAGCTGTCCTTAGCCAGAAGCGAAAGAATCACCTCAATTGGTTTCGACTTCGACGAACTCTGCCTTTTCCCGAATGCCAGACTACCCAGGAAATTCAAGCCAATCGACTTCGCTAAGTTTGACGGAACCGGTGATCCAAAAGCACACTTGACCAGTTACATTGGGGCACTCTCCATGTGGGGCTTGGAGAAGGACGCCATGGCCCAAATGTTTTCTCAAACACTGGTTGGACATGCCTTGCGCTGGTTCACTGCCTTGGAAGTGACAAAGAAGAAATCTTGGGAAGACATCTGTGAGGCTCTCGTAGCCCAGTTTGACTATAACATCCAACATGAGGTCACCACTCGAGAGTTGGAATCAATAAAGATGGAACCGAAGGAGTCTTTTATGGATTTTGTTCGAAGATGGAGAGCAAAGGCTGTTCAGATGAAGGATAAACCCTCGGAGAAAGATCAAATTCGGATGATTGTCCGAAACCTCCAGCCCGCACTTGCCAGGCACATGATCCTAGCTCAAGCCTCTTCCAACTTCAAGACATTCTTCGAAACAGGCCTGGCCGTCGAAGAAGCTGTTCAGTTGGGCATCCTCGAAAATGTTGATTCCTTCCCAGAGACAGAAAATGTAGACCCCGACAGCAGCAGCACGCTGCATGTCAATGCAAGCTACACCGACTTGCCACCTGACCCTACACATACCGACCATGTCCGGACCAAGCCCGTTAGCCAGATCGTTGCTCAAGCCACCAAGCCTAAACAACCTTGTGTCTTTTCCGAGTTTCCCGTACCACTATCCATGGTATTCGAAAGACTGGTCGAAAGCAGAACCATCAAGCCACTCCTGTCAACTCCCCTACCTCAAAAGCTCCCACACTACCACAACCCAAACGCCTTCTGCACCTTCCATCAAATGCCCGGTCACGCTACCAATGACTGTCACCGTCTCCGTCACAAGATCCAAGACTTAATCGACAACGGAACCATCCCAGAGCCGGACTTCAGATCGGGAGGAGGATTTTGAGTGCAGCAAAGCATGAATGGAATTTCTCACGAGTTTGGGAGAGCTTTTAAGTTTCGAGTCAAGTCTTTTAAATTTCAAGTCAATTTGTACTTTTAGTCTTTCATGCTCTCAGGTCTGTTTTGTTGTCAAATTCGAGTTTGTAATCGAAAAGGAGAAAAGCCAAAAAAAAAGGGGTCAGTTTCGTACGTCTGAACTACGTTATGACCTGATTCCTTTGCAAGAAGGATACGTAGGCAGCCTTATCCCGAGGCCCGGTCATGTTCTTTTGAGTCGATCCCAAAATTTGGTCATGTTCTTTCGAGTCAATCCTTTGTCGGTCCGTCCCGTCTTTTGATGACAAACCTCTTGAGTCGAAATTGTGATAATAAACTCACGTTTTGTGATAATCCCTTAAACTTGGAATTGTTTTTCACAATCAATTGAGAAATCAAAACAGGAGACATTTTGCCCTTGCAAGAAGAAGAATTTCATGGGACCATTCCCTGACACCGTGAAGAAGCAACGCCTTGGCATAAGAAAAAGCTCGCTAGATCAAAACCCCAAAATATGATCTAGGCAAAAGTTAGAGCACACAAATCTCTTAAACTGCGTCTAGGATCCAGTTATCAAGTTGTGCAATTCAAAATGAAGAAAGGCATTCTTTTCTTTTATCACACGCTTGAAGATATATATCCATTGATAACCCCCTTTGAGCCTAAATCAATTTCTTTGAAAGAACCCAGCTAGGCAGCTATCCCCCACACTGGGGTGAAATAAAGAAGACAAAAGTGCCAAACACCTAACCATCATCGGCGCGTCAGGATTCAAAGCGCAAAAGTGCCAAATGCATACGCACATTGAGATGCAAGACATCGAAGGAAAAATCAGAGAAAACTCAAAAATCAAGTAAAGTGCCAAACACATCGGCACAACAAGTGTGAAGGAAAGCAAATGAAAGAAGGCGCCTATCAAAAGCAAAGAAGGCACAAAATTATGCAAGATGGCTGCTAGCTCTCGGAACCTAAGGAAAATGAAAATTTCGAGCCTATTATCCTTTCTTTGTTGAGCCAAAACCTTGGCCACGTTACAACCCGAATAAAGTCCTGTCAGATTGAAGAGCACAACTTGATAACAAAAATCCTGGACAGCAGGGGAAAACGAGAAGGGACGCCAAGGCGTTTTGAGAATATTGCAAAAATCTCAACCTGGGGCATGATTCCTAATAAAAATCCTCGTGTTTTGCCAAAACATTTCAAAGCCTCGAATGGGAAAATCATCAAAACATGATTTTATCATGACAATTTCAAACATTAAATTCTCAAATAATCGAGCTCCTCGTCCGGTCGCATCAAAACTCCTCGTCCAGTCAAGATCTTCATTAAGAGTCAGTCTTCTGATAATGGGTCTTTCTTATCCTTTGAGTCGTCTGGGCCTTGTCCAAATTCACGCAGGGTCATTTTCGGTCGTCATTTAGGTCCCAACTTGTGAGAGAAACTCCAATATGTGGAAGAACCCGCGCTTTTGATCATGACAAATCTGGCCGCCGAAAGCTATCAGTGGAATCAAGGGAAAAGGATCAAGAAACTAAGGACTATCACTCACTGGGGCACGTCAGCCCAGCGCCATCAATCACCGTGAGAGTACAGCCGACCTCAAGACTGGGGCATGCATGCTCAAAGCTCAAGCCCTAATCAAAGTCAACCTCAAACCAGCTTCAACACAAACCCTGGCTCCAGCTCAAACCCAACTTCCATCCAAAGACAGATTCCGTCCCAATTCCCAAAGGTCCTGAAAATACCGGTCCACTGATCAAAAGCAATAAAGCAGAAGGGATACTTAGACATGTCCTTGGGTTTTTTCAAAAAAAAATATAATAATAAAAATGAAAAAAAAATATACCATCGTTGTTGTCAAAACGTCGAAACGCGGGTCTCGCTTTCTAACCTCGACCTCTCACGGTCGCCTTCTTCCTTCATATTCGTCAACATGACTGTTCATCTTCTGCCATAGATTTGGCATCGTCCTGAGGGACACCCTTCAATCATCCGCTGCCATAGATTTGGCACCTTTCATATTCTGCCATAGATTTGGCGCTGTCCTGAGAGACACCCTTTAATTTCAGATTCAAGCTTCTTCCAAAAATTCAAGCTCCTTCCAAAAATTCAAGCTCCTTCCAAAAATTCAAGCTTTTCAGATTCAAGCTTCTTCCAAAAATTCAAGCTTTTCAGATTCAAGCTTCTTCCAAAAATTCAAGCTCCTTCCAAAAATTCAAGCTTTTCAGATTCAAGCTTCTTCCAAAAATTCAAGCTTTTCAGATTCAAGCTTCTTCCAAAAATTCAAGCTTTTCAGATTCAAGCTTCCTTCGCCACCCTTCATCCCCGGTTTTCTCCAGGTTCTCCGCCGCCATAGATTTGGCGCTGTCCTGAGGGGACACCTTTCTATCATTTGCTTGCATGTCTGCATGTCTGCATGTTTGCATTTGCCCCAAAGAACTACGCTGGTCTGATCCTTGCAGAAAAGGGTACGTAGGCAGTCTGAAAAGACGCGACCACATGCATCAGATGTTGGTATCTTTACTTGCATTTGATTTTGAGTTGAGGATTTGATCTAGCTCGAATTGGGCTGTCTCAATCTTTGGACGGCACTCGTATCTAGATGTGATGCTGAGCGTCGCCCAAAGAGGGGCAACTGTAGACACCCCAATTTGGACTTTTCAAAAATTCCTTGACTTGTGGCCCGGAGGCTCCCCGATGATGACTTTGGATTGAAACAAGCCTGGTACCGATCGGAACATTGCTCCTTGGAAGATTGAAGAAGTATTAAAAATGGTAAAAAAGGGGGATTTTCAAGCGCTTAGGAGCAATCCCAAGCGCTCAAAACTGTTTCACAAAACCCCTGGCCTGGCTCTTTCTCGAGCGCTCTAGAGTGAGGTCCCAAGCGCTCGGGAGTAATCCCAAGCGCTCGAGACTTTTCTGTTGCCCAATGCATGGCTGTATCACCCACTCACCTTGCAAATCATCATTACAGCCACTTTCAGCCCGCCGATGGCTCATTCCACACTCAACCTCTGGTAGGAAGATTTTCAGGCCAAGGGTTTACCTATTAAAGAAATATTTTACCAAAACCATTTGATTTTCAAAAACCATTTGATGTTTTGCCTATAAATATGGCTGGTTTTCAGCTAGAAAAAAGGGACGAAATTTCCATTCCACAGAGCCCTTGCTCTCTGCTCTCTTTCTCTCTCTAGCTAAAGACCAAAAACCTCCAAACTCTCTTCCAAACTTCAAAGGGTTTTGCAAATCACCAAGGAAAAGGGCAAGAAATCCAGAATATCCATCTGATCTCTTGCACTCTCCTCTCTTCATCCACATTTCAAAGCTACACCAAGGAGCAAGGTTCAAGGAAAAGGTAGAACTCTTACCTTTGATCATAACTAAAGGGCTGTTCTTCCCTTCTGAGGGGGGTCTCTCAGCCTGACCCAGTCTTCAATACTGGGTGCATGGTTGGGAGACCCTAGTGTAAAAACAAGAGCAATGGGGCACAAGAAAACATTTTCACAAAACCCTTACTGGAACTACTCCCAAGCGCTCGAGAGTGCTCCTGAGCGCTCGGGACTGTTCCAGGTCTCATGCATGGCCCCCTTTGTGACACAGTAAGTTGAAAATGATGTGTTGATCTTAAATGAATGGTTTCATTTTGGCATGCATGCACAGAAAGCCATTTTTCCTCAAAATAGAATCATTTTCTTACAAAGATTTCATGGAAGAACAAGGTTCCCTTTTTGTTTAAAGTTAAAAGAATTAGTCATTTCAGAGAAACATAAAAACAAGGGCCTTTGCATGTCAAGATGGAACCATTTCCTGTTTGAGAGTAAGCTGGTATGCAGCTCACTCCCAAGCGCTCTGAACCATTCTAGAGCGCTTGGGAGTGCATGCATGTCATTACTTCCCATTTCCCAGCCTGCTGTGTTACCTGATCTCTGCATGCATTAGTGTGGCCTGTTGCTCCTTCAAATTTGTAGATCTAGCCTTGTTAAGGCAGGGATGCATGATTTGAAAGGTTGAAGTCTTTGCCCAGTCTTTCAAGTCCTCTGCTGAGCCAGTATTGTACTTAATATTCATTTCAGTTCTTATTTTAGCATTGTATTCTGTCTGTCCTAACAAAGCTTGCAGGTTGATCAGAACTCCCAAGCGCTCGGGACTGATCTCGAGCGCTCGAGAGTGAAGTCAGTGACAGATCCTCAGCTTCTGTAATCATGCATTTTGCTCATTTCCATTTAATCATCCACTGTACAACTGCACATGCATGCACTGCTTACCTGCTATAACTGTACATACTTGCTAAATGACTTAATGAAACAAAATCCCTTTTGAAAAATCCCACAAATGTTTAGTAGAGACCGATTTCGAATCGGGCGAGGGGGGTGCCGTAAAACCCTTCCCCCCTCGTAACATGGCTTCCGGACCCTTGAAACTGATCTCTGGTTTTCAACTTCAAATCATTTGGTTTTCCAAACAAAACGGTTTCTCGGGTGATATACCGCAAATCCGGGTGGCGACTCTTCAAACGGCGTATTTCTCTTCAAAGCGGCGGGAAAATACAAAAGAGCAAAACGGGCCCAAGAGTTTTTCGGGCATGCAGCCCACACCACCCTTCTTTCTTCGAGGGCTTCTAAATCTGCCCTTCTTCCTTCTGCGGAGTTTTCCACCGCGAGGATCATCCGCGCGGAGGGGACACTTAGTTCCGCGGGCAAGACCGTTTTCGCTCCATACACCAAACTGAAGGGGCTAGCGCGGGTAGATTTCCTCTTCGAAGTACGATAAGCCCAAAGGGCTATTGGCAGATGATCAGCCCAAGTGCCCCCACGCTCGTCCAGTAGCTTGCTCAGTATTCTTATCACGGTCTTGTTCGTTGCTTCCGCCTGCCCGTTTCCTTGCGGATAGTAGGCGCTAGAGGTACGGTGATCAACCGTGTATTCATCGAGGAGGCTTCCCACGTGGTGATTAATAAACGGAGTCCCGTTATCAGAAAGGATCATCTTGGGCATGCCGAACCTGCAGATGATATTTTCTTTGATAAACGCTGCCACTGCATAAAGCCCTCAATCATGCTCTTGCCAGTGGCATAGATTGTTTTTGGAATCAAGTGCACCGATAAAAACAACTCGGCGGAACCCTCAACATGTGCTAAAAGCAAGATACGAAAGGGGTGATCTCGAGGTTGACCTTCTTGGGGGACCTTTTGCTATAAGGTGATGCCCTTCGGAAGTGATCTCCCACTTTCGCTGTCTCATCAAAGAAAAAATAGCGTAGTATAGTTCGTCTCATTCTTTCTTTTCAAAGGAAGAATTGGAAGCGGAACTGCCAGTCGAGGAGCTAGAGGAGAGGTTCCTTAGCGAGTACCCTCGTTTGATCTGATCGCCGGTCAAGAGGAAGTATCGGAGCCGGGGAGAACACAGTTGATATTAAGTAAATAGATGGACGGACAGTCTCCCGTGGCCCTCTTCAGCGGAGCAGTCTCAACCCACTTGGTGTAAACCTCCGTGACTGCTAAAATCCATCTATTTTTCTGTGATGCTAGCTTGATTGGTCCGACTAGATCCATGGCCCAAGTGTGAATGGGATAAGGGGCGCGGATCGAATGTAATTCCACAGAAGGAGCGTGGACCAAGTTTCCAAACTTCTGACAAGCCTGACACCTCTGAACATGCCGTTTGGAATCCTTCTCCATGGTGGGCCAAAAATATCCCAGATGAACCAACTGTTCATAAAGCTTTCTCCACCCTTGGTGCTCGGTTCCGTGGGTCTTTGCTAGAATCTCTTCCGCTTCCTCTTTGTCTACGCATATTTGGGGCATCCCGTCGAGGGTCCTTCTGAATAAGAGTCCCCTATTGAAGAAGAAGCGTCGGGCTCCGCGGACAACTCAATGGGCAGGGATCCTTCTCGCAGGTAATCAATGTAGACTTGTCTCCAATCTATCTCTTGGTTGCTAGCACTCGCCATTAGCATTCTGGCTTGGCCGCGTACAAGAAGCACCAAGTGCAGTTTTTCGCGATTAGATCGGCGTCTTTCTTCATGTCGGGCTAGAAGTAACCCTGCCTTTGGATCCTTCTGTACAGAGCTATCTCGTTGTCTGCACAATTGTTACTGTGAATCTGGTCCAGGACTTCTTCCGCTTCCTTTGAATCGACGCACCGTGCAAGCCACCCCTGCGGACCGCGGTGATACAACTCTCCGCGCAGAACTATGAAGCACGAAAGCTCCGCGGTGGGCAGGTGCCCTACGCCAGTGATTAACTGAATTTTGATGGATCCGCGCCAATCCTCCGTCGGCTCTGAAAAGTCCTCTATCGCGGATGGTTCAAACATCTTCACAATCTCTATGCAGGCCCTTTTTTCCTCGAATTCTGTCTTTGCCCCTAGCGTTGCAAGGGCGTCTGGGAAACGATTTTCTGACCTGGGCTTGTGGACAATGTTGATGCTTTTGAAAAAATTTATCAGCTTTTGGACCGCTGTTCGGTACGGTGCCAAGGTTGGCTCTTTTAACGCGTAAATCCCTTCCGTTTGTAGAACTACCAGTTTTGAGTCTCCTGCTATCTTCAAGTGCTTGATTCCTCTCTCTTTTGCCGCTATCAGACCCAAGATCAATGCTTCGTATTCCGCTTCGTTATTGGAGCAGGGGAAGTTCAATTTGTAGGCCAAATGGACTCTATCTCCCTCTTCGGTTTGTAACACTATTCCCGCACCTCTTGATCCACTACCCGCGGCCCCATCGAAGCTGAGTGTCCACTGCTGTTCATCTGTGCTGGCTGCGAGAGCTTCGAAACCATCTCCAGGTAGGCATTCTTCGAGCGGTTTGCACTGTCCGCTTGGGAATTGGGCCAAGAGGTCCGCTAGGGCTTGACATTTGATTGCTTTTGGGGTCGCGCATGAGATATCGAATTCTACAAGTGTTAGCAACCAGCGAGCGACCCGGCCTGTGAGAGCGGGTCGAGACAGAAGATATCTTACCGGGTCACTTAGTAATTATCTGGATAGGCAATGATAGGAAGTAATGCCGGAGCTTCTGCGCGGTGAAAACGAGGGCTAAACAATGCCTCTCGATGGCGGTGTACCTTTCCTCTGCTCCCTGAACCTTCCTGCTGATGTAGTAGACTGGGCGCTCTATTCCATCTACCTCTTGCACCAGCAGGGCCCCAATGGATCTCGGGGTGGAGGTCAAATAGAAAATCAATGGTTTTCCCGCGACTGGAGCCACCATTGTCTGGGAGAGGTCAAAGCTGCTTTGATCCGCTGAAACGCTTGCTGATGTTCTTGCTTCCACTCAAACTTTGCGTTTCCTTTCAATAGGTCCGCGAATGGTGCCGCGATTTCTGCCATCGCGGGGATGAAACATCGTAGGTAGGATACCTTTCCCAAGAATCGCTTGAGCGCCTTCTGTGAGTGGGGCGGGGGCATTTCCGTGATGGACTTGATCTTGGCCCCGTCCGCGTCGATTCCATGGCGATGTACAAGGAAGCCCAAAAATTTGCCCGCGGTGACCCCGAACTCACACTTCAGGGGGTTTATTTTAAGGTTGAATTTCCTGCATCTGGCGAAGACAGTGGCCAAATCCGCAAGGTGGTCCTTTTGCTCCTTGGACTTCACCACCAGGTTATCCACATAATCTTCTATTATCTTGTGCATTAGGTCGTGGAAGATTGCTGTCATAACCCGCTGGTACGTTGCCCCCGCATTCTTGAGCCCGAAAGGCATGACAATGTAGTAGAAATTTCCCAATGGTGTCCGGAAGGCCGTTTTCTCCGCGTCTTCTGGAGCCATCTTGATTTGGTTATATCCACTGAAGCCGTCCATGAAGGAGAACATCTGGTGGCCCGAGGTGGCATCCACCAATGTTGAGGTCGCGGGAACTCATCCTTCGGACATGCTTTGTTGAGGTCGCGGAAGTCAACGCAGACTCTGATTTGGCCATTTTTCTTCTTTACTGGGACAATGTTTGCTAACCACTCGGGGTACTGGATTGGGCGGATAAATCCTGCTTTTCGTAGCTTCTCGACTTCTTATTTGATCTGTCCCTCCAGATCGGGGTGATATTTCCGCTGGGATTGCTTCGCCGGCTTAGAATTGGGGAAAGTATCCAAGTGATGCGTTACTAGCTCCGAGTCTAAGCCGGGCATTTCCTCGTAGTGCCACGCGAATACATCTAAATTAGCACGTAATAGTGCTATTAGCTTCTCGCGGAATTCTCCGTTCAACTTTTTGCTTACGAACACTGGTTTCCTTGGGCCCACTCCATCACTTAGGTCGACTTCTTCTAATGCTTCTTGCTGCGGCTTGGGCTGGTCCTGCATACACTCCGGAGCGGGCTCCGACTTTTGTATCACCTCTTCTTCTATCACAGCGCATGTTCCGCCGGGGCCAGCGGTTTCATGATCGGCCGCTGCCCCGGTGGACCGTCATAAATAGTACACTGTTTTGCCCCCTTCCTTCGTTTTGGTTATCTTCCTGGGGGCTGCGACATCTGCCGCGGATGGGTCTCTTTGTCGTGTCTCCGGCTTCTCATCTTTGATATCTTCCCACCTTGGGATCCTGACAGCGCGCAGTTTGGCAGTGATTGCTTGAGACACCTCGCCCAGCTCCGAGAAGTAAACCGCGTCTGAGAGGTGTGCTTCGTGAGTGTCGGGCGGGTTTTCTAACGCGCGGATAGTGACTTTCTTTCCTGCCCAAATCCCTTTCAGACATTGGTGATAGCTGGAGGGCACGACTGCGTATTTGTGCATCCAACTCCTGCCGAGAATGATCTGGTAATTCGGGTCCGCGTTGATGAGGTGGAATTTGGTGGCTGAGCGGATTGCCCCCACTTCCAGGTCTACAACAACATATCCTAGAGATTGCTTCCTGTCTCCTCCGAACCCTGTAATAGTGATTGGGGATTCCACTATCCGGTTGTCCTGTATTCCCAGCTTTTGGAATGTTGACATGGGCATGAGGTTTATGGAGGCCCCACCATCCAGAAAGGTCCTCTTCAACTCTATCCCGTTGACGCGAGATGTCACATACAGCGGGCGGTTATGGGGGTATGGCACCCTTCGGTCCGCATCTGAGAAAGTGACAGAGTTGGATTCATCGCGGATCGTCCGCGGGACAGACCCCTCCGCGGACATGCAAGATTCCTGGTGGACCTCCGCAATGTTGACGATTGCCTTGGTGATTTCTAATCTGGCCGCCGGTGAGAAGCCAAAACCATAAATAAATAAATAAAAAGCACGGAACTTTACGTTGTTTTGCAACGTCTTGACCGAAGCGTTGGCATCTGGTGTAACCGCAGGGGCTACACCGTCTCCAAATTCCTCCGTGATTTCATAGCAAGAGACCATGTAGGCCCATGCTTCCTCATCTTCTCTTTCCATGTAGTAATCGTTGTCGGTTTCTTCTTCATCGTCATACATGAACGGGTAATGTTCCGCCATGTTTACTTCCCCATTGTTATTCCCGTGGGCCGGATAAGGTTCGATGCGGATGTCGCGTCGTCCTATCCTCAGCTCGTTTGAATTTTGCTTTCTCTTGAACAATCTCTTTAGTGACCAACAATCACTTGTTGGGTGCTTGGTATGCCTGTGGTACATGCAGTACCGCGGATGCTCGCGGTCTTCCCGCGTTGGTTTGTACTCCACTGGGGGAAGTTCCAGTTCTCCGTCTTGCACCCACGCATTCACTAAGGCTCGTACTTCATCCATGGTGCAGGGAAAATCCGGTGCTGGCCCCATCTCACGTTCTCGCCGTTTTCTTCCTCCCAGGGCTTGCTGGGCCCGCGGCGCCTCCGCGATAGCTACGGTGGCACCCGTGGCTTTGCCCTTCCCGGTATCTTTCCTGGCTGGTTTAACCACGTGGCGGATATTGTATGCAGATTCCAGTAGGGCGGAAAATGTTCCCAGCTTCAGGTTGATGAGCAACATCTTGAACTCATCCATCATTCCGCCAATGCAGATTTTGACAAGTTGAACTTCCTTTACCGACTCAGTGCAGTCGACTGCGCGATCTTGGAATTGCCTGATGTAATCTACCACATCCTCCCCGCTTGTTTGCGTTTCCTTTGTCAGACTAATCACCGTTACCTTCTCGTGGACCTGGAAGAACTTAACATAGAAGCTATTCACCATCTCCTCCCAAGTGGTGATCGAGTAAGGCTCCAAGTTGACATACCACGTGTACGCGCGGGAAGTGAGAGACTTCAAAAACTCGCGGAGACGCAAGTTGGAGTCGGACGCGTGGGTCCCAAGGGATTCTATAAAACGGACCACGTGCTCTTGAGCGCTGCCCTCTTTCCCATCAAATTTGATGAACTTTGGTGGGGTGTACCCTTCCGGGTAAGGTAGTGATAAGATCGTCATGGGGTAGGGCGGGCGGATATCTGGGCTAGGAAGGGAGGGTAAAACTGTCTTTGCCTTTTCTTTAGTAAGGAGGGCCTGCACGTCTGCCAGAGTGATGAACTGCCCCGCGGACGGGGTTCCAACTTCAGCAGTGACTGGCTCCTTTCTGCTTGCCTCACTTGCCTTTTGCTGCGCCAGCAGGGCCTGGACTTCCGCCATGGTGATGTAGGGTCCCGCAGAAGGCGTGCTGGTACCATCGGTAGTAACCTCTTTCTGGCGGTCTCTAGTGTGGTTTCCCGCAATGCCTCCTACAAGCACAGGGCGCAAATGGTGAGGCACCGTCGGGGGGACCTGAGGCTGCACCGTCTAGCTAGTGCTGCCACCGGCCTGGTTCTGTGTTTGTTCGTCGCTTTGGCCGACCGCGGCCTTCGGGAGCGCCGCTGAGATGAGCTCAGTGAGACCGGTAAAGGCCGCGAGCAGCTGTCTCTACGTCTCGAGGAACTGTCGCTGACCATCCTGGAGGGCCCGCAGTGTCTGCGCGGCCGCGCCTGCACTGTTGGTTTCTTCAACTTCCTCGATAACTGGCGCGCCATTGTCTGGTGATGTCATTGCTCTACGGCGTGGTGGTGGCTGTTCGATGTATTCCTTGGAACGGGTACTAACCATAAACCAAAAGACACCTCCCCAGCAGAGTCCCCTAAATATGGATAACGGCAACCAAATTGCTGGGTATCGGCAACCAAGCTGTCGGGTGACGCTGGTTGTTGGCTAAAAAGTTTTTGGGCAACAGCTAAAATGTTGCCGGGTAAAGGCAACCAAGTTACTGGGTATCAGCAACCAAGCTATTGGGTAATGCTGGGTGTCGACTAAAAAGTTGTTAGGTATCGGCAACCAAATTGTTGGGTAACGCTGGGTGTCTGTTAAAAAGTTGCTGGGCAAATGCTAAAATGTTGCTGGATAACGGCAACCAAGCTTTCGGGTAACGCTGTGTGTTGGCTAAAAAATGTTGGGCAATAGCTAAAATATTGCCGGGTAACGACAAGCAAGTTGCTGGGTATCTACAACCAAGCTGTAAGGTAACGCTGGGTGTTGGCTAAAAAGTTGCGGGGCAACGGCTAAAAAGTTGCGGGGCAACGGCTAAAATGTTGCTGGGTAACGGCAACCAAGTTGCTGGTATCGTCAACTAAGCTGTCGGGTAACGCTGGGTGTCCGCTAATAATTTGCTGTGCAACGGCTAAAATGTTGCTGGGTAACGGCAACCAAAGTTGTTGGGTATCGGCAACCAAGCTGTCGGGTGACGCTGGGTGTTGGCTAAAAAGTTGATGGGCAACAGCTAAAATGTTGCTGGGCAACAGCTAAAATGTTGCTGGGTAACGGCAACCAAGTTGCTGGGTATCGACAACCAAGCTGTCGGGTAACACTGGGTGTCGGCTAAAAAGTTGCTGAGCAACGACAAAAATGTTGCTGGGTATCGGCAACCAAGCTGTCAGGAAACGTTGGGTGTTGGCTACAAAGTAGCTGGGCAACGGTTAAAATGTTGCTTGGTAACGGCAATCAAGTTGTTGGGTATCGCAACCAAGCTGTCGGGTAACGCTGAGTGTCGGCTAAAAAGCTGCTGGGCAACGGTAAGCAAGTTGCTGGATACCGGCAACCTTGCTGTCGGGTAACGCTGGGTGTCGGCTAAAAAGTTGTTGGGTATCGGCAACCTAGTTGTCGTGTAACGCTGTGTGTCGGCTAAAAAGTTGATGGGAAAATGCTAAAAAGTTTGTGGGTTACAGCAACCAAGTTGCTGGGAAAAGGCTAAAATGTTACTGGGTAACGACAACCAAGTTGCTGGGTATCGGCAACCAAGCTGTCGGGTAACGCTGGGTGACGGCAAAATATTTGCTGGGCAACGGCTAAAATTTTGCTGCGTTACGGCAACCAAGCTGTCGGGAAATGCTGGGTGTCGGCTAATATGTTACTGGGCAACAGCTAAAATGTTGTTGGGTGTAGTGGCCTCGATTACCAGCTCGATAACCTGGCCATGAGTCGCGAACCGACGGTTAAGGAAGGTCCGGGTCACGGACGGGTGACGAGTACCCTTTGGTTTACGTCTCGGTTGAATGTTCAGGGTCGGTACCTAAGTACTTCAAAGCCATCATCAGCCTTGTCCCTGCTCCGGTATGTCCAGAGATGCTCAGGAAAGACAGTTACGCTAGATGGGTCCCACCAGGGTCATGCTCCTCATGGGATAGGCGTAATCATTGGGATCAGGCCTGCCCATGTGCTCCGTAACCGTTTCATTCCCTTCGTCATGAATGACGTCACCCGAGGCGGTTACCTGAGCGTATTCTCCACGCGCTAGCTTGGAAGCCAAGTAAACCTAGGTCTATAAATACAAAGGGATACACACCTGAGAGAGGTACGCCACACTATCCTAACCCTAGACCTAAAATACTTCCCCTTGAGATCTAACTTGATCATCGGAGGGTCACTTGGCAAATACAAGCCCTAGTGACTTGTTGCAGGTCCAGTGGTGGAAGCACGGAGCTGCGAAGGATTTTAGTCACCTCTGCTGGGGACTCTGCTGGGGACCTAGCCGCTATTCTCAAATCAGTCACCTCCTTCCTTAAGAGCTCCGTTCAAAGCTTCCTGAGCCAGCCATGGTGGAAGTTGACGATCAGCATCCAAGCGAAACAACCCTCGGTCTCGGCCCTCTCGGAGACCACAATCTAGCCTCCGACGGACCAGGTGCCCTGGGAAAGGCTCACATGTCAATCGGAGTCGGAGCCGGAACTTCGACGGAGGGCCCACCACCGAGCTCCACACCTACATCCGCCACCTAGAGCGAAAGATTGACGATCTTACAACGGTGGTGGAGCGCAATAGGCACGTCCGAGACGAACTAGCGGAGATCAAGCACCTCCTCCAGATTTCACCATCCCATTCCTCCGGGAGCCGCGGTGGAAGAAGAAGCCATCATAGCCCTCCCCGCAGTCACGAAGGAGGCCACCTGGTGGAGCACCGATCTCGCCCTTTCGCTAAGGACCGCCTCGAACCACCGAAGGAGGGTCGTAACGAAAAAGGCACTGGACGTAGGGAACGCTCTCATTCCCCTTACCCCAGAGGTCCCCGCGGGAAGCCGTCCGCCTTCGAAAGACTTGGTGCCGGAAGCATCTCCGCCTCCTCCACCCACCCAATCAGGATTGGGAAGGGCTGTCGCGAGCCCACTCCCAGTTTCACCAAAGCTGCTAACGACGACATCGGCCTCCTGGAATTCCAAACCAAGGGGTATCGTGAGCGACTCAAAAACACTCGTTCTGAAAGCCCATTCATCTTATGTCCCAAGGAGAAGGGTGACGGAAGCAAGGTCACCGAGCGCCTCGAGCCCTGTGCTCGAGATAGCTACAAGAAGTATCGACATGAGCGCTCCCCCCAGAAGTTGGGTAGCATTCAACCGAAGAGGAAGGAGCATGAAAGATTGGACCGATCGATCCCGAAGAGGCATACCGCGACCGAGCGTCCAGACGGTTCCAACAGTTCGATCCGACCTCACCGCGATGCCCTGCTCGAGAGGCTCACGACTTCCCCCTTCACAAAGGAGATCGACTCGGTCACCCCCCGAAAGGCTTCACCCAACCCAAATTTGCCAAGTACGACGAAAAAATTGAGGCCTACACTCACTTGGTACAATACAAACTCGTTATGTCCCTTTTTCTCCGTAACAAGCCCTCGGACGATTCCTTCCTCTGTAAGGTCTTCCCCGCAAGCCTCGGCAACCTGGGCCTAACCTGGTTTAACCAGCTCCCAGCCCGGTCAATCTCCTCTTTCGACTCTCTTTGCGACGCTTTTATGGCTCAGTTTGTCACGAGCAATAAGCACGAGAAGGAGATCGACTCCCTCCTTTCCCTCCGAAAATGACCCGACGAAACGCTCCGGCAATACGCCGGCCGCTACTGGGAATTGTTCAACGAAATTGAAGGTTTCGATGGTGTCATCTCGGCCTGCGGGTTCAAACTCGGCCTCACCGCCCAGGACGAGCAGGTCTACAACGACCTTGCCCGACACAAGCCTAATTCTATGAAGGACCTCATGACTCGCATCGAGGGATGGTGCCAACTCATCGAATCTAAAGCAGAAAGGGGCATCGGGAAGTCCATGAGCTCCAAGACACCACTTATCTCGGTGTCCGCTCCGGCTCCCGCCTCGGTATCAACTCCCAAGAAACAAGTCAACAATATCAAGCAGTCCCCGAGGAAAGCACCAAGGCCAAGCGACTTCAATGCTGAGAAAACCGTCTTTACCGTCCCTATCTACAGGATTATCGACCAGGTGAAGGATCAACCATTCTTCTCCTTCCCCAACCAAAAGCTCGGTACTGAAAACGGGAAAATCAAAAATCTGATAGTTTGATGTAGCTACCACAATGAACAAGGTCATTTTACCACCGCCTGTAAGCCCTTCAAAGCCTACTTGGAGCAGCTTGTCGCCGGCGGCCATCTCGATAACCTGATCGATCATGAGAAGACGAGGCTTTGGGCACAACAGGCCGAAGCACGCACCGAAGAAGAGGTTCAGACGATCCATGTCATCCACGGCCCTCTGAACTCCGAAGCTGCTCGTATCATCCGCGCCGAGTTGGATGACGCCTCCTCTTCCAAACAGGTCATGTTAGTCGGTCCCGAAGCAAAGCGGCCGCGGACCGACGACGGAGCTAAATGGACAATCACATTCACCGAGAAGGACCTCGCCCGCGTCCGACTCCCACATAATGACGCCCTCGTGGTCACGCTACGCATCGGAGCCTTCAACGTCCGACGCGTCCTCGTAGACCAGGGCAGCTCAGTCGAGGTCATGTACTACTCCCTGTTTAAAGATTTGAAACTCTCAGACGCCGACCTTCGTCCTTCTGAAGTCCCACTCATAGGCTTCAACGGGGCTCCGGTCTGGCCTCTCGGTTTGATCACCCTCCGAGTCCGCAGGAGCTGGGTCGTACTTGAAATGGAATTTGTCGTGGTCGATGTCCCAAGCCCTTACAACGCCATTGTTGGGCACACCTGGCTCCATAAGTTAAAGGCTATCGCCTCTACTTATCACCAGGTGGTCCGCTTCATAGGTGCCAACGGACGCCAGGAGGACCTGTACGGAGATCAAACCGCGGCCAAAAGATGTTATTTCAACGCAGTCCGAAGCAGCAAGCAGACCTCCAGAGTCAACCTCATCGAGGTGCCCGAAGCCCCGGTTCTGGAAGACGTCGGTAGGCCAGCCGACGAGAAAGCTATAGAGGATCTTGTCACAATCCCCATAACCAAAGACGGTTCACGTTTCTTCCTTGTCGGTTCCTCACTTAGTGACACCGAGCGAAACGACATGGTGGATTTCCTCAAGAATAACATCGAAGTTTTTGCATGGACCCCCTATGAGATGCCCGGGGTCGATCCCAAGTTCATCTGTCACGAGCTCAACATCAACCGAGCCAAGCGCCCGGTCGTACAAAAAGCAAGGAGGTCTTCCCCGGTTCATTCTGAGGCTGTCATCGAAGAGGTCAACCGACTCCTGAACGCAAAAGCCATCTGAGAAGTGCAGTACCCCAGATGGTTGGCCAATACCGTTGTGGTCAAAAAGAAGAATGGCAAATGGCGGGTCTGCGTTGACTATTCCAATCTCAATGACGCCTGCCCGAAGGACTTCTTCCCCCTCTCGCGGATTGATCAGCTCGTAGACACAGCAGGCCACGACCGACTCAGTTTCATGGATGCATACCGAGGCTACCACCAGATCGCCATGAATGAAGGGGACGTTGAAAACACGGCCTTCATCACCCCCCACGGGATCTTTGGCTATCTCGTTATGCCCTTCGGTCTGAAGAACGCCGGGGCAACTTTCCAGCGAATGATAACCAAGATGTTCGAGCGTCTGCTGGGAGATACTATGATGGCCTACATCGATGATATGGTGGTCAAGAGCATGCTGGCCGGTGATCATCTGACTCACCTCGCCGATGCATTTGAAATCCTTAAAAAGCACAAGCTCCGCCTCAACGCCGAGAAATGCGCCTTCGGTGTAAGCTCCGGCAAATTCCTCGGTCATCTCGTCTCCCGACGTGGTATTGAGGCCGACCCCGCACAGCTCCTAGCTATAGAGAAGCTCTCGGCTCCCCACAACAAGAGGGATGTTCAGCGCCTGACAGGCATGGCTGCCGCCCTGAATAGATTCATAAGTCGCTCCTCTGACAAATGCCAGCCATTCTTTGCCCTCCTTAAAGGTAGCCGACGAAGTTTCAACTGGACCGAGTACTGTGACCGAGCCCTACAACAGTTGAAGGCCTATCTCTCCGAGGCCTCGCTCCTCGTCACACCTCGGGACCAGGAAGATCTGTTCCTATACCTTGCCGTTTCTGCGCATGCGATAAGCTCGGTCCTCGTTCGACAGGAGGGGCGTGAACACCAACTCATCTACTACTCCAGTAATACAATGACACCCGCCGAGATGCGCTATCTTCCATTGGAAAAGCTCGTTCTCGCCCTCGTCTCCGCCTCTCGGAAGCTTGCCCCATACTTCCAGTCCCACCGCATCATCGTGCTTACCGAGTACCCACTCAAGTCACTCCTCCAGAAGGCAGATCTCTCCAACCGAATCTCCCAGTGGGCCATCAAGCTCGCAAATTACAAAATCCATTTCCAACCCCGGACAGCAATCAAGGCTCAGGTTCTTGCCGACTTCATCGCCGAGCTCACTCCAGCCGATGTCCTGGCTTCCATTCCAGCCCCCTGCCCCGAAGCCGTTCTCTAAGCAAACCCTAGCACCGCTTGGAAACTCTTCCATGGCGATGTTTGGAAGATGTATGTGGATGGCGCCTCAAATAGCCGAGGCGCCGAAGCTGGGATTGTGCTCCTCTCTCCCTCAGGCGTTCTACACGAAAGCTCCATATCCATCAATTTTCCAGCCTCCAACAACGAGGCCGAGTATGAAGTGCTCATTTCTGGACTCAAGACCGCTGAAACCCTCGGTATTGACGAACTTGTAATCTACAGCGATTCTCAACTAGTGGTTAACCAGTTGTCGGAGGAATATGAGGCTCGGGATGACCGAATGCGTACTTATCTCAGCTCTGCCGTTCGATTGCTCAAAGGCTTCAAGGCCATTCACGTCGAACACATTCCCAGGGAACAAAATGCTCATGCCGACGCCCTCGTCGGACTCGCTTCGGCCTTCTCTGCTTCGGAACACCGGTCCATCTCTTTCAGTTCCATCGACAAGCCCAGCTTTGAGCTCGAAGCACTAAGCCATGAGATACTCAACGTAGAACTCGGTCCGAGTTGGATGGACGAGATCATTGGCTACCTGTGATACGACATTCTTCCCACCGACAAGAAGGACGCCCACCAACTCCGAAATAAAGCCGCTCTCTTCTGGCTCAACCCGAACGGCAAACTTTACCGAAGGTCATTCACCGGTCCCTACTTACTGGTTGCACACTCCCATCAGGTACCTGGCATCATTGAAGAGCTCCACGCCGGGGACAGCGGTTGCCACTCCGGCGGACGCTCCCTCGTGCACCGAGCCATCACTCAAGGGTATTGGTGGCCAACAATGAAGAAGGATTCCGAAGAGTATGTCAAGCGTTGTCGGAAGTGCCAAATGTTCGCTCCTATCATTCACCAGCCGGCACGAGACCTCAGCCCCCTCACCAGCCCATGGCCCTTCTCCCAATGGGGCATGGATATCGTTGGAAAGCTCTCGGTCGCCCCAGGTGGATTTAAGTTTCTCCTCACCGCCACTGACTACTTCTCCAAATGGGTCGAAGTCGAACCCCTGGTTACCGTTGAGGAAACTGGTATCATTCGTTTCGTTTGGCGAAATATTATCTCTCGCTTCGGTGTACCCTTCGCCATCATTACCAACAACGGGAGCCAATTTACCGGACAGAAATACCGGGCCCTTTTGGACGAATACGGCATCAAATGGGACACCTCTACTCCATATTACCCCCAGGGCAACGGGCAGGCCGAGGCCGCAAACAAGGCAATTTCTCCAGGGCTGAAGCGTCGACTCGAATCACGCCGGGGCAAATGGGCCGAGGAACTCCCTAGGGTGCTCTGGGGCTACCGTACAATGCCTCGGCGATCTACCGGCCGCACCCCCTTTTCCTTGGCATTTGGAATGGAGGTTGTCATTCCCTTCCAGGTTGGGCTCCCGACAATCCGGACTGAAAATTTTGATGAGTCGGTGAATGACGAAATATCACTGCGGACCTCGATTTAGCCGAAGAGGAGCGTGAGAACTCAAGAATCAAGCTTGCTTCATATCAGCAAGAGGTTGCCAAGGGCTACAATCGTAGCGTCCGTCTTCGGTCATTCAAACCAGACGATCTTGTCTGGAAAAAAGTGGTGGACAAGTCTAAAAAGAGAAAACTGATGCCTAATTGGGAAGGCCCCTTCCGAGTCCTCAAGCATCTCGGCTCGGGAAATTATAAGCTGGAGAAGCTGGATGGTTCCCCAATCGCCAATCGCCAAGACTTGGAACGCTAACAACCTGAAGAAGTTTACGGATAGCCAAGCTTCGGTACCGAGGGCCAGCTCGTTTTCTCCCTTTATTGCAAGCTTTTTCATTTCCAAATTATGGGGTGGAGACCAACTCACTTATGTAATGGCACATTTCAATTTTAATAAGAATTTACTTTTCTTACCCTTACTGTTCATTCTTGTCATTTACTCTTCGTACTCGGTTCGTCTCTCCTCGAACCGTTTTACCCTGACTTCGGAGACTGTCCTCCACGGGTAACCCCCTAGGGCGGATCTCTCACCAAGTCACCACGACCTCCTCGGTAGTTCGGACTTTCGGTCAGCCGTATTAAGGACACTCGGTATTCATCCCGAGCCCCTTATTCCGACCAACCAATAAGTCATTCACTGTTTGGATTCACTATGTCCCGGAGTCATGGCCGACGCCACTTCCACTTCGGGACCCTAGCCCTAATCTAAGCAGACTTACCTCACCACGTCGAGTTTAACTCAATCTACTTCGCCAGGACCAAGGTAAATTGAACCGACACAGGGGCACACAAAATTCAAAAACTCCTAACTACTTGCCTCCGCTCAAACTACTCAATCCTATGTTACCCAACTGACGGTTGGAACTTCAGCGAACTCGCTCAGATACTTCGGTCAACTCTCGACTGATTCACAGGGGCTGCAAACAGCCACACTTCTCGACAAACATTTTTGAGACTTGCCTCGGTTTGTGCTTCGGTTAAACCCTGCCTCGCTACTCCTCAACATTTAACCGAAGCAGGGGCAGACCCACCCTTCGGTTATAATAACACAACCATACAAGCATTTCAAAAATAAGCAGATCGTGAAGGGAAAGAAAGCATGCATTCAAAGACAGCAGAATACGTTTGAAGTTAGAAATCCTACGTCAAACTATTACATCCAATCAGGCTTCGGCCATCTGTTCGGCGCTTGTTAAGCAAAAAATATTTACAAGCCCTGGAACGGTAAATTCCAAATGTTCGGAATCGTCTAGCCAAATAGAAGTTGAAAGAAAAGTAAAAATCCTAAGTACTGGGAGGATGGGGGGTCTGGACCGCATCCCCGGTTGGAACGACGACGGCAGGAGTGGTTTGACCTTCGGAAAGAACCTCCACCTCGGGATTCAAGGCTTGCTCATCCTCTTCCTCGGGCATCACAAGCTCCTCAGAGGGTACCTCGGGTAGAACTCGAAGTTCCGAGTCCTCCGGGAGATCAAATTTCTTCAGAAGAGCTTCATGGCCGAACCGAAGCCCGTCCAAGAAGCGATCCCTGTACAGCTCAGCTTCAATCTCCCGAACCTGCTTCTTGTACTCCACCCCGGCTATGGCCCAGCCTTCGTCAAAGCCCTTGTTCACAGCAGCCTCCACCTTGTGAGCCCGGGTGGCCCTTAGGGTAGTTGCGTCCTCCTTGGCTTTTGCAACTCGGGCTTCGGCAGCCACCCTCTCCTTGTCGCACCTCTGGAAGTCCACAAGGTAAAGATTGCAGGTTTCCCGAGCTATCTTCAAGTCATCCTCCTTCAGTTCAAGGGCCTTCTTCAGGTCCTCACTCTCTCGCTCCTGAGCTTGGCATCGGTCGTTGACTACCAAAGCCCGAGCACCGGCCTGCAAGCAACAAACGGAAGAAGTATCATGAAGTGTGTACTCATAGCCAACAGTAATAAATGAAAAGTAACGACGTACAGTGAAGAGAGCCTGCGCTATCTCTCCGGTGATGTCCTCGGTCAACCCTTGGACAGCCTTGGCGTCCCTGGGGAGAATGTAGCCTCGGAGCATTCCGAACGTTGTACCGAGGTTGGTCACGCTGTCCGCATGATGAATCAGGCGACCGGCGTAGTGGCGAAACTCCGGGGTCCAGGGAAGATCCCTTGGATGGACCCAGGTCCCCTTTCCTCCCTCAGCGGACTCCTGACCCTGTTCCTCCGCCCGCTCCTCCTCCTCGGTAATCCGGACAGTTTCCTTTTCCTTACCTCGGGCTTCACCTCCCCCCTCAAGCCGAGCCCTTTTCTCCAGGGGCTTCTGCGGGGAAACGGGGATCGCCCCTGAAGTCCCAGCACCAGGTGTACCGGGAACTGAACCTCGGCCTCGGTCCCTCGGCCTCTAACGTCTGAGATTCAACACCTCGCGAGCTCCGGGACCCGTCATTTCGTCGCTTAGTTCGGTCCTCTCGGGGGTCTCTCGGTCAATTTCCTCTCTTAAAACACCTCGAGGCTCGGAGCTGCTGCCCTCGGTGCCAAGCGCGCCCCCTCTGCCTCCTCTCCCTGCTCCTCTGCCTCCTCCTCGGCCCCCTCCTTGTCCTGCCCTCGGGACCCCTTGCTTCCTCGATTTCTTCTTTAAGTAACTGGTATAAGTGGGGACATAATCGAGGAGCTGAGGGGCATACCGGCTGGTGAATGGGATTGCGTAGGCGGCGGTTATTCGAGCTCGGACGGCCCTTTCCCAAAGCTCCTGAACGACGCCTTCGCCTGCAAAGAGGCACCAAAACAAGAAAATCAATGCAAGTATACGAGTTGTAGCGAAGATCTACAAGTTAATTACCGAAGAGTAATCTACCGAAGAATAATTTCTACCGACCAGGAGCTCCAGTCTCGAATTGAACTCTGGTGGTAGTATCTATGCTCTCTCCGGGCCCGAACATGAAGTTCTCGGTCACCGAAACATAAATACTCGCCCACTCCTCGGAATCTGGCAGGTGATCAATCAGGAACGTGTCGTACCCCGTCCGGCAGGAGAGGTAGTATCAGTCGTGGTCTCGGTTAACTCCCACCAAATAAACACCAAAGAGCTCCTCGAGCCCGAAGACAAGGTTAAACTGCCTCCTCAGCTCGATGATGCTGGTAATGATTCGGTAGGAGTTTACCGTAAGCTGAGAGGAGGTAAGACTGAGGGTTCGGAGCACCTGGCGGATGAACTGGTGAAGGGGAAACCTGATACCACCCTCAGTAATGGCCATCAGGGGGAAGATCAATTCCCCTGGGCAGTGCGGAAGGTTTTTGGGGTCGGTGTTCGGAAGCAACCGAACCTCAACGTTCGGGGGGATGCTATAAATTCTTTTGAACTTGGCATAGGCAGCCGTGGCCCCGGTGAAGTACTTATTTCGGTAGGAGCACGGCCTCACCGATCTTCGGCGCCCCATTACCTCCTCGGGCGAATTCGCAAATGGTCCTGGTCCATGATCCGACGTACTTGGGCATTCCATTTCCCAAGGACCGAGTGAAATAAACCTCTCGCGGAGCTCGGTTAGGGTCAGCCGGCTCAATACAGTCGATTGGGATCCGGTAAAATCTCTCGCTCCAAAGCTCTTGAAAAATGGCTTCGACCAAGGAGTCGTCAGAACTACTGGAGCTGTCCGAGGAGAACTCAATGACCATTCGCCCCCACCTAACAAGAAGAGAATGTGCAAAAGCCCTTTAGCTATATGCCTAGGGGGAAGCAAAATGATCTAGTGCTCGGGACAGAATGATCATCGCTCCTCGGGGTTTCTAGGCCTCGGTCTTTTTTAGAGCCCTGGCCCTCGGAAATAATCTGTGTGGTCTCTAAGTCACTCCTGTGGTATAAGGTTGAAGATAGGCCTCGGTATGAGTTTAGGCCTCGGGAAGAATTTGGGGCTCGGGAAGAACATGAACAGCGGCGGGAAACGCTAGCGCCGCCGCAAACCTGACGACGGCGGGCGGTGTCTCCGCCTCAATGCACATCGAAAACGATAGAAAAGCTTGAAAAAATCAACAAAACTTGAAGATTGATGAGTAGAGATCAACATACCAGGGTCTCATGTGAAGATTCGCTGTCAAACCACTCGAAATCACGATCTAAGCTTTTCAAGAGAGGACGGCAGCAGTTCAACATCGTCAGAGAAGTGGAATGCCGTTCTCTCTCCTGTTGCCCTGAATTTATAAAGGAACATACGAAGGGTCACGCGGGAAACGAAGCGTCGTTCACCGAGCCGTCGGATCTTTGACACGTGTCCACATCTGACGGACAGCAACCAAAGGTCAGAGCCGAGGTCAAACGCGCCGCGCACCGAGCCATTCAGGCTTCGACACATGTCTCCGAAGGGACGTTTTGTACCAATCATCTGACATTTCACATGCCGAGACGACCCATGATGTCATCCACTTCGGCAATGATCAACATGTGGCTCCTAGGACTGGGGCTGGATGCTCGGTCGCCACAGAGGCTGCTCCATTCTTTGGTATCATATTCGCTGACAGCTCAAACGCGTCGGTCCACAAGTGGGATCAACTCCCTAGAGCCGACGTATGGTACTCTAGAGCATTGAGGGGCTGTTGTAGTGGCCTCGGTTACCAGCCCGGTAACCTGGCCATGAGTCGCAAACCGACGGTTAAGGAAGGTCCGGGTCACGGACGAGTGACGAGTACCCTTCGATATACGTCTCGGTTGAATGTTCAGGGTCGGTACCTGAGTACTTCAGAGCCATCATCAGCCTTGTCCCTGCTCTGGTATGTCCAGAGATGCTCAGGAAAGACAATTACGCTAGATGGGTCCCACCAGGGTCATGCTCCTCATGGGATAGGCGTAATCATTGGGATCATGCCTGCCCATGTGCTCCATAACCGTTTCGTTCCCTTCGTCATGAATGACGTCACCCGAGGCGGTTACCTGAGCGTATTCTCCACGCGCTAGCTTGGAAGCCAAGTAAACCTAGGTCTATAAATACAAAGGGATACACACATGAGAGAGGTACGCCACACTATCCTAACCCTAGACCTAAAATACTTCCTGTAACGCCCCCATTTTTCGGGTACGTTAAAGGACAATTTTATTGATAAAATCAAATGGAGTCTGGCTCATTATTACATCATCAACCTCACAAGGAGTACATTTATTCAAAAGGGAAGGGAACTAAGGTTCCTAACTACAGCTCTGCCTGCTCTTCCATCCTATCCAGCTCTTCGGCTCCAAAAGCCTCCAAAGTGTACATCTCACCCTGTTCGTATATAAGGTCTGACGCATTATACCAGCGTCGCCACCAATATAATATGTCAGGGTCACCAAAGGCAACACCGTGAGCTTACAAAGCTCAATAGAATAAACCAAACCCACTAACCCTTAACTTACACATAGCAAGTCATGTATAACAGTAGTGAATCATACAGATAATGATATCTACGCAGTACGTGTTTATTCAACAGCTATCAATAATAACACATCGTTGGTTTAGGTTTTCAAGGAAATCCAGGAGCTGAGGCTTCAAAGTGACAAAAGGGCAAGGGAGTTTCTCTCTCTAGAGAAACTCTCCTCCACCGCCCTTACTACTGCCAGCCACCTGGTCCGGCCATCTTTCCGGTCACGGGTCGGCATCAAACCCAGTACTTCGGTCTGGCTATCTATCCATCCAAGGGGAATCATCAACAGTCGTGGAACAAGGCAAGCCGTATCATCAAACCCACCAAACAGTTGGGGAATCATCAAACCCACCAAATCGTATCCCATCCGTTCCATCTCTCGGATCTTCTGATCTGAGAGAGTCGGAACAAGGCAAGCCCACCGCCGGTGAGTACAGGTCAGTTAGAAAGGGGGTTTTTGGAAATCCCAACTGCATCCCGTGGTCTCCTTCATCGCCGGCGTTCAAAGCTGAAGGCTGCCGTTAATGGAGGATTTAGATCCCTTCGGGCCGGGCCAAAGGGTTTACCGGAGTCGGAGCTCCTACACCGCCGTTCTGCTTTAACCACAGTCCGGCGGTCTCAGTCCACGCTATGGACGGTTCAACAACAGGGGTACGCGGAGGAGGTTTCAACAACATTGGGTTTCGTCCACCGATCTGGGTTTCCCAGAACCATCGCAGCTCCCATCGGAGCTTCTCATCTGGGTTTCCCAGAAACCCAATACAAAGTCGACCCGGAGCTCCAAGCTCGTGGGTTTCGTCCACTGATCTAGCGGTGCACGGCGCCGGACCTCTCAACGGCAAGCCACGACTGGCAAGCCTCTCAAGCGGTGGTGGGAGGTATTTCCCATCGACTGGTTAGTGATGCGATTCACTGGTGCACGGCGGTGGGACCTCTACAGCCGTCGGCCAGCTGGGAGTTGTGGTGGTTCTGAGTTGGAGCCACGGTGGCTCGTCGGTCTTCTTCAGCTTGGCCAGGCCTGGGCCAAGCAGCAGGCAGCAGCTGGCAAGGCTAGCCCGGGCCAGCCAAGTCAGGCCAGGGCTCAATCACAGCATGCCTTCAGCCCGAGCAGCAAGCAGCAAGCTCTCATATCCATTGCGCCTATCGTTATTCAATTTGCGCTTTGCACTTATTTGTTTATTGTCTATCTGTTGCTGGACGATCGGGCCAGTTTACTGTTAGTTTGGCGATCCCCGATAGGCGGTCATCTGTTGGACTGAAATCGGGGGTCGGGCTCGTTGTCGAGCCTTTTATATCCCTAGAACCAGCGTTTTTTGCTCTGAGGTCGAGTGTAGTATTCTTGTGGTCGTGGCTATTATTGATTAGATTAGACTCTATCCTAGTTAGGGGTAGCCGCAGTAGCAGCAGCTGTAGGAGCCGATGATTAGATTATGGATGGAGTTTGATTGAGCAAGGTAGTTGCCGGAGCAGTCATTGACTAGATTGGTGGATCCTCACTGATCGAAAGGGGTTGCTTTGCAGTCTGTTTCTTATTAGATTTGGTGGTTTGCACTGATCGAAAAGAGCAGCTTGGTCCACTTGAGGTTCGAGTGGCTACTTTTGGTGGCCTCTCTTTTTGTTCTGCTTTGAGTCGTTAGTGAGCCTAGGGGATTTGGGCGAGGATGTAGTAGTCTGGGTGGAATGGGCGTGGTGTGCAGGGTACTTAGCATGGTAGCCTTGTCGGATGCCGTCATCCCCTGGTCGAGCCTCTCTCAGTCCGAGTTCCTCTGTAGTAGTTGACTTCTGTTGAGCGGGTATTATGCTTGCTTTGGGGTGATGGATGTCTCGGGTCTTGGTTTTCTTAGCCCAGCCTAGGAGGAGGAGGATCTCTCCTCAGCGCTGGTTTTCATGTGGTCCACGTTGACCATGACTATCTACTTCATTTACTTTATTTCCTAGCCTGGCAGGTTGTGCCAGGAATAGTTCAATTTCATTTCAGTACATTTCATGGTTATGTCACTTTATTTTACTCTCCATGCGGGTTGTGCATGGTTACCGTACTTTTATCATTCTTGTGTTTTTTTCCTTTCTTTTCCTCCTGGGGTATGCCCCTTGTAGGCTGTACATTTGATTAACCTATTTTAATTTCAAGCTAAATTACCCAAAAAAAACACATCGTTGGTTTTCGAAATATCAGAGTTTCGCCTACGCAGTGTTTCCTAGACCGTGTCACCATGTTACCTTTCATTTCCAACTCAACATTCTGAAAATCGCTAAGTAACCAGAAATTCACATAGACAATTACACAAGCTCATTCAATAACATAGTTAAACAATGACACATCCACATTTGATATCTTATTAACGTTGGTGTCATGCCTTTTTGTGTTTCTCCTACGCGACTCATCGTAGACCGTATCATCCTTTTCACCTTTACCAAATCCACATTTCCAAAGTTTCTTCATCAAATCGCTACTAATGAAGCTACCAAGTCCGGCTCCATTAGCAACACATACGATGGGCTACCAAGTCCGGCCACACCGCGGTTTTCACAATCCATTCCAATCTTGCATTGGCTCCTCTCTGCGGATAACCAAGCCTTATTTCCACATGAGACTACCACGTCCGGCCCCATTGGAAATCTTCGCAATGGGCTACCAAGTCCGGCCTCATTGCGGTTTTCGCAAGTCCACACAAAGGGCTACCAAGTCCGGCCACCTTGCGGGTTTTCACAACTCACATTGGGCTACCATGTCCGGCCACAATGTTGTTTCAAAAATATTTTATCCAAGACCAATTATTTCCTTTATCTTCGCAATGGACTACCAAGTCCGGCCACATTGCGGTTTTCAAAAACATACTCACATTGGGCTACCATGTCCGGCCACAATGTAGTTTCAAAAATATTTTATCCAAGACCAATTATTTCCTTTATCTTCGCAATGGACTACCAAGTCCGGCCACATCGCGGTTTTCACAAATTGCTACTAACGAGGCTACCAAGTCCGGCTCCATTAGTAACACACATGATGGCTACCAAGTCCGGCCATATCATGGTTTTCAAAACATACTCTTTCAAATCTTGCATTGGCTACCACGTCCGGCCAAGACATATTTCCACATGAGACTACCACGTCCGGCCCCATTGGAAATCTTCGCAATGAGCTACCAAGTCCGGCCACATTACGGTTTTCAAACACTTACACAACGACTACCAAGTCCGGTCATTATGTAATTTCAAAATATTTTCGCATGTTAATCCCATCTTTTCTTTAACCACACCCTAGGTGTCATATTTCTACTTTCTCGGTTTTCGTGTCTCGTTCGCATGCCAAGACTCTGCGGTAATTCTTTTCATACTTTAAGAAATCTTGAAACTAAACTAGTAAGATCATCCAACTCTATATTCGCTATCATGCTCATATTAACACATATTCATGCTCAATCACACTTAAGCATAACGCCACATGTACGGACGCCTTTGGAGTGATAAATCACTTATGCTTAAATCAATAACCACAAGTAATGTAAGTAAACATGTAATCATGCTCATATCATCTTAAGATCAAAATGAAATCACTACAGCTTAATCCAATATCATGCTTCCTTAAGTTCAAAACAGCATATGTTTATTGAGTGTTTCTAACGTTATGCTAATCATGCCATGGTTAACCAAGTTAACATCTTATAAACATTTTTTTTTTTTGGGTAAAATAGCTTGAAATTAAAAAAGGTTAAGCGAATGTACAGCCTACAAGGGGCATACCCCAGGAGGAAAAGAAAAGGAAAACAAATAAGAATGAAAAAAGTGCGGTAAACCATGCACAACCCGCATGGAGAGTGAAATAGAGTAAATACATAACAAAATGCTATGCATACTGTAATACGTGAAACGTGAAATTGAACTACTTCCTGGCACAGCCCGCCAGGCTAGGAAATAAAGTAAGTACGGTAGATAGTCATCAACGGTGACCACATGATAACCAGCGCTGAGGAGAGATCCTCCTCCTCCACGGCTGGGATAAGAAGACCAAGAACCGAGAAGCCCATCACCCTGAAGCTAGCATAATACCCACTCAAAAGAAGTCAACTACTACAGAGGGACTCGGACCGAGAGAGGTTCTAACTGGAGATGTCGGCATCCGACAAGGCTACCCTGCAAAGCACCCTGCACACCACGCCCATTCCATCCAGACTACTACAACCTCACCCAAATCCCCTAGGCTCGCTAACAACTATAAGCGGAACAGGAAGAGTGACCACCAAAGTAGCCCCCCAAACCTCAAGTGGACCAAGCTGTTCGTTTCGCTCAGTGCAAACCACTAAAACTAATCAGAAACAGCCTACGAAGCTACCCCTTTCAATCAGTGAGAATCCACCAATCTAATCAAAGACAGCTCCGGCAACTACCTTGCTCAATCAGACTCATCCATAATCTAATCATCGGCTCCCCCAGTTGCTGCTACTGCGAGGCTACCCCTAACTAGGAGAATCCAATCTAATCAATAATAGCCACGACCACAAGAATACTACGCAAATCCTCAGAGCTAAAAGCGCTGACTCAAGGGATATAGAGGGCTCGACGAAGAGCCCGACCCCCGATTTCAGTCCAACAGATGACCGCCTATCGGGGGTTGCAAAACTAACAGAAAACTGGCCCACTAGTCCAGCAACAATGTAAATGTAGATAGCCATATTCCAGGCTCATAATGCACAAACATTAATAATGAATTGACCCAGGTATACCGGCCTGGGCTACTGGTTGGGCTGCCTGCCCGGGCCTGATTGGGCTGCCTGCCCGGGCCTTGGCTTGCTGCTTGCTGCCCTGGCAGAAGGCAGGCTGTGCCCGACGGGTTGAAGGCAGGCTGTGCCCGACGGGCGGCCCGATGGCAGGCCAACGGGTTGGCCCGGGCTGTTGACTGGCCGACGGCCTTTGAGCGGGCCAGATCTGGCCATTGGTGATTGCTGCTTGCCCGGGCTGGATGAGCTGCTGCCTGGGCAGAACCCATGCTGTCGGGCTGGAAGGCCCTGCTCCTCAAGGACGCAGGCTGTGAGTTGGCCTGACCAGCGGTGGCCAACTGTGAGGTGGCCGGACCAGTGGCCGCCCGCTGTGGCTAGCTATGGCCGCTAGATCTGAACGGCACCGAGACTTGGATTGATCCCCACGGCGGCAAAGCCCCACGGCGGCTGTTGGGTCCCGCGGCGGAAAGCAGATGAACCCAGTTGTTGGTAGTTAGACCCATGGCTGGATCTGATTTGTTCCGAGCCACAGGTGGCTGGCTGATGATGATGGTTACCATGGCGGGGCTGGTCACCACGGCAGAGCCGGAGCTGGCCCCCACAGCAACCCAAGGTCGCCGTCGCCGGACTGAACAGCAACCCAAGGTCGCCGTCGCCGTTGCTGTAGAAGGACCTGAGCATGAACGAAGACCTCCGAAAAAATCAGATCTGCTCCGGGTCTTCTATGTGAACGAAGCTCTGGGTCTTCTATGTAGTAGTTGAGCTCGTCGGCGATGGTTGAAAGCGAAGCCCACGGCGAGGATGTCGATGGTTGAAGGCGAAGCCCACGAATCTCTGTTTGGTTTCGGATCTGCCCTGAGCAGATCCCAAATGGTGCCCGCCGGTTCACGGCGGGGATGTGGTTGGAGGCGAAGCCCACGGCTGTGGAGCTCCGGTTGTGGAGGGCGATGGAGGAGAGCCTCTCTAAGAAGAGAGTATCCCTTGCCCGGAAGGTGGCTGAGCGTTGACTGCTGCCATTGCCGTGGATAGAGCCGGCTGATTTGGCTGGGGGAGCTTTCTCTCTCTAGGTTAGAGAGAGAAGCTCCCCCCAATCCCCATGAGGGGTTAGAGAGAGAAGAAAATTTTGCCAAGCAAAAATCATCTTATAAACATTTCTAGTCATGCTTAAGGAATGTAGATAAGGTAATCTACGTATACTTAGAATTTCGAAGGTTTAGAATAATCTACAATTATTTCGAAATACGCATACAATACGCTATACTTAGATTTTGGAAAGTATAGGAAAATTATACTATACTTAAAGTTAGGGCGTAAGGAGTATTCTACATGAATATACTCATATCTATACTTAGGGAAATGAGTAGAGATTAATCTACCTATAAACACGATTATCTATATTTCAAAGCAAACACATTTCTAATTATATTTAGAGTTCGAAAGTATAGGAAAATCGACATATACTTAGAGTGTAGGAGGTATAGGAAAATCCTACGTTCATTTCAACAACAAAACTTATACACCTCATATTTATAAGTATGGGATAAACTATATTTCAAGAGTAAACATAATTCTAATTATAATTAAGGGAAATAGATATAGAAATCTACATTCTTTTCAACATACGCATATCATACGTTATATTTAGAGTTTAGAAAGCATAGTTAAAATCTACATATACTTAGAGTGTAGGAGGTGTAGGAAGATCCTACCTTGATCCGAAACTAGTCGGGGCCGAATAAGCTAATTGGAAATTCTACGGGCGGTGAAACTCTCGAATCTGGACCGAACTTCGGATGGCAGTAACTCGGTCAATATTTGGCCGAATACGATCGTTCTTGAGTTGAAATCGAAGCTCTAGAAGTGCTCTACAACTTTTGTGAAGGAAGTTGCTCCTAGAAACTGGTTTAGGTAGGAGGAATATGGTGATAAAGGAATGGACAGTTTGCTGTCTGGAATCTGGTAATCCGAATTTTGACCAAACTTCGGATGCCAATATCTTTGTCGTTTCTTGACCGATTAGGGTGGTTCTTGGGTCTAACTTGAAGCTCTCGAAGTGTTCTACAACTTTCCCGAAGGAAGTTCATCCTAGAAACTACTTTAGGTAGGAGAAAGATGAGGTTTTGTGGAGGGCAGTAGGCTGCCTGGAAAAACAGAAATGGTTTCTAGAGAGAAGTTGGAGCAATGCTTGAAGGTATGAGTTCAAGGCTTGAATGGCTTGCTATTTATAGGCCAAGGTTGGTCTATTATCCAAGGGACAATCTTTCCCCTAACATTTGTTGTCCAATGGACAAAGAATTGACTAGATTTGATTGTCCTTTGGTGAGGTAGGATGATGGCTCAAAGGACATGACTAGGCTCATTTGTACACTTTGCACACATCACTCTCCCTCTCATCCGAAATCTCTCTCTCTCTCTCTCTCTCTCTCTCTCTCTCTCTCTCTCTCTCTCTCTCTCTCCATGGTACAATGTACATAAGTACATAGGTGGAAAGATTACAAAGATTTTTTCTTTGTTCTTTCTTCAATCTAGGACAAGTGTAGGTGATTCTAAGGGCTTCCTAGTCTTGTCTAGTACTTAGAAGATTGGATTGGATATGGAAGAGTAGAAAACCCTAGATTTGGTGGTACAAGATGAGGTATGAAGATTGGCCAAGGACTATGACTAGGTTAAGTGAGTACAAGAGCACACATCACCAATCTCTCTCTCCCTCTCTCATCCGGCCTCTCTCTCCCTCTCTCTCTTAGTCCAATGTACACCTAAGCATGCAAGGACAAGGGTTTGGTGTTTGACTAGAAAGAGTAAGGATTTGGTTTGTATGGTTGTAAGACAATCTTGTACTTCCAATCTCTCCATATTTTCCATACTTCTTTCACAAGTACTTGTACTTAGGATGAATATACAATGGAGTTTGGTGGAAGAAAGACCAAGATTGTACTCCATATCTTTCTGTCTCTCTCTCTCTCTCCTATCTCTCTAATCTCTCTCTCGGCCATCTCTCTCCTCTCCCTCTCGGAAATCTCTCTCTCTCTCTCATCCTATCTCTCTCTCTCTCTCTCTCTCTCCCCCTCTTGTACTCCTATAATATATGTCTACTTACTAGATATGGAAGGACAAAAGAAGAATAAACAAATGAGGTTTAGAAAGAGTAAGATTTTCCTAATAAACAATTGGATTTGGCACATGTGTACTTCCTATATTTTAATAAAGGGTAGGTATACACTTGCCTTATAATAATATTTAGGTACATATAGAATCCTATGGAAATATAAATATAAGTATAAGTCTTATTCTTTCACTAGAGAATCCCATGGGAAAATTGGGTAATGCTACTAACCAACATACATTAGTACTAGTCCTATTATCCAATGAATAATAATTCCCCTAGTAGTTATTAACCAATGGGTCATAGTCCTCCTAACTTTTATTATCCAAAGGTTAAAGATAGAAAGTACTAGGCTTATATAATTTATCTATACTAGTACAATGACTCATGGTGAATCTACTTAAACTAATAGACCTTGTACTAGGTAGAAAGACTAACCTATTGTCCAATGGGCAACAATTCCCCTAACTTTTATTATCCAATGGATAAAGATGGTAAGTACTATACTTTCATAAAGTATGTATATAAGTACAATGACTCATGGTGATTCTATTAAACTAATTAGTCTAGTACTTGATGGAAGACTAACCTATTGACCAATGGGTAACAATTCTCCTAACATTTATGGACCAATGGGTAAAAGAGTATAATATTGGGATATAAGATATACATCTTTAAAGTATGTGTACATAAGCCTATATAATACTATATAAGTGTACCTTGGTCAAATCTAATAAAATATCTTAGGTAGAAAGCCTATTGTCCAATGGATAAAGATTTCCCTAACTTCTATCGTCCAATGGTTAAAGATCAAAGGTTGACTTTGGTCAAGGTCTCACTTAGGGTTTTGGAAAGGTTCAAGAGATTCAATTAGGGTTAGAAGTGAAACTGATAGTTAGGTTACCTCAACGAATCGGTTGGAAGCTAACTAGGCTTGCTAAGTAGGATTCCCAGCCAAGAAATGTAACCTTAGGGTTTACTATCTCACTTGTCTTTAGAAAATGACTATGTCGCATGGCGAAGAAATCTAATTACGACGGATTACTAGGGAAAATATACAAGTGCTTTACAAGCATACTAGTCTTGGAGAAATGACTAGAAAATCTATATGAAGAAAACTATATTTATAAGTCTAGATTTTAGTAACGACGGATTTTTGGATATTAGAAAGGAATTTTAAATGGAATCCAAGTAATAAAATAAAATTCAAATTTTTAATGAAATTTTTTATTTCCAAAAAATCCGGGTCGTTACACTTCCCCTGAGATCTAACTTGATCATCGAAGGGTCACTGGGCAATACAAGCCCTAGTGACTTGTTGCAGCTCCAGCGGCGGAAGCATGGAGCTGCGAAGGAAGGATTTAAACCAGAGCCACGGTCAAGGTCCTGAATAATTCAAACCCCTACATTGGGTAACGGCAACAAAGTTGTTGGGTATCGTCAACAAAGCTGTCGGGTAACGCTAGGTGTCGGCTAAAAAGTTGCTGGGTAACGGCTAAAATGTGGTTGGGTAACGGCGACCAAGCTAACGGTTAAGGAAGCTCCGGGTCACGGACGGGTGACGAGTACCCTTCGGTATACGTCTCGGTTGAATGTTCAGGGTCGGTACCTAAGTACTTCAGAGCCATCATCAGCCTTGTCCCTGCTCCGGTATGTCCAGAGATGCTAAGGAAAGACAGTTACGCTAGATGGGTCCCACCAGGGTCATGCTCCTCATGGGATAGGCGTAATCATTGGGATCATGCCTGCCCATGTGCTCCGTAACCGTTTCATTCCCTTCGTCATGAATGACATCACCCGAGACGGTTACCTGAGCGTATTCTTCATGCGCTAGCTTGGAAGCCAAGTAAACCTAGGTCTATAAATACAAAGGGATACACACATGAGAGAGGTACGCCACAATATCCTAACCCTACACCTAAAATACTTCCCCTGAGATCTAACTTGATCATCGGAGGGTCACTGGGCAATACAAGCCCTAGTGACTTGTTGCAGGTCCAGCGGCGGAAGCATGGAGCTGCGAAGGAAGGATTTAAACCAGAGCCACAGTCCAGGTCCTAAATAATTCGAACCCCTACATTGGGTAACGGCAACAAAGTTGTTGGGTATCGTCAACAAAGCTGTCGGGTAACGCTAGGTGTTGGCTAAAAAGTTACTGGGCAACGGCTAAAATGTGGTTGGGTAACGGCGGCCAAGTTGCTGGGTATCGGCAACAAAGCTGGCGGGTAATGATGGGTGTCGGCTAAAAAGTTGCTGGGCAACGGCTAAAATATTGCTGGGTAACGCCAACCAAGTTGCTGGGTATCGGCAACCAAGCTGTCGGGTAATGCTGGTTGTCGGCTAAAAAGTTGCTTGGCAACGGCTAAAATGTTGCTGGGTATCGGCAACCAAGCTATCGGGTAACCCTGGGTGTCGGCTAAAAAGTTGCTGGGCAACGGTTAAAATGTTGCTGGGTTAAGGCAATCAAGTTGCTGGGTATCGGCAACCAAGCTGTCGGGTAACGCTGGGTGTCGGCTAAAAAGTTGCTGTGCAACGGCTAAAATGTTGCTGGGTATCGGACATGAAGCTGTTGAATAAAGCTGGGTGACGACTAAAAAGTCGCTGGGCAACAGCTAATTGCTGGTTAACAGCAATCAAGTTGCTCGGTATCGGCAACCAAGCTGTCAGGTATCGCTGGGTGTCGGCTAAAAAGTTTTGCGCAACGGCAGAAATGTTGCAGGGTAACGGCAACCAAGCTATCGGGTAATGCTGGGTGTCGGCTAAAAAGTTGCTCCTCAACGGCTAAAATGTTGTTGGGTAACAGCTACCAAGTTGCTGGGTAACATTAACCAAATTGCTGGGTACCGACAACCATGTTGTCAGATAACACTAGTTGTCAGGCTAAAAAGTTGTTGGGCAACGGCTAAAATGTTTTTTTTCGGGTAAAACAGCTTTAAATAGAAAAAAAAAGAGTCGGATATATAGCCTACAAGGGGCATACCCCAGGAGGAACGAAAGGAAACAACCAAGTAAGAAAATGACTATGCCAATTGGCTACATGTCTAGAGAATAACATAAAAGACTCTGTTTCCAGCCCATCTAGAAGAGGGAAAGAAAACAATGCCAAACCCAATTACATTGCTTGGGATACTTTGCTCCATAACATAACATGACAAAATGCTGTTGATACATTTCTGATGTAGCAGAGCAGGCAAAATGCAGCTTCAGAACTGATGCAGCTTGGGATACTTTGCTTGGAAGCTCCCCAACAGGGTCGAAACAAGGTGGAGACAGCAGAATTCAGAACCTGCTGGACCACTACAGCAGAAACCTATAGTCAGTGATCTGGACACAGGATCTGCTTCACCTACACAGTCCATCAGCTCTACCCTCTTCACCACTATACTACACAGTCCAACTGCTGCTGCCACACATGCAGAAAACAGAACAGCAGCAGCAGCAGTCCATCTTGGACTAGCAACATCAAAGGACTTCCATCTTGGACACAGCCCACCATGCACCATCAACATTAGACACTAGCAACTATATACATGCAAAGGACTTCCCCCTCTGCGAAAGGAGATCCCAACGACAGCCCCAGTTGGTTAGGCCTAATCAAAATAAAGCATTCCAAAGCAGTTAATGTACAGAACTTACACACTCCAAAGCAGTTTAACAATGTTCGGGACTAAGCAGCAGCAGTACATTAACATTAGCAACAAATACATAACAAATCAACTACAAAATCTGCTCAAGCTAAAGGAGCTGTCTGTGGCTTGGGAGCTTCTCTCTCTAAGCTAGAGAGAGAAAGCTCCCCCCCCGGCCAAAGCAGGCAGCAGCAGCCAGCCACGGCTGGCCAGCCTAGCCACGCCGGCCTTCCAATTGCAGCAGCGGCAGTCCGTGGGCAAGGGAGCCCCTCGCACGACAGGGGCTCTCCTCCACCGCCCTTCTACATCCCAGATCTGGAACCCACAGCCGGCCGTCCAGGCCCGGCCAGTCCACAGCTGGCCTTCGACGGCCTTTTCAACCCACAACCGGCCGTCCAGGCCCTGCCACCGCCGTGGGTTCTCTCCATTCCCAGTCCCGCCGCCGTGGGTTCTTCCAGCCATGGCTTTTTGCCCCTCGTACGGAGGAGGGTTCGTCCATGGTCGGAGGTGGGTAGCCCCAACAGCCATGGCCGCCGGTCATGGTTGGTCTTCCGGCCGCCTCTGGTTTCAACAGTTCCGGCGCCTCTCTCGCCGGCCATTCAACCGGCAACCCTCGGGCCCGGCCTCCTATCAACCCCAATCGGAGCTCCACAGGTTCACTACCCTCAGCTCCCTCAGATCTATCTCGTAGCCACGGCTACCCAAAGCGGGCGGCCATTGTCCGGCGGCCAGCCACAGCTAGCTCGACAGCTGTGGGCCAGGCCATCAACTGGCCACCAGCCACCGTGGGCAGGCCACCAGGCATCAGCCGCCGTGCAGCCGTGGTAGCAGGGGCCAGCCTGTTGGTAGCAGTCAGCCCGTTGGCCTGCCAACGGGCAGCCCGTCGGGCGCAGCCTGCCTTCAGCCCGTCGGGCACAGCAGGCCTGGGCCAAGCAGCAGGCAGTAGCAAGGCAGCAGCTGGCAAGGCCAGCCCGGGCCAGCCAGCCCGCCCGATGGCAGATTGGGCCTAAATTTCTTTCAAAAAAAAAAAAAAAGTGGCACGGATTCTAAACATAATTCCAAGTCCAATATTGGTTTATTGTCAATCTGTTGCTGGACGCACGGGCCAGTCTGATGGTGTTATTAACCCCCGATAGGCGGTCATCTGTTGGACTGAAATCGGGGGTCGGGCTTATGGTCAAGCCTTTTATATCCCTAGAACCGGTTTTTTTTGCTCTAAGGTTGAGTGTAGTATTCATGTGGTCGTAGCTATTTTGATTAGATTGAACTCCTTCCTAGTTAGGGGTAGCCTGCAGTAGCAGCAACTGCAGGAGCCGATGATTAGATTATGGTTGGAGTTTGATTGAGCAGGGTAGTTGCCGGAGCTGTCATTGACTAGATTGGTGGATCCTCACTGATCGAAAGGGGTTGCTTTGCAGTCTGTTTCTGATTAGATTTGGTGGTTTGCACTGATCGAAAAGAGCAGCTTGGTCCACTTGAGGTTCGAGTGGCTACTTTTGGTGGCCTCTCTTTCTGTTCCGCTTTGAGTCGTTAGCGAGCCTAGGGGATTTGGGCGAGGTTGTAGTAGTCAGGGTGGAATGGGTGTGGTGTGCAGGGTACTTAGCATGGTAGCCTTGTCGGATGCCGTCATCCCCTGGTCGAGCCTCTCTCAGTCCGAGTTCCTCTGTAGTAGTTGACTTCTGTTGAGCGGATATTATACTTGCTTTGGGGTGATGGAAGCCTCGGGTCTTGGTTTTCTTAGCCCAGCCTAGGAGGAGGAGGATCTCTCCTCAGCGCTGGTTATCATGTGGTCCATGTTGACCATGACTATCTACTTCAATTACCTTATTTCCTAGCCTGGCGGGTTGTGCCAGGAATTTCATTTCAGTACATTTCATGGTTCTTTTCAGATCCATTTGTATCACATATGTCACTTTATTTTACTCTCCATGCGGGTTGTGCATGGTTACCGTACTTTTATCATTCTTGTTTTTTTTCTTTCTTTTCTTTTCCTCCTGGGGTATGCCCCTTGTAGGCTGTACATTCGATTAACCTTTTTTAATTTCAAGCTAAATTACCCAAAAAAAAAAAAAAAATCTGCTCAAGCTAGATGGCATAACCATAACAGGTAGAAGCAGATCCTGAAAACAGATTGCACCAGCAAAAGACAGCACCAACAGGTAGCACAAAGTAGCAAAAACAGCACCAACAGATCCTGCTCCACTAGTTCAGAACAGCAGCAGATCAAAGCAGCAAGTAGGTACAGATGCTGAACCATATGGATTCTGCTTCCCTCACTTTCAGAAGTTTACCATTCACACACTGTCACTTGAAACAAAGCAATATGCAGAGGACGTCCCCCTCTGCAAAGGGAGATCCCAATGACAGCCCCTATTGGTTAGGCAAAACAATATAAAGCAGACTACACTTTCAAAACAGAAATGCAGAAATGCAAACTTCTTGGATATCCATCAGACTTCTATACAATAGCTGGCTGTGAAGGGACAGAACAGCAGAAATGCAGGACAACATCACAGGTATCATGACAGAACAGCATACAGATTCAGAATAGCAGATTCATACCAGGTATCATGAATGGCAACTAAACTGCTATCCCTATCTATCAGAATATCTAACAAAGTAGTAGAATATCAGTCCACCATAACAATTCAGAACAGTGCAGTAGCAATACAACACCATATTCAGAACAATTCAGAATAGATCAGTCGACCAAAGAGTCATGAGTAAGTAAAACAAAGAACTGAGATATGGGCCAAAACTGATCTCACAGCTGCAGAAACAGATAACAGGAAAGCTGCTAAACTGCTATCCCTATCTGCCCCCAACTGAACACTGAACCAAAACAACTGAAACTCTCCCTACAATTATCTGCTCCCCACCTTACCCCCTCGAGACCTAACTCACCAAAACTGAAAGCAAAAGGAGGGATCCGAACACCCTCAACTCTCCCTTACACAAAGTCTCCCACTAGCTATTACCTCCACTCTACAAGAACTCAGGGGCACGAGCACACAGCTCACAGGTACACACAACAAAATTGTAACTCAGAAGTCAGTCAACAAAGATTAAGGTATATACCTGATAAAATAGAAGTAATAGGAGATATAGCCAACTGAACTAGCATGCCAATATAGATATAGCCAACCCCCCAAACCTGCAAAGAAAGTAACTAAAACCATGTCCACAATTTCAATACCCCATAACAATATCATCACAAACACACAAACACACAAGTACCTCATTACCCACTGATGCCCCACACTCTATTAAACCTATTATTTTGCGAGCCTACGGGCAACTTTGGCAACGACAGTAATCTACCCTTAACCATGTTAAAGACTTTGTGAACAACCACTTCCCAGGTGCTGGTTGTATTTTGAAACTTCCTTAAGTTCCTTTCAATCCAAATATGATATACTGAAGTAGTGAAAATCAACTTAGAGACGATATTCCTTAGAGATTTTCCCCTAAAAGAGGAGAAGTGGGTAATCCATGCTGACCAAGACTTAGGGGACGAACTCGTGTCCATCTTTTCCAACATAGCATTCCAAACCCGTGTGGAAAAACTACAGTTGAAGAACAAATGATCATGGCTTTCACTACCATGGCAAAAACTGCATTGGGAATTTGATTTAATCCCAAAGAGAACTAATCTATCCTCAGTGGAGAGTCTACCCTGGACGGCCAGCCATGTAATGAAGCTACACTTAGGTATATGGCCAGAAAACCAAACAGCCTTGTGCCAATTAACCTTGGGGAAGGGAACCCTCAATTCCTCCCATAGAGAGGCTATGCTAAACTGTCCCGATGCATTCAGGGTCCATCTAACTTGGTCCCTGGAGCCACGCAAAGGTGGGAGATGCCGTCTAACTTCATTCAACTCCCATGTTTGCGTGATTGGGAAAGTCGAACCAGAATTGTGAACTATGAGGGACACTTTGGCATTCAAGGGAAGGCCAGAGTCATAAACAATTCTGGATCCAAACTTATCCAACAAAGGGCCTAACGGATGCCAAAGGTCAAACCACATGGATGTGTTCTCCCCATTACCAATAAAGTGACGGATGAAGGGTTGGACTAAATGTCTTAGATTAAGTAACTTACGCCAAGCCCAAGAGGGATTAGCAGGCATTTTGAGGCTCCAAAAGTTCCTACCCTTTAATAAATAAGATTTAACCCATTGGCACCACATGGATTGCTCTCCCCCGGAGATCAAAAACCATATATGCTTGGCAACCGCAGCCTTATTCCACACCTCCATAGATTTGAAACCAAGACCCCCCTCATCTTTAGGGGCACATAACTGCTCCCAAGCTACCTTAGCCCCTGATCTTTTAAGGTCGGGGCCAGACCATAAAAAGGCCCTAAAAATAGATTCAACTTCCTTGATGACCTTTTTTGGTAAAATGAACAGGGAGGACCAATACGTTTGCATTGAGAACAAGATGTTCTTGATAAGCTGGACTCTTCCTGCATACGTAAGATCCCTATTGGTCCAACTTCTAGTTTTGGCAGTGATACTATCAACTAGTCTCTGACAGTCCACCGCTTTAAGCTTAGTAGATAACAATGGAACTCCCAGATATCTAATTGGGAGGAAACCCTCCTTAAATCCCAACTCACGCATAATAGTCTCCTTAACTCCCACATTAACACCAGAGAAGAATATGCTACTCTTTCCTGTGCTAGGGGAGAGACCAGACAGAGCCTCAAACTCAGTCAACGCTTCCTTGATGAGTTTAATCGAAGAAAGCTCTCCCTTACAAAATATCATTAGATCATCAGCAAAGCTCAGATTTATTAATTTATTAGTTTTACATCTCCAGTGAAAATGAAATTCAGGGAGCTGGGCTTTCTCCTTAAGTAAACTCGTAAGAACTTCCATCACAATAACAAAGAGATATGGGGACAAAGGGTCCCCCTGTCTCAGCCCCTTCTTCCCTTTAATGTACCCAGTCACTTCCCCATTTATACATAGGGAGTAATTTGCAGTGGTTACACATGCTTGAAGCCACTTAATCATTGTAGGATGGAAGTTCATGGCAGACAGGACATCCCAAAGAAATTCCCACCTAACATGATCATATGCTTTCATTATATCAACTTTCATGGCACACCTAGGAGTAGGAGAGGACTTGTGGTACCCTCTCATGAGTTCTTGGGTTAGGAATATGTTATCAGCAATTCTCCTTGCTTTCACAAATCCTGATTGGACCGGATCTATGAGCCCAGGAAGAGCAAATTGCAATCTTTTGGCTAAGATCCGAGAAATGCATTTGTAGATGGTATTGCAGCATGAAATGGGCCTAAAATCCCCCACCCTGGAAGGGTTTGGCACCTTAGGAACAAGTGCCACAATAGTGGAATTAGCTTTGGTGAGCAATTGTCCAGACCTGAAGAAGTTGTGGACAGCTGAAGTTACATCCCTCCTAATGACAGTCCACGCTTTCCTAAAAAACCCTCCATTATACCCATCAGGGACAGGAGCTTTGGTGGGATTAATAGACCACATGATCTCTTTGATCTCAACGTCTGAGACAGGGGAGACCATATTAAGACTTTGCTCAGGGCTGAGTTTATTCCTGACTAATTGACCCACTCTAGTTAGTCCCAGATGAGGGGTGGGATGGGACGTGCCAAAAAGAGTTGTATAAAAATTCACAAACTCCTCCTTGATAACCTTAAGGTCATGAGTGGTAGACTTGTCATTCAACGGCTAAAATGTTGCTGGGTAACGGAACCAAGTTGCTGGGTATCGGCAACCAAGCTGTCGGATAACATTGGGTGTGCCTAAAAATTTGCTGGGCAACGGTTAAAATATTGATGGGTAGCGGCAACCAAGTTGCTGGGTATCGGCAACCAAGTTGTCGGGTAAAGGTGGGTGTTGGCTAAAAAGTTGGTGGGCAAAGGCTAAAGTTTTGCAGGGTAACGACAACCATGTTTTTGGGTATCGGCAACCAAGTTGTCGGCTAAAAAGTTGTTGGGCAACGGCTAAAATGCTGCTGGGTAACGGCATTCAAGTTCCTGGGTATCGGGAACTAAGCTGTCGGGTAACGCTGGGTGTCTGATAAAAAGTTGCTGGGTATCGGCAACCAATTTGTCGGTAACGTTGGGTGTCGGATCCAAAGTAGGTGGGCAACGGCTAAAATGTTGCCGGGTAACGGCAACCAAGTTGCTGGGTGTAGGCGACCAAGCTGTCGGGTAACGCTGGGTGACAGCTATAAAGTTGATGGGTAACGGGTTAAATGTTGCTGGGTAACCACAACCAAGTAGCTGGATATCGGCAACCAAGCTGTCGGGTAACGCTGGGTGTTGGCTAAAAAGTTGTTGGGTATCGCCAACCAAGCTGTCGGGTAACGCTGGGTGTCGACTAAAAATTTGCTGGGCAACGGCTAAATAGTTGCTGGTTATCGACCACCAAGCTGTCGGGTAACGCTGGGTGTCGGCTAAAAAGTTGCTGGGCAAAGGCTAAAATGTTGCTGGGTAATGGCAACCAAGTTGCTGGGTACCGGAAACCAATCTGTCGGGTAACGTTGGGTGTCGGCTAAAAAGTTGCCGGGCAACTTCTCAAATGTTGTTGGGTAACGTTAACCAAGTTGCTGGGTATCGTAAACCAAGTTGTCAGGTTGTCGGGTAACGCTGGGTGTCGGCTAAAAAGTTGTTGGGCAACGGCTAAAACGTTGCTGGGTAACGGTAAACAAGTTGCTGGGTATCGGCAACCAAGCTGTCGGGTAACGTTGGGTGTCGTCTAAAAAGTTGCTGGGTATCGGCAACAGAGTCGTCGGGTAACGCTGGGTGTCGGCTAAAAAGTTGCTGGGCAACGGCTAAAATGTTGCTGGGTAACGTCAACCAAGTTGCTGGGTATCGGCAACCAAGCTGTCGGGTAACATTGGGTGTGCCTAAAAATTTGCTGGGCAACGGTTAAAATATTGATGGGTAGCGGCAAACAAGTTGCTGGGTATCGGCAACCAAGTTGTCGGGTAAAGGTGGGTGTTGGCTAAAAAGTTGGTGGGCAAAGGCTAAAGTTTTGCAGGGTAACGACAACCATGTTTTTGGGTATCGGCAACCAAGTTGTCGGCTAAAAAGTTGTTGGGTAACGGCTAAAATGCTGCTGGGTAACGGCATTCAAGTTCCTGGGTATCGGGAACTAAGCTGTCGGGTAACTCTGGGTGTCTGATAAAAAGTTGCTGGGTATCGGCAACCAAGTTGTCGGGTAACGTTGGGTGTCGGATCCAAAGTAGGTGGGCAACGGCTAAAATGTTGCCGGGTAACGGCAACCAAGTTGCTGGGTGTAGGCGACCAAGCTGTCGGGTAACGCTGGGTGACAGCTACAAAGTTGATGGGTAATGGGTTAAATGTTGCTGGGTAACCACAACCAAGTAGCTGGATATCGGCAACCAAGCTGTCGGGTAACGCTGGGTGTTGGCTAAAAAGTTGTTGGGTATCGGCAACCAAGCTATCGGGTAACGCTGGGTGTCGACTAAAAATTTGCTGGGCAACGGCTAAATAGTTGCTGGTTATCGACCACCAAGCTGTCGGGTAACGCTGGGTGTCGGCTAAAAAGTTGCTGGGCAAAGGCTAAAATGTTGCTGGGTAATGGCAACCAAGTTGCTGGGTACCGGAAACCAATCTGTCGGGTAACGTTGGGTGTCGGCTAAAAATGTCACGCCCTCGATTTTCAACTTATTTATAGAGGATTTTCATAAATAAAACCTCACAACTATCCGTACGATACCCAAAATAATATAGCATTTCCATTCTCATAATCTCACTTCAACATCCATTAATTCCCAAAAGATTACATCTTTGGCTCCGAGGCCCAAATCAACATAAATATAGAGTATCGATAGAGAGTTAAGAGTTCACAATGTTCCTTCGTCAAAAGGTTTACAATTAAAGTTACAAATACATCTTCCAAACGAAATTTACAAAGATGGATGAGTAATTCCTTTGGTTAGCTTTCAAAAGTAATGTCCACACTCCAAGCGTTCCAATCATGCAAGCTAAAGTTTCGGATTAGCACCTGAAAATAACAATAGGCTTGAGCTACACTAGCCCAGTAGAAAAGTCTACGCAAACTCTATATGCAAATGAGGTGAATCAAGCACCATGAATGAGTGAACATAGACAGATACGCTCAATGCACAAGTGACTACCATTAAGCTGCAAGCTATAGTCTAAGGTTTCTTGACTTCACCTAAATGTCACTAATCGTTTGCTTCTTTAACTAAACACGTTAATAAACTCACGTTGTTCCACATTTGTCTATAATCAATTCAAAACATCTTATTATTCTTCGTACGGTACTACAATCTTTCTTGTGTCCATGTTGATCATCATCAAATCCCTTTATGACAAAACATTTCCTTTCTTTTAATCAGTTGTTTCCCCTCAATCATCACTTGGGTCACCTCGGGTCTATTTCCCTCGAGCGTAGGGTCACCCCGAGTCTATTCCCTCTATAATAATCATCACTTGGGTCACCTCGGGTCTAGTTCCCTTGTGCGTAGGGTCACCCCAAGTCTATTCCCTCAATAGTAATAATCACTTGGGTCACCTCGGGTCTAGTTCCCTCGAGCGCAGGGTCACCCCGAGTCTATTCCCTCAATAATAAACACTTGGGTCACCTCTCACACTTTTCATAATCGTCCTCATTTCATAATTAACTTTATCATCAATCTATCGGTTGTACCACAATTCTTCAATCCACCATTACATAACTTTTCAGACTGTCAAGCATATCAAGATTCCGACTAATAAATTAATACAGGCCATTCCTTTTAAACATATCACAATACCGCACATCCTCACCGTACCTATAAATACACCCCGTACCTTTACATACCACATATCAAGCATAAGGAAGATGTCTTATGTATCCACGCCTAGCATTGTTTAACTCAAGGGAATGTTTTACTTGTTCGTTTTTCACATCGCATGCCAACACATACAACCTTCGCCCACCAATATTCCTCATGTTCTCTAAACCCTCGTTTCGGTGTCAAAGGACTCATACGGAACTCAACGACCACTACAAAGCCTAGTATATCCCTAGCTTCGTCAAACCATTCAATTAAGTACTCAAGAGAGCCTAAGAACATCCGTGTCTCACCCACACGATTCTAAGGAAAAGGATTATCCGACGTTTACGAACACATCTATCTTATTTTGGCTACCAAATCTTATCGATTAAGAATTAGGAGATGAGACCACCACCATTGGAAAGTAGATCTCCGGTACATGAATTTCGATATAAAATTTGTCCAAAACGGAGTTCGGATGAAAAAGTTATGCTTGTTCGAAGTTTTTTCCAAAAATGCTTATTTTTCAATGTCTACCGGTAGACATTAATCTCTACCGGTAGAAGACCAAAATTTCACAAACGATGACAGATTTTTGAATACCTACTGGTAGAGATTGATCTCCTACCGGTAGAAGACCAAAATTTCACAAAAGTGACACTACTTGACAGCGTTTCTACCGGTAGGTCCACAATTTCTACCGGTAGGACTTGGGTTCTCAGTGCACGATTTTCAGATTTCACCAGAACAATTCCAACAACGAAACCAACGATCTAGGGCACGATTTGAGTACCAAATCAACTCATAAAGCATATAAAGAGAGGTAGAATTCCCTACCTCGAGTTTCCAAGTCGAAATCGAAAAGATTGATCAAGCCCTAGCTTCCGGAATCCAAACCGAACCAAATACTCCGAACCGAGCTCTATCCAACAAGATACGAGCTCCAATACGCAAGTAGAAGATGGAATGGAGGTTGATTATTGTGGGTTTTGAATTTGGAGACGAGTTTTTGGGTTAGGGAGTGAGAGAGATAGGCAGAGCCGAGAGAAAAAGAGAGAACGGGAGAAAGAAAGAAATGGGGAAAATTGTTTCCCTGCCACACACACCACACACTTATATACACACACCTCACACACTTAGCCATAGCACCCAAAACTTCCAATTCTTTCACTTTAAACCCCAAATTTCATATAGACACATCTTTCACATTATAATATATCTCTTTCTCATTTACAAGCATTAAAACTAGGGAATTTAAATACGGGTCTCTACATTCTACCCTCCTTAAAGAAATTTCGTCCTCGAAATTTGCTATGCCAGGTCCAACCGAGTCACAAACCACATACCAAACCTCATACTGCCATCTCATAATCATCAAATCATCATTTCCTTTCCACGTAGACTTGTCTTATCTTGATTACTCTACAAAATCTTCTCTAACGGTATGATCCCACCACTCAATACTCAATCACAAACCACTATCGTCTTCATCAAATCCTCAAGTCCTCTCATCTGTACAAAAGTCCTAGACTTTACATATACCATCATTACAATCATATCGAAATCCAACGAATAGTCTCCTTACGTTCTCTAAGTACTTCTCGAACTTCCTAGAAGGACAAATTTAAACTGTTCATAAAAATTCAAATTCTAAACTCCAAGTTCTATCTTTTCCAATCAACATCAATCAACGAATCAAGCCTTTACTCACCAATCCATATAACCTCAAACATCTCCACTGGAACAAAACTAATAAGTCTCGAATCCTAAAACCACATAAGAACTCATCCTCTTTTGCTCAGCTATAAACATTCACTCACCGCAGTCAAACTCCTCACGCTTCAAGCTATTAATATTTCTCTCGACTTCAAGTATAAACACATCCCACAACTAATTCATTTGATCGATACCGCTATTGATAGACATCAATACCACTCCCTCTTCGATCTCCAAATGGTCCCTTACCTCATGGCACTCACTCCCCTCTCATAAGGACATAATTAACCTCATTTAGTATATCGAAATAATTATAACATGACACAGCTAGCCATTATCTCCATTTTACATTTCTATCACCCACATAATTCGTACATCAACTCTATATAAACCTCAAATATGCCCTTTCATCCATCTAATCATTCAAACATAATCTCAGATCTAACACCACTCCACTTCCCTTAGTCCTCTCAAGATCATTACTGGTTTCTATTTCCGAAAATCCAAACTCACTTCTATGGATATACATTCTTTCTACACAACTCAATGCAACGCGACCTTAAAATCGTTATGGTAAACTCCCAAGTTCGCTATTTTTCTTATCACAAGCCATTAACTACTCTCAACTAAGGATTGACAGACATACTGATGATACTTTTCGTATCTATCTTTCTAACCATATTATACAAGAAGAGATGCAAGGACACATGCCATATTCTGACTTTGAATTACCCTCTCATACCCACGCACCCATCAATGTCTACTCCGCGCCGTACACGCAAACAAATTACACATATTGGGATTCACACATTAAATCAAACATGCATGTGTTATGCTAAACAATGACAAATTTCGTACATAAAGTATATCAACAAACTATTCATATGGATTACTTACACAACGCCATATTTATCCACGTATGAACAAACTCATTTAGTATTCAATACATCATATCTCCTAGCTCTATCAAGCCCACGGTAATCACGTTCATCTCATTTCAATCTCGTGGTACATCTTAAGTTTTCTGTGCTCCCATCAATCTCGAATACTCTCATTCGGTAACTCTAGTCAAGCTAGGTACTCCACATACCCACAACTTTAAACATTACCGTAAATATAATATACACACCCAACATACGTACTTTTAACGCTTAATTATCTCTATGCTAAAATCTAGTCACTGATACAATCCAATTGACATACATTTCCCCAAGTACCCACAAGACTTTGGGGTTTTAAACAACATATCTACACTTCTCATTATACTCTAAGGCTCCTACCACCTCATTGCTTAGGAATCAATTCTCTCGCACCAATGACCTTTAACAGTTCCGCTAACCATAAGTTTCACCGCTCACAAATTTCTTCTCTCAACTAAGGAGTCATAACGACATCAATTTTTATTTTTTTTAAAAGTACCTACCACAGTTGCACTCAACCCAATACTATCAACCATACCATTCTCGTCACCACCACTGCTATCACTACCACTATTATCCCTTAATCTCTCTCAACAAATCTATCACATCGATGGCATACCTCCACGTATCCTCTACTGTCATTAGTCTAACCTACATCCCCACATACCATACACAATCTTTATGCTCAGATCCCTCAACTCACAATGCCACATTTTCTCACGTGCCTGACACTTTCAAGGTTTCTACCATTTCGACTCAGGACACCCATCATGCTCTGCCTCGTTATCAATCACAATAGTTCACATTCATATAGTCCTCACTTCAAACAAGTCTCTCACCACACACGGACATCAATCACTCACCTGAAGTCACATCGACATAGTACAACTCACGTCTTGTCTCTTTCACAAAGCAATGTTATCACTATTTTCTATCATCCTATCACAATGATACCACCACGACATTCACCTCAACAATGAAGACTATAACACCACAATACTTCTCTCTTTCAACGAAATTCCCACGTACAGCCATTTATCTCAAGCCTAGAGATCTAACCCCTATATCCAATCCTAGTATCCAGTTGACTTTCCGAGACTTCCATCTAGAAGGAGCGGTGATCAAGCGCCTCTTCCAACTGGATCTCATCGGTAGTCGCCTGGGTGTCCAAAAGACACGTACTACATCTAGACACCCTACCTATAACTCTCATTTTTCTATATCAACCTTAAATACATATATCTCCCTATGTAGGCTCGACTTGCCCTACCTATGACCACGATAACTATCTCAATAACTATCACTATAACAACAGAACACAATTATCACCACAACAGGTCTTTACCTTTCCAAACACGTTCGAGACACGCACTAACTAAATTTTCAACACACATATTACTCACTTTATACTTATACCTTATACAGCTAATCTCATACAGGTTTAACTTATCACATTTGAAACTTAACACATAATCCGTGCAATTCAATTCAATTGAAAACACATCTAACACTCATCTCATAAGTCATCAACATTCTATCCCTTTTATCACATGCTAACAAACATCCCCTTTCACACATCAATGCCGTCACTACTCAAACCCATCTAACATCTCATATAAAGACATCCTACCACAAACGGTACAAGACCAAGACCACCAACTGTAACGGTATCAATAACAACAACCGCAACCACAATCACTACAATGAGGTCACAGCCTCCAACTTCCCAACACGGGTCCACAAATCAATGCCTCTATGACATAATACAAAATGCAACATTTCAATGATGCACTGACTCATTCATGCAAGCACACGTGTGTTTTGTAAAAAGTATACAGCGGATTTTGAACCCATGAGACTAAAAAGTCTCCCCACGGTCTCTAGGTGTTCTAAACCTATGCTCTGATACCAAGTTGTCACGCCCTCGATTTTCAACTTATTTATAGAGGATTTTCATAAATAAAACCTCACAACTATCCGTACGATACCCAAAATAATATAGCATTTCCATTCTCATAATCTCACTTCAACATCCAATAATTCCCAAAAGATTACATCTTTGGCTCCGAGGCCCAAATCAACATAAATATAGAGTATCGATAGAGAGTTAAGAGTTCACAATGTTCCTTCGTCAAAAGGTTTACAATTAAAGTTACAAATACATCTTCCAAACGAAATTTACAAAGATGGATGAGTAATTCCTTTGGTTAGCTTTCAAAAGTAATGTCCACACTCCAAGCGTTCCAATCATGCAAGCTAAAGTTTCGGATTAGCACCTGAAAATAACAATAGGCTTGAGCTACACTAGCCCAGTAGAAAAGTCTACGCAAACTCTATATGCAAATGAGGTGAATCAAGCACCATGAATGAGTGAACATAGACAGATACGCTCAATGCACAAGTGACTACCATTAAGCTGCAAGCTATAGTCTAAGGTTTCTTGACTTCACCTAAATGTCACTAATCGTTTGCTTCTTTAACTAAACACGTTAATAAACTCACGTTGTTCCACATTTGTCTATAATCAATTCAAAACATCTTATTATTCTTCGTACGGTACTACAATCTTTCTTGTGTCCATGTTGATCATCATCAAATCCCTTTATGACAAAACATTTCCTTTCTTTTAATCAGTTGTTTCCCCTCAATCATCACTTGGGTCACCTCGGGTCTATTTCCCTCGAGCGTAGGGTCACCCCGAGTCTATTCCCTCTATAATAATCATCACTTGGGTCACCTCGGGTCTAGTTCCCTTGTGCGTAGGGTCACCCCGAGTCTATTCCCTCAATAGTAATAATCACTTGGGTCACCTCGGGTCTAGTTCCCTCGAGCGCAGGGTCACCCCGAGTCTATTCCCTCAATAATAAACACTTGGGTCACCTCTCACACTTTTCATAATCGTCCTCATTTCATAATTAACTTTATCATCAATCTATCGGTTGTACCACAATTCTTCAATCCACCATTACATAACTTTTCAGACTGTCAAGCATATCAAGATTCCGACTAATAAATTAATACAGGCCATTCCTTTTAAACATATCACAATACCGCACATCCTCACCGTACCTATAAATACACCCCGTACCTTTACATACCACATATCAAGCATAAGGAAGATGTCTTATGTATCCACGCCTAGCGTTGTTTAACTCAAGGGAATGTTTTACTTGTTCGTTTTTCACATCGCATGCCAACACATACAACCTTCGCCCACCAATATTCCTCATGTTCTCTAAACCCTCGTTTCGGTGTCAAAGGACTCATACGGAACTCAACGACCACTACAAAGCCTAGTATATCCCTAGCTTCGTCAAACCATTCAATTAAGTACTCAAGAGAGCCTAAGAACATCCGTGTCTCACCCACACGATTCTAAGGAAAAGGATTATCCGACGTTTACGAACACATCTATCTTATTTTGGCTACCAAATCTTATCGATTAAGAATTAGGAGATGAGACCACCACCATTGGAAAGTAGATCTCCGGTACATGAATTTCGATATAAAATTTGTCCAAAACGGAGTTCGGATGAAAAAGTTATGCTTGTTCGAAGTTTTTTCCAAAAATGCTTATTTTTCAATGTCTACCGGTAGACATTAATCTCTACCGGTAGAAGACCAAAATTTCACAAACGATGACAGATTTTTGAATACCTACCGGTAGAGATTGATCTCCTACCGGTAGAAGACCAAAATTTCACAAAAGTGACACTACTGGACAGCGTTTCTACCGGTAGGTCCACAATTTCTACCGGTAGGACTTGGGTTCTCAGTGCACGATTTTCAGATTTCATCAGAACAATTCCAACAACGAAACCAACGATCTAGGGCACGATTTGAGTACCAAATCAACTCATAAAGCATATAAAGAGAGGTAGAATTCCCTACCTCGAGTTTCCAAGTCGAAATCGAAAAGATTGATCAAGCCCTAGCTTCCGGAATCCAAACCAAACCAAATACTCCGAACCGAGCTCTATCCAACAAGATACGAGCTCCAATACGCAAGTAGAAGATGGAATGGAGGTTGATTATTGTGGGTTTTGAATTTGGAGACGAGTTTTTGGGTTAGGGAGTGAGAGAGATAGGCAGAGCCGAGAGAAAAAGAGAGAACGGGAGAAAGAAAGAAATGGGGAAAATTGTTTCCCTGCCACACACACCACACACTTATATACACACACCTCACACACTTAGCCATAGCACCCAAAACTTCCAATTCTTTCACTTTAAACCCCAAATTTCATATAGACACATCTTTCACATTATAATATATCTCTTTCTCATTTACAAGCATTAAAACTAGGGAATTTAAATACGGGTCTCTACAAAAAAGTTGCCGGGCAACTTCTCAAATGTTGTTGGGTAACGTTAACCAAGTTGCTGGGTATCGTAAACCAAGTTGTCAGGTTGTCGGGTAACGCTGGGTGTCGGCTAAAAAGTTGCTTGGTGTCGGCAACAGAGTCGTCGGGTAACGCTGGGTGTCGGCTAAAAAGTTGTTGGGCAACAGCTAAAACGTTGCTGGGTAACGGTAAACAAGTTGCTGGGTATCGGCAACCAAGCTGTCGGGTAACGTTGGGTGTCGTCTAAAAAGTTGCTGGGTATCGGCAACAGAGTCGTCGGGTAACGCTGGGTGTCGGCTAAAAAGTTGCTGGGCAACGGCTAAAATGTTGCTGGGTAACGTCAACCAAGTTGCTGGGTATCGGCAACCAAGCTGTCGGGTAACGCTGGGTGTCCGAAAATAAATTGCTGGGCAACGACAAAAATGTTTGTTGGGTAACGGCAACCAAAGTTGCTGGGTATCAGCAACTGTCGGGTGACGCTGGGTCTTGGCTAAAAAGTTTCTGGGCAACGGCTAAAATGTTGCCGGGTAACGGCAACAAAGTTGCTGGGTATCGGCAATAAAGCTGTCGGGTAACACTGGGTGTTGGCTAAAAAGTTGCTGGGTAACGGCTAAAATGTTGCTGGGTATCGGCAACCAAGCTGTCAGGAAATGCTGGGTGTCGGCTACAAATTTGCTGGGGAACGGCTAAAATGTTGCTTGGTAACGGCAACCAAGTTGTTGGGTTTCGCAGCCAAGCTGTCAGGTAACGCTGAGTGTCGGCTAAAAAGCTGTTGGGTAACGGTAAGCAAGTTGCTGGATACCGGCAACCTTGGTGTCGGCTAAAAAGTTGCTGGGTTTCGGCAACCAAGTTGTCGTGTAACGCTGTGTGTTGGCTAAAAAGTGGCTCGGGAAAGGCTACAAAGTTACTGGGTAACGGCAACCAAGTTGCTGCGAAAAGGCTAAAATGTTGCTGGGTATCGGCACAAAGCTGTCGTGTAACGCTGGATGACGGCAAAAAATTTGCTATGCAACGGCTAAAATTTTGCTGGGTTACGACAACCAAGTTGTCGGGAAATGCTGGGTGTCGGCTAAAAAGTTTGTCGGGCAACGGCTAAAATGTTGCTGGGTAACGTCAACAATGTTGTTGGGTATTTTCAACCAAGCTGTCGGGTAAAACGCTGGGTGTCGGCTAAAAAGTTGTTGGGCAACGGCTAAAATGTGGCTGGGTATGGGCAAACAAGTTGCTGGGAATCGGCAACAAAGCTGGCGGGTAATGATGGGTGTCGGCTAAAAAGTTTCGGGGCAACGACTAAAATGTTTCTCGGTAACGGCAACCAAGTTGCTAAGTATCTGCAACCAAGCTATCAGGTTATGCTGGGCGTCAGCAAAAAGTTGCTGGGCAACGGGTAAAATGTTGCAGGGTAATGGCAACCAAGTTGCTGGGTATCGGCAACCAAGTTGCTGGGTATCGGCAACCAAGCTGTCGGGTAACCCTGGGTGTCGGCAAAAAAGTTGCTGGGTAACGTTAACCAAGTTGCTGGGTATCGGCAACCAAGTTGGCCACGCTGGGTGTCGGTTAAAAAGTTGCTTGGTATCGACAACAGAGTCGTCGGCTAACGCTGGGTGTCGGCTAATAAGTTGCTGGGCAAAGGTTAAAATGTTGCTGGGTAACATCCACCAAGTTGCGGGGTATCGGCAACCAAGTTGTCGGGTAACGCTGGGCGTGCGCTAATAAATTGTTGGGCAATGGCCAAAATGTTGCTTGGTAACGGCAACCAAAGTTGCTGGGTATCGGCAACCAAAGTTGCTGGGCAACGGCTAAAATTTTGCTTTGCATCGGCAACCAAGTTATTGGGTATCGCAACCAAGCAGTCGGGTAACGCTGAGTGTCGGCTAAAAAGCTGCTGGGAATCGGTAATCAAGTTGCTGGAAACTGGCAACCTTGCTGTCGGGTAACGCTGGGTGTCGATTAAAAAGTTGCTGGGTATCGGCAACTAAGTTGTCGTGTAACGCTGTGTGTCGGCTAAAAATTTGCGGGGAAAAGGCTAAAAAATTACTGGGTAACGACAACCAAGTTGCTGGGAAAAGGCAAAAATGTTGCTGGGTAACAGCAACCAAGTTGCTGGGTATCGGCAACCAAGCTGTCGGGTAGAGCTGGGTGACAGCAAAAAATTTGCAGGGCAACGGCTAAAATTTTGTTTGGTTACGGCAACCAAGCTGTCGGGGAGCAAGTATTCTAGCAATGCACTTGTAAACAGTGTTAAAAGGAAGGCTGGGAGCTTCTCTCTTTAGCCTAGAGAGAGAAAGCTCCCTCCTGGCTCTTCCATTTCGGCCCAGCCAAGCCTGGCCCCACCACGCCGGCCATCCACTCCGACGGCGGCAGCTGCAGGTCTCATCGGGCAAGGGAGTCCCTCGCACGACAGGGGCTCTCCTCCACCGCCCCCTTCCACATCCGGCAGCCATAGCCTCCGCTTTGGTCCGGACAAACTTCCACTCTGGTTCGAAGCTCCACAGCCGTGGGCCTCGCCTCCAACCTCAACCCGCCGTGAACCGGCGGGAACCATTTCGGATCTGCTCCTACCAGATCTGATATCAACTACAATCGGCAACCCATAGGGTCCGGTCATCTATCATCCACCTCTGGTCCGGTCAACAGGCGCCGGTCAGTCCATAGCTGGCCTTCTCTGGTCCAGTCAAGCATCAAACATCAACCGGCCACTTTCGGTCCGGGGATTACAGCCGTGCAGTTCTGCAACCATTGGGATCCGAGCCGTGCAGATCTGCAACCAACGGCAACTGTTCATCTTCTCCGGCTATGTCCCAGCCGGCAGCAGCAACACACGGCGGCAGCAAAACCAGATCTGTTCTATTCTGGTTCTGGTCCTGCCACCTCTCACTCCGGTCACCTCTGTTCCGGCCTCCTAAGGTCCAGCCATTCCGGCCATGGATCGACTTTCACTCCGGCTCCTCTTGGGCCGACTAATCCACAGCCGGCCTCCTCCTCAGCCGCTGTGGAGCTTATCAACTAGTGGGAGGTCACGGCCTGGCCGCCCCAGCCACGGTGGCTCGCCGGTTCCACGCTGGCAAGGCCTGCCCGGGCCAGCCAGGTCAGGCAGGGGCAGGGGCTTACAGCCGTTGCCTTTCGGCCAGGACACCACATCCCCACTCGGGCCAAGCAGCCCGGTCAAGCTGCTAGCTCGGGCGGGCAGTCACCATTGCAGCATCAATCAGCTCGGGCAGTCTCCAGGCCAGCAGGCCAGAGGCCAGCCGGGCCAACGACAAGCCAGCCACAGGCTAGGCCAGCCATTTCTTTTGCCAGCCCGGGCAGTGGAGGCTCGGGCTACTGTTTACTTTTTAGCTGTTTTGTATTATTAGTTGCTGTGTTCTGGTAGCAGTAGCTGATTTACTTAGTTATTTCTGTGCTTGCGAGGACTTCGAGGGCCTCTAATTTACCCCTATCCCGACGGGTTGTGTCGTGGATTTTCTGTTATTGCCATGCCCGTGTCCAGGTTTCCCATTGAACTCTCTACTCCTTGGGATAGTTTGTACGACGGGGCTTGGACACGGGCAACCCATGTAGCCACTTGGCTCTTTATATTTTTTTCGTTTTCTTTTTGCTTTGTCTTACCTGGGGTATGCCCCTTGTAGGCTGTATATTCGATTAACCTCTTTTAATTTCAAGCTGATTTACCCAAAAAAAAAAAAAAAAACCAAGCTGTCGGGAAATGCTGGGTGTCGGCTAAAAAGTTGTTGGATAACGGCAACAAAGTTGTTGGGTATCGTCAACCAAGCTGTCGGGTAACGCTCGATGTTGGCTAAAAAGTTGCTGTGCAACGGCTAAAATGTGGCTGGGTAACGGCAACCAAGTTGATGGGTATCGGCAACAAAGCTGGCGGGTAATGATGGGTGTCGGCTAAAAAGTTGCTGGGTAACGGCAATCAAGTTGCTGGATATCGGCAACCAAGTTGTCGGGTAACGCTGGGTGTCGGCGAAAAAGTTACTAGGCAAAGGCTAAAATGTTGCTGGGTAACGGCAACCAAATTGCTGGGTATCGTCAACCGAGATGTCGGATAACGCTGGGCATCGGCTAAAAAGTTGCTGGGCAACTTCTAAAATGTTGCTGGGTAACGTTAACCAAGTTTGCTAAGTATCGACAACCAAGTAGTCAGATAACGCTGGGTGTCGGCTAAAAAGTTGCTTGGTATCGGCAACAGAGTCGTCAGGTAATGCTGGGTGTCGGCTAAAAAGTTGTTCGGCAACGGCTAAAACGTTGCTGGGTAACGGCAAACAAGTTGCTGGGTATCGGCAACTAAGCTGTCGGGTAACGTTGGGTGTCGGCTAAAAAGTTGCTTGGTATCGGCAACAGAATCGTCGGATAACGCTAGGTGTCGGCTAAAAAGTTGCGGGGTAACGGCTAAAATGTTGCTGGGTGACGGCAATCAAGTTGCTTGGTATCGGCAACCAAGCAGTCAGGTTACGCTGGGTGTCCGCTAATAAATTGCTGGGCAACGACTAAATTGTTGCTGGGTAAGGGCAACCAAAGTTGCTGGGTATCGGCATCCAAGCCATCGGGTGATGCTGGGTGTTGTCTAAAAATTTGCTGGGCAACGGCTAAAATGTTGCCAAGTAACGGTAACCAAATTGCTTGGTATCGGCAATCAAGCTGTCGGGTAACACTGGGTGTCGGCTAAAAAGTTTCAGGGCAACGACTAAAATGTTGATGGGTATCGGCAACCAAGCTGTCAGGAAATGCTGGGTGTCGGCTACAATTTGGTGGGGCAATGGCTAAAATGTTGCTTGTTAACGGCAACCAAGTTGTTGGGTATCGCAACCAAGCTGTCGGGTAACGCTGAATGTCGGCTAAAAAGCTGCTAGGCAACCGTAAGTAAGTTGCTAGATACCGGCAAACTTGCTGTCGGGTAACGCTGAGTGTCGGCTAAAAAGTTGCTGGGTATCGGCAACCAATTTGTCGTGTAACGCAGTTTGTCGGCTAAAAAGTTCCTGGAAAAAGGCTAAAAAGTTGGTGGGTAACGGCATCCAAGTTGCTGGGAAAAGGCTAAAATGTTGCTGGGTAACGGCAACCAAGCTGTCGGGTAGCGCTCGGTGACGGCAAAAAATTTGCTAGGCTACGGCTAAATTTTGCTGGGTTACGGCAACCAAGATATCGGGAAATGCTGAGTTTAGGTTAAAAAGTTGCTGGGCAACGGCTAAAATGTTGCTTGGTAATGGCAACAAAGTTGTTGGGTATCGTCAACCATGCTATCGGGTAACCTTGGGTGTCGGCTAAAAAGTTGCAGGGCAACGGCTAAAATGTGGCTGGGTAACGGAAACAAAGCTAGCGGGTAATGACGGGTGCCGGTTAAAAAGTTTCGGGGCAACGTCTAAAATGTTACTGGGTATCGGTAACCAAGCTGTCGGGTAACGCTTTGTAACGGCTAAAAAGTTGCTGGGCAAACAGCTAAAATGTTGCTGGGTAACGACAATCAAGTTGTTGGGTATTGGCAACCAAACTGTCGGGTAACCCATGGTGTCGGCTAAAAAGTTGCGGGGCAACGGTTAAAATGTTGCTGGGTAAAGGCAATCAAGTTGTTGGGTATCGGCAACCAAGCTGTCGGTAACGCTGGGTGTCGGCTAAAAAGTTGTTGTGCAAGGGCTAAAATGTTGCTTGGTATCAGACACCAAGCTGTCCGCTAAAAAGTTTCTGGGCAATAGCTAATTGCTAGTTAACGGCAATCAAGTTGCTGGGTATCAGCAACTAAGCTGTCAGGTATCGCTGGGTGTCGGCTAAAAAGTTTCTGCGCAACGGCAGAAATGTTGCTGGGTAACGGCAACCAAGTTGCTGGGTATCGGAAACCAAGCAGTCGGGTAATGCTAGGTGTCGGCTAAAAAGTTGCTCCGCAACGGCTAAAATGTTGGTGGGTAACAGCAACCAAATTGCTGGGTAATAGTAACCAAATTGCTAGGTACCGACAACCATGCTGTTGGATAACGCTGTGTGTCGGCTAAAAAGTTGCTGGGCAACGGCTAAAATGTTGCTGGGTAACTGTAACCAAGTAGCTGGGTATCAGCAGCCAAGCAGTCGGGTAACATTGGGTGTGGCTAGAAATTTGTTGGGCAATGGCTAAAATGTTGATGGGTAACGGCAACCAAGTTGCTGGGTATCGGCAACCAAGTTGTCGGGTAAAGCTTGGTGATGGCTAAAAAGTTGCTGGGCAACGGCTAAAATGTTGCTGGATAACGGCAACCAAGTTTTTGGGTATCGGCAACCATGATGTCGGCTAAAAAGTTGTTGGGAAACGGCTAAAATGCTGCTGGGTAACGGCATTCAAGTTGCTGGGTATCGGCAACCAAGCTGTTGGATAACGCTGGGTGTCGGATAAAAAGTTGCTGGGTACCGGCAACCAAGATGTCAGGTAACGCTGGGTGTCGACTCCAAAGTTGCTGGGCAACGGCTAAAATATTGCCGGTTAACGGCAACCATGTTTCTGGGTGTAGGCGACCAAGCTGTCGAGTAACGCTGCGTGTCGGTTATAAAGTTGATGGGCAACGGGTAAAATGTTACATGATAACGGCAACCAAGTAACAGGATATCGGCAACCAAGCTGTCGGGTAACGCTGGGTGTCGGCTAAAAAGTTGTTGGGTATCGGCAACCAAGCTGTCGGGTAACCACTACTACAATAATAGATAAATACCACACTAAGGAGGTTCAAAAAGATCACGGTTTTCAGTGAAAGCGTGATAAAAAAATTGTAGGCTAACTTTTTAATCTCAGTTTAAATCAAAAGCTGAGATAAAAAGTGGTGCGTAGTCACAAAAAAGAGCAAGATAATAGATTTCACTCTTGCGACGAGATAAAAGAAAAAAGATCACACCCTTACAGTGTGATAGAAGACTTTAGTGTGGAATAGCCGCGGAAAAGAGAGAGATAAAGACCTCGCTCGTGTGGTGAGATAAAAAGAAAAGACCTCACCCTTACGGCGTGATAAAAAACTTTGGTGCGAAAAAAGGCGAGATAAAAGATCTCGCTCTTGTGGCGAGATAAAAGACCATGGAAAAAACCGGAAACTTCTGAATTTTTCCGCTCATTTAGGTGCGCTTGGAAAAGGGAAAGTAATTGAAAGGGTGCTCAAAACGACGTCATTTCATAGCGTTTCTTTCTCTCTTTTTTTATAAGGTCATAGCGTTTGTTTTTGAAACCTGTAGAGCCCTCTTCCTTCACCCCAGCCTCCCTTCCAAACCCTAACCTGCAAACCCTAGCAGAGAGAGAGAGAAAGCGAAAATGGAAGACGTCGATCACCCCAGCCTCCCTTCCTTGGTACTACGTGGAACCATGAGGGCCCACACCGACTGGGTCACCGCCATCGCGACCCCGATCGACAACTCCGACATGATCGTCACTGCCTCCCGCGACAAGTCGATCATCCTTTGGAACCTGACCAAGGAGGACAAGGTGTACGGCCTCCCCCACCGCCGCGTCACCGGCCACTCCCACTTCGTACAAGACGTCGTCCTCTCCTCCGACGGCCAGTTCGCCCTATCCGGCTCCTGGGACGGCGAGCTCCGCCTCTAGCACCACCGCCCGCCGCTTCGTCGGCCACACCAAGGACGTCCTCTCCATCGCCTTCTCCCTCGACAACCGCCAGATCATCTCCACCTCCCGCGACCGCTCGATCTAGCTTTGGAACACCCTTGGTGAGAAACTAGAACTATTACTACTTTACCCTTCGGATGGAATCATTTGGTGAGAAAAGCAAAGAATAGAAAGGACTAGGGTTTGGGTTGAGTTTTTGGTGAGAAATGTACAAAGATGATGTTTATTTTGATTGTCTGTGGTGAGAATTAAATCAATTTATGTTTTGCTTTTGCTTTTGCTTTTGCTTTTCAGTTTGTAGGGTAAACCGGCGTTTTAAATTTCCCACCCCGATGAACCGAAATTGGGTTTCCTGTTGAATTTTTTGCCTTGCTTTTTTAATTTGGTCCCTTGCAACACCTTGGGATCGAATGATTTGGTAAGAGAAACAAAGAATAGAATGGACCAGGGTTTGTGTTGAGTGGTTTGGTGAGAAATGGTGAGACATATGTACACAGATGATGCATGTTTCGATTGGCTCTGTGCAGCTATTGAGGCTAGCATCAAGACATGGGATCTGGAGAGCAAGACTGCCGTGGTGGGTCTCAGGGTCAATGCTAAGCAGGAGGCTGAGATGAATGAAGGTGGCGCCGCTCAATCCTCTGGCGTAAAAAACAAGGTATAACATCGTGATTAATGTATATTATGCGTAATTATATGAGCAGTTTTGTATTTCCATTGCTGGTGCTGCTTTTTATTCTTGTTGTTATCCAAATGTAAACCAGTATGTTTGGTGTTATGGTTAAGTGGATGAAACATAAATGTTGGTCAGTTTTGTTTTCGTCCTTTCTCCATCCCTGAAATGTTCCATATGCGGGTCGTGGGTGTGGGTGTGTAAATGGACGTGGTGGTAGAATTTTCCATATGCGGGTCGCTCTCATAATCACGTGCCTCTGAAATTTCAAGCTCACATAACCACATTCAACAGAATGTGAAAGGATATTTGAAGTCGAAGATCAAAGCGGAAATGGCACGTTTCTTTAAGCTGTCGAGGCCTTGATGGACGATGCATTTTGATTTTGATGGTATCTGAGGTATGATTTAGTCTTTACTTGCTCCCGTCTTGGATTTTTGGTGAAATTCGGAAACCGGTTCCACGTTGAGGTTCTTGGTATTCAAGGTTCTTCAAATTGGATTCCTCCTTTCATCTTGAGCATCTTGTTAGTTTTGTTTAAATATTCTGGGCCCAGACTGTGCATAGATAATGAGAAATTTTGTCAATCCTTACCTTGGTTTTATCGGTTTGTCTGCTGTTGATTAGGGCTGCTTAACTCACTGTACTAATAAGGCCTAATCTTCCTCTAATTTTTGGTGGATATTATAGCCTCTTTTGTAGTTCGTTCATCTAGTCAAGCTTTGTATTCTGGAGTTTCAAAATTCAGTTATTAACCTGCAAATTATTCTATTACAGGTTGATATCTTGAATTTGGATTTTAATCTAAAGTTTGTCTTCCAAAGGTGCTTGCAGAAGTCTGTTTTAGCTTATTTGGTTCATACTATTTCCAAAGAGTTTCAACTCAACGAAACCTCTTTACTCTTTAGTTTATCATATCATGGACTTTCCCTTTAGTTCTAATGTTAAGGATTTGTCCGAGAGTGTCGAAAGAGATTCTGCACAAGAAATGTTCTGTTTGGTGCTGATCAGTACTGAAATGTTCTGTTTTGGTTCGTTGCTACTGTCCATCATGCTTCCAATATCATTCCACCTCTTATACCATTATGTAATTCAAGTTGTGCAGCTAGGCACTGTTAACTTGTAAGTAATTTTTTTTTTCAATCCATTGCAGTTCAATGGAAAAAAAAACTTACACGAAAGCCGAAATTGATGAAGTGCGAGCCAAGTGGATAAAGTCCGTCATGAACGAAGTATAATCAGCTTATATGTGTAAGTTAGCTCTTCCTTTATTTGAGTTTACTGTGTGCTTGCTCTGCTGTCCAGTTCTGAATTGTGGCTGCTTGTGATGGCTATTGTTCCTGTCTACTGTTTTCCTATGGATTCTGTTCTGCAACTGCTTCGGTTGTGGCACTAGTACTGCTTAAGCTTAAGCGATTGTTGCTGTTGTTGTCATAGCTTTTGTTGTTGTCTGCTAAATAATGGCTCCCGATAGCTGTTGCTGCTGTTTTAGTTGCATGCAAATCTGTCGTGTGGCTTCTGGTATATGCTAGAATACTTTATGAGTTCTACTGTGGTCGTCATGGCAATAGTTAGCTGCTGTAACGTTCTGTTTGGTGCTGAGAAATACCAACTTACATTTATCATATTTCTACTATTTGTCTAGTTTACATGGTGATCACCCCAACATATGCGAGAGTACACCTCATTGTGATTTCTGCTATTGGCCACCAACCATATCTAGTCATGAGCAATAAGAGTGTGCACCTGCTGTTAACCTTTTGTGTGGGTCGGTATCTGGGTACATTCATCCCATTAGGGTCACATTGCAAAGTTTTTTTTTTTGGGTAAGATAGCATGAAATAGAAAAAAGGGTAACCGGATATACGCAAAGTTATGTTTCTTAATTCCATGAGTGTACATGTTCTGAAGATGTGGAGTGTTATTATAGTGTCTTATTTCAACAGTTACATACACTTATGAATTATGTACAATTTTTCATGACTTTGCTGCAACAATGTGAAAGCAGGGACGAACAACTGGATATTTTACTCGGCATAAAGTTTTTGAAAGCTCTATATGAAGCATATTTAGTGTTTCTCATAGGATATATGGGGGTTTCTAATAATGGAGTTCTTCGTTTTACCCACGTAACTAACTTTAAGTCTCCAGATGGTTGGCTCCCTATCCTTGCCCTTGTCTTCTCCTATGGTTGCAGATGTTTATGTTTCTTGTACGAATCCATTGTCTTGTTGAATGTCAACTTCAGATCCCAGTGCTTTGTGATATTGTAATGTTGAGTTTCAATTTGGCTAAGACATGATTTAGTAAGAATATAAACCCAGCTTGTGTGATTCAGTTTCAGTTTAGGTTGGTACAAGCAAGTTTAGTTTAGCCAACAAACTTCAGTTCTTGGATTAGGTGTTGTTCACTTAAGCTTGGTTTTAGGCTATGGAAACATGGACATACATGAATATACTTTGCCATACTTGAATGCATATACAAACATATGTATGATATCTTATATGTAGCCATGCAGTAAGATACTTCATAGAAGGGAGAAGTGTCTTAGAGAGGCAAGCGTGAGGCGTGTGCGTCTCATGAAGGCCACCGATTTTGTAGTTTGTGATGCTCTATTTCCAATATCTTCTATTGTTCAAGTAGCAGATTTCTTTCGGTCCAATATCTCTCACCATTCGGTACTTAGCCAAATATGTATTGTGAGTTCTGTTGATCCTATTGTTGGCCAATGCGATCATGGTTGTCCGGTTTTATGATTTCATTGTGAAATATGACAAGGCTACTTTATGCCCGGATATGTGTTTTTATGAATGATAATTTCAAGATGATCTCTCGACTGCAGACTCGTGCTTTCAGTATGCTAATGTAGTTAGTTATTCGCTTTTTTGTTTTTTGCTGGATTTAGGCATTGGAGTTCTTGATACTGCTACTTTTTGTTTTCTGGTGGATTTAGGCATGCTCTGAGAATGACGAAGTGCTTGAAATTGGCTTCAGAGAATGACAGAGTGCTTGAAATTGGCTTCAAAGAATGAAGAATTCGTTGTAGCTTAGGACATAACTCCATGCTTGTGGTTCAATTAGTTTTCTTTGTCCTTTTTATTGTTAAGCTTTTGTTCTACATTTTTTATGCAATTTCAGAAATTTGATTGACGTTAGATTAATTCAATGTAGGCTTTCCGACATGATGTTTCTATCTATGACATATTTTGTGCAAGATGCAATATCAGTTATGCATATTTCGTATTGCTATGTCTTTTGTTTTGGAGAAGATAGCTACGGGTTGAATATATATTTTACGTGTATTTATTATTGGTTAGAGATTTGGGCATTTTTTAAATGCACAAAAAAAAAAAAAGATGCATCTTTCGATCACATTTCTAGACTGTGATGATAAGAACATTTAATCACGGTTTTAGACGAAAACCGTGATCTAAAAACCAGAAAAGATCACACCCAACTATTTTCCATCTCATTTTTTAGCCATAAAAGATCACAGTGTTTGGTGGTGATCGTTATCTACATATAATCACGGTTTTTCAAGAAGAGTGTGATAAAAACTAGGGAAAGAATACGGAAATGAGTTTCCATCTCGGTTTTGGCTAGAAACGATCACGCTTTTTGGGCGTGATTGTTTCTATCTTTCAATCACGGTTTAAAACCGTGATAAAAAAGAGTGACTTACAATCACACTCAAATCCATCACGGTAGGAGGAGTGTGATAGAAGACTAACTATCACTGCCAATAGCTGTGATTGTTATGCTTTATTGTAGTAGTGAACGTTGGGTGTCGGCTAAAAAGTTGCTGGGCAACGGCTAAAATGTTGCTGGGTAACGGTAACCAAAGTTGCTGGGTATCGGCAACCAAGCTGTCGGGTGACGCTGGGTGTTGGCTAAAAAGTTGCTGGACAGCGGCTAAAATGTTGCCAGGTAATGGCAACCAAGTTGCAGGGTATCGGCAACCAAGTTGCAGGGTATCGGCAATCAAGCTGTCGGGTAACACTGGGCGTCGGCTAAAAAGTTGCTGGGCAACTTCTAAATGTTGCTGGGTAATGGTAACCAAGTTGCTGGGTATCGGCAACCAAGGTGTCGGGTAACGCTAGGTGTCGGCTAAAAAGTTGCTTGGTATCGGCAACAGAGTCGTCGGGTAACGCTGGGTGTCGGCTAAATAGTTGTTGGGCAACAGCTAAAACATTGCTAGGTAACGGAAAACAAGTTGCTGGGTATGGACAACCAAGCAGTCGGGTAACTGTGGGCTACCACAGCCCCGGGTGGATCGGAGCGGCCCAAAAAATATAATGTTTTGAAAAATTGATTGAGTCGCCACCCGGATTTATGGTATATCACCCGAGAAACCGTTTTGTTTTGAAAATAATTGATTTGAAATTGAAAACCAGAGATCAGTTTCAAGGGTCTGGAAGCCACATTACGAGGGGGGAAGGGTTTTATGGCACCCCCCTCGCCCGATACGAAATCGGTCTCTACTAAACGTTTGTGGGATTTTTAAAAAGGATTTTGTTTCATTTAACCAGCTAGCAAGTATCCACAGTTATACCAAATAATGAGTGTACACATGTGCATGTGTACAGGAGGGGATGAACAACCATGCATGAAATACAAAATGACAGAAAATGAAGCCCTGTTACTGGATTCACTATCGAGCGCTCCGGAGTGGTCCCGAGCGCTTGGGAGTGTTAGAACCCCCCACCTGCAAATCTTGTTAGTGCCAACAAAATATAATGCTAAAACGTAGACTGAAATAAATTTAAGCAAGCTAGGGGCTCAACAGAGAATCTGACAAACTGAGATAAGCCCTCAATCTCTCAGATCATGCATCCCAGCCTCAACAGAATTAGATCTACAAGTTTGAAAGGGGAAAGGGATGCATTCATGCATGCAGAAAGGCAGAGAACACAGCAAACTGGGGAAAATGGGGTGCCATGGCATGCATGCACTCCCGAGCGCTCGGGAATGGTCCAGAGCGCTTGGGAGTGAGCTGCATGTCAGGTTTGTTTTAAACAGGAAATGATATTGATTGGACATGCAAACATCCTTGTTTTGATCTTTCCCAAAAGAAAATCATCTTTTAACTTTAAAAGAAAAGAACCTTGTTCACATACGAAAACTTGTGAGAAATGTTTCTGTTTTAGGAAAACTGATTTTTGTGTGTCTGCATGCTATGATAAAACCATCTTACTTGAGAATGCACCTCACCCCCCAGCCTGTTGTTCAACAAAATGCCATGCATGTGACTAGAAACAGTCCCGAGCGCTCGAGAGTGTTTCCAGTAGGGGTTTTGAGAAAAACACTTTGTGTACCCTTTGCTCTTGTTTTTACACTGAGGTCTCCCAACCATGTACCCAATATTGAAGACTAGGTCAGGCTGAGAGACCCCCCTCAGAAGGGAAAGACAGCCTCTTTGTTTGAGATTGAGATAGATGGATTTTCTACCTTTTGTTGAAACTTTGCTCTTTGAATGGCTTTGAAATGTGGATGAAGAGAGAAGAATGTAAGAAATCAGAAGCTTGGAGTGTTCTGGATTTCCTGCATTTTCCTTGATGTTTTTGCTCTTCGAAACTTTGTTTTTTTTTTTGAAAAAAGGTTTGTGGTTGGAACACAAGCTTGTTGCTTGAGAGAGTTTTTGAACAGTAGAGTGGGTTTAGAGAGAGAGAGATTTCGTCCTCTTTTCTCCACTGAAATGAGGCTATATATATAGCACATATAACCTAAGGTTCCATTTTGAAATGAAATCAAATGAAATTATTTGGTTGGGTGAAAAATATTGAGCTCTGACTCAACCTGACTGAGGTTGAGTGCTTAACGGAGAAAACCCAAGACCAGCAGAATGCAATGATGGCTTGCATGGATAGTGGGGGATCTCATCATCCATTGGGCAATACATCAGTCTCGAGCGCTTGGGACTTCACTCTCGAGCGCTCGGGAGTGAGGCAGGCCAATGGTTTTGGAAAATGGTTTGGAGCGCTTGGGACTGCTCCCAAGCGCTTGGAAGTGATTTTGACTATTTAATTTCCTTTTCAAACCCTACAAGAAGCAAAGTTCTGACTGGTACGAGGCTTGTTTCGATCCAAATTCATCATTGGGGAGCCTCAGGGCCACAAATCAAGGAAATTTGAAAAGTTCACATTGGGGTGTCTACAGTTGCCCCTCTTTGGGCAACGCTCGGCATCATGTCTGGATACGAGTGCCGTCCAAAGATTGAGACAGCCCAATTCGAGCCAAATCAAATCCTTAATTCAAAACACAAATGCAAGTGAGGAACATACCAACATTTGATGTATGCGGTCGTGTCTTTTCAGACGGCCTACGTACCCTTTTCTGCAGGGATCAGACTAGCGTAGTTCTTTGGGGCAAATGCAAACACGTGTAATGCATGCACAAGAAAAGCATCGACAAGACATTGATGAGAAAAGTGTATGAGGAATCCGCCTGTTGCTCTGTTTGGCGGACAACACAAGGCAAATGCAAATACTTGTATGAGGAATCCACCTGTTGTTCTGTTTGGCGGACAACACCAGGCTTTGGGACAAATCCACTTGTTGCTCTGTTTGGCGGACAACACAAGGCTAAAACCTTCTGCGAATGAAATGATTAGACCCTTTTGATCGACTTCGACGTAAAGTACCAATTTTCAAGCGTGAACCAATTGTGGATTACCGAAAGAAGTTCGTGATCAATTGCTCTGTATCGATACGAACAAAAATCAAGACTGAGATTGATTTTGTAAAATAAAATGCAAAATAGTAAAGTTCCAGAAACAAGAAATGCTCGGGATGTTGAAAGCTGGTACGGGACACGAAGAACGGACTCGAGCGCTTAGAACCACTCCCGAGCGCTTGGGAGTGGTCTCGAGCGCTCGAGACCTCAGCTGGGGCCCGTCGTCCTTTCATCTTCTTCTTCGATCTGGTGCACAAATGCTAATTCTCGAGCGCTCGAGAACCAGAGCAGTCGGAATACTCCTGTTTTCGATCTTCGACGATCTCTCCCTCTCCGACGAACTCTCTCTCATCCTCTCAGAATCTCTCCCTCTCCTGAAAAACCACGGATCGATTTCAAAACCTCGAGATTCCCTCGATCTTCTAGTGGGCGATTGTGTGCCAGGAAGTTCGAATCAGGAGGAAGAAGAAGTTACAGGAAGAAGAAGGAAGGGCAATGGCCAACACCGAGGAGAGGGCGACGGTGGGCGAGACCCGCGGTGGCGCTGCTGCGCCTGGCGACGGCGTGGTGGCAGCTGCAGTCGCGGTGGCGACGATGGGTGAAGCTGGTGGCAGCGGGGCTGTGACTAGCGACGATGGGGTTACTGGTAAGAGCACAGCAGCGGTGGGTGGTGCTAGCGGTGACCCTATGGTGGTAACGGAGGCTGTCGAAGATGCGATGGTGACTGGAGGCGGTAGCGGGGGTGAGACTGATGTCGGTGGTGATGGGGACGAGGTCGACAGTTGCAGAGATGCCACGGGCAGTAGAGAAGAGGCTACGGGCAGTGGAGGTGGAGCTTCGGGCGCTCCTCCTACTCCTATTGTGGAGGAGTTGCTCGCGGCCGCGGAACGGGGCAGCGACGAGCGACAGGTCGACGAGGCAGTGGTGGGTGGTCGTGTCACGGCCACCCCCGCCTTGAGATCGACGGCGGCGCTACCGAGGAGGGAGGATAGCAGGATCGGGGCCTCACGGGCCGTTCCCTTCGAGGAGGGTGACTTTCTAGACTCCGCGGGGCCGTAGGACATACTAGACGCGCTTGGCCTCGACCCGGGGGTAGCGGCTGTGTTGAGGGACGCTGGGACCCCGGAGGAGCGGGCTGCGGCGCTCTTATTGGGAGCTATAGTGCGAGGCGCAGGAGCGTCGGACACGGGGGGAAATGGGGTCGAGGAGGAGGAGGTAGAGGAGATGGAGGTAGAGAGGCTGGAGCCGGAGGCGGCGGCTGAGGCGCGGGTGACCGCGGTTGACGAGGCGAAGGCCTATTTGGGAGGAGAACGGCCTAGGTTCGCGATTGCGACCTACGCTCCGCGGGTTCACTTCTTCGAGCCGGTGGGGATGGACAGCTATGTCCCTGCTCGGGCTGACTACTCCGAGGACCTACTTCTCCGAGACCGCGACTCGCACATCTCTACGGGCTGGACCACGGTAAGCTTTCGACAATTTGAACCTTTTGAATTCGACGCTTGAGTTATTATGTGAATTGCTATATTGATTGAAATGCTATTTCTTTACTCTGTTGAAACAGCGCACGACGGACGTTTACGGCCACGGAGGCTCAGCTAGCTCACTGAAGTACTTTAAGGGGCTGCCTGAGAGAGTACGGGTGTTAGTGGAGGCGGCGGGCTTTGGGCCGTTCATCTAGCTGATGACAGCGGTGAGGGTGGACCGCGCTGTGCTTACAGCATTGACCGAGTGGTGGTGGGATACCACCAACACCTTCCACCTCCGGTTCGGGGAGATGACACTGACACCGCTGGACTTCGCAGCGATTACGAGACTGAGAGTGGGAGGAGAGCCGATCCCCTACAACTTGAGCCTAGTACTGGACGACGCAGCTTTGCGGTGGTTCCTCGGGCGGGTCCCACGACACAGCGGAGGGATGGCGGCGTACGGGCAGTTCGTGGAGTACTGGGACCACGAGCCCGCAGACGACGAGGAAGCAGCGAGGATGGCCCGGGCGTACCTGCTCTACCTATTCGGGGCTTCTCTGTACCCAACTAGGCGGTCGCGGGTGCACCTTTGCTACTTGGCGGGCCTGGTCGACCTGAGGACCGCAGGACGGTTTGACTGGGGAGGGGGTGCCTTATGCACCCTCTACTGCTTTCTAGGGGCTGCCTCACGCGGAGTGGGCAACACGGTGGGAGGCTACTGGAGGATCATCGAGGTATGGTTCAAATTATTGCTTTAATATTACTATCGACTGCTTATTGATTTGAAATGTATACTTGAACTTGAATTGACTTGAACTTGACCATATGCAGCCTTGGGCTTACGAGATTCTCGGGATGTACCCGCCTGAGAACACTAGTAGGGATCCGAACTTGTTTCCTCGCGGGCTTGCCTGGAGCAAGGCGTATAGGAGGACGAAGGAGCGACGCAGAGAGGTGATGACCTTCCGACGTTGGCTAGACAGCTTGACCGGAGTCGCGGTACGACTTGACCTTATCCCTTTTCTTTTCCAGATTCGACGTATGCTTTTATTGATGTTTCCAAATTCGACATGCAGGTTCACTGGGACAGGTGGTCGAGGGTGGAGGCTGAGTTCCTTCCTAGGAGCCGGGAGGTGACACGGAGCAGGGTGCTGCTGGAGTGCCCACTGGGTTGGCAGTGGTACCTGGGAGACCGGGTGACTCGGCAGTCGCTCGGTCTTCCAGCGTTCGTAGTGCCCGGGCTACTCCCTCCTTGCGTGCAGAGAACGGAGACGTACACTCATGCGGAGCTAGAGCAGTACACAGTGCCTGACACAGACTGGGAGCGGCACCTACGACGCGGTCTGGACTACGCAGCTTACGTAGACCAGTACCTGGCCACGAGCCTAGGGGTGGAGGCTGAGTTGGAGCGGAGAGTAGCTGAGGGAGGGCGAGGCCCTGGTGCCGGAGGAGGGGTTGGAGCGCGGGGCCGTGGCAGCCGGTCTGCACGAGGCAGAGGGCGAGGAGGCTGTAGGCAGCCTGCCGGCGGGCGAGGTACCAGCCCACCAGGCAGAGGAGAGGGTGACGCGAGGGTCCCGGAGACAGCGGAGGCTTCGACTTCGACTACGCTACCCACGCTGGAGTGGACTGTAGGGGTGACAGACCCTTCAGGGGCACGGGCGGTGATAGACGTCCCGCACCTTCCGTAGCTGCCGATGCGGCTTCCGGCTCAGGTATAAACGAATTCACACTTCTCGAGCTCTGAATGATTACTGCTTGCACAATTCTGATGCTTGAACTTTTCAGGTACTGTGAGCGTGGGCCGAGACGGCCATCATGCTGATGGTGGGGATGCGCCATCTGCTGAAGGGTTGCCCTAGAGGGAGGGTCTTGCAGACCAGACCTGTCCCTGAGCCTGCTCCTTCTGTCGCTCCACAGGTATGAAACATGCATGGTTGTATAGGATTTTAATGTATCAATTGAATTTTGAAATATGCATGGAATGATTGCAAGTTTGTGATATGCAGGTGCAGCCACGACGTTCAGCTAGGGCACGACCTCAGGCTACTACGAGCTCTCCAGCTTCCGCCAGCACACGGGGACGAGGGACACGGAGTGTGTCGCGGTCCGCTACAGAGGCTAGACAGTTCGAGGTTGTTCCTAGAACAGAGTCCCAGCGGAGACTCGCTCGTGTGGAGTCGGAGGAGGAGTCAGAGGAGGAGGAGGGGACGGAGGAGTCTTCCGAGTCGCGTGTGTTAGGGACAACGGACTCGGAGACTGCTTCTGGCTCTCCCAGCACAGACGACGGCGACGAGAGTGAGAGCACAGAGCCCGAGGGCCACCGGCAGAAGAGGACCTGTCGCGACTGAGTCTTAGGCTTTTGCTTTGCTAGCTTTCTTGTACATGGGCCTGCGTGCTCCGGTAGTCGTAGCTTTTAGGCCTGCGTGCCTTGATTTTGTTTGTGCCTGCGTGCTCCGGTAGTTAGGATTGGGCGTGCGTTTGCCCCAACTTTTGTACTTACTTCCTTACTCATTGTAAATACCGTATTTCATTTATGAAAATTCGCACTTCGTTCTTTTGCATTCGTTCGCACTCCCTTTATAGAATTGTATTTCATGAAATATGTTCGTCTAGCTTGAAAGAAAGTAAAGAGCACGCAAATTTCAACCGATACTCTCAAAGGAATAACGAAAACTCGACATTGACACATGATAGCAAACTTTAGAGAAATTGACGATGAAAACTAGACTTAAGGGCTCTTGATCGCAACATAACGCACTGTGCGATTGACATTGAGCGTTGTGACCGGCGAGGATCGCTAGAATTACCAAAATGCCCTTGACACAAAGATCGAACCTCACTTACGCTTTGAAAATGATGATTTCGGGATGCTTGAACGGCAAAAACTTGAACTAACAGCGTTAATGCGCGTTTGAACATGCCATACAATCACTAATGCACAATGTGACTTATACGCATCGTTGGATTCAATCAAATACACCTAACGTGAAATTTGACATGTTCGCGGAATGAAAATCTTGGAAATTTTTGTACTTTTGAGGAAAATGGACGAATACATGAGAAAACACATAACGAAAACTGTTGTATCCCCAGAGTACAAGTTGGGAATCTTCTGATCTAAGTTGCATGCATTTGCGGGGTTGAACTGAGGTTGGGAAGTTGGAATCAGAAACTGCTGGAAAACAGCAGAACTCTCGAGCGCTCGAGAGTGGTCTCGAGCGCTTGGGACTTCACTCCCGAGCGCTCGGGACTGCTGATGTCTGCAACCTCCTATTGGTTGAAAGGTGTCCCACAGGACGATGCCGAATCTATGGCAGCAAACAGTTGAAAAGTGTCCCGCAGGACGATGCCAAATCTATGGCAGCAAATGGTTGAATGACGTCCCGGAGGACGATGCCAAATCTATGGCAGCATGTCAAGCAGTCATGTTGACAAATATGATAGCATCAAGCATCAGCAACTCTCGTACTCTCGCGGGCAGCCCCTTGAAGTACTTCAGCGAGCTAGCTGAGCCTCCGTGGCCGTAAACGTCTGTCGTGCGCTGTTTCAACAGAGTAAACAAATAGCATCAAGCATCAGCAATCAATATAGCAATTTGCAAAACAAGTCGAGCGTCGAATTCAAAAGGTTCAAATTGTCGAAAGCTTACCGTGGTCCAACCCGTAGAGATGTGCGAGTCGCGGTCTCGGAGGAGCAAGTCCTCTGGGTAGTCAACTCAAGCGGAAGTGTAGCTGTCTATCCTCACTGGCACAACGAAGTGAACCCGCGGAGCGTGGGTCGCAATCGCGAACCCAGCACGCTCTCCTCCCAAATAGGCCTTCGCCTCGTCAACCGTGGTCACCCGCGCCTCAGCCGCCGCCTCCGGCTCCGGCCTCTCTACCTCCATCTCCTCTACCTCCTCCTCCTCGACCCCATTTCCCCCCGTGTCCGACGCTCCTGCGCCTCGCAGTATAGCTCCCAGCAAGAGTGCCGCAACCCGCTCCTCCGGGGTCCCAGCGTCCCTCAACGCAGCCGCGACCCCTGGGTCGAGGCCAAGCGCGTCTTGTATATCCCACGGCTCCGCGGAGTCCAGGAAGTCACCCTCCTCGAAAGGAACGTAGCGTGAGGCCCCGATCCTGCTATCCTCCCTCCTCGGTAGCGCCGCCGTCGACCTCAAGGCGGGGGTGGCCGTGACGCGACCACCCACCACCGCCTCGTTGACCTGTCCCTCGTCGCGAGCCCGATCCGCGACCGCGAACAACTCCTCCACGGTAGGAGTAGGAGTAGCGCCCGTAACCCCACCTCCGCTGCCCGTAGCCTCTTCTCTACTGCCTGCGGCATCTCCGCCACTGTCGACCCTGTCCCCATCACTGCCGACATCAGTCTCACCCCCGCTACCGCCTCCGGGCACCGTCGCATCTCCGATAACCTCCTTTACCACCGTAGGGTCATCTCCATGTAGACACCCCAATTTGGCCTAACGATTATTTCAAGTCCCACCTTGGGACAATCCCGATGATGAAATGGATACAGTGATTGCTGATTGCCTCCTTGAGAACCTTAGGACTTTCGGTAAGAACTTTGAGCCACTTAGAGGACCCCATCCAGAGCCATATAGCCTTTGACAGAAAATACAGAAGCCTAGGAGAATCCATCTGTCGGCCGTAACATCGATCTCACGGCCTTAACATCATTTCCTCACCCGAGCAACCTGTTGCTAGAAAAATCTCCCTGAGAGATCAATCCCTCGGCCGTAAGATCGATTCCTCGGCCGCCAGATCCATTCCTCGGCCGCCAGATCTATTCCTCGGCCGCCAGATCGTCAAATCCATTCCTCAGCCGTAAGATCGATTCCTCGGCCGCCAGATCGATTCCTCTGCCGCCAGATCGTCTTTTTCCAGAATTCTGGAACGTTCTGTCAAACGTTTGATCCGTTCACCAAACCCTAGCAGCCAAATCCTGATGCGTTCGGGCTACGCCAGAGGATTGCCATGAAGAGTTAGAATCACTCTCTAACTCCAATATTAATCGTGCATTGTGATTGGTTGGAGTGAGTCATCCGGTGCCTATATAAAGGAACCTTTGGGTTCCGAAATTAACATTCAATTCCTCCATCTCATACCTCAAAACTCTGCAGAAATCATCTCACGTACTCCCTCTATAGAAGCCCTAACCTTCCAAAGGCAGCCACATCTCGAACGATCAAACCCCGAAGTTCAAACCCCAACCCTAGGGTTTCCAAAGAAGCAATCAGTCAATCATCACTAATCCAAAGCAATCAAGCAACTGAGGGATCAAGGTGGTGAGGCCCAACGGCCTCTGGTTTGGTTTATTTACTGTTTTTATGATCAATCGTAGCGTTTTGATTATCTACTAACTTTTCTGTCTGGTGTGAGGAAGAACACCGATCGGGGCTTCAATCCCTCGGCCGGTACATAAAACCAGTGTGATTACTCGGCCGTGACATCCATTCACCGGCCGAGTAATCAATTTCCTGGGACAGCTTTGTTTTGTTCTGCTTTCTAATGCATGCTTTCAATTACAGTCCTGGCTCACCTTATTCACTGTTAAAGGCTTAATTAAACAGACTAAGTGTTAGAATTAAATAAAGCACGTATATGTCTTATGTTGAACAATTATGGGCCAGTCTCACGGCTGGGCAGAGAGGGGTGCCTAACACCTTCCCCTTACTGTACTTTTGGCTCCCGTACTCAGAATCTCTATCTATTTTCCCAGTTTTAATAAACTGGGTGGCGACTCTGTTTTGATGATAACCGCTATCATGTGGCGATGTTCCTAGCCATGGGAATGTCCATGATTTTGGTTTATGAAGCAAGCAACCAATCGAGCAAACAAACATGATCAATCTGTATGGCGATGCCCCGTTTGGGAGGTGTCTACACTCCAGCACCACCCACTGCCACCGTGCTCTCACCAGTAACCCCCTCGTCGCTGGGCACAACTACGCCGCCACCAGCTTCGCCCATCGCCGCCGCAGCAGTTGCAGCCGCCGCCACGCCGTCGCCAGGCGTAGCAGCAGCCCTGCCGGCCTCTACCACCGTCACCATCTCCTCGGTGCTAGCCATCGCCCTCCCTTCCTCTTCCTGAAGCTTCTTCTTCTTCCTGATTCGAACCTCCTGGCACACGATTGCCCACTGGAAGATTGAAGAAATCTCGAGGTCTTGAAATCGGTCCGTGGTTTCCAGGAGAGAGAGAGAGATCGTGAAAGAGAGATAGTCGAGTGAGAGAGAGTAGTCGCCTGAGAAATCGAGAGCATGAGGACAGCCGTACGTCGCCTGGTTCTCGAGCCTCGAGTTTGGGGGTTTTGAACCCCAGACCTAGAAAAGGAAGACGAAGGAGTGGCGGGCCCCAGTCGCGCTCCCGAGCGCTCGACACCACTCCCGAGCGCGCAGGAGTGGTCCCAAGCGCTCCACTCTGTTTTAGGTCGCTGCGCCGAAGTCTTCGGTCCCCTGTTTAATTCACTTTTTGTCAATTATTGCAATGTCGAGGCTTTTTACAAAATCAATCTCAGTCCTGATTTTTGTTTGTATCAATACAGAGCAATTGATCACGAACTTCTTTCGGTTATCCACAATTGGTTCACGCTTGAAAATTGGTACTTTATGTCGAAATCGTCTAATCATTTCATTCGCAGAAGGTTTTAGCCGTGTGTTGTCCGCCAAACAGAGCAACATGTGGATTTGTCACAAAAGCCTTGTGTTGTCCGCCAAACAGAGCAACAGGTGGATTTGTCCCGAAGCCTTGTGTTGTCTGCCAAATAGAGCAACACGTGGATTTGTCCCGAAGCCTTGTGTTGTCCGCCAAACAGAGCAACAGGTGGATTTGTCCCAGAAGCCTTGTGTTGTCCGCCAAACAGAGCAACATGTGGATTTGTCCCGAAGCCGTGTGTTGTCCGCCAAACAGAGCAACAGGTGGATTTGTCCCGAAGCCGTGTGTTGTCCGCCAAACAGAGCAACAGGTGGATTTGTCCCGAAGCCTTGTTTGTCCGCCAAACAGAGCAACATGTGGATTTGTCCCAGAAGCCTTGTATTGTCCGCCAAACAGAGCAACAGGTGGATTTGTCCCAGAAGCCTTGTGTTGTCCGCCAAACAGAGCAACAGGTGGATTCTTCATACGCGTATTTGCATTTGTCCCCAGAAGCCTTTCCGCCAAACAGAGCAACAGGTGGATTCCCCATACGAGTATTCGCATTTGCCTTGTTTTTCCGCCAAACAGAGTAACAGGTGGACTCTTCATGCACTTTTCTCATCAATGTCTTGTCGATGCTTTTCTTGTGCATGCATTACTCATGTTTGCATTTGCCCCGAAGAACTACGCTGGTCTGATCCCTGCAGAAAAGGGTACGTAGGCAGTCTGAAAAGACGCGACCGCATGCATCAAATGTTGGTGTCTTCACTTGCATTTGTGTTTTGAATTGAGGATTTGATTTGGCTCGAATTGGGCTGTCTCAATCTTTGGACGTCACTCGTATCCAGACATGATACCGAGCATCACCCAAAGAGGGGCAACTGTAGACACCCCAATTTGGACTTGTCAAAATTCCTTGATTTGTGGCCCGGAGGCTCCCCGATGATGAGTTTGGATCGAAACAAGGCTCGTACCGATTGAAGCTTTACTCCTTGAAGGATTTGAAAAGGAAATTAAAATGGTCAAAATCATTTCCAAGCGCTTGGAAGCAGTCCCAAGCGCTCCAAACCATTTTCCAAAACCTTTGGCCTGGCTCACTCCCGAGCGCTCGAGACTGATGTGTTGCCCAATGGATGGCAGGGCTCCCCACTACCCATGCAATCCATCATTGCAGTCACCATGAGCCGGCTGAGGCTTGAGTCAACACTCAACCTCAGTCAGAAGGAGTCAGAGCCAGCAGATTTTCCCCCAACCAAATGTTTTATTTCAAAACCATTTGATTTCAAAACTATAGGTTATCTTGGCCTATATAAATGCCTGACTTCAGCTGAGAAAGGGGGCTTGGAGGCTACGAAATTTCCTCTCTCTAGAACCACTCTCTTCTCTCTCTTGCTCAAGGCAAAGGTTTTCCAAACTAAAACTCATTTTCCAAACTTCAAAAGTTTTGAAAATCATCAAGGAAAAGGGCAAGAAATCCAGAACACTCGCTGCTTCTGGTCTCTTGTGTTTTCCACTCTGCAGTCATATTTCAAAGCTATTCCAAAGAGCAAAGTTCAAGCAAAAGGTAGAAATCTTTACCTTTGATCACAAACAAAGAGGCTGTTCTTCCTTTCTGAGGGGGGTCTCTCAGCCTGACCCAGTCTTCAATACTGGGTGCATGGTTGGGAGACCTTAGTGTAAAAACAAGAGCAATGGGGTACAAAAAACGTTTTATCAAAACCCTTACTGGAAACACTCTCGAGCGCTCGGGACTGTTCCCAGTTTCATGCATGGTTCTTTGTCATAGAGTAGGCTGGGAATGAGGTGCACTCTTAAAAGAAGTGGTTTCATTTTGGCATGCATGCACAGAAAATCATTTTCCCCCAAAACAGAAACATTTCTTACAAGTTTTCATGTAAAATAAGGTTTTTCCAAAGTTAAAAGATGATTTCCTCCTGGGAAAGATCAAAACAAAGGTGTTTGCATGTCGAGTCAGTATCATTTCCTGTTTAAAGCAAAGCTGACATGCATCACACTCCCAAGCGCTCTGGACCATTCCCGAGCGCTCGGGAGTTCATGCATGCCATTGCATTCCATTTTCCCAGTCTTCTGTGTTCTCTGATTTCTGCATGCATAAGTGTAGCCATTTGCTCTTTAAAAGTTGTAGATCTAATCTTGTCAAGGCAGGGATGCATGATCTGAAAGATTGAAGTCTTAGCTCAGTCTTTCAAGTCCTTTGCTGAGCTAGTAGTGTACTTAATAACATTTCAGTTCCCATTTTAGCATTATATTCTGTCTGTGCTAACAAAGTTTTGCAGGTTGAGAGTGTCAGCACTCCCAAGCGCTCGGGACCACTCCCGAGCGCTCGAGAGTGAATACAGTAACAGGGCTGCATTTTCAGTTATCTTGTATTTTGCATGGCCATTTCACCCTCTACTGTACACATGCACCAGTATACACCTCTTATTTGGTATAACTGTGGATACTTGCTAGCTGGTTAAATGAAACAAAATCCCTTTTAAAAATCCCACAAACATTTAGTAGAGACCAATTTCGAATCGGGCGAGGGGGGGTGCCGTAAAACCCTTCCCCCCTCGTAACATGGCTTCCGGACCCTCAAAACGATCTCTGGTTTTCAATTTCAAATCAACGATTTTCAAATCAAAACGGTTTCTCGGGTGATTAACCATAAATCCGGGTGGCGACTCTTCAAATCAAAACCATTTTTCGAATCGATCCAAAACGGTTCGAGGCGCGCGATTTTCCATTTGGGCCGCCCCGATCCACCCGGGGCTGTGGTAGCCCACAGTGGCGACTCCGCTGGGGACGTTTAATTAATACTTGAGAAAAAGTTGGTTTGTTGATAAAACGTCCCGCTTTCCTTAAGTATCAATTAAACTTGTGAGCCAAGCTTGAAAAATGTTTGTGGGATTTTCAAAGTTATTTTGTTTCATTGTCTATTTCTTGTGTATATATCTTGTGCAACCTCGCTGTTGTGTTTCGGCAATCCTACCCGGCCTGCCGGTGATGGGGAATCCCGGAATGCTCAGCAACCCTCGACCGTGATGAGTCATCCCTATCGTTTGTACCATTATTGGGTGTACGCTCAATAGTGGGAGGTATACTTTGACTCTAGTCCGGGGAACCCTCTTCAAGCCAAAACTGGCCTTTATACATTTGTAGAAAGCAATAGAACCTTCCAAACTAGGACAGGGACCCGCAGGGTAGGATTGTATGCTATATCTTGCCTACATGTCACTACTTTCTGCATCTCATCCATGTCATGCCGTCATGCTGTCTGTTCAATTTCAAGCGTTGTGTTTTCTTAGACTCGCTTGCGCGGTCCGTAGAAGGTTGCCGAGGCCCGATGATGAGTCGTGCACCCCGGTGTACGTTGTCTAAACTACATGAGTCCTTAGAACAAGGAGACTTTGGGAAATCAGAATATACTAAGTCCTTGACTAATGCCTAATCGAAAATTCAACGGAGAATAAGGAATAACAAGGAAACGACGCTGTGATGCCACTTTACTTACACCACTCTGGCTAATGGCACCATGTCACTGACACCACTCTGGTTGTGGTATCACGTCGTCTATACTAAGTTATTCCAAGTTCAAAATTGAAACTTCGAACGAGGACTAGTTGAATACTTAGTTCATTTTGACATCTCTTAGAATTTGTCGTTCTGAACGAAGGATACACCCTAAAAGAAATTCTGAGGAATTAGGCAACCTTCGAAAGACCGTAATCTTATCCCGCCTGCGCTTCGTACCTTGCATCTTACGCTTGCTTTTGTGTCTCATATAGAACTCTTAGACTCGCTCGCGCGGCTTGTTTAGGATTGCCTGGTCCAATGATGAGTCGTGCTTTTTAAAGGCACGTTGTTGAAATTAATTAATCCTTGGAACGATGAGGCTTCGGGGATATCATTTTTCAATCATGAATTCAACGAAAATTAACGAAACAATTAGGCTACAATGTCGTGATACCTACACCACCCAGGTTATAGTGCGAAGTCACTTACACCGCTTAGGCTAATGGCGCCATGCCACTTACGCCGCCCCGGTTACGGTATCATGTCATTTACGCTAAACGATTTTTGAAACCAGAACAGAAACTTCAAGTGAAAAATGTTAAAGACTTAATTTGTCTTGATATCTCCCAAATCTCGTCATTCCTAATCAAAGGATACACATTCAAAAGAATCTCTGAGGACTAAGGCAATCCTTCGTAGGATGTCATTTCTTGAGTCGGGGTCTAGGGGACCATAAATCCATGGAGTTTGGGATAACTCCGGTGTTCGCCGTGCCCGAACGGCTCCATCTAGCCTTAAGTGCATCTTCCAGCAGTCTTATTGCTTTGTCTCGGATGGTCTTAGATAAGGAGATTGGCTCTGATTCCCAACATGCGGAATTTAACTTGCCTGACAACGACCTACCCGTGACTGTTCGAACTATTCGTGAAGTTTGATCCCTTGAGTTGACGATGACAACAAGTTATTAACAATTCTTTTATTCATACACATTTTTTCAATAAATCATAACAGGGGCACATTCTGAGTCCGCTTTTTTGCTTTACTCTCAGTACTTGGCCATCCATCCTATGTAAAGCCATACCACCTTCTCCGACTACCTCGAAATGACAGGGCAAATAGAGCTAGTTGAGCTGAAAAAGGCTGTAGAGGAAATGAATCAGAAAATGGATGAGCAGACGGCTCTATTGCAAGGGCTGATTGACCTTTTCACCTCCGCCATGTCGAATCCAGATCTGGGACTGAATGCTGGTAAGGCCAGGATCAAAGAAACTCCACAAACCTACCACCCTCCAACCGTCGGAATCAAGCCACGCTCAGAAGTGAAGCTCTCTCACATGCTCAAAGACTTGGTCGAATTCCATGACGCCAAGAATCGCTCAAAGGAAGGTACTAGATCCTTGCCTAAAACTAGTGCTTAAAGGCAGGATGTGCACAACCCCAAAGGCAAGAGAGCATCATGCAGTGTCGAAGCAAGCAGTGTCTTCGCTAGAGGCCCACTCGGCACCACTATGAACCCTCAACCCAGCGGCAAAGTCCCACCAAGGTTCCTCTCCCGCTTTCCTGTCCCTTTGTCTTTGGTTTATGAGAGACTCCTCGAAGCCGGTCTCATCCAGCCGCTCCCTCCAACTCCCCTGCCTTTGAAGCTCTCGTCGTCCCACAACCCAGACGCCTATTGTACCTTTCACCAATGTACCGGCCATTCCACTAATAGCTGCTTCCGTCTCCGCCACAAAATCCAAGATCTCATCGATGATGGAACCATCTCACCTCCACTTCCAAACCCAAGTTCTGCTGTGGGAAACTATCCTCTGACCTTTGAGGGGTTCAAGGTCGGCCAGGTCAGTGACTCGATGGGACATGGTTCCTTTGGACGGCTTCTGAGCAACCAAACCGTCAACAGCAATGGCATCAAAATCCATCCCCTCCAGTGCATTATCGACAATTGGCTGCCAGAACCCGTTGTTCCAACCCCTAATATGCTCAGTGCCTTAGCTATAAGCTCCAAGCCGACGTAGAATCTGAGGGTGGATCAAAATCCGAATGATGCCTGAAATAGTGTGAAAGGACTGGAACCATCCCAACGCCAGACCTCAGATCTGAAGAAGAATGGCGAATGCAGTGCAACCAATCCATGGATGGAATTTCTCACGAGTTTGGAAAGCTTTTGAGTTTCGAGTCAAGTCTTTGTCTTTCAATTTCGAGTCAGTTTGTACTTTGGGTCTTTCATGCTTTCGTATCTGTATGTTTTCAAATTCAAGTTTGTAGTCAAAAAAGAAAAACCAAAAAGAGAGTCAGTTTCGTAGGCCTGAACTACGTTATGACCTGATTCCTTTGCAAGAAGGATACGTAGGCAGCCTAATCCCGAGTCCCGGTCATGTTCATTCGAGTCGATCCCAAAATTCGGTCACGATCTTTCAAATCAATGTCAAGCTTGTGTCGAAATTGTGATAATAAACTCGCGTTTTGTGATAATCCCGCAACTTGGAATTGTTTTTCACCATCAATTGAGAAATCAAAACACGAGATACTTCACCCTTGCAAGAAGAAGAATTTCATGGGACCACTCCATGACGCTGTCAAGAAGCAACACCTTGGCCTGAGAAAAAGCTCGCTAGATCAAAACCTCAAATGTGATCTAGGCAAAAGTTAGAGCACACAAATCTCTTAACTTGCATCTAGGATTCAGTTATCAAGTTGTGCAATTCAAAATGAAGAAAGGCATTCTTTTCATTTATCAAACGCTTGAAGATATATATCCATTGATAACCCCTTTGAGCTTAAATTGATTTCTTTGAAAAAACCCAGCTAGGCAGCTATCCCCCACACCGGGGTGAAATAAGGAAGACAAAAGTGCCAAACACATGGTTATCATTGGCGCATCAGAATTCAAAACATGAAAGTGCCAAATACATAGGCACGGTGAGATGCAAATTATCGAAGAAAAAAATAAAGGAAAGCTTGAAATCAACGAGAGTGCCAAACACATCGGCACGACAAAAGGCGAAGCAGGTCAGGTGAAAGAAGGCGCCCACCAAAAGCAAAAAGGGCACAAAATTGTTCAAGATGGCTGCTAGCTCTCGAAACCCAAAGAAAATTAAAATTTTTGAGCCTATTATCCTTTCCTTGTTAAGCCAAACCTTGGCCACGTTACAACCCGAATAAAGTCCTGTCAGATTGAAAAACACAACTTGATAACAAAAATCTTGGACAATAGGAGAAAACAAGAAGGAGCGCCAAGGCATTTTGTGAATCTTGCAAAAATTCAACCTGGGGCATGATTCCTAATAAAAATCCTCGTGTTTTGATAAAACAAGATCAATTTCAAAGCCTCGAATGGGAAAATCATCGAAACTTGGTCCTCAAGTAATCAAGCCCCTTGTCCAGTCAAATCAAACTCCTCGTCAAGTCAAAGTCATCATTGAGTCAGCCCTCGGATAAAGGGTCTTTCTTGTCCTTCGAGTCATCTGGGCCTTGTCCAAATTCACACAAGGTCATTGGGGCCCCAACTCGTGAGAGAAACTCCAATACATGGAAGAACCCGCACTTGTGCTCAGGACAAAACTGGTTGCCGAAACTATCAGTGAATCAAGGAAAAAGATCAGAACTAAGGTTGGTCACTCACTGAGGCACATCGGTCCAATGCCATCAATCATAGCCAGCATACAGCCAACATCAAGACTGGGGCATGAATGCTCCAAACTCAAGCCCTGATCAAAGTCAACCTCAAACCAGCTCCAACGCAAGCCCTGGCTCCAGCTTAAACCCAATTTCCATCCAAAGACAAATTCTAGCCCAAATCCAAAAAACCTGAAAATACCAGCCCGCTGGCCGAAAATAGTAAAACAGAAAGGATACTCAGACATGTCCTTTGTTTTTCAAAAAATAAAAAATATATCATCGTTGTTGTCGAATGTCGAAACACGGGTCTCACTTTCTAATCACGACCCCTTATGGTCGCCTTCATCTAGCATATTTAGCAACATGACTACTTGACATGCTGCCTTAGATCTGGCATCGTCCTCCGGGACGTCTTTCAACCAAATTCCGCCATAGATTTGGCGTTGTCCTCCGGGACGTCATTCAACCATTTGCTGCCATAGATTTGGCATTGTCCTTCGGGACACCTTTCAACTGTTTGCTGCCATAGGTTCGGCATCGTCCTGCGGGACACCTTTCAACCAATAGGAGACTGCAGACAGCAGCAGTCCCGAGCGCTCGGAAGTGAGGTCCCAAGCGCTCGAGACCACTCTCGAGCGCTCGAGAGTTCTACTGTTTTGCAGCAGCTTCTGATTCCAACTTTCTAGCCTCTGTTCAACCTCGCAAATGCATGCAGCTTAGATCAGAAGGTCCTCAGCATGTACTCTGGGGATGCAGCAGTTTTCATTATGTATTTGCTTGTGTATTCGTCCATTTTCCTCAAAAATACGAAAGTTTCCAAGATTTTCATTCCGTGAGTTTGTCAAATTCCACGTTAAGCGTATTTGATTGAGTCTGGCGACACGTGTAGGTCGCATTGTGTATTTGTGACTGTGTGGCATGATCAAACGCGCGTTAACATTTTTAGTTCAAGTTTTCGTCGTTCAATTGTCCAAAAATCATCTTTTTCAAGCACGAGTGGGTGTCGATCTTTGTCAAGGGCATTTTTGTAATTCTAGCGGTCCTTGCAGGTCACAATACTCGGTGTCAATCGCTCAGTGCACGCAATTACGATCAAAAGCCCTTAGATCTAAGTTTCATGGCCGATCGCTCAAAATTTGCTGTTATGTGTCAATGTCAAGTTTTCATTCATTACTTTGAGAGTATCGGTTGAAATTCGCGTGCTCTTTACTTTTGTTTCAAGCTAGACGAACATATTTCATAAAATACAATTCTTAAAGGAAGTGCGAACGAATGCAAAAGAACGAAGTGCAAAATCTCATAAATGAAATACGGTATTTACAATGAGTAAGGAAGGAAGTACAAAAGCTGGGGCAAACACACGCCCAATCCTAACTACCGGGGCACGCAAGCCCAAACAAAATCAAGGCACGCAGGCCTAGAAGCTACAACTACGCCGGCACACGGGCCCACGTACAAGAAAGATAGCAAAGCAAAAACCTAAGACTCAGACGCGACGAGTCCTCTTCTGCTGGTGGCCCTCGGGCTCTGTGCTCTCACTCTCCTCACCGTCGTCACCGTCGTCTGCACTAGGAGAACCAGAAGCAGTCTCCAAGTCCGTCGACCCTAAGACACGCGACTCGGAGGACTCCTCTGTCTCATCCTCCTCCTCTGACTCCACGCGAGCGAGTCTCCGCTGGGACGCCGCCCTAGGTAAAACCTCGAACTGTCTAGCCTCCGCAGCGGGCCGCGACACTCCCTGTGTCCCTCGTCCCCGTGTGCTGGCGGAAGCTGGAGAGCTCGTGGTGGCCTGAGGCCGTGCCCTAGCCGAACGTCGTGGCTGCACCTGGATATCACAAACATGCGATCATTCTATGCATATTTCAAAATTCAATTGATACATTAAAAATCCTATACAACCATGCATTGTCATACCTGTGGAACGACAGGAGAAACAGGCTCAGGGACAGGTCTGGTCTGCAAGACCCTCCCTCTAGCACAACCCTTCAGCAGGTGGCGCATCCCCACCATCAGCATGATGGCTGTCTCGGCCCACTCTCGCGGTACCTATAACATTCAAGCATCAGAATTGTGCGAACAATAATCATTCAAAGCGCGAGAAGTGCGAATTCGTTTATACCTGAGCCGGAAGCCGCATCGGCGGCTACGGAAGGCGCGGGACGTCTATCACCGCCCGTGCCCCAGAAGGGTCTGTCGCTCCTATCGTCCACTCCAGCGTGGGTAGCACCGTCGAGCCTGACGCCTCTGCCGTCTCTGGCACCCCCGTGTCACCCTCTCCTCTGCCTGGTGGGCTGGTACCTCGCCCGCTGGCAGGCTGCCTACCGCATCCTCGCCCTCTACCTAGTGCGGACCGGCCGCCACGGCCCCGCGCTCCAACCTCTCCTCCGGCACCAGGGCCTCGCCCTCCCTCAGCTACCCTCCTCTCCAACTCTGCCTCCACCCCCAGGCTTGTGGCCAAGTACTGGCCTACATAAGCTGTGTAGTCCAGACTGCGCCATAGGTGCCGCTCCAAGTCCGTATCCGGCACTGTGAACAGCTCCTGTTCCGCACGAGTGTACGTCTCAGTCCTCTACACGCGTGGAGGGAGCAGCCCAGGTACTACGAACGCTGGAAGACCGAGCGACTGTCGAGTCACTCGATCCCCCAAGTACCACTGCCAACCCAGTGGGGACTCCAGCAGCACCCTGCTCCTAGTCACCTCGCGACTCCTAGGAAGGAAGTCGGCCTCCACCCTCGACCAACGATCCCAGTGAACCTGCATTTCAGATTTGCGAAGCATCAATAAAAAAACATATATCGAAGGCGAAAAAGAGAAAAGGAATAGGAGCAAGTCATACCGCGACCCCGGTCAAGCTATCTAACCAGCGTCGGAAGGTCATCCCTCTCCGCGTCGCTCCTTCGTCCTCCTGTAAGCCTTGCTCCATGCGAGCCCGCGAGGAAGCAAACTGGGATCTCGGCACGTGTTCTCAGGCGGGAACATCCCCAGAACCTCGTAAGCCCAAAGCTGCAAATTGTCAAGTTCAAGTCAATTCGATTTCAAGCATCATTTCAAATCAATAAGCAGTCAATAGTAGTATTAAAGCAATAATTTGAACCATACCTCAACAATCCTCCAGTAGCCTCCAACTGTGTTGCCCACTCCGCGTGAGGCAGCCCCTAGAAAGCAGTAGAGGGTGCACAAGGCGCCCCCTCCCCAGTCGAACCGTCCTGCGGTCCTCAGGTCAACCAGGCCTGCCAGGTAGCAGAGGTGCACTCGCGACCGCCTAGTCGGGTACAGAGAAGCCCCGAAAAGGTAGAGCAGGTACGCCCGGGCCATCCTCGCCGCCTCCTCGTCGTCTGCGGGCTCGTGGTCCCAGTACTCCACGAACTGCCCGTACGCCGCCATCCCTTCGCTATGCCGTGGAACCCGCCCGAGGAACCACCGCAAAGCCGCGTCGTCTAGCACCAAGCTCGAGTCGTAGGGGATCGGCTCTCCTCCCACTCTCAGCCCCGTGATCGCTGCGAAGTCCAGCGGTGTTAGCGTCATCTCCCCGAACCGGAGGTGGAAGGTGTTCGTGGTATCCCACCACCTCTCGGTCAGCGCCGTAAGCACAGCGTGATCCACCCTCATTGCCGTCATCAACTGGATGAACGGCCCGAAGCCTGCCGCCACCACCAACTCTCGTACTCTCGCGGGCAGCCCCTTGAAGTACGTCAGCAAGCTAGCTGAGCCTCCGTGGCCGTAAACGTCTTTCGTGCGCTGTTTCAACAGAGTAAACAAATAGCATCAAGCATCAGCAATCAATATAGCAATTTGCAAAACAAGTCGAGCATCGAATTCAAAAGGTTCAAATTGTCGAAAGCTTACCGTGGTCCAACCCGTAGAGATGTGCGAGTCGCGGTCTCGGAGGAGCAAGTCCTCTGGGTAGTCAACTCGAGTGGGAGTGTAGCTGTCTATCCCCACTGGCACGAAGAAGTGAACCCGCGGAGCGTAGGTCGCAATCGCGAACCCAGCACGCTCTCCTCCCAAATAGGCCTTCGCCTCGTCAACCGCGGTCACCCGCGCCTCAGCCGCCGGCTCCGGCTCTGGCCTCTCTACCTCCATCTCCTCTACCTCCTCCTCCTCGACCCCATTTCCCCCCGTGTCCGACGCTCCTGCGCCTCGCAGTATAGCTCCCAGCAAGAGCACCGCGACCCGCTCCTCCGGGGTCCCAGCGTCCCACAACGCAGCCGCGACCCCTGGGTCGAGGCCAAGCGCATCTAGTATATCCCGCGGCTCCGCGGAGTCTAGGAAGTCACCCTCCTCGAAAGGAACGTAGCGTGAGGCCCCGATCCTGCTATCCTCCCTCCTCGGTAGCGCCGCCGTCGACCTCAAGGCGGGGGTGGTCGTGACGCGACCACCCACCACCGCCTCGTCGACCTGTCCCTCGTCGCGAGCCTGATCCGCGGCCGCGAACAACTCCTCCACGGTAGGAGTAGGAGTAGCGCCCGAAACCCCACCTCCGCTGCCCGTAGCCTCTTCTCTATTGCCCGCGGCATCTCCGCCACTGTCGACCCTGTCCCCATCACTGCCGACATCAGTCTCACCCCCGCTACCGCCTCCGGGCACCGTCGCATCTCCGATAACCTCCTTTACCACCGTAGGGTCATCTCCAGCACCACCCACTGCCACCGTGCTCTCACCAGTAACCCCCTCGTTGCTGGGCACAACTACGCCGCCACCAGCTTCGCCCATCGCCGCCGCAGCAGTTGCAGCCGCCACCACGCCGTCACCAGGCGTAGCAGCAGCCCCGCCGGCCTCTACCACCGTCACCATCTCCTCGGTGCTAGCCATCGCCCTCCCTTCCTCTTCCTGAAGCTTCTTCTTCTTCCTGATTCGAACCTCCTGGCACACGATTGCCCACTGGAAGATCGAAGAAATCTCGAAGTCTTGAAATCGGTCTGTGGTTTCCAGGCGAGAGAGAGATCGAGAGAGAGAGATCGTGAAAGAGAGATAGTCGAGTGAGAGAGAGTAGTCGCCTGAGAAATCGAGAGCAGGAGGACAGCCGTACGTCGCCTGGTTCTCGAGCGCTCGAGTTTGGGGGTTTTGAACCCCAGACCTAGAAAAGGAAGATGAAGGAGTGGCGGGCCCCAGTCGCAGTCCCGAGCGCTCGACACCACTCCCGAGCGCTCGGGAGTGGTCCCAAGCGCTCCACTCTGTTTTAGGTCGCTGCGCCGAAGTCTTCGGTCCCCTGTTTAATTCACTTTTTGTCAATTATTGCAATGTCGAGGCTTTTTACAAAATCAATCTTAGTCCTGATTTTTGTTTGTATCAATACAGAGCAATTGATCACGAACTTCTTTCGGTTATCCACAATTGGTTCACGCTTGAAAATTGGTACTTTATGTCGAAATCGTCTAATCATTTCATTCGCAGAAGGTTTTAGCCGTGTGTTGTCCGCCAAACAGAGCAACATGTGGATTTGTCACGAAAGCCTTGTGTTGTCCGCCAAACAGAGCAACAGGTGGATTTGTCCCGAAGCCTTATGTTGTCCGCCAAACAGAGCAACACGTGGATTTATCCCAGAAGCCTTGTGTTGTCCGCCAAACAGAGCAACAGGTGGATTTGTCCCGAAGCTGTGTGTTGTCCGCCAAACAGAGCAACAGGTGGATTTGTCTCGAAGCCTTGTGTTGTCCACCAAACAGAGCAATAGGTAGATTCTTCATACGCGTATTTGCATTTGTCCCCAGAAGCCTTGTGGTGTCCGCCAAACAGAGCAACAGGTGGATTCCCCATACGAGTATTCGCATTTGCCTTGTTTGTCCGCCAAACAGAGTAACAGGTGGACTCTTCATGCACTTTTCTCATCAATGTCTTGTCGATGCTTTTCTTGTGCATGCATTACACATGTTTGCATTTGCCCCAAAGAACTACGCTGGTGTGATCCCTGCAGAAAAGGGTACGTAGGCAGTCTGAAAAGACGCGACCGCATGCATCAAATGTTGGTGTCTTCACTTGCATTTGTGTTTTGAATTGAGGATTTGATTTGGCTCGAATTGGGCTGTCTCAATCTTTGGACGTCACTCGTATCCAAACATGATGCCGAGCGTCACCCAAAGAGGGGCAACTGTAGACACCCCAATTTGGACTTGTCAAAATTCCTTGATTTGTGGCCCAGAGGCTCCCCGATGATGAATTTGGATCCAAACAAGCCTCGTATCGATTGAAGCTTTGCTCCTTGAAGGATTTGAAAAGGAAATAAAAATGGTCAAAATCATTTCCAAGAGCTTGGAAGCAGTCCCAAGCGCTCCAAACCATTTTCCAAAACCTTTGGCCTGGCTCACTCCCGAGCGCTCGAGACTGATGTGTTGCCCAATGGATGGCAGGGCTCCCCACTACCCATGCAATCCATCATTGCAGTCACCATGAGCCGGCTGAGGCTTGAGTCAACACTCAACCTCAGTCAGAAGGAGTCAGAGCCAGCAGATTTTCCCCCAACCAAATGTTTTATTTCAAAACCATTTGATTTCAAAACTATAGGTTATCTTGGCCTATATAAATGCCTGACTTCAGCTGAGAAAGGGGGCTTGGAGGCTGCGAAATTTCCTCTCTCTAGAACCACTCTCTTCTCTCTCTTGCTCAAGGCAAAGGTTTTCCAAACTTCAAAGGTTTTGAAAATCATCAAGGAAAAGGGCAAGAAATCCATAACACTCGCTGCTTCTGGTCTCTTGTGTTTTCCACTCTGCAGTCATATTTCAAAGCTATTCCAAAGAGCAAAGTTCAAGCAAAAGGTAGAAATCTTTACCTTTGATCACAAACAAAGAGGCTGTTCTTCCCTTCTGAGGGGGATCTCTCAGCCTGACCCAGTCTTCAATACTGGGTGCATGGTTGGGAGACCTTAGTGTAAAAATAAGAGCAATGGGGTACAAAAAATGTTTTATCAAAACCCTTACTGGAAACACTCTCGAGCGCTCGAGAGTGCTCCCGAGCGCTCGGGACTGTTCCCAGTTTCATGCATGGTTCTTTGTCATACAGTAGGCTGGGAATGAGGTGCACTCTTAAAAGAAGTGGTTTCATTTTGGCATGCATGCACAGAAAATCATTTTCCCCCAAAACAGAAACATTTCTTACAAGTTTTCATGTAAAATAAGGTTTTTCCAAATTTAAAAGATGATTTCCGCCTGGGAAAGATCAAAACAAAGGTGTTTGCATGTCGAGTCAGTATCATTTCCCGTTTGAAGCAAAGCTGACATGCATCACACTCCCAAGCGCTCTGGACCATCCCGAGCGCTCGGGAGTTCATGCATGCCATTGCATTCCATTTTCCCAGTCTTCTGTGTTCTCTGATTTCTGCATGCATAAGTGTAGCCATTTGCTCTTTAAAAGTTGTAGATCTAATCTTGTCAAGGCAGGGATGCATGATCTGAAAGATTGAAGTCTTAGCTCAGTCTTTCAAGTCCTCTGCTGAGCTAGTAGTGTACTTAATAACATTTCAGTTCCCATTTTAGCATTATATTCTGTCTGTGCTAACAAAGTTTTGCAGGTTGAGAGTGTCAGCACTCCCAAGCACTCGGGACCACTCCCGAGCGCTCGAGAGTGAATACAGTAACAGGGCTGCATTTTCAGTTATCTTGTATTTTGCATGGCCATTTCACCCTCTACTGTACACATGCACCAGTATACACCTCTTATATGGTATAACTTTGGATACTTGCTAGCTGGTTAAATGAAACAAAATCCCTTTTAAAAATCCCACAAACGTTTAGTAGAGACCGATTTCGAATCGGGCGAGGGGGGGTGCCTTAAAACCCTTCCCCCCTCGTAACATGGCTTCCGGATCCTCAAAACGATCTCTGGTTTTCAATTTCAAATCAACCATTTTCAAATCAAAACGGTTTCTCGGGTGATTAACCATAAATCCGGGTGGCGACTCTTCAAATCAAAACCATTTTTCGAATCGATCCAAAACGGTTCGAGGCGCGCGATTTTCCATTTGGGCCGCCCCGATCCACCCGGGGCTGTGGTAGCCCACAGATGGGCAGGTGTTTGGCCCTTTTATCTTCCTTATTTCACCCCAGTGTGGGGGATAGCTGCCTAGTTGGGTTCTTTCAAAGAAATTGATTTAGGCTCAAAGGGGGTTATCAATGGATATATATCTCCAAGCGCCTGATAAAAGAAAAGAACGCCTTTCTTCATTTTTAATTGCACAACTTGATAACTGAATCCTAGATACAAGTTAAGAGATTTGTGTGCTGTAACTTTTGCCTAGATCACAATTTGAGGTTTTGATCTAGCGAGCTTTTTCTCGGGCCAAGGTGTTGCTTCTCGACGGCGTCAGGGAGTGTTCCCATGAAATTCTTCTTCTTGCAAGGGCAAAATACCTCGTGTCTTGATTTCTCAATTGGTGGTGAAAAATAATTCCAAGTTAAGGGATTATCACAAAACGCGAGTTTATTATCCCAATTTCGACACAAGCTTGAGATTGATTTCGAAAGACGGGACGGACCGACGAAGGATTGACTCGAAATATCGTGACCAAATTTTGGGATCGACTCAAATAAACATGATAGGGCCTCAGGATGAGGCTGCCTACGTATCCTTCTTGCAAAGGAATCAAGTCATAACGTAGTTCGGGACGACGAAACTGACTCTCTTTCTGGTTTTTCTTCTTCGACCACAAACTTGAATTTGAAAACATACAAACGCGAAAGCATGAAAGACTCGAGGTACAAACTGACTCGAAATTGAATGACGAAGACTCGACTTGAAACTTAAAAACTTTCCAGACTCGTGAGAAATTCCATTCATGGATTGGCTTCATTGCATTCATCATTCTTCTCCAGATCTGAGGTCTGGCATTAGGATGGTTCCGGTCCTTTCTCACTATCTCGGGCATCATTCGGGTTTTGATCCACCCCCGGATTCTGTGTCGACTTGGAGTATTGAGGCATCGAGCTTAGTAGGGGTTGAAACAATGGATTCTGGTGGCCATTTGTCGATAATGCACTGGAGGGGATGGATTTTGATGCCATTGCTGTTGACGGTTTGGTTGCACAGAAGTCGTCCAAAGGAACCATGTCCCATCGAGTCACTGACCTGGCCAACCTTGAACTCCTCAAAGGTCAGAGGATAGTTTCCCACAGCAGAACTTGGGTTTGAAAGTGGAGGTGAGATGGTTCCATCATCGATGAGATCTTGGATTTTGTGGCGGAGACGGAAGCAGCTATTAGTGGAATGGCCGGTACATTGGTGAAAGGCACAATAGGCGTTTGGGTTGTGGGACGATGAGAGCTTCCGAGGTAGGGGAGTTGGAGGGAGCGGCTGGATGAGACCGGCTTCGCGGAGCTTCTCATAAACTGAGGACAAAGGGACAGGAAAGCGGGAGAGGAACCTTGGTGGGATTTTGCAGCTGGGTTAAGGGTTCATAGTGGTGCCAAGTGGGCCTCTGGCGAAGACTCTGCTTGCTTCGAAACTGCATGACGCTCTCTTGCTTTTGGGGTTGTGCACATCCTCCCTTTTAGCACTAGTTTTAGGCAAGGATCTAGTACCTTCCTTTGAGCGATTCTTGGCGTCATGGAATTCGACCAAGTCTTTGAGCATGTGAGAGAGCTTCACTTCTGAGCGTGGCTTGATTCCGGCGGTTGGAGGGTGGTAGGTTTGTGGAGTTTCTTTGATCCTGGCCTTACCAGCATTCAGTCCCAGATCTGGATTCGACATGGCGGAGGTGAAAATGTCAATCAGCCCTTGCAACAGAGCCATCTACTCATCCATTTTCTGACTCATTTCCTCTACAGCCCTTTTCAGCTCAACCAACTCTGTTTGCCTTGTCATTTTGAGGTAGTCGGAGAAGGTGGTATGGCTTTGTGTAGGATGGGTGGCCCAGTGCTGACAGTAAAGTAAAAAAAAAGCGAACTCAAAATGTGCCCCTGTTATGATTTATTGAAAAATGTGTATGAATAAAAGAATTGTTAATCACATGTTGTCATCGTCGACTCAAGGGATCAAACTTCACGAATAGTTCCAACAGTCACGGGTAGGTCGTTGTCAGGTAGGTTAAATTCCTCACATTGGGAATCAGAGCCAATCTCCTTATCTAAGACCATCCGAGACAGAGCAATAAGACTGTTGGAAGATGCACTTAAGGCTAAAGGGAGTCATTCGGGCACGGCGAACACCGGAGTTATCCCAAACTCCATGGATTTATGGTCTCCTAGACCTTGACTCAAGAAATGACAACCTACGAAGGATTGCCTTAGTCCTCAGAGACTCTTTTGAATGTGTATCCTTTGATTAGGAATGACAAGGATTGGGAGATATCAAGACAAATTAAGTCATTAACATTTTTCACCTGAAATTTCTATTTTGGTTTTAGAAACCGTTTAGCGTAAATGACATGATACCGTAACCGGGGTGGCGTAGGTGGCATGGCGCCATTAGCCTAAGCGGTGTAAGTGACTTCGCACTATAACCTGGGTGGTGTGGGTATCAATACATTGTAGCCTAATTGTTTCATTAATTTTCGTTGAATCCATGATTGAAAAATGTATTGAAGACTTAATGTAGTTTAGACAACATACACCAGGGTGCACGACTCATCATCGGGCCTCGGCAACCTCGCAAAGTCTGCGTGAGCGAGTCTCGAGAACTGTGGCTGACAGCATGATGATGCAAAATGAAATGCAGCACGTAAACAGGACATAGCACGTAATCCTACCCTGTAGGTCCCTGTCCTAATTTGGAAGGATCTATGGCTCGCTAAACATGCACAAAGGCCGGTTTTGGCTTGAAAAGGGTTCCCCGGACTAGAGTCAAAGTATACCTCCCACTATTGAGCGTACACCCAACAATGGTACAAACGGTAGGGATGACTCATCACGGTCGAGGGTTGCTGAGCATTCCGGGATTCCCCATCACCGGCAAGCCGGGTAGGATTGCCGAAACACAACAGCGAGGCTGCACAGGATATATATACAAGAAATAGACAATGAAACAAAATAACTTTGAAAATCCCACAAACGTTTTTCAAGCTTGGCTCACAAGTTTAATTGATATTCAAGGAAAGCGGGCCGTTTCGGGAACATGCCAACTTTTTCTCAAGTATCAATTAAACATCCCCAGCAGAGTCGCCACTGTGGGCTACCACAGCCCCGGGTGGATCGGAGCGGCCCGAAAAATATAATGTTTTGAAAAATTGATTGAGTCGCCACCCGGATTTATGGTATATCACCCGAGAAACCGTTTTGTTTTGAAAATAATTGATTTGAAATTGAAAACCAGATATCAGTTTCAAGGGTCCGGAAGCCACATTACGAGGGGGGAAGGGTTTTATGGCACCCCCCTCGCCCGATACGAAATCGGTCTCTACTAAACGTTTGTGGGATTTTTAAAAAGGATTTTGTTTCATTTAACCAGCTAGCAAGTATCCACTGTTATACCAAATAATGAGTGTACACACATGTGTACAAGAGGGGATGAACAACCATGCATGAAATACAAAATGACAGAAAATGAAGCCCTGTTACTGGATTTACTCTCGAGCGCTCCGGAGTGGTCCCAAGCGCTCCGGAGTGTTAGGACCCCCAACCTGCAAATCTTGTTAGTGCCAACAAAATATAATGCTAAAACGTAGACTGAAATAAATTTAAGCAAGCTAGGGGCTCAACAGAGAATCTGACAGACTGAGATAAGCCCTCAATCTCTCAGATCATGCATCCCAGCCTCAACAGAATTAGATCTACAAGTTTGAAAGGGGAAAGGGATGCATTCATGCATGCAGAAAAGGCAGAGAACACAGCAAACTGGGGAAAAATGGGGTGCCATGGCATGCATGCACTCCCGAGCGCTCGGGAATGGTCCAGAGCACTTGGGAGTGAGCTGCATGTCAAGTTTGTTTTAAACAGGAAATGATATTGACTGGACATGCAAACATCCTTGTTTTGATCTTTCCCAAAAGAAAATCATCTTTTAACTGTAAAAGAAAAGAACCTTGTTCACATACGAAAACTTGTGATAAATGTTTATGTTTTAGGAAAACTGATTTTGTGTGTTTGCATGCTATGATAAAACCATCTTACTTGAGAATGCACCTCACCCCCCAGCCTGTTGTTCAACAAAATGCCATGCATGTGACTGGAAACAGTCCCGAGCGCTCAGGGGCACTCTCGAGCGCTCGAGAGTGTTTCCAGTAGGGGTTTTGAGAAAAACACTTTGTGTACCCTTTGCTCTTGTTTTTACACTGAGGTCTCCCAACCATGTACCCAGTATTGAAGACTAGGTCAGGCTGAGAGACCCCCCTAAGAAGGGAAAGACAGCCTCTTTGTTTGAGATTGAGATAGAAGGATTTTCTACCTTTTGTTGGAACTTTGCTCTTTAAATGGCTTTGAAATGTGGATGAAGAGAGAAGAATACAGGAAATCAAAAGCTTGGAGTGTTCTGGATTTCCTGCATTTTCCTTGATGTTTTTGCTCTTTCAAACTTTGTTTTTTTTTTGAAAAAAGGTTTGTGGTTGGAACACAAGCTTGGTGCTTGAGAGAGTTTTTGAACAGTAGAGTGGGTTTAGAGAGAGAGAGATTTCGTCCTCTTTTCTCCACTAAAATGAGGCTATATATATAGCACATATAACCTAAGGTTCCATTTTGAAATGAAATCAAATGAAATTATTTGGTTGGGTGAAAAATATTGAGCTCTGACTCAACCTGACTGAGGTTGAGTGCTTAACGGAGAAAACCCAAGACCAGCTGAATGCAATGATGGCTTGCATGGATAGTGGGGGATCTCATCATCCATTGGGCAATACATCAGTCTCTAGCGCTCGGGAGTGAGGCAGGCCAATGGTTTTGGAAAATGGTTTGGAGCGCTTGGGACTACTCCCAAGCGCTCGGAAGTGATTTTGACCATTTTATTTCCTTTTCAAACCCTACAAGAAGCAAAGTTCTGACTGGTACGAGGCTTGTTTGGATCCACCTCAGGGCCACAAATCAAGGAAATTTGAAAAGTTCAAATTGGGGTGTCTACAGTAACGTTGGGTGTCGGCTAAAATGTTGCTAGGTATTGGCAACAGAGTCGTCGGGTAACGCTGGGTGTCGGCTAAAAAGTTGCTGGGCAACGGCTAAAATGTTGCTGGGCAACGGCAACCAAGTTGCTAGGTATCAGCAACCAAGCTGTCAGGTAACGCTGGGTGTCTGCTAAAAAGTTGCTGGGCAACGGCTAAAATGTTGCTGGATAACGGCAACCAAGTTGCTGGGTATCGGCACCAAGCTGTCGGGTAACGCTGGGTGTCGGCTAAAATGTTGTTGGGTAACGGCAACCAAGTTGCTGGGTATCGGCAACCAAGCAGTCGGGTAACCCAGGGTGTCGGCTAAAAATTTGCTGGGCAACGGCTATAATGTTGCTGGGTAATGGCAAGCAAGTGGTTGGGTACCGGCCACCAAGCTGCCGGGTAACGCTAGTTGTCGGCTAAAAAATTACTGGACAAAGGCTAAAATGTTGCTGGGTAACGGCAACCAAGTTGCTGGGTATCGGCAACCAAGCAGTCGGGTAACCCAGGGTGTCGGCTAAAAAGTTGTTGGGCAACGGCTAAAATGTTGCTGGGTAATGGAAAGCAAGTTGCTGGGTACCGGCCACCAAGTTGCCGGGTAACGCTGGGTGTCGGCTAAAAAATTGCTGGACAAAAGCTAAAATGTTGCTGGGTAACGGCAACCAAGTTGCTGGGTATCGACAACCAAGTTGTCGGGTAACGCTGGATGTCGGCTAAAAAGTTGTTGGGTAACGGCAACCAAGTTGCTAGGTAACGGCTACAAATTTGCTTTGTACTGGCTAAAAAGTAGCTTTTCACCGTGCGAATTAATGCAAGCATCAATGTGATCTTGGCAAAACTCTCCAAAAACTCTTTTTTAGTTACCATCTTGTGGGATTTTTGCAATGTCAGTTTTTTATCTTTTTTTATTTTTATTTTGACACGTTTTTAAGTTTTAATTTAAACATTTTGTATTGTAGATGCTTCATTTTTCGACCCATATAGTTACATTTTTATTTTTCATTTATAATATTTATCTATTTATTTTTTATTTAATTAATATAAAATTATTCTTTTGGCAAAAAATTCTAAATTTTTTGTGGATTTGCTCCATATTTTTGTGAAGATGTTCCAATTCATAGTTCATGAAAAAAAGTTGTGATGCTAAAAAAAAGAACATTATGACTATTCAGATATAGTCATGTTCCTTCCTGCCACAAGGGCAAAGGATAAATTTACTACTGTAGGGGGGGTGGTCTCCCTCCCTTGGGGAAGCCATGGCCACTCGACGCCGGGTGCCATGGCACGTTGCTATCGAGACCCCTCGGGCAATTCTTATCTTTTGGCCTTGGTTGCTCGTTGAAACACTACCCATCGGTAATGCTCGGAAAAAATACAGAAATGTCCCCTGAAACGAAATGCTACTTTAAGCTGTCCCGCTAGGCAAAGCAAGGCACTATCAGGCAAAGCAAGACTCTATCGGGCAATTCTTGGCGGTTTGGCCTCTAATACCCTTGGAAACACATCCCGTCGGTAATGTTCAGAAAAAAGACCGAAATACGCCTGAGGTGAAACGTTATTTTTACCAGTCCAGCTAGGCAAAGCATGACTCTATTGGGCAAAGAAACGCTCCGTTGTGCAATTGTAGGACGTTAAGCCTCGAAAACCCATGAAAAGATGACCCGTCGGTAACGCTAGATAAAAGAGCCCGCGTAATGGCATGCCCTATCCAATATAGGGCAAGGCAAAAAAAGCACGACTCTATCGGGCAAAAATAAGAATTCCACGGCCGTTTGGTCTCAAATGCTCGTGCTTTAACGTCCTGTCGGTAATGCTTGCAAACTCACATCCTCCATGATACATTGGTGTTCCCATCGGGGTATGCCTCCTTGCTTAGAGGTAAGCTCGTCGCCCTAGTGATGAGCGTCGGCCGACGGATCTCTGTTGGCTATGGCACCTTCCTGATGATGCATTGACATCCCCGCACGGCAAAATGTACAAGGCTAATGGTCTTTGAATCCTAATGCCAGGGTGCGTAGCCTCGGGGATGCCTCCTTGTTGAGGGGTCAGCTTGTTGCCTAAGCATATGCCAACATGACGGTCTAGACAAGTCATCGAGAATCTCTTGTGATGGTAGGCAAAAACAATTGACTGTGGTAGCTAGGGCGTGGGAAGCTGGCTCATCGGGTAAAGCCAACGAAATGAATTACCAGGTTTCTTGGTAATGGCTAACAAGTTGCGGCGTATTGTCAGACAACCAAGTTGTCGGGTAACGGCTAAAAAGTTGATGGGCAACGGCTAAAATATTGCTGGGCAACGGGAACTAAGTTGCTGGGTATCGGCAACCAATCTGTCGGGTAAAGTTGGGTGTCGGCTAAAAAGTTGCTGGGCAACGGCAAAAATGTTGCTGGGTAACGGCAACCAAGTTGCTGGGTACCGGCAACCAAGCTGTCGGGTAAAGCTGGGTGTCGGCTAAAATTTTGCTGGGTATTGTAAGACAACCAAGTTGCTGGGTGTCGGCTAAAAAGTTGCTGGGCAACGGCTAAAATGTTGCTGGGTAACGGCAACCAAGTTGATGGGTAACGCTGGGAGTCAGCTAAAAAGTTGCTGGGCAACGGCTAAAATGTTGCTGGGTAATGGCAACCAAGTTGCTGGGTATCGGCAACCAAGCTGTCGGGAACACAGGGTGTCAGCTAAAAGGTTGCTGGGCTACGGCTAAAATGTTTCTGGGTAACGGCAACCAAGTTGTTGGGTATCGACAACCAAGCCGTCGGGTAACGCTGGGTGTCGGCTAAAAGTTGCTGGGCAATGGCTAAAATGTTGCAGGGTAACGGCAACCAAGTCGCTGGGTATCGGCAACCAAGCTGTCGGGTATCACTGGGTGTCGGATAAAAAGTTGTTGGGTAACGGCAACCAAGTTGCTATGTAACGGCTAAAAATTTGCTTAGTACCGGCTAAAAAGTAGCTTGTCAGCGGGCAAATAAGTGCAAGCATCAATGTAATCTTGGCAAAACTCTCCAAGAACTCTTGTTTAGTCACCATCTTGTGAGATTTTCGCAATGTTAGTTTTCTCTCTTTTTTTTGTTTTTATTTTTACACGTTTTTAAGTTTTAATTTAAACATTTTGTATTTAGATGCCTTATTTTTCAACCCCATATAACTACATAATTGTTGTGTAGCTTGTTTATAATTTTTCGTGATTTTTTCATACTTTTTTTGTATTTTTTTTTTGTATATTTTGGTATTTTTTATAATATTTATCTATTTTTTTTTTTTTTAATTAATTTAAAATTATTCATTTGCCAAAAAATTCTGAATTTTTTTGGGGTGTTGCTCCATATTTTTGTGAAGCTGTTCAAATTCAAAAGTTCATGAAAAATAGTTGTGATGCTAAAAAAAAAGCCCATTTTGACTGTTCGGACATTGTCATGTTCCTTCCTTCCACAAGGGGAAAGGCTAATTTTACTACTATAGAGGGGGTGGTCTCCTTCCCTTGGGGAAGCTGTGGCCACCCGACGCTGGGTGCCATGGCACGTTGCTATCGAGATCCCTCGGGCAATTCTTGGCCTTTTGGCCTTGGTTGCTGCTCATTGAAACACTACCCGTCGGTAATGCTCGGAAAAAGAGACAGAAATGCCCCCTTAAATGGAATGCTACTTTAAGCCATCACGCAAGGCAAAGCACGGCTCTATCGGGCAAACCAAGACTCTATCGGGCAATTCTTGGCCGTTTGGCCTCTGATACCCTTGGAAACACAACCCGTAGGTAATGCTTAGAAAAAAGACCGAAATACCCCTAAGGTGTAATGTTATTTTTACCGGTCCAGCTAGGTAAAGCATGACTCTATCGGGCAAAGAAACACTCCGTCGGGCAATTGTTGGCCGTTTAGCCCCAGAAACCCGTGAAAAGATGACCCGTCAGTAATGATGGAAAAAAATGCCCACGTAATGGCATGCCCTATCCAATACAGGGCAAGGAAAAGCAAAGCTCGACTTTATCGGGCAGAAACTAGAATTCCATGGCCATTTGGTCTCAAATGCTCGTGCTTTCACGTCCCGTTAGTAATGCTTGCAGACTCAAATCCTCAATGATGAATTGGGGTTCCCATCGGGGGATGCCTCATTGCTGAGAGGTAAGCTCGTTGCCCAGGTGATGAGAGTCAGCCGACGGATCTCTGTTGGCTATGGCACTTTCCTGATTATGCATTGGTATCCCCGCACGGCAAAACGTACCAGGCTAACGGTCATTGAATCCTAATGCCAGGGTGCGTAGCCTCGGGGATGCCTCCTTGTTGAGGGGTCAGCTTGTTGCCTAGGCGTATGCCAAGACGACGGTCTAGACAAGTCATCGATAATCGTTGTGATGGTGGCCAAAAACAATTGACTGTGGTAGCCAGGGCGTGGCAAGCTAGCTCACCGGGCAAAGCCAAGGCAATGAATTACCAAGTTTCTTGGTAATGGCTAAAAAGTTGCTGGGTATTGTCAGGCAACCAAGTTGCCGGGTAACGACTAAAAAGTTGCTGGGCAATGGCTAAAATGTTGCCAGGTAACGACAACCAAGTTGCTGGGTATCGGCAACCAAGCTGTCGGGTAACGCTGGGTGTTGGCAAAAATGTTGTTTGGAATCGGCAACCAAGCTGTCGGGTAACGCAGGGTGTCGACTAAAAAGTTGCTCGGCAACGGCTAAAATTTTGCGGGGTAACGGCAAACAATTTGTTGGGTATCGGCAACCAAGCTGTTGGGTAACGCTGGGTGTCGGATAAAAAGTTGCTGGGCAACGGCTAAAATGTTGCTGGATAACGGCAACCAAGTTGCTGGGTATCGGCAACCAAGCTGTCGGGTAAAGCTGGGTGTCGGCTAAAAGTTGATGGGCAACGGCTAAAATGTTGCTGGGTATCGGCAACCAAGCTTTTGGGTAACGCTGGGTGCCGGCCAAAAATTTGCTGGGCAACGACTAAAATGTTGATAGATAGCGGCAATCAAGTTGTTGGGTATCAGCAACCCAGCTGTCGGGTAACGCTGGGTGTCGGCTAAAATTTTGCTAAGTATCGGCAACCAAGCTGTCGGGTGACGCTGGCTGTTGGCTAAAAAGTTATTGGGCAACAGCTAAAATGTTGCTGGGTAATGGCAACCAAGTTGCTGGGTATCGGCAACCAAGCGGTCGGGTAACCGTGGGTGTCGGCTAAAATGCGGCTGGTATCGGCAACCAAGCTGTCGGGTAACGCTGGGTGTCGCCTAAAAAGTTGTTGGGCAACGGGCTATAATGTTGCAGGGTAACGGCAACCAAGTTGCTGGGGATCGGCAACCAAGCTGTAGGGTAACGCTGTGTGTCGGCTAAAAAGTTGATGGGCAACGGCTAAAATGTTGCTGGGTGACGGCAACCAGATTGCTGGGCATCGGCAACCAAGCTGCCGGGTAAAGCTAGGTGTCGACTAAAAAATTGCTGGGCAACGGCTACAATGTTGCTGGGTAACGCCAACCAAGTTGCTGGGTATCAATAACCAAGTTGTCGGGTAACGCTGGGTGTCGGCTAATAAGTTGTTGGGTAACGACAACCAAGTTGCTAGGTAACGGCAACAAATTTGCTTAGTACCGGCTAAAAATTAGCTTGTCACCAAGTAAATCAGCACAAGCATCAATGTGATCTTGGCCAAATTCTCCAAAAACTCTTGTTTAGTTACCATCTTGTGGGATTTTCGCAATGTTAATTTTCTATCTTTAATTTTTTTTTTTACACGTTTTTAAGTTTTAATTTAAATATTTGGTATTGTAGATGCGTCATATTTCATACCCATATAGTTACATAATTATCGTGTAGCTTGTTTATAATTTTTTGTGATTTTTTCATTCTTGTTTTGTATCTTTTTTTTTTGTATATTTTGGTATATTTTTTTTATAGTTTTATCTATTTATTTATTTTTAATTAAAATAAAATTATTCTTTTGGCAAAAAATTTTGAATTTTTTTGTGGAGTTGCTCCGTATTTTGTGAAGATATTCCAATTCAAAGTTCATAAAAAAAAGTTGTGATGCTAAAAAAAAAGCCCGTTATGACTGTTCGGACATAGTCATGTTTCTTCCTGCCACAAGTGCAAATGCTAATTTTACTACTATAGGGGGGGTGGTCTCCCTCCCTTGGGGAAGCAGTTGCCACCCGATGCCGGGTGTCATGACACGTTGCTATCGAGACCCCTCGGGCAATTTCTTGGCCTTTTGGCCTTGGTTGCTCGTTGAAACACTACCCGTCGGTAATGCTTGGAAAAAAGACTGAAATGCCTCTTGAAACAAAATGCTACTTTAAGCCGTCCCGCAAGCCAAAGCACGGCTCTATCAAGCAACGCATGACTCTATCGGGCAATTCTTGGCCGTTTGGCCTCTGATACCCTTTTAAACACATCCCGTCGGTAATGCTTGGTAAAAAGACCGAACTACCCCTGAGGCAAAAATGTTATTCTTACCGGTCCAGCTAGGCAAAGCATGACTCTATCGGGTAAAAAACCACTCCGTCGGGCAATTGTAGGCTGTTTGGCATCGGAAACCCGTGAAAAGATGACCCGTCGGTAATGCTACAAAAAAGAGCCCGCGTAATGGCATTCCCCATCCAATACAGGGCAAGACAAAGCAAGGCACGACTCTATCGTGCCGAAACTAGAAATCCACGGCCGTTTGGTATCAAATGCTCGTGCTATCACGTCCCGTCGGTAATGCTTGCGGACTCACATCCTCCATGATGCATTGGAGTTCCCATCGGGGGATGGCTCCTTGCCTCAAGCTCGTCGCCGAGGTGATGAGCGTCGGCCGACGGATCACTGTTGGCTGTGGCACCTTGTTGATGATGCATTGACATCCCCACATGGCAAAACGTACCAGGCTAATGGTCTTTGAATCGCAATGCCAGGGTGCATAGCTTCGGGGATGCCTCCTTGTTGCCTAGGCGTATGCCAAGACGACCGTCTAGACAAGTCATCGAGAATCGCTTGTGATGGTAGGCAAAAACAATTGACTGTGGCAGCCAGGGCGTGGCAAGCTGGCTCACCGGGCAAAACCAAGGCAATGAATAATTAGGTTTCTTGGTAATGGCTAAAAAGTTGCTGGGTATTGTAAGACAACCAAGTTGCCGGGTAACGGCTTAAAAGTTATTGGGCAACGGCTAAAATGTTGCTGGGTAACGGCAACCAAGTTCTTGGGTATTGGCAACCAAGCTGTCAGGTAATGCTGGATGTCGGCTAAAAAGTTGCTGGGTAACGGCTAAAATGTTGCTGGGTATCGGCAACCAAGCTGTCGGGTAATGCTGGGTGTCGGCTAAAAAGTTGCTGGGCAGTGGCTAAAATGTTGCTGGGTAATGGCTACCAAGTTGCTGGGCATCGGCAACTAAGCTGTCGGGTATCGCTGGGTGTCGGCTAAAAAGTTGCTGGGCAGTGGCTAAAATGTTGCTGGGTAATGGCCACCAAGTTGCTGGGTATCGGCAACCCAGCTGTCGGGTAACGCTGGGTGTCGGCTAAAAATTTGCTGGGCAACGGCTAAAATGTTGTTGGATAACGGCAACCACGTTGCTGGGTATCGGCAACCAAGCTGTCGGGTGACGCTGGGTGTCAGCTAAAAAGTTGCTGGGTATCGGCAACCAAGCTGTCGGGTAACGCTGGGTGTTGGCTAAAAAGTTGCTGGGCAATGGCTGAAATGCTGCTGGGTAACGGCAACCAAGTTGCTTGGTATCGGCAACCAAGCTGTCGGGTAACGCTGGGTGTCAGCTAAAAAGTTGCTGGGCAACGGCTAAAATGTTGCTGGGAAACGGCAACCAAGCTGCTGGGTATCGGCAACCAAGCTGTCGAGTAACGCTGGGTGTCGGCTAAAAAGTTACTGGGTATCGACAACCAAGTTGTCGGGTAACGCTGGATGTCGGCTAAAAAGTTGGTGGGTAACGGCAACCAAGCTGGTAGGTAACGGCTGAAAATTTGCTTAGTACCGACTAAAAAGTAGCTTGTCAACGGGCAAATCAGCGCAAGCATCAATGTGATATTGGCAAATCTCTCCAAAAACTCTTGTTTAGTCACCATGTTGTGGGATTTTCGCAATGTTAGTTTTCTATCTTTATTTTATTTTATTTTTACACGTTTATATGTTTTAATTTAAATATTTTGTATTGTAGATGTCTCATTTTTCAAACCCATATTGTTACATAATTATTGTGTAGCTTGTTTATAATTTTTCGTGATTATTTCATACTTTTTTTATTTATTTATTTTTGTATATTTTGGTATTTTTCTATAATATTTATAAATTTATTTAATTAATATAATATTATTCTTTTGGCAAAAAATTCTGATTTTTTTGGTGGAGTTGCTCCTTATTTTTGTGAAGATGTTTCAATTCATAGTTCATGAAAAAAGTTGTAATGCTAAAAAAAAAAGCCCATTATGACTGCTCGGACTTAGTCATTTTCCTTCCTGCCTCAAGGGAAAAGACTAATTTTACTACTACAGGGGGGGTGGTCTTCCTCACTTGGGGAAGCCGTGGCCACTCGATGCCGGGTGCCATGGCACCTTGCTATCGAGACCCCTCGGGCAATTCTTGGTCTTTTGGCCTTGGTTGCTCGTTGAAAAACTACCCGTCGGTAATGCTCGAAAAAAAGACCGAAATGCCCCTTGAAACGAAGTGCTACTTTAAGCCGTCCCGCAAGGCAAAGCACGGCTCTATCGGGCAAAGCAAGACTCTATCGGGCAATTCTTGGCCGTTTGGCCTCTGATACCCTTGGAAACACATCCCGTCGGTAATGCTCAAAAAAAAGACCGAAATACCCCTAAGGCGAAATGTTATTTTTACCGGTCCAGCTAGGCAAAGCAGGACTCGATCGGGCAAAGAAACACTCCGTTGGGCAATTGTAGGCCGTTTAGCATCGAAAACCCATGAAAATATGACTCGTAGTTAACGCTAGAAAAAAGAGCCCACGTAATAGCATTCCCTATCCAATATAGGGCAAGGCAAAGCAAAGCACAACTCTATCGTGTAGATACTAGAATTCCACAGCTGTTTGGTCTCAAATGGTCGTGCTATCACATCCCGTCGGTAATGCATGCAGACTCACATCCTCCATGATGCATTGGAGTTCCCATCGGGGGATGCCTCCTTGCCGAGAGGTAAGCTCGTCGCCCAGGTGATTAGCGTCAGCCGACGAATCTCTCTTGGCTGTGGTACCTTGCTGATGATACATTGACATCCCCGCATGGCAAAACGTACCAGGCTAATGGTCTTTGAATCCTAATGCCAGGGTGCGTAGCCTCGGGGATGCCTCCTTGTTGAGGGGTTAGCTTGTTGCCTGGGCGTATGCCAAGACGACAGTCTAGAAAAGTCATCGAGAATAGCTTGTGATGGTAGGCAAAAACAATTGACTGTGGTAGCCAGGGCGTGGCAAGCTGGCTCACCGGGCAAAGCCAAGGCAATGAATTACCAGGTTTCTTGGTAATGGCTAAAAAGTTGCTGGGTATTATCAGACAACCAAGTTGCCGGGTAACAGCTAAAAAGTTGCTAGGCAACGACTAAAATGTTGCTGGGTAACGGCAACCAAGCTGTCGGGTAACGCTGGATGTCGGCTAAAAAGTTGCTGGGCAACGGCTAAAATGTTGCTGGTTAACGGCAACCAAGTTGCTGGGTATCAGCAACCAAGCTGTCAGGTAACGCTGGGTGTCGGCTAAAAATTTGCTAGGCAACGGCTAAAATGTTGCTGGATAACGGCAACCACGTTGCTGGGTATCGACAACCAAGCTGTCGGGTAACGCTGGGTGTCGGCTAAAACGTTGTTGGGTATCGGCAACCAAGCTGTCGGGTGATGCTGGGTGTCGGCAAAAGTTACTGGGCAACGGCTAAAATGTTGCTGGGTAACGGCAACCAAGCTGTCTGGTAACGCTGGGTGTCGGCTAAAAAGTTGCTGGGCAACGGCTAAAATGTTTCTGGGTAACGGCAACCGAGTTGCTTGGTTTCGGCAACCAAGCTGTCGGGTAACGCTGGGTGTCGGATAAAAAGTTGCTGGGTAACGGCAACCAAGTTGCTGGGTATCGGCTACCAAGCTGTCGGGTAATGCTGGGTGTCGGCTAAAAAGTTGCTAGGTAACGGCAACCAAGTTGCTAGGTAACGGCTAAAAATTTGCTTAGTACTGGCTAAAAAGTAGCTTGTCACCAGGCAAATCGGCGCAAGCATCCATGTGATCTTGGCAAAACTCTCCAAAAACTCTTGTTTAGTCAAAATGTTGTGGGATTTTCGCAATGTTACTTTTCTATATTTTTTTATTTTATTTTTACACGTTTTTATGTTTTAATTTAAATATTTTGTATTGTAGATGCCTCATTTTTCAAACCCATATAGTTACATAATTATTGTGTAGCTTGTTTATAATTTTTCGTGATTATTTCATACCTTTTTTTTTTGTATATTTGGAATTTTTTTATAATATTTATCTATTTATTTTTTGTTTAACTATTATAAAATTATTTTTTTGGCAAAAAATTCTGAATTTTTTAGTGGAGTTGCTCCGTATTTTTGTGAAGATATTCCAATTAAAAATTCATGAAAAAAAGTTGTGATGCTAACAAAAAAAAGCCCATTATGACTGTTTGGACACAGTCATGTTCCTTCCTACCACAAGGGCAAAGGCTAATTTTACCACTATAGGGCAAAGGCTAATTTTTGGTGTGTTTCGAAAGATTATGGATGTTTTGGTAAGGTATTGTACGGTTTTGGTGTGTTTTGGAACCAAATGAATGGTTTGGTAAGGAATTGTACCGTTTTGATGTGTTTTGGTACCGTATGGATGTTTTGGCACGGTATTGTACCGTTTTGGTGAGTTTTGGAACCATATGGATGTTTTGGTATGGTAAGGTATTGTACCATTTTGGTGTGTTTTGGAACCAAATGGATGTTTTGGTAAGATATTGTATTGTTTTGGTGTGTTTTGGAACCGTATGGATGTTTTGGTAAGTTATTGTACCGTTTTGGTGTGTTTTGGAACCGTATGGTGTGTTTTGGAACCGTATGGATGTTTTGGTAAGTTATTACCAGGTTTCTTGGTAATGGCTAAAAAGTTGCTGGGTATTATCAGACAACCAAGTTGCCGGGTAACAGCTAAAAAGTTGCTAGGCAACGACTAAAATGTTGCTGGGTAACGGCAACCAAGCTGTCGGGTAACGCTGGATGTCGGCTAAAAAGTTGCTGGGCAACGGCTAAAATGTTGCTGGTTAACGGCAACCAAGTTGCTGGGTATCAGCAACCAAGCTGTCAGGTAACGCTGGGTGTCGGCTAAAAATTTGCTAGGCAACGGCTAAAATGTTGCTGGATAACGGCAACCACGTTGCTGGGTATCGACAACCAAGCTGTCGGGTAACGCTGGGTGTCGGCTAAAACGTTGTTGGGTATCGGCAACCAAGCTGTCGGGTGATGCTGGGTGTCGGCAAAAGTTACTGGGCAACGGCTAAAATGTTGCTGGGTAACGGCAACCAAGCTGTCTGGTAACGCTGGGTGTCGGCTAAAAAGTTGCTGGGCAACGGCTAAAATGTTTCTGGGTAACGGCAACCGAGTTGCTTGGTTTCGGCAACCAAGCTGTCGGGTAACGCTGGGTGTCGGATAAAAAGTTGCTGGGTAACGGCAACCAAGTTGCTGGGTATCGGCTACCAAGCTGTCGGGTAATGCTGGGTGTCGGCTAAAAAGTTGCTAGGTAACGGCAACCAAGTTGCTAGGTAACGGCTAAAAATTTGCTTAGTACTGGCTAAAAAGTAGCTTGTCACCAGGCAAATCGGCGCAAGCATCCATGTGATCTTGGCAAAACTCTCCAAAAACTCTTGTTTAGTCAAAATGTTGTGGGATTTTCGCAATGTTACTTTTCTATATTTTTTTATTTTATTTTTACACGTTTTTATGTTTTAATTTAAATATTTTGTATTGTAGATGCCTCATTTTTCAAACCCATATAGTTACATAATTATTGTGTAGCTTGTTTATAATTTTTCGTGATTATTTCATACCTTTTTTTTTTGTATATTTGGAATTTTTTTATAATATTTATCTATTTATTTTTTGTTTAACTATTATAAAATTATTTTTTTGGCAAAAAATTCTGAATTTTTTAGTGGAGTTGCTCCGTATTTTTGTGAAGATATTCCAATTAAAAATTCATGAAAAAAAGTTGTGATGCTAACAAAAAAAAGCCCATTATGACTGTTTGGACACAGTCATGTTCCTTCCTACCACAAGGGCAAAGGCTAATTTTACCACTATAGGGCAAAGGCTAATTTTTGGTGTGTTTCGAAAGATTATGGATGTTTTGGTAAGGTATTGTACGGTTTTGGTGTGTTTTGGAACCAAATGAATGGTTTGGTAAGGAATTGTACCGTTTTGATGTGTTTTGGTACCGTATGGATGTTTTGGCACGGTATTGTACCGTTTTGGTGAGTTTTGGAACCATATGGATGTTTTGGTATGGTAAGGTATTGTACCATTTTGGTGTGTTTTGGAACCAAATGGATGTTTTGGTAAGATATTGTATTGTTTTGGTGTGTTTTGGAACCGTATGGATGTTTTGGTAAGTTATTGTACCGTTTTGGTGTGTTTTGGAACCGTATGGATGTTTTGGTAAATATTGTACCGTTTTGGTGTGTTTTGGAAGTGTACGGATGTTTTGGTAAGGTATTGTACCGTTTTGGTGTGTTTTGAAACTGTTTGGATGTTTGGGTTAGGTATTGTACCGTTTTGGGGTGTTTTGGAAACTTATGGATGTTTTGGCATTGTATTGTACCGTTTTGGTGTATTTTGAAACCGTATGGTTGTTCTGGTAAGGAATTGTACCGTTTTGGTGTGTTCTGGTACCGTATAGATGTTTTTGTAATGTATTGTACCGTTTTGGTGTGTTTAGGAACCGTATGGATGTTTTGGCATAATACTGTACCATTTTGGTGTGTTTTGGAACCGTATGGATGTTTTGGTAATGTATTGTACCGTTTTGTTGTGTTTTGGTACCGTATGGATGTATTGCCACGGTATTGTACCGTTTTGGTGTGTTTTGGAACCATATGGACGTTTTGGTAAGGTATTGTACCGTTTTGGTGTGTTTTGGTACTGTATGGAATGGCATGGTATTGTACCGATTCGGTGTGTTTTGGAACCGTATAGATGTTTTGGTACCGTATGGACGTTTTGACACTGAATTGTACCGTTTTGGTGTGTTTTTGAACCGTGTGAATATTTTGCTAAGGAATTGTACCATTTTGATGTATTTTGGAACAGTATGGATGTTTTGGTAAGGTATTGTACCATTTTGGGGTGTTTTGAAACCGTATGGAAGTTTTGGTAACGTATTGAATCGTTTTCTTCTGTTTAGGAACCGTATGGACGTTTTGACACGGTATTGTACCATTTTGGTGTGTTTTGGAACCTTATGGATGTATTGGTAAGGTATTGTACCGTATTGGTGTGTTTTGTAACCGTATGGATGTTGTGGTAACATATTGTACCATTTTGATGGGTTTTGGTACTGTATGGATGTTTTGGCATAGTATTGTACCGTTTCGGTGTGTTTTGGAACTGTGTGGATGTTTTGGTAAGGTATTATACCGTTATGATGTGTTTTGGAATTGTATTGATGTTTTGGTAAGGTATTGTGCTGTTTTGGTGTGTTTTGGAAACTTATGGATGCTTTGGTAAGGTTTTGTACCATTTTGTTGTGTTTTGGTACTGTATGAAAGTTTTGGCACGGTATTGTTCCGTTTTGGTGTGTTTTGGAACCTTACGAATATTTGGTAAGGTATTATACGGTTTTGGTGTGTTTTAGAACAAAATGTATGTCTTGGTAAGATATTGTACCATTTTGTTGTGTTTTGGTAACGTATGGATGTTGTGGCACGGTGTTGTACCGTTTTGGTACCGTATGGATGTTTTGGTAAGGTATTGTACAATTTTGGCGTGTTTTTGAACCGTATGGCTGTTTTGGTAAGGTATTGTACCGTTTTGTTGTGTTTTGGTACCGTATGGATGTTTTGGCACGGTATTCTACCGTTTTGGTGTGTTTTGGAACCGTATGAATGTTTTGGTATGGTTTGGTATTGTACCATTTTGGTATGTTTTGGAACCGTATGGATGTTTTGGTAAGGTATTGTATGGTTTTGGCGTGTTTTGGAGCCGTATGGATGTTTTTGTATGGTATTGTACCGTTTTGGTGTGTTTTGGAAACTTATGGATGCTTTGGTAAGGTTTTGTACCGTTTTGTGTGTTTTGGTACCGTATGGATGTTTTGGCACGGTATTGTACCGTTTTGGTGTGTTTTGGAACCTTATGGATGTTTTGTTAAGGTGTTGTACGGTTTTGGTGTGTTTGGGAACCATATGGTTGTTTTGGTAAGGTGCACCGTTTTGTTTTGTTTTGGTACCGTATGAATGTTTTGGCACGGTGTTGTACCGTTTTGGTGTGTTTTGGAACCGTATGGATGTTTTGGTATGGTAAGGTATTGTACCGTTTCGGTGTGTTTTGGAACCATATGGATGTTTTGGTATGGTTTTGTACCGTTTTGGTGTGTTTTGAAATCTTATGGATGCTTTGGTAAGGTATTGTACCGTTTTGGTGTGTTTTGGTACCACACTGATGTTTTGGCACAGTATTCTACCATTTTGGTGTGTTTTGGAACCGTATGGATGTTTTGGTAATGTATGGTACCGTTTTATTGTGTTTTGGTACGTATGGATGTTTTGGCACGGTATTGTACCGTTTTGGTGTGTTTTGAAACCGTATGGATGTTTTGGTAAAATATTGTACCGTTTTGGTGTGTTTTGGAACTGTATGGATGTTTTGATAAGGTATTGTTCCGGTTTGTTGTGTAGTGGTACCGTTTGGATGTTTAGGCACGGTATTGTACCATTTTGGTGTATTTTGAAACCGTGTGGATGTGTTGGTATGGTAAGGTATTGTACCGTTTTGGAACCAAATGGATGTTTTGGTAAGGTATTGTACGGTTTTGGCGTGTTTTGGAACCGTATGGATGTTTTGGTAAGGTATTGTACCGTTTTGGTGTGTTTTGGAAACTATTGGATGCTTTGGTAAGGTATTGTACCGTTTTGGTGTGTTTTGGTACCGCATAGATGTTTTGGCACGGTATTGTACCATTTTGGTGTGTTTTGAAATCGTATGGATGTTTTGGTAACGTATGGTACCGTTTCGTTGTGTTTTGGTTCCGTATAGATGTTTTGGAACGGTATTGTATTGTTTTGGTGTGTTTTGAAACCGTACGGATGCTTTTGTAAAATATTGTACCGATTTGGTGTGTTTTGGAACCGTACGGATGTTTTCGTAAGGTATTGTACCTTTTTGGTGTGTTTTGGAAACTTAAGGATGTTTTGGCATGGTATTTTACCGTTTTGGTGTGTTTTGAAACCGTATGGTTGTTATGGTAAGGAATTGAACCATTTTGGTGAGTTCTGGTACCGTATAGATGTTTTGGTAATGTATTGTACCGTTTTAGTGTGTTTAGGAATCGTATGGGTGTTTTGGCATAGTATTGTACCATTTTGGTGTGTTTTGGAACTGTATGGATGTTTGGTAACGTATTGCATCGTTTTGTTGTTTTTTTTTTTACCATATGGATGTTTTGCCACGGTATTGTACTGTTTTGGTGTGTTTTGGTACCGTATGAATTGGCACGGTATTGTACCGATTCGGTGTGTTTTGGAAACCGTATGGATGTTTTGTTAACGTATTGTACCGTTTTGTTGTGTTTTGGTACCGTATGGATGTTTTGGCACTGTATTATACCGTTTTGGTGTGTTTTGGAACTGTGTGGATGTTTTGCTAAGGTATTGTACCGTTTTGGGGTGTTTTGGAACCCTATGGATGTTTTGGAAACGTATTGTATCGTTTTGGTGTGTTTAGGAACCGTATGGATGTTTTGGCGCGGCATTGTACCATTTTGGTGTGTTTTGGAACCGTATGGATGTTTTGGTAAGGTATTGTACCATTTTATTTGGTTTTGGTACCGTATGGATTTGCACTGTATTGTTCCGTTTTGCTGTGTTTTAGAACCATTTGGATGTTTTGGTAAGATATTGTACCGTTTTGGTGTGTTTTGGAACGTATGGATGTTTTGGTAAGGTATTGTACCGTTTTGGTGTGTTATGGAACCGTATGGATGTTTTGATAACGTATTGTAACATTTTGGTGTGTTTTGGAACCGTATGGATATTTTGGTATGGTATTGTATGGTTTTGGCTTGTTTTGGAACCGTATGGATAATTTGGTAAGATATAGTACTGTTTTGGTGTGTTTTGTAAACTTATGGATGCTTTGGTAAGGTTTTGTACCGTTTTGTTGTGTATTGGTACCGTATGAATGTTTTGGCACGGTATTGTACTGTTTTGGTGTATTTTGGAACCTTATGGATGTTTTGGTAAGTTATTGTACCGTTTTATTGCTTTTTGGGAATTTTTTTTTTTTGTGTGTGGGTAAATTAGCTTGAAATTAAAAAAGGTTAACTGAGTGTACAGCCTACAAGGGGCATACCCCAGGAGAAAAAGAAAAGGAAAAAAAACAAGATTGAAAAAAGTGCGATAACCCATGCACAACCCGCATGGAGAGTTTGGTAAGGTAAATAAGATAATAGAATTGCCATATGTGTTGAGGTCATACCCCCGTTGCACTATCCATCTAAGCTGAAGGATAGTACAACGGGGTATGATATGTAGTGATACGTGTAGAAATAACATGAAAGCGAACTACTGCCTAACACATCCCGCCAGGCTAGGAAATAAAATAAATAGTCACGATCAGAAATGACCAAATGATAACCTTCACTGAATAATTGCAGCTACATAGCACCTCGGCATCGGGGGGGTTGAACAGCAACAACAGAGGAACTAGGCACCGAGAAGAGGCTCGAACCGGAGATGACGGCATCCGACAGAGGGCCCAACCCTGCACACCACGCCCATTCCACCCAGTCTAATACACTCTCAACCAAAGTCCAAAGATTGCCAAAAACAACCCGCCCTCATCCAAAACCCAAAGCCACTAGTCTCCAGAGAAGGATTAAACAGACCAAGATTCCAATACTCCAACCTAGCACAATAATAACAAGCATAGCACCCACTTCTAAGGAACAGATATTGCAGAGGACCGGGCTCCGAGAAGAGGCTCGATCCAGAGATGCGACATCCGACAAGGCTACCTCCCCAAGTACCTTGTACACCATGCCCATTCCAACCGGTCTAATACTCACTCGACCTAGTACACAAGGCTCACTCTAACCTAAAAGCGGAACAGTACAAGGGCCTCGAAAAAGTCCGCCATTAACAGAGCATTACCACCGAATCATCTGGCATCACAAATGAGGCACACAAAACTGCAGAAAGAACCATAACCATTTTTTTCAACCAGTGCATTACCACCAATCTAATAAGAACTATCACAGTCACAGTCATACTACGCTATAACAAACGGCCCAGAGGAGCAAGGAAACTTGGATTATAAACAGACCTAGCATAGATGCTACAGCCATAGCCTCGAAATTGGGCAACCCAACAGTACCAGCCCGAAATTGGGCAACTAAACTGGGTATGCAGCCAACAAAAGTACCCTTGTGGTGCCTGGGAAACATATGAATAATGAACACTGACCTGACCATGAACCCTCAAAGGCCTGGGTGTCCATTAGCAAAACTGGGCACAGCGAAACAAAGCATTTCTGCCAGTGTCCTGCACGCACCCAGGCTTAACAAGATCCAACAGATGAACCCAAACTCAGTCCAAACAGTGACTGCCCATTGGGTTTCTCAATATGGAACATGAGGTCTAGAGAATGATACATGCCCCCTCGAGGGGATGCCGTGTTCTACAACGAGATTAATCTTGATAAACCAAACAAATGATGATTTACCGAAACCCAATCGGAACCATACCACCGGACACCGGAGAACAAGGGTGAACGCTGCTTACCTTAGTCGCTGGAATCCGAGACCCACAACCGGACACGAATCGCCACCGCCCGTACCAGATCCGATGATAGGTCAACAGGGTTCCTTCGCTGCTGCTGTCAGTGGAGTAGCACCGGTATTGTGATAGATGAGGTTGAGAGCCCATATCTGGATAACCCTCTTGATATAATCAGACCCGGAGCCGATCTGGGGTCCAACGAAGTTCTGTCCAGAAAACGCCGAACTGGAAGAGTGATCGGAAAATAGATCTGATCATTAAGTCTTGTGCACCTTGGCGAGACGATCTCGGAACAGCCATCGCCGTCGCCGTTCGTTGTCGGAGCAAGCCGCACCTGCAGTTTGAAGTTGGAGCTAGAACAGTGCGTGCACCCAACCCTTTCTCTGGTAACTCACTGGCTGTTGTGGAATCAGTCCACAGAGTGAACTAATAAGATATGAAGATTCTAGTGTGAATCTCTAGGAACCACTTGATAGAATCAGTGCATTTAGTTTCAAAAATCTGAGATTGACAGGGGGAGTGCATTCTCTAGAGAGAGAAGCTCTCAAACCCCAGGTACTGTAACATTTGGATGCTTTGGTATGGTTTTGTACCATTTGTTTTGGTACCGTATGGATATTTTGGCAAGGTATTGTACCATTTTGGTGTGTTTTTTTAACCGTATGGATGTTTTTCTTTTGGTAAATCAACTTGAAATAGAAAAAAGGCTAACCGAATATACAACCTACAATGGTCATACCCTAGGAGGAACTAAACAAAAGAAAAAGGAAAAAGAAAGAAGAAAAAAAAAGAATAAGTAAATAGAGGGAGCCTACGCCAAATGGCTACATAGACTAGCGGCCAATGATCAAATTGTTTCTTGTTCATCTACCAGAGGAAGAGAAAACAATTCTCAGATGTGTACAAAACAACCACAACAAAAAAAGGTCTTGAATTCCTTGATGAGTAAATACATTCTCTTGTTTCATGTTCATCTAGATGGAATATTCTCCTTGATAGATGTTGCAAAGATAGCCCCTTGTAAGATCTGAACCATCTAAGCAGCCAATAAGCAAGTACGAATTACTCGATAGATCCAACATGAATTTGAGCTAAGTCACCCAAGCACTTGAAGTACCATACCGCACCATAAGTTCATACTGCGCCTTAAAGCTAGGGACATCCTCCCAAGCAAAGGAATAAACATTCCAAGGGACACCCCCCCCAAGGATAGGTAGAAAATAACGCAAGAGAACGAAGGAGATACAATGAGACCGAAAGCAAACAAATGAAAAGAAAAAATCTGTCGCTTGCTGAATATGTTTGGACCAGCTGAACAAGGCGCAATCCAAACAAGACCCAATCTGCTCAGCAAAAATGCAACAAGAAGCTGCCCTGCAGCAGCTAGCAGCAGCCTTTACATGTTTAAGGCTACAATTGAACTCAGAAGCCAAATTAGGAACCGTATGGATGTTTTGGTAACGTATTGTACCGTTTTGTTGTGTTTCGGTACCGTATGGATGTTTTGGCACGGTATTATACCGTTTTGGTGTGTTTTGGAACCCTATGGATGTTTTGGTATGGTATTGTACCATTTCGGTGTGTTTTGCAACCTAATGGATGTTTTGGTAACGTATTGTACCGTTTTGTGATGTTTTGGTACCGTATGGATGTTTTGGCACGGTATTGTACCGTTTTGGTGTGTTTTGGAACCGTATGGATGTTTCTGTAAAATATTGTACCGTTTTGGTGTGTTTTGGAACCGTACGGATGTTTTGGTATGGTATTGTATCGTTTTGGTGTGTTTTCAAATCGTTTGGATGTTTGGGTAAGGTATTGTACCGTTTTGGTGTGTTTTGGAAACTTATGGATGTTCTGGCATGGTATTGTACCGTTTTGGTGTGTTTTGAAACCGTATGGATGTTTTGGTAAGGTATTGTACCGTTTTGGTATGTTCTGGTACCGTATGGATGTTTTGGTAATGTATTGTACCGTTTTGGTGTGTTTAGGAACCGTATAGATGTTTTGGCACCGTATTGTTCCATTTTGGTGTGTTTTGGAACCGTATGGATGTTTTTGGTAACGTATTGTACCCTTTTGTTGTGTTTTGGTACCATATGGATGTTTTGCCACGGTATTGTACCGTTTTGGTGTGTTTTGGAACCGTATGGACGTTTTGGTAAGGTATTGTACCATTTTATTGGGTTTTGGTACCGTATGGATTGGCACGGTATTGTACTGTTTTGGTGTGTTTTGGAACCTTATGGATGTTTTGGTAAGATATTGTACCGTTTTGGTGTGTTTTGGAACCGTATGGATGTTTTGGTAAGGTATTGTACCGTTTTGGTGTGTTTTGGAACCGTATGGGTGTTTTGGTAAGGTATTGTATGGTTTTGGCGTGTTTTTGTAGACACCTCCCTGGAGCGAGGCATCGCCATACAGATTGATCGTTAGTTGCTCGATTGGTTGCTTGCTTCATAAACCAAGATCGTGGACATCCCCACGGCTAGGAACATCGCCACACAAAGGCATCTCCAGCCGAACGGTTATCATTAAAACAGAGTCGCCACCCAGTTTATTAAAACTAGGAAAATAGATAGAGATTCTGGGTACGGGAGCCAAAAGTACAGTAAGAGGAAGGTGTTTGGCACCCCTCTCTGCCCAGCCGTGAGGCTGGCCCATAGTTGTTCAACATAAGACATGTACTTGCTTTATTTAATTCTAACACGTAGTCTGTTTAATTAAGCCTTTAAACAGTTGATATGGTGAGCCAGTGCGATAATTAAAGCATGCATCGGAAAGCAGAACAAAACAAAGCTGCCCCAGGAAATCGATTACTCGGCCGGTGAATGGATGTCACGGCCGAGTAATCATACTGGTTTTATGTACCGGCCGAGGGATCGAAGCCCCAGTCGGTGTTCTTCCTCACACCAGACAGAAAAGTTAGCAGATAATTAAAACGCTACGATTAAAGTATATGGACAGAAAATAAATCAAACCAGAGGCCGATGGGCCTCACCACCTTGATCCCTCAGTAGCTTGATTGCTTCGGATTGAATGAGATTGACTGATCGCTTCTTTGAAAATCCTAGGGTTAGGGTTTGGAACTTCGGGGTTTGATCATCGGATTGATGGCTGCCTTCAGGAGGTTAGGGCTTTTGAAGAGAGGATTTGAGAGAGTATTTCTGCAGGGTTTCGTGGCTTGATAGGGTGCGAAAGTATATGAATCTGATGATGTTATTTTCGGAACCCAAAGGCCCTTTATATAGGCAATTGGTGACTCACTCCGGCTAATCAAAACGCACGATTGCAATTGCAATGCAATACAAACTCGTCGTGGTGATCTCTAACCGTAGCCCGAACGCATCGGGGAGGTATCTTAGTTGGATCAAACAATCGACAGAACGTTCCAGAGTCTGGAAAATAGACAATCTGGCGGCCGTAGAAAGGATCTGGCGGCCGAGGAAATGATGTTTTTTTTTTGGGTAAATCAGCTTGAAATTGAAAAAAGAGGCTAACCGAATATACAGCCTACAAGGGGCATACCCCAGGAGGAAAAAAAAGAAAAAAGAAAATAAAACAAGATTAAAGAAAATAGCTAATGCCAAAAGGCTACATGGACTAAAGGGTATGCGTTGTTTCCAGTCCATCTAAAAAGAGGGAGGGAAAACAACGCCTTAATGGTACCAACAAAATAGCTTGAAAGTAGCTTGATACTACTAAACATAAAAGAAGAATGCAAACTTGGGCAAAAACACTATGGAATACCAGAACTAAGGTCTTGAACAGGTTCAGAACAGGTTCAGAACACCAGATTCTGAACTTGGACTTGAGCAAAACTTGGAGTGATAACCATGCACTTGATCAGCTAACAGAACTGCTGCACTTGATCATCAGGACACTTGGACTGGTGGACTGATGTTGCAGATTAGAGTAGCATCAGTAGTGGTCCCCAGTTGGTTAGGCATAAGCATAAACTGACTGCAGAACACTGCCATCTCCTTGAATACATCCACCCCACGATTACAGCTGTGGGCAGAATCACCCCACAATTCTGCAACGAATACATCTGGGCAGAACTGGGCATAATCAGAACATGCAGCTTCAGAACTTGACTCAACATGCAGCTTCAGAACATGCAGCTCGAGGAAATGATGTTGCGGTCGAAGGATAGATCTTGCGGCCGTGGGATTGATCTCTTAGGGAGATTTTCAAGCAACAGGTTGCTCGGGTGAAGAAATGATTTTAAGGCCATGAGATCAATGTCACGGCCGACATATGAATTCTCCTAGGATTCTGTATTTTATGTCTGAAAGGCTATTTGGCTCTGGATTGGGTCCTCTAAGTGGCTCAAAGTTCTTACCATAAGTCCATGGGTTCACAAGAAGTCAATCAGCAATCACTGTATCCATTTCATCATCGGGATGGTCCCCAAGGTGGGACTTGAAATAATCGTTAGGCCAAATTGGGGTGTCTACAGATGCCCCTCTTTGACTGAGCTCAGACGGATCGCGAGACATGTTTGAGTAAGAGTCAAAGCTGTAAAAGCAACTCAATTTGGTCCAACCACTATTCCAAAGGGTTTTCGAAAAATGTTTTTGTTATGGTCGGGCCAGGAGGCTGCCTACGTATTCCACAGGGGAAATTCAGACCAACCGTAGTTCGGGAGGGCAGTAAAGAAAAAGAAAAAGTTTGGAGGGTTAGAAACAGAAGACGTACCTTCGGGCTTTAAAAGCCGTAGTGTGACGTACCTAGGTGTAGACACCCCAATTTGGCCTAACGATTATTTCAAGTCCCACCTTGGGGACCATCCCGATGATGAAATGGATACAATGATTACTGATTGCCTTCTCAAGAACCTTAAGACTTTCGGTAAGAACTTTGAACCACTTAGAGGACCCAATCTAGAGCCATACAGCCTTTCAGACAGAAAATACAGAAGCCTAGGAGAATCCATCTGTCGGCCGTGACATTGATCTTACGGCCTTAACATCATTTCCTCACCCGAGCAACCTGTTGCTAGAAAATCTCCCTGAGAGATCAATCCCTCGGCCGCAAGATCTATCCTTCGGCCGCAACATCCATTACTCGGCCGCCAGATCCTTTGCTCGGTCGCCAGATCGCCCTTTTCCCAGACTCTGGAACGTTCTGTCAGACGTTTGATCCAACTACACTACCTTCCCGATGCGTTCGGGCCACGTTCAGAGATTACAACGAAGAGTTTGCATTGCATTGCAATTGTGTGTTTTGATTGGCCGGAGTAGGTCACCAATTGCCTATATAAAGGGCCTTTGGACTCCGAAAATACAACGACGAAATTCATAAGTGAACACACTCTCTCAAGCCACGAAACTCTGCACAAATACTCTCTCAATCCCTCTCTTCAAAAGCCCTAACCTCCCGAAGGCAGCCATCAATCCGACGATCAAACCCCGAAGTTCAAACCCTAACCCTAGGGTTTTCCGAGAAGCAATCAGTCAATCACACCCAATCCGAAACAATCAAGCAACTGAGGGATCTAGGTGGTGAGGCCCAACGGCCTCTGGTTTGTTTTACTTACTGTATTTATGACTAACCGTAGCGTTTTGATCATCTACTAACTTTTCTGTCTGGTGTGAGGAAGAACATCGACCGAGGCTTCGATCCCTCGGCCGATATATCAAACCAGGAGGATCCCTCGGCCGTGACATCCATTCACCTGCCGCGGGATCCATTACCCTGGGACAGCTTTGTTTTTTTGGGTAAATTAGCTTGAAATTAAAAAAAAGGTTAACCGAATGTATAGCCTACAAGGGGCATACCCCAGGAGGAAAAGAAAAGGAAAAAAAAGAAGAATGAAAAAAGTGCGATAACCCATGCACAACCCGCATGGAGAGTAGAAGAAAGTAAATAAAATAACAAAAGTGCTAAGTGTATTGAGATCATACCCCCGTTGCACCATCCATCAAGCAGAAAGATAGTACAATGGGGTATGATATGAAGTTATTCGAGTAGTAAAAAAAAGAAATTGAACTACTGCCTGGCACATCCCACCAGGCTAGGAAATAAAATAAAAGTCACGGCCAGAGATAACCAAATGATAACCAACACTGCGGACAGCAGCAACATCGCAAACGGCATCAAGTGAAGCTGAACAGCTACTACAGAGGAACAAGGCCCCAAGAGAGGCTCGAACCAGAGATGACGGCATCCGACAGGACAGCTTTGTTTGTTTTGCTTTCTGATGCATGCTTTACTTATCGCACTGGCTCACTTACTTACTGTTTAAAGGCTTAATTAAACAGACTATGTGTTAGAATTAAACAAAGCATCTATACGTCTTATGTTGAATAACTATGGGCCAGTCTCACGGCTGGGCAGAGGGGGTGCCTAATACCTTCCCCTTACTGTACTCTTGGCTCCCGTACCCAGAATCTCTATCTGTTTTCCTAATTTTAACAAACTAGGTGGCGACTCTGTTTTGATGATAACCGCTATTGTGTGGCGATGTTCCTAGCCATGGGAATGTCCACAATCTTGGTTTATGAAGCAAGCAACCAATCGAGCGACAAACGATCAATCTGTATGGCGATGCCCCGTCTGGGAGGTGTCTACAGTTTTTGGCGACTCTGCTGGGGATTTGAGAGCCATAACCAGAAAGTTCAACATGGAATTAATATTTGTTTTATTTAATTCTTTTTCATGTGCATCGAGCGGGCAACCCAGGTTGAGTTCACCTGATATCCCGGCATGACACGGGCTATGTTAGGGGTTCCAACAAACTCCTAACGGGGCACCATTTGAGACTACCCGAAACCTTGCATATTGTAGAAAGCCATAGAACTCTTTCCAAACTAGGACAGGAAATCCCAAGCAGGTTAGGACTATGTGTTGCATTATATCCGAAACTCTTGTTTGATTCAATGATTAGTACTCTTTAGAGTTTTAATTGCTGTAGAAGATGAATTCATGCTCATTTTATCAAGAGTTTGTGATGAAGTCTATCTCTCTTGAGATAAAGATAGTCCTTGCATAACTCTGTCTCTCTTTGAGATAAGTTTTGACTTGTGAAAGGTTGTCATAGTCTTATACTGTTAGGAGTTTCAAAAAAACAAAAGTCTTCTTTTTTCTCTAGGATTTGTTTATTTATTTCTTGCTTGGATTCTTTCCAAAAAAAAAACAAAAAGGAAAGAATCTTTCTTTTTATTTCTTTCTCTTTCAATCTTTGCTAGGATCTTTTCAAAAGAACAAAAAAATATATATATTTCCTTATTCTTTAGGTTTTCATAAATTTCTTTCTTTCTTTGTTTTTTCCTAGGGTCTTAAAAAGAAAAAAGAAAATGTGGGAATTTCATCAATCTTTTATCTTGCACGGTACATTGTATATATGATCACTTGATTGTATAATTGTCGCATGATTGCTTGCTGTATTGCATTACTACCTGATCACATCACTTCATAGTACTAATACGTTGTTCAACCACTTGGTTGCATGCATGGTAAATGGGTCATCATATTAGGGGCAGCTTGCATTCTAGGGGGCAATAGACGTTGGTGCACTGCACGATCACTTGATTTTGGACATTTCAACCTGAGCGTAACTAAGTTCTTGCTTTTCCTAAATTTGGGTTTGGTCTTAGACATGACAACAATGGCTGACAAGAAGATTGAAGCTCTGGCCGCTAAAGTTAATGTATTGGTAGAATCAATGGCTGCCCTAGCCACCATTGTTCATAGTTTGCAAAGAAGTCCTCCACAAGCTCCACCTCCACCTCCCCCTGCTAGGTGGATGGAGAAAGCAGTTCAAGTGGAAATTCATTTTGCCAAGGAAAGACAAGGAAGAACAATGATGAACCCGCAACCCCAACATATGGAACAAGTCGAGGGAGAAATCACCCAACCAAAAAGAAGCCTTCCCAATCATACTGTTGTCACCAATGCTAGCAATGTCATATTTCCACTAAATCCATCCCAACACACCCTGCTCATCAGAACCCCACTTCCAGAAATCCCAAACGTCATGCACTCCGCCACCGCCAAAATCTTAACTCATCCCCATCTCAAGCCCTGGCTACTTTAGTTGAACAAGGACTTCTCGAGCCTTTAGAAAGTCAGTCGCCCTGCCCACCATTTGGCCCAAACTATGATCTTACCAAGCACTGTGCCTACCACCAGATTTCTGGGCATGAAACTGATCATTGCATCCAATTGCAACGTGATATTCATAAACTCATCGATCAAGGGATAGTTGATCCAACCAAGCTGGATGATTGAGAACTGGCGGCCAAATTCTGTCATGTGTTTTGAGTCAGTTTTTTTATGAGTCTCAATTAGCTAATCTTTGGGTCTTTCTTTTGACCCTTATTTGCTTCTTTTTAGGGTTTAAGTCTCGAGTTTGTTCTCCTTTAGGAATTTGAGTCTTGAGTTTATTTTCTCTTGAAATTAAAGTCATTTTGTTCATCATGGTTTTGGATCAACTCTTTGCACTCAACATGACATGTGAATCCCTCCCGGAATATGAATCTCCTTAAACCTGAACTACGAATGGCCTGATTCTCTTTAGAGATACGTAGGCACCTTAGGGTCGGCCACATTTTTGAAAACATTTTCTCTTGTGCTAATTTGCTGCCATGGAATACTCATGATAACATTAAAGTGTTGAAAACAATCCTCAAGGGTTTCAAAGTAATCTCATGATACACCCCCTTAACTCCTTAAACAGTTTTTTTCGGCTGGGGAGCTTCTCTCTCTAACCTAGAGAGAGAAAGCTCCCTCCAGCCCTAACCCTCCGGCCGCCGGCCATCCCAGCTCCGTTTAACCCCAGATCCGGCATGGGGATGGCAAGGGAACGTCCCTCCTTAGGGTTAGTTCTCCTCCAACGCCTCCCTCCAGCCCGACCATAGCCATTTTCGGCCTCCCACGCTGGCCCAGCCGCACCTGGCCAAGCCGCACCCCTCCGGCTTCCGATCGACGGTAGCAGCAGCAGCCCTCGGGTATTACAGCGGAGGCACGGGGTACCCTTTGGGATCCGCGCCGTCCAGATCTAATCTCAAGCCGTCCTTCTCGTGGTCCGGCCAAATATCCACCTCTCATCCTCACCGGACCGAAGGGGCTACAGAGGGTCAGCCTGGCCGTAGCTTTGAGCTTCATGGGTCGAGATTCTATGGGTTCGGTTCTGCTCTAACAGTCCTCGCCGGAGAAGATGACCCTGCTGTTCAATATGTGTTCGAACAGTGGCACTGCAGTAGGGCTGACTCACCAAGGAGTTCTAATGTTCAGATCCCCAGCCGTGGCTCAACAGCCGTGGCTCAATACCCGTGGCCCAATACCCGTGGCCCACCAGCCGTCGGCCAGCATCTCCAGCCCCAACCCCGCCTCCGGTGGGCTATCAATCCTAAGTCAGCCTGTCGCCGTGGCTCACAGTAGTGGCTCAGCCGCCGTGGAGCAGGCGGCGCTTCAAGCCGTCTGGGCCGGCCAGGCCAGGTCGCCCGGGCGGGGCAGGCAGCCACTCGGCCAAGCAGCTAGCTCGGGCGGGCAGTCATCGCAGCCCAGGCAGCGGTGCATTCAAGGCCACGCAGGCCAGCCGGTAGGCCAGGCCATCCAGGCAAGGCCAGCCCGGGCAATCCAGACAGACAGCAGCCTGGCAGGCTGGTAAGGCCAGTCCAGCCAGCAGCTTGGGCCTTCGGCCCCAGTCAGCATCAGCATCAGCCCCGGGCAGTCAAGGCCCTCTCTGGCCACTTCATCAACCGCCGCGGGGCCAGTTGGCCTTCCAGCCCGGGCAATCATCAGCCAGCCCGGGCCACGCAGCGGGCAGCAGCAGCAGGCGACAAGGCCAAGGCCAGCCAGGCAAGGCCAAGGCCAGCCAGCCCAGGCCAGCCAACCACAGGCTTGGCCAACAAATTTTTGCCATCCCGGGCAGTGTGGCTCGGGCATTTATCTATCATACAGTCTACTACTGTTTACTTTTAGTATTACTGGTTGCTTCTGGTAGCAGTAGCTGACTTACTTAGTTATTTCTGTGTTTGCGAGGACTTCGAGGGCCTCTAATTTACCCCTATCCCGACGGGTTGTGTCGTGGATTTTCTGCTATTACCATGCCCGTGTCCAGGTTTCCCGTTGAACCCTCTATTCCTTGGGATAGTTTGTTTGACGGGGTTGGACACGGGCAACCCATGTAGCCACTTGGCTTTTTATATTTTTGTCGTTTTCTTTTTGCTTTGTCTTACCTGGGGTATGCCCCTTGTAGGCTGTATATTCGCTTAACCTCTTTTAATTTCAAGCTGATTTACCCAAAAAAAAAAAAAAAAAAAAAAGTAATCTCATGATATCGCTTGAAACACATCATAAATCACTCAAGTTGTCAAATGCAAAGAATGAGTTATGACCCATGTCATTCATGTTGAGTTGAGGGGAAATTGAAAACATTTGTGTACTTTCATCGACCCACTCATAGGAGAAACATGTTGTTGAAGATAGAAAAAAAAAATGATGAGCTCGCTAGATTGAAAACCCTCAAGGGCGGTCTAGGCAAAAGTTAGAGCATAAAAACAAAATGAAAATTTAGCCATGTCTCCACGCACCCACTTTGAGTCTCAAGACTTGTCCTCGATTTTGAAGAACCACTTGGTAAAACATCAAAGCCTCTTAATCTCTTGGTTAGGATTCTAGTTGCTCTGGTGCGTGATTCAAAATGAAGAAAGGCCATCATTTCTCTATCCAAACACTTGTCCCTTGCTAGCCACATTGAGCCTCTAGATAGTTTCTTTCAAATAAAGCCTGCTAGACAGCCATCCCCCACACTGGGGTAGATAAGAATGCAATGAGAGATGACTACAAAACGAAAAGTAAGCATCCCATCACACAAAGGGGTTTTGAAAGAAGAAAAATATGATCCCTTCCAATCTAAAAACAGGGGGCATTTTGAAGAAACATCTTCCTCTCATACAAAATAGAGCGATTAGATGGCTGCTAGCTTTTGGAACCCAAGTATGAGTAGAAAGTAGGTTTGAGCTGTTATATCCCTTCCTTTCTTAAGCCAACACCCTAACCTACAATATGGTCCATAATAAAGTCCTCTCGGATTTGATAACTGGCATCCCCTAGGGCCCCTGTTGCCTAAATTTGGGCCTAGAATTACCTTAGATTCTGGACTGCACAAGGATTCCACTGTGCAGTCTATCATTAGGGACAATCATTGGGCCTTCCCACTGACCCAAACTCCTGATCTCAATGAGGTGAGATCAGAATTACAAGATGTCCCCATCAATGCTTCCACTGGGGATAGATGCATTTGGAATCTCAATGCATCTGGTAAGTTCACCATCTCATCCTTATGGGATCATTTAAGGATACATTTTCCTGCTATCACTTGGCATAAAGTGGTATGGTTCTCAGGGTACATCCCTAGATGTAGTGTGATCTCATGGATGGCCATCCTTAATAGATTATCTACAGAAGACAGACTAGTCATGTTTGGAATGAAAGCTGCATCCATCTGCAGCCTATGTTTGGGAGTAGAGTCCCATGAGCACCTCTTTTTTGATTGCCCCATGGCTACACAAATTAGGGGAATCCTATCCCCAAAGACCCCTCACATGACAAGCTTGACATCCATGCAGCAGTGGGTGAGTAAGCTGTCCTCTGTCCAAGGTAAAGCTCTGGCCATTACAATTGCTAAACTTGTCTTTACAACCTATGTGCACCAATTATGGCTTGAGAGGAATCATAGGAAATTCCAGAATCTTAATTGCCCTCCTGGAGTGGTTGCTCACAAAATTTCAAATGAAGTAAGGTGCAGGTTGCTGTCTTTATCTAAGTTCAAGGGGCCTTCTCAATTATTATCTATGTGGAATATTCATGATTAACATTCTCAGTAATAAGTTAGAATGAAATTACCCATATACTCACATGATTACACATGCAGGTTAAATCTCAAGGGGTTTCCCCTTGATCTAAATTGGTCCAGAATTGTCTCTGGATTCAGAAGGGAGGTTTCAGAAGGGTTATTACTTCTAAGTATTCAGCAGTGCTTGGCCTTCTATTACTGCTAAGTAATCAGGTAGTTACCTTATCTCTTTTAGGTATCTTGGTATTCCATTGCATTGAGCGGTCCTACTATATTGAGTGCAATCCTTGTGAGCTGAGTGCTCTAGCCCCATCCGTCATTGTGAGAGGAGGTAATATTTAGCGGGGGCATTATGTGAGGTTTTTTTTTGTGTGGGTAAATTAGCTTGAAATTAAAAAAGGTTAAGCGAATGTACAGCCTACAAGGGGCATACCCCAGGAGGAAAAGAAAGGAAAAAAAACAAGAATGACAAAAGTGCGGTAACCATGCACAACCCGCATGGAGAGTAAGGTAAAGTAAATACGTAACCATGCACAACCCGCATGGAGAGTAATATAGAGTGAATACATAACAAAATGCACTACTACCTGGCACAACCCGCCAGGCTAGGAAATAAAGTAAATACGGTGAATATGGTAGATAGTCATGGCCAACAAGGCCGCAAGATAACCAAGAACCTGATACCCCGAACTAGCCTAAAGCAGCATACCACCCACTCATCAGGAGTCAACTACTACAGAGGGACAGGAACAAGAGGAGATTCGCACTGGATATGACGACATCCGACAAGGCTACTGCTGCTGCTCAGCACCCTGCACACCACGCCCATTCCAACCAGACTACTACTCCCTCAACCCAAACCCCTAGTCTCGCTAACAACTAAAAGAGGAACAGAAGAGAATCCACAAAAGTGGCCCCCTAACCGCCGGTGGACCAAGCTGCTCCTTTCGATCAGCGAAAACCACTAATCTAATCAAAAACAGCCTGCGAAGCTACCCCTATCGATCAATGAGAAACCACCAATCTAATCGATGACAACTCCGCGACCACTACTACTACTGCGAGTCTACCCCTTAACTAGAACAAAGTCTAACTAATCAACAAGCCGCGACCACTACTACTATGCCCAACCTCCGGGCTAAAAAGGTACAGGTTCAAGGGATATAAAGGCCATCAAAGAGCCCAAAACCCCCGATTTCAGTCCAACAGGTGACCGCCTATCGGGGGTCGCAAAACTAACAGCGAACTGGCCCATAAGTCCAGCACCAAAATGACAGTGCAATAGACAGTGCATTGCTTGACCAATATATCAATAAAACAATAAAATTACCCACTGCCCGGGCCATCCAGCCTGCTTACCTGCCCGGGCTGGCCTGCCAACGGGTGGCTGCTGCCTGCTACTGCTGCTGCCCGCTGCTGCTACCGGGAGCTGCTGCCGCCTGCTGCTGCCTGCTGCTTGGCCCGGGCTGGCTGCTTGCCCGGGCTGGCTGCGGATAGCCTCCCCAGCGGCTGAACGGAGATGGACTCAAGTCGCCCGGGCTGAAGCCGCTGCCTAGCCTCTGCCCGAGCAAAACAGTCCCTGGCAGCACAGCTGCCTCCCCGCCCGAGCCACTCACGGGTGGCCTGCCCAGGCTGGCTTGCTGGCTGGTGCCCGGGCAGAATGCCCGGGCTGGCTGGTAGGGGGCTGGTGGGTTGCTAGGCTGGCCACGCCAGGCTGGCTGTGGCTGGCCGCCCCACTGCGGCTGGAGATGGTGGCCGATGGCTGCTGATGAAGGCCGACGGCTGATTGGCCGGACAGATCAGGCCGGAGAGGGCCCTGACCGCCCGGGCTATAAGGAGAGCATTGGCCAGGCCTGGCCACTGAGGTACCCGACGCCAGGCTGAATGAGCCCCACGGCGGCTGTGGGCCATGGCGGTTGCCAAGATGGCTGTGAAGTCCACAGCGGGGCCACTGCGTAACCACTGCAACTTAGGAGAGTTGAGCCCCACGGCGGCTGAGCCCTATGGCGGTTGTGCCCACGGTGGCTGTGAACTCCACGGCGGCGCTAGGTTGAAGACAGAGGCCGGCGGCTGTGAGCCACGGCGTTTGATGATTCCTTGGCCGGACCAAAGTGCAGACTGGACCAGACGGAGGCCGGACTAGATGGAGGCCGTACCAGGAGGTGGGTGGCTGGTATTGGCTGGGTTGATTTCAGATCTGCCCATAGCAGATCCCAAAAAGGTAGCCGCCGGACCACGGCGGGAAGGAGTTGGATCCAGACCTGGTTGAAGTCCAGACCTGGCCTCTGCTCGAGCCGTGACCGGCTGGTGGTGGTTGCTGGCCCTCCGACTATCTTCTCTGAAGTTGGGAACCCACTGTTGTGGGTTTGTAAGATCTCACGGGGTAAGAACCACCGAGTGATGATGGATGTAGAAGCTGGAGTTGTTGAACCAGGCTTCAATGGCCGGACCAGAGGTGGCCGGATAGAGGTGGCCAGAGGGAGCTTTGCTCCATAGCTGTTGAAGACTGATGGAGGCGATGGAGGAGAGCACTCCCTAAGGAGGGTTGCTCCCTTGCCGTCCTTACTGTAGCCGCTGCTACTGGCTGGAGGTGGGAGCCTGGGGCCGGCTGGATCTGGACCGGGAGGGAGCTTTCTCTCTCTAGGTTAGAGAGAGAAGCTTCCCTTTCTTAGTGGCTGTTTATGTGAGGTTTAGTTGAGGGAGTATAAGGTTTCCCTGTGTTGGCTTTGTTTAGAGAGTGGGAGTTGGGAGTTTTGGCATTGTAATATTTAGTGTGATCATTTATGCTGCTCCTGCTGCTATGGTCATGCACCAAAGTGTTTCTGCATTTCTGCATTTGGTTCAGTAGTTGACTGATGACTGAATGGTTCAGTAGTTAGTTGACTGTTGACTGATGGTTCAGTAGTTAGCCGTTTTTCTGATTTTGCTGTAATGGCTCTGACTGTAAAGGCTGCTCTGTTGCACCTGTTAGCCTAACCAATAGGGGCTGTCATTGGGATCTCCCTTCGCAGAGGGGGACGTCCTCTGCATTTTGATTTTGATTGTGTGTGAATTTTGGCTGTTCTGGGTTGGTGTTGGGAGCTTCAGATTTGGAAGCAAATGCCTTGTAGAATAGCAGCTTCAGATTTGCTTCAGATTTGGAAGCAAATGCCTTGGCAGCAGCTGTGACTGTCATCAGTTATATTGACACAAAGGGACTACATCAGTTCAGCATGTGGATCAGTCTTCTGCATTCTGCATTTTGTTTCAACTCTTTAGGAGCTTCAGAAGTTTGGAAGTTCGTGGCTGTCCAGTTCTGATTGTTTGTCAAGTTCAGAAACTATATTTTACCTCATCCAAGCTGCATCAGTGCTGATTTGCTGTTGCTGATGTGATTGTTATGAAGATTTAATGACTGTGTAAATGGTTGATTAGTGGTTGATAGTGGTTGTTATGTGTAAATGGTATTGTGGAGCCTTGTTCGGACTGACAAGCTGCACTTGACTTGCTATAATTCATGTTCTGAAGGGGAACAATTCCTTTAGATGCACTTCTAGATGCCTTAAGCATAGTTTTGTTGTTATCAATTGCCTGTGTTTCCTTTCCCTCTTACTAGATGGATTGGAAACATAGCTTCACATCACTGCCTTGTAGCCACTTGGTGTTATCAATCTTCTTTATCTTCTTTTGTTTTCTTTTTTCTTTTTCCTCCTGGGGTATGCCCCTTGTAGGCTGTATATCCGGTTACCCTTTTTTTTCTATTTCATGCTATTTTACCCACACAAAAAAAAAAAAACTTAGCAACAAAGTCCTAGATACTAGGGGCATAACCAATGTGGAAAGAAAAGTGGTGTGAAGCAAAAGGGCACAACTACATCCCCCTTTTAGAAGCGCAAAATGTCTCATGAGGCACGCTGTGGTCACTTATCAATCCAACTCAAAGTAGTCAATTCACCCTGAAGCAATAAACTCGCTAGGGTCATGGGTTCGTGGAACAGTTTTGCGTCTCTTGACGACTGAGTGGTTTTGAATGTGAATCATGTAGGTAAAATGATGTGGTTTTGAAATCCTCAAGGAGAAACTTCCAAATTTTATTTTATCCTAAGCATTTTTGACACAGCAATACAAGCACAATTACTTATTTGCAAATTTTCATGGAGATAACATGGGTTTCCCATTTCACGAAGAGTGTAGCTAGAAGGTTCTTGGGCCATACAGTGTGTTAGCAGCATTGCTAGAGTGTTGCAATCTTTCAAGTCTCTTGGATCTCATCGTCTTCTTTGTCATAGCCATTTGACTAGTATAGAGTTTGTTGCCATCTTATGGTGTAGGAGAAGCACTAGCTTGAGTACGCGAAAGTTGAGATGTCCCAAAACACTTGTTTGCATATCACCACAATCACATGGTTGCTTGATGCGTAGTTTAGGCAGTTGCATTGGCCTCTTGGCCCGCACAGTTGATTTGTCTACGTGAGCACCTCACTGTTTAGTCTTATCTAGACATTTCCCTGGGCCTCTTTGGCTCGCACGTTTGATTCGCTTTCATGTCTTTTGTTGTGGTTATTTGGTTTTGCATTGGTCTCTTGATCTAATATTTGATTTTTTGCCTTCACTACTACATGTTGCTTGCATTATAATGTGTTTGATTATCTGTTAATGTGACGCCTCTTGGCTCTGAAAAGAAAAAAATAGGCACTATCTCTTGATATATTAGGTCTCTCGATCACTATGCCTCTTAGCATTTGCATCTCTCGATGTATTGGGTCTCTCGGCCACTATGTCTCTTGGCATTGCATCTCTCGATGTATTAGGTCTCTCGACCACTATTCCTCTTAGCATTACATCTCTCGATGTATTAGGTCTCTTGACTTATACACCTCTCGGTGTTGTGTCCCTTGACGCCTGAGTCTCTTGACCTACATGCCTCATGGCCTTGCATCTCTTGATATGTTATGTCTCTCGACATGTTGCGCCTCTTGGCTCCTAAATGATGTGGTGTTGTGGTATTTTTTTTTTTTTTTGGGTAAATTAGCTTGAAATTAAAAAAGGTTAAGCGAATGTACAGCCTACAAGGGGCATACCCCAGGAGGAAAAGAAAAGGGAAAACAATAAGAATGAAAAAAGTACGGTAACCATGCACAACCCGCATGGAGAGTAAAATAAAGTGACATAGGCAATACAAATGGGTCTGAGTAGAGCCATGTAGTAAATGAAATGAAGTGAGGCGAAATGTAAATACTTCCTGGCACAACCCGCCAGGCTAGGAATTAATGTAAGTAAAGTAGATAGTCTTGGTCAACGATGACCACATGATAACTTGCGCTGAGGAGAGATCCTCCTCCTCCACGGCTGGGATAAGAAATCCAAGAACCGAGAAGCCCCTCACCCCGAGGCTAGCATAATACCCACTCAAAAGAAATCAACTACTACAGAGGGACTCGGACCGAGAGGTTCGAACTGGAGATGTCGGCATCCGACAAGGCTACCCTACTAAGTACCCTGCACACCACGCCCATTCCAACCAGACTACTACAACTCGCCCAAATCCCCTAGGCTCGCTAACTGCTCATAGTGGAACAGGAAGAGGGACCACCAAAAGTAGCCCCCCAAACCACAAGTGGACCAAGCTGCTCTTTTCGATCAGTGCAAACACTAAATCTAATCAGAAACAGACTGCAGAACTACCCCTTTCGATCAGCAAGGATCCACCAATCTAGTCAATGATAGCTCCGGCAACTACCTCTTTCGATCAGACTCATCCATAATCTGGTCATCGGCGCCCACAGCTGCTGCTACTGCGAGATAGCCCCTTAACTAGGATAATCCAATCTAATCGATAGCAGCCACGACCACAAGAATACTACGCAACTCCTCAGGGCTAAAAGCACTGGCTCAAGGGATACAGAGGGCTCTACGAAGAGCCCGCCCCCGATTTCAGTCCAACAGATGACTGCCTATCGGGGGTTGCAAAATCTAACAGTACACTGGCCCTTAAGTCCAGCAACAATATGACAATAAATAGATAAGTGCAAGTATGGCTGCATTGCATAATGGTAAAGTAAGGGATAGTACCCCCACTGCCCAAGCCACCAGCCAGCTTGCCTGCCCGGGCTGGCCTGCCATCGGGCGGGCTGATGCCTGCCGCTGCAGCTGCCTGCAGCCTGCTGCTACTGCCTGCAGCTGCTGCTGCCTGCTGCCGCCTGCCATCGGGCGGGCTGGCCTGCCAACGGGCGGGCGTTTCGAGTCTTACGCCCGGGCAGAAGCTGCTGCCTAGCCTCTGCCCGAGCAGAATAGTCACGGACAGCACTGCTGCTACCCCCTCCGCCCAAGCCACACAGGACTGCCCGGGCTGGCTTGCTTGGCTGTTCTGTGGCTGGGTTGTTTGTTGGCCGGGCTGGCCTGGCTGGCCTACTGGCTGCTTGGCCCACGCGGGGATATGGTGGCCTGGATGGCCCGACGCCTGAAGGACCCCGGCGAGCCGCCGTGGCTGGCTAAGCCCCACGGAGCTGTAGAGGTGGGCGGCTGGGCTTGACCCCGGTCACCGTTGATGCTTGATGATGGCCGACGGCCGTGGCTTGATTTCAGGTCTGCCCGGTGCAGATCCCAAGAGGTAGCCGCCGGTCCACGGCGGGGTTGGATCTGGAATCGAGGCTCCACGATCGGAACTGCACAGGTCCCACGGTTGGACAGTGAAACCCACTTGCCCCATTTGAGATGCCTGGTGTGAGGTCTGTAGGACGGTAGAAGGCCGAACCACCCACGGCTGAGATGCGGCCTGAGGTTGGCTTGGCCGTTGAAGATGTACCCTCGGCTGGGGCCGACCATAGCTTGGCCGGAGTAGATCCGGACTGGTAGATCCGGAATGTACCCGCCGGTTCACGGCGAGGTTGAGGTTGGACCGGACCAGGTGGAGTTGAGCTCCGGGAGGCCGGGTATGGAGGGCGGTGGAGGAGAGCCCCTGTCGTGCGAGGGGCTCCCTTGCCCAGTGTGGTCTGCTGCTGCTGCCGTCAAGGTGGGAGGCCGGCGTGGCTGGGCCAGGAGGCTGGGAGGCCGACGAGGCTGGATGCCATTGGGGAGCTTTCTCTCTCTAGGGTAGAGAGAGAAGCTCCCGTTTTTTCCTTTTGTTTTTGCTGTGGTATACTATGTCTCTTGACATATTTTGCCCCTTGGCATCCTTTAATGTGGTATGAACTATTTTACTCTAAGCATTCTATTAACAAAATAATGCGCACATACCTCTTACACCATTGTCTTGAATAATGTGGCTTGCAGTGATTGATGTTTTTGTTGCATGTTATTTGACGTAGGCTAATCACATGTCCAACGATTCGAAGCATAATGAGTGTTACATTCTAAATTCCAAATAGAGTGCACAGATATCAAAATTACGTCTCTCGTCTTGTACGCCTCATGGCGTTGTATCTCTTGATGCATTATGATGATGTTTGTGAGTCACTAGATTTATTTTGCCTGAACATTCCCTTGAATGAAACCTGATGCTACACTCATAGGTTTCACTAGTTGAATGCATTTTGCTATCAAATATACCCTGTGTTTGCACTTGAAACAGGTTACAACCGGCTCTACGCCTCGGTTCTATCACTTCAAGCTCCAAGCTCCGACTCCACAGGCTCTCGCCTTACAACTACAACCGGCTCTACGCCTCGGTTCCATCACTTCAAGCTCCAAGTTCCAAATCCTCAGGCTCTCGCCTCATGACTGCAATCGGCTCCATGCCTCGGTACCTTCATCTCAAAGCTCAGCGCTTCAGTTACTGGTCTTGTGTCCCCATATCTCAAAACCAGCGTCCGATTCGTCTCCAGAAGATGGTTTGGATTCCGCCCCAAATTACATCAATTCCATCAAGCTCATTCGCAAGGATAGGCTACTCTACCGAGCTCCCCTCAGTCAAAGTAAGGATGATCATGAAAAGCAAATGACTCACCCGCTGTGTATCTATATCTACCCCAAAATACTAAAGATGCTCTCCGCAAGAATTTCCCCGGCAGCTCGGCGCTCCTTCAACTACTCTCCGCCAAAATCCTGGCATAGCTCAGGTACATCGCTCGAAGGCTTGGTATGGCCCGATGGCAAATTCCTCCTCTAAAGCTCTGCGCTTTTGTTTTTGGTTGGCCTGAACTACGGTTGGTCTGAATTTCCTTTGTGGAATACGTAGGCAGCCTCCCGACCCGACCATAACAAAACCTTTTTCGAAAACCCCTTGGAATAATGGTTGGACCAAATTGAGTTGCTTTTTACAGCTTTGACTCTTACTCAAACATGTCTCGCGATCCGTCTGAGCTTAGTCAAAGAGGGGCATCTGTAGACACCCCAATTTGGCCTAACGATTATTTCAAGTCCCACCTTGGGGACCATCCCGATGATGAAATGGATACAATGATTGCTGATTGCATTCTCAAGAACCTTAGGACTTTCGGTAAGAACTTTGAACCACTTAGAGGACCCAATCCAGAGCCATATAGCCTTTCAGACAGAAAATACAAAAGCCTAGGAGAATCCATCTGTCAGCCGTGACATTGATCTCACGGCCTTAACATCATTTCCTCACCCGAGCAACCTGTTGCTAGAAAATCTCCTTGAGAGATCAATCCCTCGGCCGCAAGATCTATCCTTCGGCCGCAACATCCTACTCGGCCGCCAGATCGCCTTTTTCCCAGACTCTGGAACGTTCTGTCAGACGTTTGATCCAACTACACTACCTTCCCGATGCGTTCGGGCCACGTTCAGAGATTACAACGAAGAGTTTGCATTGCATTGCAATTGTGTGTTTTGATTGGCCGGAGTGAGTCACCAATTGCCTATATAAAGGGCCTTTGGACTCCGAAAATACAACGACGAAATTCATAAGTGAACACACTCTCTCAAGCCACGAAACTCTGCACAAATACTCTCTCAATCCCTCTCTTCAAAAGCCCTAACCTCCCGAAGGCAGCCATCAATCCGACGATCAAACCCCGAAGTTCAAACCCTAACCCTAGGGTTTTCCGAGAAGCAATCAGTCAATCACACCCAATCCGAAGCAATTAAGCAACTGAGGGATCAAGGTGGTGAGGCCCAACGGCCTCTGGTTTGTTTTACTTACTGTATTTATGACTAACCGTAGCGTTTTGATCATCTACTAACTTTTCTGTCTGGTGTGAGAAAGAACATCGACCGGGGCTTCGATCCCTCGGCCGATATATCAAACCAGGAGGATCCCTCGGCCGTGACATCCATTCACCGGCCGCGGGATCCATTACCCTGGGACAGCTTTGTTTGTTTTGCTTTCTGATGCATGCTTTACTTATCGCACTGGTTCACTTTACTTACTGTTTAAAGGCTTAATTAAACAGACTATGTGTTAGAATTAAACAAAGCATCTATACGTCTTATGTTGAATAACTATGGGCCAGTCTCACGGCTGGGCAGAGGGGGTGCCTAATACCTTCCCCTTACTGTACTCTTGGCTCCCGTACCCAGAATCTCTATCTGTTTTCCTAGTTTTAACAAACTAGGTGGCGACTCTGTTTTGATGATAACCGCTATTGTGTGGCGATGTTCCTAGCCATGGGAATGTCCACAATCTTGGTTTATGAAGCAAGCAACCAATCGAGCGACAAACGATCAATTTGTATGGCGATGCCCCGTTTGGGAGGTGTCTACACTAGGCTGAGCCAGGGTTTTGGCGAAGAGTAGTTGAAGGAGCGCGGGGCTGCTAGGGAAGTTTTTTGCGGAGAGCATCCTTAATATTTTGGGGTAGATTAGTACATGGCGGGTGCGTTTGCTTTTCTTGACCATCCTTACTTTGACTGAGGGGAGCTCGGTAGAGTAGCCTATCCTTGCGAATGAGCTGGAAGGAATTGATGTTATGGGGTGGAATCCAAGTCATCTGCTGGGGATGAATCGGACGCCGTTTTGAGATATGGGTGGAACCCAAGCCATCTTCTGGAGACGAGTCGGATGCCGGTTTGAGATATGAGGGGCACAAGGCCGATAACTAGAGCACAGAGCGTTGGGATGAGGGAACCGAGGCGCGGAGCCGGTTGTAATTATGAGGCGAGAGCCTGGAGAGTGGTAGGTTCTGACGTGACGGAACTGAGTCACGGAGCCGGTTGTAGTCACAAGGCGAGAGCCTAAGGTGATAGAATCGAGGCGTAGAGCCTGCTGTGGTCATGAGGCGAGGGCCTGAGGAGATTGGAGCTTTGAGCTTGATAGAACCGTAGCGTGGAGCTGGTATTGATCATAAGGTGAAAGCCCGAGGTGTCGGAGCTTAGAGCTTGACGTGAGGAGTAGAGCCGGTTGCATTCTGATGGTCTGTGCACGGAGCTTTCTCATCATAAGTTTTGGCGTAGAGCCAAAGGATTGAGGCGCTGGACCGATCAGTAAAATCGAGGCGTAGAGCCGGTTGATTTGCAAGATTGACCTGTTGAATGAGAGATAGATATGCAAAGTGTGTATATGTGATGATAGTGGTTAAATATGAGCAGATATGATGATGCGGACTCGATGATGATAATGGTGATGCAATTGTTGCAAATGTGCACGGGCCCGTGCGTGTGTGCTTGATTTAAGCTTAAAGCTTCTATCAAGTTCTGGACTTGAGCATTCGGAGCGTAGAGCTCGAGCATTCGGACGGGAGAATTCGAGCATTCAAAGTATAGGCTTTGAGCATCCAGTACGCAATGGTTGGGCATTCAAGCGCAGAGCTTGAGCATTCAAGTGTAGAACTTGAGCATCCAGTACACAGTGGTTGGGCATTCGAAGAGCTTCGAGCATTCAAAATGTTAGATTTTGAGCATTCAAGCTTTGAGCTTGAGAGTTGATGATATCTTGTTGATTGGGGCGGCGTAGAGCCTGTTGAGATAGTTGTTACGGCGTAGAGCCAGTTGAGATAGTGGGCGTGGAGCCGCTGAGTGATAGAGATGGTGAATACGGGCTTCGAGCCGCTATGATAATGGGCTTCGAGCCGCTGAGTAATGGGCGTAGAGCCGCTGAGATGGTGGGCTTGGAGCCGCTAAGATGGGGAATACGGGCATGGAGCCGCTGAGTGGTGAATATAGGCGTAGAGCCGCTGAGTGGTGAATATAGGCGTAGAGCCGCTGAGCAATGGGCTTGGAGCCGCTGAGTGAACATAGGCATAGAGCCGCTGAGTGAGTTGATGGATGTGGGCGTAGAGCCATCGATCATTTGGCGAAGCAGTGAGATATGCAGTGTTGTGGGCATAGAGCCGTTGTAGAGCCGCTGGGTGATTAGGCGTAGAGCCGCTAAGATCATTGGGCTTGGGGCTGCTAAGTTTGTAGATATGGGCATAGAGCCGCTGAGAATTGTTTGGTTACGGCGTAGAGCCAATGGGCATAGAGCCGTTGAGTTGATGGGCTTAGAGCCTGTTGAGTGAGCATAGGGCTGCTGGTAGTGAATACAGGCGTGGAGCCGCTGAGTAGTGCCGTTGAAATGATGGTGGATATGATGACGAGCTCTGAGCTGTTGAGTGAGCTTAGAGCTGCAGATGATGATAATGAGCATAGGTTGTTGTGGTAATGAGCTCAGGGCTGCTGTGGTAATGAGCTCAAGGCTGCTGAGATGGCTTGAATACGGGCGCGGAGCTGCGAGTAGTGGGCTTGGAGGCGCTAAGATATTGGGCTTGGAGCTGCTGAATTGGTGGGATAGTGAGTGTGAGGCTATTCGGATAATTGCGGGCATAGAGCCGCTGAGTGATTTGGGCACAGGGCCGTTGAAGAGCATGGAGATGCTGAATGGAGGCGAGTACGAGCGTAGAGCTACTGAGAAGCTTGATGAAGGTGATAATGGGCGCAGGGCCGCCAAGATGGTGAATATGGGCGTGAAGTTTGAAGCTTGGGGTTTGTAGTTGGTCAAGTGACCAACATCTAGTGAGTTTGCTGCTATGTAGAGAGAACTTTGATGTTTTTCATGCTCGGGCGTGCCCCCAAGGCTAGTTCTAATCATGTTGTATTTGCTCGGAGGGTGCCTCCAAGGCTTTTCTGTTGGTCAAGGACCCAGAATATTTGATTTCAGTGCACTGAGCAAAATCCATTAGGGCTGAAGGAAATTGATTGAAGGGCCAGGAGATTGATCAGGCGGTCGAAGGATCGATGTCTCGACCGAGGAATCAATGTATCGGCCGAGGAATCGATGTCTTGGCCGTGAGAAAGCCAAAGGTTAGAAAATCGATTTAAGTTCGATTTAATCGATCTCACGGTTCATTTAATCTTTTCTCTTCCTCCACTTTTCTTCTCCGTTCCTCTCGTCCGAGTACCCCCGACGTCCACCATCGTTTACCGCCGTTCTCCACCATCCTCAACCGCCATCGTTCTCAGCCTCCGTCGACCACCACCACCGGTTTTGACTGCCGGTTTGTTACTTGTTTTTCTTTCTTGTGATGGCCACGCCACCTTCGGACATCGCGGGTTCTTCTTCGCATCCCCCGTGTAGGTGTGAATATCCTTCATCCGACGAAGAGGCGATTGAGGAGCCTGACTTGTTTGATGCTGATACCTACGTTCTCCCTTCGCGTAGGTTGGGTTTTGGCGGTTTCTTCCAGTACCGCCCTCCCATTTGTGGCCCAAAGGCCGAAGTGGTTCGTCGGGAATCTGAGCTGCACCTGAGCATTCTCAATGTACCGGTAAGTTTCCTGAAAAGTAAAAGGTTTACTTTAGTTCGGAGTTTTTAATTTTGTATGAGTTAAGAGTGAATTTCTTTTGGATGGAATCCCTTTTAGCTAGGGGCGTGAATGGGTCGGAATTGTGTTGTTTAGAAAGACTAAAATAACCGTGCCCCCTGTTTAGGCAATGCATGCTTTTTAAACGTTAATTTGATGCCCCTAGCTTTTTCGTTTGTTCATGCAATCATGAGATTAACCCCCTTTTTGTCCTTGGCAGAGAAATAGGAGACTGGAGGCTCGCGGTGGAGGCAAAGAGGTGCATAAGTGGTTTCTAGTGCTGCCCGAGCAGGCTCGAGAGTTGGTACGTGCTGCTGGTTTCGAGGCATTTGTTCTAGGCCTTAATCTTCCAAAGATGGATTGGTCATTGATGACTTCGCTGGTTGAGAGGTGGTGGGATACCACCAACACATTCCACTTTCCTTCTGCTGGCGAGATGACGATCATTCTCGGCGACTTTTCTTTGCTTACCGGCCTACGAGTGGGTGGAGCTTCCCTCCGAGTTAATCCTAGACTTTAGGAGTGGGTAGGGGCCTTGGAGTGGTTCTTGGGCAAGGTGCCTCCTCTTCATTCCCGAGGCCACGTTGAGTCGTTGACGTTGCTTGGCTGAGCAAGACTTACATAAAAGCCAATATTCTGACTCAGGTGAGCGTTGAGCAGTTGACACGGGCTTTCCTTCTCTACCTCCTTGGGCAAACGTTGTTTGCCAACAAGGATGGTTCGGTGCATACGCAGTTTCTGGCTCCTCTGCAGCACTTGGAGGCTATTAAGGAGTTTGACTGGGGATCGTCCGCTTTGGCCACCCTGTATAGCAACCTTGGAGCTTGTTCTCGGGACAAGAGTCCTATCCTCGGTGGTCACTACCGGGTACTTGAGGTATACATCCTTTTCTTTTATCTCCTTTCCTGTTTCGTCTTTTCCCAGTCTTGAACTTGTTTTGGTTAATCCACTTTTCAGCTTTGGGCCTTTGAGCACCTTCTTCAGTTTCCCACTGATACTAGACATGGAGATGCGAACTGTATACCTCGCTACGAGCGATGGTTGGTGGGGCAACGAAAGCCACGGTCGCCAGTCTTGAGCCTTCCCGAGTGGCGGCGAGTCTTGGACCGGCTGACGGTCGATCAGGTACCTTTCTCTTTGTATTTCTTGTCCTTAGACTTCCATATTCTTGTGTTATGGATGATTTGATTTTGCTTTGTAGGTACGGTTTGACCCCTGGGGTGGTGTACCAGAGGATGCTCCTCTTGCGCGTTCCAGGGTTCTGGATCGTACTCGTAGCTTGCTCGAGGGCCCATTCTGCCGAGCCTGGTACTTAGGTGATTGGGTGGCTAGTCAGTGGCGCCCGCGTGCTGAGGCGCTTCAGTTTGTTCCTCCTCCTCCTCCAGCATCGATGAGGTCTACTTCCTCGATGTCTAAGGAAGATCTGAAGAATGCTCGGATTAGAGACTGGGCAGCCTTACTTCTTCAGGCAGGTGACTATATGGAGTATTGCCGTCTTTTCTTGGCTTCAGCTGCTGCAGCTCCTCCTGTTGCTCCTGTTTGGCCGCGGGCCCCTTCTTTTGTCTCCTTCCATTCTAATGATGGGGAGGAGGAGCGACTGGTGCTTACTCCTTGCATGACCCAGCTTTACACGTTACCAGCCGAGGTTTCACAGGTATTACCGTATTTCTGGTTTCGTTTTCCCTGCTTTATCATTGTATCTGTTGCTCCTGTTTTTGAAATGCCTAGTCTGTTTCCATAGGTGCCTGCTGAGATAGTGCACGAATGGCTTCATGCCTATCAGAGTGCAGAGGCTTTGGTTCGGAGACAGCGCCGTAGGATCCTCGAGGTATGACTCTCTCCATGTGTTCCATTTGCTTAGTATCATTCCTTGAATCTGAGTGTTTGTATCCTCTTTTGGTTGCAGCTTGAGGCTGAGCGAGCACCAGCTGCTGGTGGGGAAGATGTGGGAACCAATGAGCAGTCCCCGTCTCGGAGATCGTCTCAGAGACGTTGTCGCGATTAGCTTTTAGGATTTTCTCTTTTCCTATTCATAGTTAGTAAAAGAGGCAAGCAGAAGTTGTATAGTGAAAGCAACCACAGCGAGAATTTTGTAATTTAAACTTTTATTCATGAAATGAGAAGAGCTTTTCGTACCCCTAAATGCTTTGAGATATGCATGTGAAAGTCAAAACATGGCTTTTTGAACAAGCGTTTGCTAATAGACAGTAATATGTGTGAAATGGAGTACTGGCCGAAGAATCGATTGTTTGGTTTGATATTGTGGCCGATGTACCAATTCTTTGGCCGTTACTTTGATTTTCCAAAGGTAGATTTTGTTTTGGCCAAGTGGTGTGGGCTACCACAGCCCCGGGTGGATCAGAGCGGCCCGAAAATATCGTTTTTGAATCGAATTGAAAAATTGAGGAGTCGCCACCAGGATTTGAGGCTTGCCACCCGAGAAACCGTTTTGTTTGAAAATGATTGATTTGAAATTGAAAACCAGAGATCGCTTTGAGTTCGGAAGCCATGTTACGAGGGGGAAGGGTTTTACGGCACCCCCCCTCGCCCGACGCGATGTCGGTCTCTACTAAACGTTTGTGGGATTTTTCAAAAGAGATTTTGTTTCATTAAACCAACTAGCAAGCATCCACAGATATACCCAAATAGACGTGCTTGCATGTGCATGTGTACAGGGAGTGACAAAATGGTGAAAGAATGCCAAAATAACATGAAATGAAGCCCTGCCCACTGACTTCACTCTCGAGTGCTCGGGAGTGGTCTCGAGCGCTTGGGAGTGTTGGTGCCCAACCTGCAAAATTTGTTAGTATTGACAAGATATAATGCAAAAACTGTGCATGCATGTGCATATGTACAGGGGAATGATGAGATGGCCATGCATGGTATACAAGACAGCAGAAAACGAAACCCTGTCACTGGATTTACTCTCGAGTGCTTGGGAGTGGTCCCGAGCGCTCGGGAGTGTTGCCAACATTTCCTGCAAATTTGGTTAGACATATTCACATGCTAATACTGCCAGAAAAATCACAAAGAAATCAAAATACAGATGTGCTCAGCCAGAGGTTTAAACAGCTAAGAACTGGTCCTAACCATCCAAACAAGGCTTCCTTGCAACTGAAAGCAAACCTAACTGGGCTCTGGAAGGACCAGTGCACACCCAGTATCTACTAAAAATAGAAAATGAAATACATAATGAACAAAACAAAGTTTTGGTGGCAGCAGCACTCCTGAGCGCTCAGGAATGGTCCCGAGCTCTCGGGAGTGAACACAATGCCCGAAAAAAAGACTTGTTTCTTCGTGCTCCTCTTGCTCTTGGTGCTAAACTAAGATCAAATGAGCTCACAACTAGTATAAGGAACTAGTATGAACCCTTGATCCCCCTCAGAAGTAGAAAAAACGGTAGATTTTAGGTATAAAATGAGATTTTATACCTTTGCTTGACTTGAATCTAGCTTCTTGGACTGACTTTGGTGCTTGAAAATGGTTAGAAAATAGTAGAAAAAGAGGGAGTTAAGGCCGACACTTCTCTTAGAGATTTTACTTGAGAATTGATGATTTTTCTTAGAAAAGGAGATTGTTTTTGAAAGAGTTTGAGAGAGAATTTTGGGGATTGGTTTTTGGCAGCAAAATGAGGAGTTTTTCAGAGGAAAATTTCGTGGCCCTTTGCATGTAGAACAATGGGGTATTTATAGGGGAGGGGAAAATGAGTTTGAAACTTGAAAAATAAATCAAAAATAAAGAGAAAATAGTTTTTGGGGGAAAAAAGGCATGATATGATGCCCTGCTAGACCTGTATACTCAGGTAGGACCAGGTTTGAACGTTGAAAGGTCTGAAAAGCCTGAAAAGCCATGGTCAAAGGCCAAGCTCAACGTGCATTGGGCTGTCAGCACTCCCGAGCGCTTTTGAGTGGCACTCCCGTGCGCTCTAGAGTGGTCCCGAGCGCTTGGGAGTGGCAGCCCAACTTCAGAAGGGCGCCACGGACACTCCCGAACTCGGTTTTGGGTGTTTTTCGAAGCGTTGGAAAGCTCATTAAGTCCTCTTTCTAACCCAATTGGTTTCATTCAAATGTATTTTGTACACTCAAATGTGTGCCAAATTTACCCTCAGGGTGTCGGAAAAAAGGGGATTTTGGTTTTGAAAAAATGCAAGAAGCAAAGTCCAAGCTATAGCCAAGGCCTGTTTTGATCTTGTTTCATCATCGGGGAGCCTCAAGGCCACAAATTAAGGATAATTAATAGGTCCAAATTGGGGTGTCTACAGTTGCCCCTCTTTGGATGGCGCTCGGCATCATGTCTGGATACGAGTGACGTCCAAAGATTGAGACAGCCCAATTCGAGCCCTACTCAATCCTTAATTCAAAATCAAATGCAAGTAAAAATGTACAAGCATTCAAAACATGAGGTTGTGCTCTTTCGAGCTGCCTACATACCCCGTTTGCAGGGATCAGACCAGCGTAGTTCTTTGGGGCAAATGCAAACATACATGCTGTAGAAGGCATAAAGACATGCAAGCAAATAATTGACAATATAGATTGATTCGAGGAGCGCCCACCGATTGCTCTGTCTCAGTGGGTGGCAAAATTAAACAGGCGAATAGGTTGTAAATACACCGCGAGGGGTGTCATCCAATGGGACAAGTTAGTTTGTCTCAAAGGAACTAAAACCAAATCTATGGCGGGAGTTGATTGAAAGATGTCCCTCAGGACAATGCCAAATCTATGGCGGGATCTGATTGAAGGGTGTCCCTCAGGACAATGCCAAATCTATGGCGGGATTTGATAAAAGGGTGTCCCTCAGGATAATGCCAAATCTATGACAGCAGATGATTGAATGGGGGGTGTCCCTCAGGACGATGCCAAATCTATGACAGCGGATGATTGAAGGGGTGTCCCTCAGGACAATGCCAAATCTATGACAACGGATGATTGAAGGGGGGTGTCCCTCAGGATGATGCCAAATCTATGACAGCGGATGATTGAAGGGTGTGTCCCTCAAGACAATGCCAAATCTATGGCGAAAAGCAATTCAAGAGACGTCCCTCAGGACGGTGCCAAATCTATGGCGAAAAGCGATTCAAGAGACGTTCCTCAGGACGGTGCCAAATCTATGGCAAAAAGCGATTCAAGAGACGTCCCTCAGGACGGTGCCAAATCTATGGCAGGATTTCAAGCAGTCATGCTGACAAATATGATAGATGAAGGTGACCATAAGAGGTCGAGACTAGAAAGTGAGACTCGTGTTTCGACGTTTGACGACAACGATGATATTTTTTATTTTTTGAAAAACAAAGGACATGTCTGAGTATCCTTTCTGCTTTACTGTTTCTGATCAGCGGGCTGGTATTTTCAGGTCTTTGGGATTTGGGATGGAGTTCGTCTTTGGATGGAAATTGGGTTTGAGCTGGAGTTGGTTTGAGGTTGGAGTTGGTTTGAGTTTGACTTTGATTAGGGCTCGAGTTTTGAGCATTCATGCCCCAGTCTTGATGTTGGCTGTATGCTTGCTATGATTGATGGCATTGAGCTGATGTGCCCCAGTGAGTGACAGACGTTTGTTCTGATTCTTTTCCTTGATTCCACTAATAGTTTCAGCAACCAGTTTTATCATGAGGGCAAAAGCGCGGGTTCTTCCATGCATTGGAGTTTCTCTCACGAGTTGGGGCCTCAATGACCTTGTGTGAATTTGGACAAGGCCTAAATAACTCAAAAGACAAGAAAGACCATTTATGAGAGGACTGACTCTCCATGATGACTTTGACTAGACGAGGAGTTTGATTCGACTGGACGAGGAGCATGATTTGACTGGACGAGGAGCTTGATTACTTGAGGGTTCGAAAAATGGAAAGCATGCCCCATGATTGATATTTGAAATTGCCATGATAAAATCCAGTTTCGATGATTTTCCCCTTCGGGGTTTTGAAATTGTTTTTGCCCCATCAAGTGACGCTCGTTTAGGATTTTCTTTGATCTTATTTTGTCAAAACACAAGGATTTTTACCACGAACTGTGCCCCAGATTGCTGATGACAACCCATGGATTTAGAAAATGCCCCAGCTTGGATTTTGCAGGATTCATAAAATGCCTTGCCCCTCCTTCATGTTTTCTCCTATTGTCTAGGATTTTTGTTATCAAGTTGTGTTTTCCAATCTGAAAGGACTTTATCCGAGTTGTAACGTGGTCAAGATTTGGCTCGACAAAGAAAGGATAATAGGCTCAAATTTTATTTTTTTTTGGGTTTCGAGAGCGAGCAGCCATCTTGAATATTTTTGTGCCCTTTTTGCTTTTGATAGGCGCCTTCTTTCATTTGATTTGCTTCACACTTTGTTGTGCCGATGTGTTTGGCACTTTCATTGATTTTGAGCTTTCTCTGATTTTTCTTCGATGTTTTGCATGTCACCGTGCCTATGTATTTGGCACTTTCACGCTTTGAATTTTGATGTGCCAATGATAACCATGTGTTTGGCACATTTGTCTTCCTTATTTCACCCCAGTGTGGGGGATAGCTGCCTTTTTTTTTTGGGTAAACCAGCTTGAAATTAAAAAGAGGATAACCGAATTTACAGCCTACAAGGGGCATACCCCAGGAGGAAAAAGAAAAGAAAGAAAAGAAAAGAAAATAGGCAACGCCAAAAGGCTACAGGGGAGGAATTATAATCGCTGTTTCCAATCCATCTAGAAGAGGGAAGGAAAACAGCGCCAAAATGACCTAAACCTTACAATAACCAATTACACTACAAGCAACGTGACTATACAATAACCAATTACATAACCCTGAAAGTACCCTGACTATACATGAGGTGGATTGCAACAATCAAAACCCAAAATAGTGCAGCCACCAAAACAGAGCTGCCATGGCAGCAGCAATTCACAAAACACTTGGGCAGAACAGGTTCAGCAACAGGTAACAGCAGAACAGGTTCTTTTCAAGGTGATCCTCTGTTCTTTTCATGGTGACGAAAAGCTCCCATACAGATGAAACTAGAGTATCCAAAAACAATGTCCAACTCTGGCCACCACTGGACAGCAGGTTCAGAACTTGCAAGTTCAGAACTTGCACTCAGCAAAACTCAGCAGCAGCAAGTTCTGATGGTATCACATACCATCAGCTATCCAACAGACCAACTTCAGAACTGTTATCACAGAACTTTAGAACTGCTATCCAACAGACCAACTTCTGAAGCTCCCATCACAGAAACAGCAGCAGCAGGCAACAGAAACACTATCAACTATCAACTATATACATGCAGAGGACTTCCCCCTCTGCGAAAGGAGATCCCAAAGACAGCCCCAGTTGGTTAGGCCTAAACAAAACAAGCTCTCCAAAGCATTTTCAGGAGTTAGCCTTCTCAAACATCTCAGATACACTTGTTCCATAACAGAAATAACAGTAATACAGCAGCAGATCAGAAATAACAGAGATACACTTGTTCCATACACTTGTTCCATAGAAATAACTCAGACACTTGTTCCATACAACACCAAGACCGAAGAGTAATGCAGCAAGGGTGGCTGCTGCTGGGGCAAGGGTGGCTGCTGCTTGGATAGGAGCAGCAGCAGCATACAGTCAGCAGCAGCAGTCCATCAGAGATGACCATCAGCAGCTGTAGTGGTAGCAAAAGCAGTAATAGCTGGGTTGGCATAGCACCCAGCCTTCACACTTGCATTCCAACAACACCACTTCATTACCTGCTCAATCTATACAATATACAAGTCCATAACATCCATAACAGCAGCAAAATGGTTGTTCCATAACAGAAATAACACCACTATGCCTAAGAGGCAGCAGGCAGTAGCAGAAGCAGTTGAGCTGTCCAAATGACAGCAGCAGTTCCAATCTCAATATGAGAGCTCACTACCTTGCTACTCCCTAGAAAGCTGACCTCCCACTCAACTTTTCACACACTCAAAGGGAAAAGCACCACTGACTCCCTCCACTATATCTCACATTATTCCCACTAGATATTACCTCCACTCTCAAAAGAAGGATGAGGCACAAACACTCAACTCACCAGGAACCACACAATATAGTGGGACACACTGAAATGAAACTCAAATTCAAACACCAAGGATTAAGGTATATACCTAGTAACTCACCTAGATTGGTGGTTTGCACTGACCGAAAGGAGCAGCTTGGTCCACTTGAGGTTCGAGTGACTACTTTTGGTGGCCTCTCGTTCTGTTCCGCTTTTAGTCGTTAGCGAGCCTAGGGGATTTGGGCGAGGTTGTAGTAGTCTGGTTGGATTGGGCGTGGTGTGCAGGGTGCTTAGCAGGGCAGCCCTGTCGGATGCAGACATCGCCAGGACGAGCCTCTCTCAGTCTGAGTCCCTCTGTAGTAGTTGACTTCTGTTGAGTGGGTATTATGCTAGCTTTGGGGTGAAGGAAGACATGGCTCTTGGATTTCTTAGCCCAGCCTACGAGGAGGAAGATCTCTCCTCAGCGCTGGTTATCATGTGGTCATCATTGACCATGACTATCTACCTTATTTACTTTATTTCCTAATCTGGCGGGTTGTGCCAATACGTACTTCATTTTCACCTCATTTATTTCATGGTTCTATTCAGATCCATTTGTATTTCATATGTCACTTTATCTCACTCTCCATGCGGGTTGTGCATGGTTACCGTACTTTTTTCAATCTTGTTTTTTCTTTTTCTTTTCCTCCTGGGGTATGCCCCTTGTAGGTTGTACATTCGCTTAACCTTTTTTTAATTTCAAGCTAATTTACCCAAAAAAAAAAAAACATAGGAGTAGTAGCAGTGCTAGTAACATTGCACAAAGCAGCCTGCCTGCTGGCCATCCCTGCAAAGAAAGCATCTACAACCATGGCCACAATATCAATAACCAATAGCATATATCAATTACCCAATGCACAAGTACACAAATACACAATTACACAAGTTCCTCATTACCCAATGCCCCAAACTCTAATAAACCTATTATTTTGTGAGCCAACTGGCAACTTTGGCAACGACAGTAATCTACCCTTAACCATGTTAAAGATTTTGTTAACAACAACTTCCCAGGTGCTATTTGTATTTTGAAACTTCCTTAAGTTCCTCTCTATCCAAATATGATACACTGTAGTAGTGAATATCAACTTAGAGACAACATTCTTTAGAGATTTTCCCCTAAACGAGGAGAAGTGGGTAATCCATGCTGTCCAAGACTTAGGGGGCCATCTCGTATCCATTTTTTCCAACATAGCATTCCAGACCCGTGTGGAGAAACTACAATTGAAGAACAAATGATCATGGCTTTCACTACCATGGCAAAAACTGCATTGGGAAATTGATTTAATCCCAAACAGAACTAATCTATCCTCAGTGGAGAGTCTACCTTGGATGGCCAGCCATGTAATGAAGCTACACTTAGGTATATGGCCAGAAAACCAAACAGCCTTGTGCCAATTAACCTTGGGGAAAGGAACCCTCAATTCCTCCCATAGAGAGGCTATGCTAAATTGTCCAGATGCATTCAGAGTCCATCTAACTTGGTCCCTGGAGCCCCGCAACGGTGGGAGATGCCGTCTAACTTCATTCAACTCCCATGTTTGCGTGATTGGGAAAGTCCAACTAGAATTGTGAACTATGTGGGACACTTTGGCATTCAAGGGAAGGCCAGAGTCGTAAACAATTCTGGAGCCAAACTTATCCAACAACGGGCCTAACGGATGCCAAAGGTCATACCACATGGATGTGTTCTCCCCATTGCCAATAACATGACGAATGAAGGGTTGGACTAGATGTCTTAGATTAAGTAATTTACGCCAAACCCAAGAGGGGTCAGCTGGCATTTTAAGGCTCCAAAAATTTCTACCCTTTAATAAATAGGATTTAACCCATTGGCACCACATGGATTGCTCTCCCCCGGAGATCAAGAACCATATATTCTTGGCAACCGCAGCCTTATTCCCTACCTCCATAGATTTGAAACCAAGACCCCCCTCATCTTTAGGAGCACATAACTGCTCCCAAGCTATCTTAGCCCCTGATCTTTTAAGGTCAGGGCCAGACCACAAAAAGGCCCTAAGGATAGATTCAACTTCCTTGATGACCTTTTTTGGTAAAATGAACAGGGAGGACCAATACGTTTGCATTGAGAACAAGATGTTCTTGATAAGCTGGACTCTCCCCGCATAAGTAAGGTCCCTATTGGTCCAACTTCTAGTTTTGGTTGTGATACTATCAACCAGCCTTTGACAGTCCACAGCTTTGAGCTTAGTAGATAACAATGGGACTCCCAAATATCTCACTGGGAGGGAACCCTCCTTAAATCCCAAATCATGCAGAATAGTCTCCTTAACTCCCACACTAACACCAGAGAAGAATATGCTACTCTTACCAGTGCTTGGGGAGAGACCAGCAAGAGCCTCAAACTCAGTCAACGCTTCCTTGATGAGTTTGATCAAAGAAAGCTCTCCCTTGCAAAATATCATTAGATCATCAGCAAAGCACAGGTTTATCAATTGATTTGTTTTACATCTCCAGTGAAAATGAAAGCCCGGAAGCTGGGCTTTCTCCTTAAGTAAAATCGTAAGAACTTCCATCACAATAACAAATAGATACGGGGATAAAGGATCCCCCTGTCTCAGCCCCTTCCTCCCTTTAATATACCCCGTCACTTCCCCATTGATACATAGGGAGTAGTTTGCAGTGGTAACACATGCTTGAAGCCACTTAATCATTGTAGGATGAAAGTTCATGGCGGACAGGACATCCCAAAGAAATTCCCACCTAACATGGTCATATGCTTTCATTATGTCAACTTTCATGGCACACCTAGGGGTAGGAGAGGATTTGTGGTACCCTCTCATGAGTTCTTGGGTGAGGAAAATGTTATCAGCGATTCTCCTTCCTTTCACAAATCCTGATTGGACAGGATCTATGAGCAAAGGAAGAGCAGATTGCAATCTCTTGGCTAAAATCCGAGAGATGCATTTGTAAATGGTATTGCAGCATGAAATGGGCCTAAAGTCACCCACCCTAGAAGGGTTTGGTACCTTAGGAACAAGAGCTACAATAGTGGAGTTAGCTTTGGTGAGCAGTTGTCCAGACCTGAAGAAGTTCTGGACAGCTGAAGTGACCTCTCTCCCAATGACTGACCATGCTTTCCTAAAAAACCCTCCATTATACCCATCAGGGCCAGGTGCTTTGGTGGGATTAATAGACCAAATAGTCTCTTTGATCTCCAAATCTGAGACAGGGGAGACCATATTCAGACTTAGCTCAGGGCTGAGTTTATTCCTGATTAATTGACCCACTCTAGTTGATCCCAGGTGAGGGGTGAGGTGGGACGTGCCAAAAAGAGTTGTGTAAAAGTTAACAAACTCTTCTTTGATAACCATGAGGTCATGTGTGGTAGATCCGTCATTTAATTCTAAACATGTTATTTTGCTCCTATTCCTCCTATTGCTCACAGCTTTAAAGAAATAGGACGTACATTGATCTCCAAGTTTCAACCATTGTATTCTAGACTTTTGTTTTGCTAAACTTTCCTCAGCCCTTAGCAATGTGGTGTATTGTTTGTGTACCACTCTCTCTTGCTCTATGGCAGTACTGTTATTTGGGTGAGAGCCTATAATTACTTGTAAGTTTTCTAAGACTTGCTTAGCGGCACTCACCCTCTCTGATATGCCACTAAACTCCTCCCTATTAAGTTGCTTCAAATCATGTTGAAGGTGTTTAAGTTTCATACACACACAAAACATGGGGTTCCCAAGTACAATCGTCCTCCAGCTCCTCCGGACAATTGTAAGGAATTGAGGGTGGTCAGCAAGGAAGTCAAAAAACCTGAAGGGTTTAATTGACCTCCTAAGATTGGGCTGGACAAACACTACACTTGGAGAATGGTCTGAAATTCCAGGCACCAAAAATTGAGCCGATGATTGAGAAAAGATTTTCATCCAAGGCTCATTTACTAGAACCCTATCAATTTTGGAGGCCACAAAATGGGGATGGACCTGCTTATTGGACCACGTAAATAAGCACCCTGAAAACCTAAGGTCATCAAGCCCAGAGGAGAACAAACAGTGATTAATGTCATCCATGGGAGGAAACCACTGTGCATTCCCCCCAACTTTCTCCCTAGGATGCCTAATAGCATTAAGATCACCAAGGACCACCCAAGGAGAAGAGGTCCTAAACTGAGAAAGACTAAGCCAAAGAGATCTACGGTCTGAGATAGAGTTTGCCCCATAGACCATAGTGACCAAAAATAATGCACTCCCATCTTTTGGAAGGACTTGACAATGAATAAATTGATCTGCCTGACATAACACTGTAAGAGACAAGACATCAGGGTCCCATCCAACAAAAATCCTCCCTAAAGCAGCTTGAGGGTAATTGTTCACAAAACTCCAGCCAGGACAAATGAATTGGGTGATTCTATCTGCCCAAGTTTTTTTTTTTTTTTTTGGGTAAATCAGCTTGAAATTGAAAAAAGAGGCTATCTATCTGCCCAAGTTGCCTTAATTTTATGCTCAAGTAAACCAACAAGACTCAACTTATTGGAGTTCACAAAAGATCTTGCTTCTTTTTGCTTAATGGGGTCATTCAGACCCCGAATGTTCCAAAAACCTAAATTGAAAGCTTGTAAAGACATTGGAAACAAAATCACAAAGTAACTACACGAAGCATTACTTGAAAGAAATAAAGCTACAACCACTCAAAAGGATACCAAAAAGGATATCATTTATTCCGTCTTTTGGAGCTGCTACTCCACTTTTTGTTATTGTTTTTTCCACCGGACTTGTTTTTTTTTTTGGGTAAATCAGCTTGAAATAAAAAGGGGGGGGCTAACCGAATATACAGCCTACAAGGGGCATACCCCAGGAGGAAAGAAAAGAAAAGAAAAGAAAAGAATAAAAACAAAAGTGCGCCTACGCCAACCGGCTACATAGGACTAGAAGTAAATAGAACGTCTGTTTCGTACCCATCTAAAAGAGGGATACGAAACAGAACTCAAAATGACTAGCAAATTTCATGATACTAATCAGAATCTGAACTTGGACAAAACACTACGGAACACCATAGGATCCACAGCTAACAGAATCTGAACTTGGACAAGATGCAGGCATACATCATCAACTGCTAGCTTGGTATGTACAAAGCTAGTTGGTATGTACAAAACTAGCTGAACCAAACTGAACCAACTGAACCACTACACAACTGAACCAAGGTGCTATCTGAACTGAACCATCAGTCACTAACTACTGAACCAACCCTCAGCAGCTACTGAACCATCAGTCACTAAATGCAAGCACAGCAACAGAACTGCTGCTGCTTTGATGAAGCTTCAGAACTGCTGCTACAGAATGCAGGTCTTGAAATACCAGATTCTGAACTTGAACATCAGCAGCCTTGTACTTGGAGCCTTGAACCTTGCACATTGCACTGCTGGAAGAGTCCACCAGATCAGAATAGTAATGGACTTCTGAGGCTCTAACTTTGAGCAGAAGTGAGCTCGTAAAGAATTGTAACTCAATGCACTGTAACGCAATGCGATGCAGAGGACGTCCCCCTCTGCGAAGGGAGATCCCAATGACAGCCCCTATTGGTTAGGCAATATTACAAAAGAACAAACCACAAAACAAACTACCAAAGCAACCCCTTCAGAACATGAAGAGGATCAACCACTAATACCACATTGCACAAGTCCACAATACTATGAACCACTAATCAACCAAAGGTGCAGGTCCACCGGACTTGTTGTTCTGATATTTGGAACCCTTGGAGCTCTGAAAGGAAGCCTTTCCCATTACTTCTTCAGTCTTATCATCTGGAGGAAATGGTTTCTTTTGCCGATCTGGTTGAGGCGAGATTACCTCAGGAACTAGAACATGAGGAGGCTTACTTGAACCAGCCTCCACACTACAATTGAGAACCCTTGTATCCACCATCAGCTCAATAGGAATATCAGTGTTGAAATTCAGCTCCTCCCCTTCTAAATCACTCTCATCTATGTTCTCTTCTGTGACCTTAGGCATTGAAGTATCCACCACAGCCACCACAGGAATTGAAACTGCCTCCAGTGCTACTGAACCCCCTACATCGCCTATAGAGGTTCCTTTACTAACAGTACGCCAAACCTCACTAGGAACTTCATTATCCTGAGTTTGTTTATGAGGGATGGACTTTGAACACCTGGAGGTAGCATGTCCAAAAACCCTACATTCTGAGCAAACAGGAGGCATAATTTGGTATTCCACCCTAACTGAAACACTTTCCCCATCCACTGTGACCTGGATGGAAATTGAGGCTGCTGATGATCTGGGAAAAGAACTGAACAGTTCAGGATAAAAAAATTCCGACGGTCTCTTAACCAAACCCTTATGATTTCTGACAACATGGCGATTTCTGACAAGATTGAGCCGATCATCGTTGTTCAGTGAGAGTTCACCATGGCAGAAGGCACTATCTCCTTCGATGAGGGCTTGGGCCTTAAAGCCCTGGACTCAAACGAAATCCGGAGAAAACGAAGAGAAATGGGCGACCTATTCATCTCACAGCCAACATCTTCCCAACAAAATCTGGGCTCTGAACCAGAAAACCCTAACTTCACCCCACTCCCAACTTCTCCCAAATCGACTAAAACAGCAGATCCCCAAATTAATTCTGGGGTTCACAACCCCAAATACTCCAAGACGAGCCCCGCTCTTGAACTGCAACAGGCGTGTCTGAGCGAATCCAAAGCTCGGATGCTCGAAATTGTGGGTAAACTAGAGGAGGAGCTCAACAATTCGGCAGATCCCTTCGTGCTTGATGTCGTAACTGCTAAACTACTAAGCATTCAGCAATCATGGAAGGAAGAATCTCAACAAGGGGGCAATCTAGGTGACTCCAGTTCGGGTTTCAGTCTCGGAATTGATGTCCACGCATCCCATTCAGATGGGCTAGGTCTCAAAGCCCTCGACTCCAATGAAATTCGCCGCAAGCAGAGATCAACGATTGAGCCCTCAGCAGAAGGCACGTTCCATTCAGACGCTATATCCCATCTGGGTCTCAAGAAGCCGATGAATGGTCTCTCAGAAGAGGTCGATGATGGACACACGACCTCAAGATCTGGGCCGCAATCATCTCAGCATAGGTATGGGGATCACAGCCCTAAATCGTGCAAAAGTCCAGGTTCGGCTAGGAAGCTACAACAGGTGTTTTTGGAGGAAGGCTTGAGGGTAGAAGCTGAAGCTACCATGAAGGGCCTACCGCTACCTCCGAATGGGTCTGGGGCACAGAAAATGAAGCAAGCATTATTCGAGGAGGAACTGGAAAGGGAAGCAGAAGCAAGAGCTCGGGTCACACATCTGCATGGAAACACTTACCAGTTCCAGCGTACCCCTGCACAGGTTCGGAAATCTAACTCTAATCCAAAGATATTGTTTAACTCTCGGGGAAATCCCTATGTAGAAGGAGATCCTAGCCTAGGGTTTCCTGACGAGGATACTAAACCCCGAAACCTGTCCTCAAATCTAGTACAAGGATCTAAATTGGGTGTTGTACCAAATCCTGTGTCTCATGCATCCACGAGTACTAACCCTGTATCCCAGCCTAAAGCCATGAATCGTACAGCGCAACCTAATAAGAATTGGGCCTCCCTATTTAGGTCTCAAGGGCCCTCAAGTAATATGAAATTAGATTTCTTTCCAGAATTAAAGAGAGGAAAGAATGCAGTTGTTGAACTAGATGTTACTCACTTGGATGAGAATTGTTGGTCACATTGCTTGGTTGGTCATTTCCTAGATGAGAGGATGGATTTTCGACTAGCAAATTCAACTGCCCATAAGCAGTGGGGAAAAAATACTAAGTATGGCCTGCTGTCAGTCAAGTCAGATAATGCAGGGTTCTTATATTTTGAATTTAAGGATGAAGCCTGTCAACTAGCAGTCCTAGAAGGGGGGCCATGGTTCTTCTCTCAAAAATTTCTTGTTCTTCAGAAATGGAGAAGAATGATGACCCCAACTAAGATTTCTCTGTCCTCTATTCCTTCTTGGGTGAAACTTCATAACTTGCCCCTAGAGTGTTGGACAGAAGTGGGTTTAAGTAGGGTGGCTAGTGCTATAGGTCAGCCCAAATATGTTGATCGTGCTACAGAAAAGAGGACTAGACTTGCATATGCTAGGGTGTGTGTGGAAATTGAGGCTGCTGATGATCTGGGATAGCTGCCTTGCTGGGTTCTTTCAAAGAAATTGATTTAGGCTCAAAGGGGGTTATCAATGGATATATATCTCCAAGCATTTGATAAAAGAAAAGAATGCCTTTCTTCATTTTGAATTGCACAACTCGATAACTGGATCCTAGATGCAAGTTAAGAGATTTGTGTGCTCTAACTTTTGCCTAGATCACATTTTGAGGTTTTGATTTAGCGAGCTTGTTCTCGGGCCAAGGCATCGCTTCTCGACGGCGTCAGGGAGTGGTCCCATGAAATTCTTCTTCTTGCAAGGGCAAAATATCTCGTGTTTTAATTCCTCAATTGATGGTGAAAAACAATTCCAAGTTAAGAGATTATCACAAAACGCGAGTTTATTATCACAATTTCGACACAAGAGGCTCGACGTTGATTTCAATAGACGGGACTGACCCACAAAGATCGTGACTGAATTTCGGGATCGACTCGAATGAATATGACCGGGCCTTAGGATGAGGCTGCCTACGTATCCTTCTTGAAAAGGAATCAGGTCATAACGTAGTTCGGGACTACAAAACTGACTCTCTTTTTGGTTTTTCTTCTTCGACTACAAACTTGAACTTGAAAACATACAGACACAAAAGCATGAAAGACTCGAGGTACAAACTGACTCGAAATTGAAAGACAAAGACTTGAAACTTAAAAACTCTCCAGACTCGTGAGAAGTTCCATTCATGGATTGGCTTCATTGCATTCACCATTCTTCTTCAGATCTGAGGTCTGGCGTTGGGATGGTTCCGGTCCTTTCTCACTATCTCGAGCATCATTTGAATTTTGATCCGCCCTCAGATTCTGTGTTGGCTTGGAACTTATTATTGAGGCATCGAGCTTAGTAGGGGTTGAAACAATGGATTCTGGTGGCCAATTGTCGATAATGCACTGGTGGGGATGGATTTTTATGCCATTGAAGATCCCGTTGATGGTTTGTTGCTTAGAAGTTGTCCAAACGAGCCATGGCCCATCGATTCATCAGTCGGTCCAGCCTTGAACTCCTCAAAGATCAGAGGATAGTTTTCCCCAAGCAATCGCCACCCATTAGGTGTTGACTCCCATACCATGTCCATGCTCTCAAGTGTGCAAATCCCGACTTCCTCAGGTATATTGACAGTGGGTTTTGGCTCGGTTGCAGATATGATGTATTGGCTAGGGTCGAATGAGGTTGGGTTGAGATTGATGAGGTTGACACGGGGGTTTTGCGGGTGATTTGGTGGAGGGTTTATGGTGGTGTTTGAGTTTGAAAGTGGAGATGAGATAGTTCCATTATCGATGAGATCTTGGATTTTGTGGCGAAGACGGAAGCAATTATTGGTGGAATGGCCGGTATATTGGTGAAAGGCACAATAGACGTTTGGGTTGTGGGACGCCGAGAGCTTCTGAGGTAGGGGAGTTGGAGGAAGCGGCTTGATGAGGCCGGCTTCGAGGAGCTTCTCATTACTCGAGGACAAAGGTACAGGAAAATGGGAGAAGATCCTTGGTGGGATTTTGCAGCTGGGTTGAGGGTTCATGGTGGTGCCGAGGGGGCCTCTGGTGAAAGCCTTGCTTGCTTTGCAACTGCATAACACTCCTTTGCTTTTGGGGTTGATCTCATCCATGTGCGTGTCTTGCCTTTCAGCACTAGTTTTAGACAAGGATCCAATATCCTCCTTTGAGTGAGTCTTGGCGTCATGGAATTTGACTAGGTCTTTAAACATGTCCGAGAGCTTCACTTTTGAGCATGGTTTGATTCTGACTGTTGGAGGGTGGTGGATTTGTGGAGTTTCTTTGACCTTGGCATCATCAGCATTTAGTCCCAGATCTGGATTCGACATGGCGGAGGTGAAAAGGTCAATCAGCTCTTGCAATAGAGTCATCTGCTTATCCATTTTCTGACTCATTTCCTCTATAGCCTTTTTCAGCTCAACCAGCTCTGTTTGCCCTGTAATTTTGAGGTAGTCGGAGAAGGTGGTATGGCTTTGTGTAGGATGGGTGGCCCAGTGCTGACAGTAAAGTAAAAAAGCGAACTCAAAATGTGCCCCTGTTGTGTTTGTTTAGAAAAGAATGTGTATGAATGAAAGAATTGTCGTTCACATGTGTCGTCATCGTCGACTCGAGGGATCAAACTTTATGAATAGTTCCAACAGTCACGGGTAGGTCGTTGTTAGGCAGGTTTAATTCCTCACGTTGGGAATCAGAGCCAATCTCCTTATCTAAGACCATCCGAGACAGAGCAATTAGACTGCTGGAAGATGCACTTAAGGCTAGACTGAACTTGAGGGAGCCGTTCGGGCACGGCGAACACCGGAGTTATCCCAAACTCCATGGATTTATGGTCTCCTAGACTCTGACTCGAGAAATGACATCCTATGAAGGATTGCCTTAGTCCTCAGAGATTGTTTTGAATGTGTATCCTTTGATTAGAAATGACAAGATTTGGGAGATATCAAGACAAATTAAGTCTTTAACATTTTTCACCCGAAATTTCTGTTCCGATTTCAAAAAATTGTTTCGCGTAAATGACATGATACCGTAACCGGGGTGGCGTAGGTGGCATGGTGCCATTAGCCTAAGCGGTGTAAGTGACTTCGCACTATAACCTGAGTGGTGTGGGTATCACGACATTGTAGCCTAATTGTTTCGTTAATTTTCGTTGAATCCATGATTGAAAAATGTATTAAAGACTTAATGAATTTTGATATCCCCAAAACCTCGTCATTCCAAGGATTAATTTCAAGAACGTGCCTTTAAAAAGCACAACTCTTCATCGGTCCAGGCAATCCTAAACAGGCTGCGCGAGCGAGTCTAAGAGTTCTATACGCGACACGCAAGCGAACGGACGGCATAAGATGGAAGGTGCGATGTGCAAGCGGGATAAGATTACGGTCTCTTGAAGGTTGCCTCATTCCTCAGAATTTCTTTTAGGGTGTATCATTTGTTTAGAACGACAAGTTCTAAGAGATGTCAAGATGAACTAAGTATTCAACTAGTCCTCATTCGAAGTTTCAATTTTGAACTCGGAATAGCTTAGTACAGACGACGTGAAACCATAACCAGAGTGGCGTCAGTGGCATGGTGCCATTAGCCGAAGTGGTGTAAGTGACGTGGCGTCACGGCGTCGTTTCCTTGTTATTCCTTATTCTCTGTTGAATCTTCGATTAGGCGTTAGTCAAGGACTTAGTATATTTTGATTTCCCAAAGTCTCGTTGTTCTAAGGACTCATGTAGTTTAGACAACGTACACTGGGGTGCACGACTCATCATCGGGCCTTGGCAACCTCCTACAGACCGCGCGAGCGAGTCTTAAGAGCACAGGACTCAAAATTGAACAGACAACATGATGGAATGACATGGATGAGATGCATGGTGAGATGCAGAAAGCAGTAACATGTAGGCAGGATATAGCACATAGTCCTACCTTGCGGGTCCCTGTCCTAGTTTGGAAGGTTCTATGGCTTTCTACGCATGTATAAAGGCTGGTTTTGGTTTGAAAAGGGTTCCCCGGACAAGAGTCAAGGTATGCCTCCCATTGCTGAGCGTACACCCAACAACGGTACAAACGACAGAGATGACTCATCATAGTCGAGGGTTGCTGAGCATTCCGGGATTCCCTATCACCGGCAAGCCGGGTAGGATTGCCAAAACACAACAGCGAGGCTGCACAAGATATATATACAAGAAATAGACAATGAAACAAAATAACTTTTGAAAATCCCACAAACGTTTTTCAAGCTTGGCTCACAAGTTTAATTGATATTCAAGGAAAGCGGGCCGTTTCGAGAACATGCCAACTTTTCTCAAGTATCAATTAAACATCCCCAGCAGAGTCGCCACTGTGGGCTACCACAGCCCCGGGTGGATCGGAGCGGCCCGAAAATATCGTTTTTGAATCGAATTGAAAAATTGAGGAGTCGCCACCCGGATTTGAGGCTTGCCTCCCGAGAAACCGTTTTGTTTGAAAATGATTGATTTGAAATTGAAAACCAGAGATCGCTTTGAGTTCGGAAGCCATGTTACGAGGGGGGAAGGGTTTTACGGCACCCCCCCTCGCCCGACGCGATGTCGGTCTCTACTAAACGTTTGTGGGATTTTTCAAAAGAGATTTTGTTTCTTTAAACCAACTAGCAAGCACCCACAGATATACCCAAATAGACGTGCTTGCATGTGCATGTGTACAGGGAGTGACAAAATGGTGAAAGAATGCCAAAATAACATGAAATGAAGCCCTGCCCACTGACTTCACTCTCGAGCGCTCGGGAGTGGTCCCGAGCGCTTGGGAGTGTTGGTGCCCAACCTGCAAAATTTGTTAGTATTGACAAGATATAATGCAAAAACTGTGCATGCATGTGCATATGTACAGGGGAATGATGAGATGGCCATGCATGGTATACAAGACAGCAGAAAATGAAACCCTGTCACTGGATTCACTCTCGAGTGCTTGGGAGTGGTCCCGAGCGCTCGGGAGTGTTGCCAACATTTCCTGCAAATTTGGTTAGACATATTCACATGCTAATACTGCCAGAAAAATCACAAAGAAATCAAAATACAGATGTGCTCAGCCAGAGGTTTAAACAGCTAAGAACTGGTCCTAACCATCCAAACAAGGCTTCCTTGCAACTGAAAGCAAACCTAACTGGGCTCTGGAAGGACCAGTGCACACCCAGTATCTACTAAAAACAGAAAATGAAATACATAATAAACAAAACAAAGTTTTGGTGGCAGCAGCACTCCTGAGCGCTCAGGAATGGTCCCGAGCGCTCGGGAGTGAACACAATGCCCAAAAAAAAGACTTGTTTCTTCGTGCTCCTCTTGCTCTTGGTGCTAAACTAAGATCAAATGAGCTCACAACTAGTATAAGGAACTAGTATGAACCCTTGATCCCCCTCAGAAGTAGAAAAACGGTAGATTTTAGGTATAAAATGAGATTTTATACCTTTGCTTGACTTGAATCTAGCTTCTTGGACTGACTTTGGTGCTTGAAAATGGTTAGAAAACAGTAGAAAAAGAGGGAGTTAAGGCCTACACTTCTCTTAGACATTTTACTTGAGAATTGATGATTTTTCTTAGAAAAAGAGATTGTTTTTGAAAGAGAATTTTGGGGACTGGTTTTTGGCAGCAAAATGGGGAGTTTTTCAGAGGAAAATTTCGTGGCCCTTTGCATGTAGAACAATGGGGTATTTATAGGGGAGGGGAAAATGAGTTTGAAACTTGAAAAATAAATCAAAAATAAAGAGAAAATAGTTTTGGGGGGAAAAAAGGCATGATGAGATGCCCTGCCAGACCTGTATATTCAGGTAGGACCAGGTTTGAACGTTGAAAGGTCTGAAAAGCCTGAAAAGCCATGGTCAAAGGCCAAGCTCAACATGCATTGGGCTGTCAGCACTCCCGAGCGCTCTAGAGTGGCACTCCCGAGCGCTTTAGAGTGGCACTCCCGAGCGCTCTATAGTGGTCCCGAGCGCTTGGGAGTGGCAGCCCAACTTCAGAAGGGCGCCACGGACACTCCCGAACTCGGTTTTGGATGTTTTTCAAAGCGTTGGAAAGCTCATTAAGTCCTCTTTCTAACCCAATTGGTTTCATTCAAACGTATTTTGTACACTGAAATGTGTGCCAAATTTACCCTCAGGGTGTCGGAAAAAAGGGGATTTTGGTTTTGAAAAAGTGCAAGAAGCAAAGTCCAAGCTATAGCCAAGGCCTGTTTTGATCCTGTTTCATCCTCGGGGAGCCTCAAGGCCACAAATTAAGGATAATTAATAGTTCCAAATTGGGGTGTCTACAAGTGGCATCCTCTTTTCTCTTCCTTCTTATGCTTGGTTTTGATTTTCCGCCTTTTGCTTTTGCCATGTTCCATAGTCTGATTGCCAAACTCGAGAGCTTTCGAGGTATCCTGTTCATTGTGTCAATGACCTTTAGGTTAGAAGGGATGAACTATAATTCTCGTGTCTATTGCTGTTGCCAATTCCTCGAGAAAAGCATACTCATCTTTTGCGAGCTCAATACGCAGGGTTAGCTACTCCTATTATTGAGTACAAATCTTTTGATGTTTTCCCTTCTCTCCAAATGTTTGGGCCGCATCTCAGTGTGAGATTGCCTACGTATCCCAATCAGGGAATCAGGCCTTTTACGTAGTTCCAAAGTTACCACCTTTGAGGTTGGGTTTCTACTCTTGGTTTTCCTTCTCACATGCTCTAAATTTTACCTAGGTTACCTGATGGAGGTTGAGTCCCTAGCGAGCTTTTGAATGCCTTAACTTTTGCCTAGGCTGCCTTTTTGCATTTTCTTGCCCTAGCAGGCTCTGCTCTTACTTTTGCTTGGGTGCGAGCACTTTTTTCACAAGAGGTTTTCTGTATTTTTGGAGAGGAATTTGATGGAGATATTTTCATGAATCTCCTTTTGTGTTTGTACTTTCATGATGGGCAAGCTAACCCTAAATGTTCTCACGGAGATAGCGTCTTCTTTCTAAGTTTCGACAAAAACCTAGTTCTTTAAGCAACTACAGTTCATCATTTCCTTCCTTCTTGTCAGGGGAACAAAGAACTTGATTTCCTTGAATTTTCCCTTTATTTGGTAAAGAGACTATAGTGTATGGCAATTGCAATTAGATTGTTGAATAAGCATAATCCGAAAGATGAAATAGGAATTCACTTAGCAGATATAAAATGCCCAAACAGGGGCCCAAAACACATTCCAGTTTGATTTAGAAAACAAAAGCAATGTTTTAATGTTCTTTGCCATGTTGTGACTTCTCAGCTATCGTAGCATTTCGGGGTTGTCCTCTTTTCCTTGCCTTTCGCAACTTTATACTCTTTTCCACCCTCTTCCTTGCAAAACAGAGCCCTTGAACTGGACCCGTCTTCACAGCCTGCATGATAGCTACCTCTTCGAGACATGAGTAGTCCCCAAATGGAAATATCAGCCTGGGTTTTTATCACCTTTTCTTTCACCTTGTTGATTGTGCAGTCGTAAGAGAGATTAGTCACTTCCACTTGGCTGAATAGTGATGTTAAGGAGATTCCATCGAGGGGATCATCGCATTCTCCTTCCATTTCGTCGAAGTCACTTTCCCCTGATCGATATGGGTCTGCATATGTGAAATACAGATCCTCTTCTTCCTCTATCCACTGGCTATAGTCACATTCTTCGTAAGGATTGACCAAGGGTTGCATTTGGAACTCCTCCACCTTCTCTATGAGATTGATTGTTTCCTAGACGATGGGTGGCGTCGGAATTTTGGGACGGTTAATGGGTACCACTATTTAGGAAGGCTCGAAGCGAGCGTGCCTTCTCATCATAATGACCCTTTCCTTTTCTTTCTTCCTATTCTCAAACCAGATACGTAGCCATTCGTCACCCTCTACAGATGGGATATCAGGATCTTCTAAATTGTGTTTTGCCCAGGAATGTTCTTTCCATTTCCACAGTTTTTCTTCCTTTGTTCGCTCTTTGCTACTTATGTCGGACATGTCAGGATCGATCACTTCCGACTGATCGAACTCATTGTTCTCTTCCTCCTCCATCATAAAACACTCGTCCTCCTCGGGGAAGGTTAGGGTTGGTTTGGTTTGATTGTTTTGGACAATGTATTGACTAGGGTTGTATGTGGGGTTGTGAGATAGATTTATGAGATTGATATTCCGGGGTGGCAGTTCAGCATTATGAGTAGGGAATGGGTTGGCTTGCCCATTAGGTTTTGGAGGTTTTATAGTTCGGCTATCAATGAGGTCTTGAATGTCATGGCGGAGACGCATGCAGTTGTCTGTTTCATGCCCAGGGTGTTGGTGGTAGGCGCACTGTTTGTTAGGATCATGGTTTGGGCCATAGGGTGGCTGAGGAAGCGGTTTGTTTAAAGGTTTGAGATGCCCTTGATGGCTAAGAATGATCAAGGCTTGGGACAAGGTCATGTAAAGAGGGTCAAAATTGCGGCGGGGGCGATTTGAATTCCGGGATGAGCTAGCTTGGAAAGGGTCCTGAGGCAAGGATGTGCCAAGGGTATTTACGGAGGCGTGAGATGTACGGCTGGAAAAGGTTTTCTTAGGTGGAGGAGAAGCTTCTTCCTTCCCAATGAGCCCTAGCTTGATTCCATCTTCGATTTGCAACCCAGTGGCATGCAGGCGTTTGAAATCGGTGATAGCCTGTGTATAGATATGCCTGAGGTATTTGGGTTGCAGATTTTTGACAACTATCCTCACTTGATCTTCCTCGGAAGGGCGGTTCTTCATCTTGGCAGCCTTTTCCCTCCATCTTGCCACAAAGGTAGCAAAGTCTTCATTTGATTCTTGCTTGGTCATTTCCAAATCTCGAGTAGTTAACTCAATTTGGAAATTGTATGCATACTGCTTGACAAAAGCGTTAGCGATTTCTGGCCAAGTCTGATAGTGCACAAATTCCAAAGTGAGGAACCAGTCGAGAGCGCTTCCGGTGAGAGTTCGCTGGAACAATTGGGCGATGAGCTCATCATTTAAGCCCATTGGCTTCAAGGTGTTGATGACGTGGCGAATATGACTGGTAGGGTTGCCAGTTCCATTGAACTTCTCGATGTTTGGCATTTTGAAAATTTTAGGCAGTTTAGATTCTGGGAAGAGGCAAAGTCCTTCGAAGTCCAGAATTTGGTCCCCTTGTGAACGGGCCAGAGCTTGTTTGATTTCCTTGACATGCTTGGTCAGTTCGGGACTTTCCGCCAACACCACTTTATGAGGATTCTCGTCTTCCACTGATCTTTCTTCGTCCTCAACATCTCTGGCTGCTTTCTCGGCTAGCAGGGTAGTGATTTGAGCTCGGAGATCGGCAATAGTGGCGTCGTTGTCTGCCATGAGGGTAGGAGGATTGCTTGATAAAGCTTGGGATTTGGTAGATGACGGAGTTTGTTGAGAGGATGACCGTGAAGTCCCTGGAAGTGATCGAGACCGTTGTGGTGAGGGTTTTTTGGCAGACGAGGATGATAGACGGGATGGCTGTAGAGACCTCTGTTTGGCGTAGCTTCGGGTGTTGTAAGAGTATAAAATTGGTTGTGGTTGCTTCTTTGATTTACCTATTGTGCCTGCTTTGTAAAAGTAAAAATACCTGCAAGTCAGTACTTGGCTCGTACAGGGTTAGGATTTGGGCTGAAAATCCCAACCCTTCTGCACAGAAAGAGTTATTTACAACAACAGATGATACAGGGTGTGAGGAAGAACTTTTGCAAGCAAATGCAAGTAGGTTCCTAGCCTGTAGGTTCCTGTCTTAGTTTGATAAGTTCTATGGCTTTCTAATATATGCAAGGTTTAGGTTGTCTCAGGGTGCTCCGTTGTCAAAGGGCACCAATCCTTTCACCAGCCCATCATAGGCGGTGATTGGGTGATTTCCTTTTTGATATACCACTAGGTACAAGTGACTGTGGAGTTTGTAGGAACCCCTAACATAGCCCATGTCATGCCGGGGTATCAAGTGAACTCAACGAGGTTGCCCGCTCGATCCATATTATAAATGAATTAAACAAAGCATGTATTAGTCTTATGTTGAACTTTCTGGTTATGGCTCTCATGTCCCCAGCAGAGTCACCAAAAACTGTAGACACCTCCCTGGAGCGGGGCATCGCCATACAGATTGATCGTTAGTTGCTCGATTGGTTGCTTGCCTCATAAATCAAGATCGTGGACATTCCCACGGCTAGGAACATTGCCACACGGTAGTGGTTATCATCAAAACAGAGTCGCCACCCAGTTTATTAAAACTAGGAAAATAGATAGAGATTCTGGGTACGGGAGCCAAAAGTACAGTAAGGGGAAGGTGTTAGGCACCCCTCTCTGCCCAGCCGTGAGGCTGGCCCATAGTTGTTCAACATAAGACATGTACTTGCTTTATTTAATTCTAACACGTAGTCTGTTTAATTAAGCCTTTAAACAGTTGATATGGTGAGCCAGTGCGATAATTAAAGCATGCATCAGAAAGCAGAATAAAACAAAGCTGTCCCAAGAAATCGATTACTCGGCCGGTGAATGGATGTCACGGCCGAGTAATCATACTGGTTTTATGTTACCGGCCGAGGGATCGAAGCCCCGGTCGGTATTCTTCCTCACACCAAACAGAAAAGTTAGCAGATAATCAAAACGCTACGATTAAAATATATGGACAGAAAATAAATCAAACCAGAGGCCGATGGACCTCACCACCTTAATCCCTCAGTAGCTTGATTGCTTCGGATTGAATGGGATTGACTGATCGCTTCTTTGAAAACCCTAGGGTTAGGGTTTGGAACTTCGAGGTTTGATCGTCGGATTGATGGCTGCCTTCAGGAGGGTAGGGCTTTTGAAGAGAGGATTTGAGAGAGTATTTCTGCAGGGTTTCGTGGCTTGATAGGGTGCGAAAGTATATGAATCTGATGATGTTATTTTTGGAACCCAAAGGCCCTTTATATAGGCAATTGGTGACTCACTCTGGCCAATCAAAACGCACGATTGCAATTGCAATGCAATACAAACTCGTCGTGGTGATCTCTGGGCGTAGCCCGAACGCATCGGGGAGGTATCGTAGTTGGATCAAACAATCGATAGAACATTCCAGAGTCTGGAAAATAAACAATCTGGCGGCCGTAGAAAGGATCTGGTGGCCGAGGAAATGATGTTGCGGCCGAATGATAGATCTTGCGGCCATGGGATTGATCTCTCAGGGAGATTTTCAAGCAACTGGTTGCTCGAGTGAAGAAATGATGTTAAGGCCGTGAGATCAATGTCATGGCCGACAGATGAATCCTCCTAGGATTCTGTACGTTCTGTCTGAAAGGCTATTTGGCTCTGGATTGGGTCCTCTAAGTGGCTTAAAGTTATTACCATAAGTCCATGGGTTCACAAGAAGTCAATCAGCAATCACTATATCCATTTCATCATCGAGATGGTCCCCAAGGTGGGACTTGAAATAATCGTTAGGCCAAATTGAGGTGTCTACAGTTTTGGAACCGTATAGATGTTTTGGTAAGTTATTGTACCGTTTTGATGTGTTTTGGAAACTTATGGATGCTTTGGTAAGGTTTCGTACCGTTTTGTTGTGTTTTGGTACCGTATGGATGTTTTGACATGGTATTATACCGTTTTGGTGTGTTTTGGAACCTTATGGAGTTTTGGCAAGGTATTGTACCGTTTTGGCATTTTTGGGAACCATATGGACGTTTTTGTATGGTATTTTACCGTTTTGTTGTATTTTGGTACCGTATGGATGTTTTGGCACGGTATTGTACCGTTTTGGTGTGTTTTGGAACCGTACAGATGTTTTGGTAAGGTATTGTACCATTTTGGTGTGTTTTGGATCCGTACGGATGTTTTGGTAAGGTATTGTACCACTTTGGGGTGTTTTGGAACCGTTTGGATGTTTGGGTAAGGTATTGTACCGTTTTGGTGTGTTTTGGAACCGTATGGATGTTTTGGAAAGGTATTGTACCGTTTTGGTGTGTTTTGGAACCGTATGGATGTTTTGGTTAGGAATTGAACCATTTTGGAGTGTTTTTTGGGTAAATCAGCTTGAAAATAAAAAAGGGTAACCGAATATACAGCCTACAAGGGGCATACCCCAGGAGGAAAACAAAACAAAGAGAAAAGGTCAGCCAAATGGCTACAAAGGGTAGATAACATACTAAATAGATGGAAACAAAACAAAAGGGATATACATTTGTTTCCTATCCATCTACAAAAGGCTAAAGATGGCTGGACAATCTGAGTCAATCTGGACTGATTGATCAGTCATGGCCAGCTGCAAGGCAGATCATAGCTGAACATACCACATTACAACACATTGCAGGACTGATGCAGAACTGCTAACAACACAATACACTTGGACACTACACTACAGAATACCACATTACATAACTAATGCAGGACTGATGTAGAAGTAATGCAGAACTGCTATCACAGACAGCAGCAATAGTTGTGTCTCTACACAATTGGGGACACAACCTGGACACAACAAGGAGCAGGCTTCCAAAGTTCTGATGCTCCCATACCAGATGCCAATAAACTTCTGATGCTCCCCAATCAACATGAGGACTTCTGAACTTCGACTTCCAAAGTTCTGAACAAAGAGCAGGCTGCTATGACTGCTGAACTTCTGAAGCTTCTCAAGCTTCCAAATCAACAGCCCATGTTTAGAAGCTGATTGAACCAGTCACAGTGACTGCTGAACCCTTCTGAATCCCCCCTTGAACTATGACTGCTGAACCCTTCTGAATCAAAAGGGAGCTCAATGTGGGTACTCATTTGAATCCCAACCTCTTGGAATGGAATGAAATCATATAGGATCAACCAGTCAGATCAGGTGCCAATATAATAACAGTCAGAACAGTCAAATACTATACTATACAGAGGACTTCCCCCTCTGTGAAGGGAGATCCCATCGACAGCCCCTGATGGTTAGGCAAAGCAGGACCATAACTTGGCGTAATACAACCATGCAATTGAGATAAAGAATTGAGGTAAGGTAGTTACAAGGTATCAACAATAGCATTAACATAACAGCAGCACAGCAGATTAGATTCGATACAACAGACTTGCAGATCAGATTCGGCTACCATAACAGACAGCAGACAGCAATTAGCCATTACATGCTACCAAAATGCAGACAGCAACAAAATGACTATTCAGCTCCAACAAGAGCTGCAGATCAGCAGCACAACATGAGTAACTACTGAACCATCAGTCAGTCAGAATAGACAACAAAACTGAGAAAATCCTAAGAACATTTGGTCCTAACCACCAACTCCCTCGGAAAACTCACTCCTCCCTCTCAAAACTTTCAACCACCCTACTCCCTCCACTACCGTTTTGGAGTGTTTCGGAACCGTATGGATGTTTTGGTAAGGTATTGTACCATTTTGCTGTGTTTTGGAACCATATAGATCTTTCTTTTTTTTTTTTTTTGTTGGGTAAATCAGCTTGAAATTGAAAAAAAGAGGCTAACCGAATATACAGCCTACAAGGGGCATACCCTAGGAGGAAAAAAAAAGAAAAGAAAATAAAACAAGATTAAAGAAAATAGCTAATGCCAAAAGGCTACATAGACTAAAGGGTATGCGTTGTTTCCAGTCCATCTAAAAAGAGGGAGGGAAAACAACGCCTTAATGGTACCAACAAAATAGCTTGAAAGTAGCTTGATACTACTAAACATAAAAGAAGAATGCAAACTTGGGCAAAAACACTATGGAATACCAGAACTAAGGTCTTGAACAGGTTCAGAACAGGTTCAGAACACCAGATTCTGAACTTGGACTTGAGCAAAACTTGGAGTGATAACCATGCACTTGATCAGCTAACAGAACTGCTGCACTCTTTTTTTTTTGGGTAAAATAGCTTGAAATAAAAAAGAGGATAACCGGATGTACAGCCTACAAGGGGCATACCCCAGGAGGAAAGAAAGAGAAAATCAAAGATAGAAAAGATTGTCCTAAGCCAAGCGGCTACATTGACTAAGTAATGAGATCCACATGTTTCAATGCCATCTAAGAGATGGGAGAAAAACACATGCCAAAAGAAGTTGAGTCTAGGCATTCTAATTTGAGTCGAGGCATTCAATGCCATTCTTTACATTCTTTACATTCACCAATTCAAAACCTAGCTTAGCCATTCACAAATTCAGAACAGCAGAACTGGACAGCAGCTTCAGATCAGATCAGTTCAGTTCAAAACAGCAGCCAGAAGTCACTGATAAGGAGTTCAAGGTAGCACACCAAGCTGGGCATGGTGTTGGTTTACAGAAATTCAGAACCTAGCTTCAGACTGGACAGCAGCTTCAGATCAGATCAAAACAGCAGCCAGAAGTCACTGATAAGGGGTTCAAGGTAGCACACCAAGCTGGGCATGGTGTTGGTTTACAGCTCAAACTTTACATAACAAAATAGCTTTACAAAACTTGTTACAACTGAACTGGACTGCTACAAAGTCTACTACTAATGATGGCACCAGATTTATAACAGTATCAGATTTCATAACAAACAGGTGTTTGATAACAGTCAGCACCTCTGAACATAATTAGCATATGCAGTAACAGATTAGGCAGGTAGTCAGGAAACACATTGCAGAGGAATTCCCCCTCTGCGAAGGGAGATCCCACGACAGCCCCTATTGGTTAGGCAAAACAAAAAGGAAGGCCGAAGTAAAAGGAAGCACAACAACTGAACCATAACAGACCATAACAGATTTGTCTACTTGCTACTGAACAAGCTACGTTACAGCCCAAGTGCAGAAAACAGTTGATTGGTGTGTTCATAACAGTGAGACTGTGTGGACTGTTGACTATCACAATGCAACAACAATTACATGCTACCACCATGACTATCAACTTCTGAATCAACTTCTGAATCTGTCTATCAACAGTCATCAGTAAATGCACTTGTAACACTTAAACTCTGAACTATATCAACCATATAGTGCAACCACTTTCTATCAGCTTAACATGTAACAGCCATAAATAAAGCAGTTACTGAAAACAGTCTGAACTTGAACATCAACTTCTGAACCTGAAAAACTAACTCTTAATCGTTCGTAATGGGTTAGGCGATTTAGGCGATTCCAGTACTGTTCATAATGGGGGACGGTACGATCTCCATGGCTGATGGAATTGGAATCAGAGCTGTCGATTCCAATGAACTGCGAAGAAAGATCCGTGGTCCAACTTCCACTCACCAAAATCTCAGCAATTCCAAATCCATTTCACTCGAATCCACACCTGCTCCGATTCAGTCGGACCTGCAAGCCCTAAAACCGAATGTTTCAAGAGGTTTCATTCTCGAGTCTACTATTCGAACCGCTATTCCTTCGGCATTTTCAGCTGAGGTTGGGAAGCTCAGTCCTAACTCGGCTGAGAAATCTAGGGCTCACAGCCCCAGGTACAACCAGACGGAACCAGTCCATCAGCCGCAAAAGGTGCCTCAGAAGGAAGGCATGCGTACAGAATCCGAAGCTCGTATGCTTCAAATAGTGGGTCACCTGGAGGACGAGCTCAACTCTTCTGAAGATCCATTTATTCTAGATGTGGTTACAGCCAAGTTATTGAGTATACAGCAGTCATGGAGAGAAGCTGAGAAACAGGTCTCTCCGAACAAGAAATCCAGCCCCTCTAGGAAGATTCAACAGGCGCTCTTTGAGGAGGGTTTGAAATTGGAAGCTGAGGAGCGGGCTCGCAAACAAAAATACGAAGTGATCAATTCTGGAACAGAAGTGATTATTGACCATGGGAGTTCCTCTCAGAATCAACAACAAACCGATCTTCTTCAAAAACAGGTACATAGCCCTAAAACCACTTCTACGCGTCTGTTTAATGCAAAGGGGAAACCAGAGGAGGACCCCAATAGGGGGTATGATGAAATTGACACCAAACCCAGGAGGCCATGGACTTCCAATAGACCCCGACAGGTTCAGAATGGTCCCAAACCCAAACCTAAAAACTGGGCAGCCCTACTACAATCGCAAAGTCCGTCTGAGGATGTGAAACTAGACTTTCATCCTGACTTGTTTCAAGGGAAAGAAGCTAGAGTAGAAATTGATGTCGAACTTACTGACGTTGGGTTATGGAACAAGTATCTAGTAGGCCATTTCCTAGATGGGAAAATGGCCTACCCTTTGGTTCACTCCACTGCCAAGAATCAGTGGAAAGAGCTGTTTGTGGCTGTCAAACCAGATGTAGCAGGGTGCTACCTTTTCGAATTTAGAGACGAACAGGCTAAGCAAATTGTTTTGGATGGGGGCCCCTATTTCTTTTCCCAAAGATATCTAGTCCTCAAAGACTGGCATAGAATGATGCAACCAGTCAAAGAACAACCTTCTCATATCCCGGTATGGGTGAGGCTGCACAACCTACCTTTGGAATTATGGAACCAAGAGTGTTTAAGTAGGGTGGCAAGTACCATTGGCAGACCACTACATGTGGACCAGGCCACAGCTAAAACTTCAAGGCAACCAGGCCTTCTACAGACTAAGTCAACTAGTGCAAGAGTTTGCATCGAAATAAGTGCTGAGCATGACCTTCCTGATGATGTGAGTATTACTGTAGGGGACAATTCAGTTGTGGTCCCTATTGAATATCAGGTGTTACCCTCACTGTGTAGGGAATGCAAAGTTTTTGGTCACTCCCAATGTTCTAAGGCACCACCCTTAGGTAATAAAAAACAAGAGCCTGACACAACCTTGAGTACTACTCCAACCAACCCTACTATCCTTCTAGATGTGGCTGCTGTTTCAGAGTTTGTTCCAGATGGAGTACTGGCAAGTAGATCACTTGATTTCACCGACAAACCTGTTGACCCTCTGAATTCCGTTAGGGGCAGCCCTGCCCTGCCTCAGAAGCAACATGTAATCAGTCCAGTCGACCTTTTGAATGAGGCAGAATCTGAAGAGGAACTTTTAGGAGTTCTTGAGAGAGTGGTCAGTAGCTGTCATGAAGTTCCACAGCCCCAATCCCACTTGGAAAGCATGGGCAGCAGGTCAGATCCAATCCTTTCAACTGTACCAAGGGATGGAATGGTAAATCTCTCCTAAACCACCTGATCCCCAAGGTTCAGAAGTGCGGGATAAAGCCTCAAAAGAAGATCTCAAAGTTAACTTTCAGGAGGTTATATCCAGATCCGCCCAAAAAAAATTGAAGAAGCTTGCAAAGGAGCAGGCTCTGAGATCTAGAGGAAGAACCTAACTCATTCATATCCTTTTTGTCAGGGCAGTATGCTTTATTCTTCTATCTTCTGCCATCTTTATTATTAGCTCTGCTTGAATAATTGTTTTATGTCTATACACCCTCTTAACTTTGGTTTTTGGAACATCAGGGGTCTCAATGACCCAGTCAAACAAAAAGAGGTTAAGTGTTTTGTAAATAAGAACAAGTTATCAATTGTGGGTTTAATAGAACATAAAATAAAGGAGGATAAAGCATCTAGAGTGATAAAACATGTATGCTCTCAGTGGAGTTTTGTGAACAACTATCCCCAAGCTCCTTTAGGCAGGATTTTTGTGTGTTGGGATCCCAATGTTGTTCAAATTCAGGTCCTTGACCAATCTGAACAATTTATACACTGTGAGGTACAACCTAAATGTGGTGACCCCCCCTTTTTTGCAACATTTGTGTATGGAGAGAACAACTATTTAAATAGGCAGGCCTTATGGGCTAGGCTTCATCACCTAAGCACCACTTCCCCCTGGATTGTGCTTGGTGATTTTAATGTCATTAGGTTCCCCAGGGAGAAGGCTGGAGGATCTGCTTCCTGGCCTCCTTATATGGATGACTTTAATAGTTGTTTGTATACCTTGGGGCTGGATGATCTCCGGTATACTGGTTGCTATCTCACCTGGGCCAACAAGCAGGACCCCTCACATTTTGTTAGTTCAAAGTTGGATCGAGTCTTAGTCAATGAGAATTGGATGAAGGTTTATAACCGCTCTTATGCTCATTTCCCGCCTCCTGGGATCTCTGACCACTCTCCTGCCATTACATATATTCTTCCGAGCCCTAGAAGTTCAAATAAACCATTTAAGTTTTTCAATTTCCTAGCAGACCACCCTCAATTTTTGGCTGTTGTTCAGAGAGTTTGGAGGAGGGTGATTATTGGGAATCCAATGTTTTGTGTCTATGAGAAGCTCAAATTGTTGCAAGGTGAATTTAAACAAATGAATACTAGAGATTTCAGTGATGTCTCTGCTAGAGTAGTTGATGTCAGACAACAACTAGACTCCTTGCAGCATGCTCTGAGTTCTCATAATCCTAATCCTTCATTGATTAGCCAGGAAAGAACAGTTTACAAACAGCTCCTCATTCTGCTTAGGGCTGAGGAAAGTTTAGCTAAGCAAAAGTCTCGAATCCAGTGGCTAAAGTTGGGCGATCAGTGTACCTCCTATTTCTTCAAGTCTGTGACTAATGCAAGAAATAAAAATAAAATAACTAGTCTGGTCTTAGAGGATGGGTCTATCACACATGACTTTGAGGTCATTAAGTCAAATTTTGTGAGCTTTTACTCTAATTTGCTTGGTTCTGCCCATCATGATGCCTATCAAGGTCATAGCAGAATCCAGCAGTTAGTAAATAGGAGACTATCTGATAATCAAAAGCTGGAGATGATTGTGGAGGTCACTGATCAAGAGATCAAAGACACACTTTGGTCTCTCAATCCCAACAAAGCCCCTGGTCCGGATGGTTACAATGCTGGGTTCTTCAAAAAGGCGTGGCCGATCATTGGCCATGAGGTCACTGCAGCAGTCAAGACTTTCTTTAGATCCGGTAAACTACTTAGGAAGGCCAACTCTACCATGGTAGCTCTTGTTCCAAAGATCCCTAACTCGTCCAAAGTGGGGGATTTTAGACCTATTTCGTGTTGTAACACTATTTACAAATGCATTGCTAGAATTCTTGCCAAAAGACTTCAGAATGCCCTACCTGCTCTAATTGATCTGGTTCAATCGGGGTTTGTTAAAGGGAGGAGGATTGCTGACAACATCTTTCTCACCCAGGAACTAATGCGGGGGTATCATAAAACATCCTCATCCCCAAGATGTGCGATGAAAGTAGACATTAGGAAAGCCTATGATAATGTCAGATGGGAATTTCTTTGGGATATACTGTCCTCTATGAATTTCCATCCTACAATGATCAAATGGCTTCAAGCTTGTGTTACCACTGCTAACTACACCTTTAGCTTAAATGGGGAGACCACTGGTTACATTATAGGGCAAAAAGGTCTACGACAAGGTGACCCTCTATCCTCGTACCTCTTTGTCATTGTTATGGAAATTCTCACTTGTCTACTTAGAGAGAAATCCATGCTGCCTGATTTTCACTTCCATTGGAGGTGTGGAAAGACTAAGATCATCAACCTTTGCTTTGCGGATGACCTTATGATTTTTTGCAAGGGTGAATTGTCTTCCATCAACCTTATTCAGGAGGCCCTCACAGAGTTCCAAGCTTTGTCTGGTCTCTCTCCTAACCCTGAGAAAAGTAGCGTATACTTCTCTGGGGTCAGCACTGTCACTAGAACTGCCATTATGGACGTTCTAAGATTCCAGGAGGGCACCCTACCTGTCAGATATTTGGGTGTTCCCCTCCTCTCCACTAAGCTTAGAGCTTCGGATTGTCAACGTTTAGTGGAGAGCATGATAGCTAGGACTAAGACTTGAACCAATAGAGACCTCACCTATGCTGGTAGGGTTCAACTTATTAAGAATGTGCTATTCTCCATACAAACTTACTGGTCTTCCTTGTTTATCCTCCCCAAAAAGGTAATCAAGGAAATTGAGTCAATTCTTAGGGCTTTTCTTTGGTCTGGCCCTGATCTAAAGAAAACTGGAGCTAAAGTTTCTTGGGAGCATTTGTGCTCCCCTAAAGAGGAAGGGGGTCTTGGTTTCAAATCTTTACAAGTTTGGAACAAGGCTGCCATCGCAAAACATATTTGGTTCCTAATCTCTGGGGGAGAACAATCCATGTGGTGTCAATGGGTCAAATCATACTTAATAAAAGGTAGGAGTTTTTGGCATCTCAAATTACCTAGTGATTGTACATGGGGCTGGAGGAAGCTTCTGAATCTCAGGCCCTTAGTTAAACCTTATGTCCTTTGCATACTAGGTAATGGGAATTCAATATCTTTGTGGAATGATAATTGGCATCCTCTCGGTCCTTTAACGGATAGATTTGGTCCTAGGATTGTGTATGACTCTGGCATCCCACGTGATGCCTTCGTCTCTCGCATTATAGATGGTTCAAATTGGATTTTTCCCATTACCCAAACGTTTGAACTAAATGAGGTGAGAAACACTTTGCCACCATTGGTTCAGTCCAGGTTGAATGGGGCAGATCAGAAAAGGTGGACACTTACTTCCAATGGGCAGTTCACAATTTCCTCCCTATGGGACAAGTTGAGATCCCCCTTTCCTAAGGCCTTGTGGTATAAGATAGTGTGGTTCTCTGCGCATGTACCAAAATGCAGCTTTATCACATGGCTTGCCATTCAAAATAGGCTAGCCACTGCGGATAGACTCGTGTCATTTGGTCTGAATGTTTCCCCACTTTGCGGTTTGTGTCAAGGGAGTGAAAGCCACGATCATCTCCTTTTTAATTGCCCTTTCACTAGTCAGGTGTGGGATACCATTCAGGCCAAGCTCCATGTCACTTGGCCTGCTAGATCTTGGGCAGACTGGGTAATTCTGTTATCAAGTTTTAATGGCAAAACTCTCAAAAGTGTAGTTACAAGATTGGGGTTTACAGTAACCGTTTATCATATCTGGATTGAAAGAAATTTGAGGAAATTCCAGAATCAATCATGTACTTGGGAGATAATTGTTCATAAAATTTGCAACATGGTGAGAGCACGACTTTTATCACTTTCTAATCTTCCCCATTCACAAGCAGAGTTGATTGTAAATGAGTGGAATAATGTTGTGAGTTAAGTCTAATGTACCTTGCTAGCTGTATGTTTCAAATGGGCAGGTTCATTTTTTGGACAGGTTCATAGTTCAGCAGTCATAGTCCAAGGGATGATTCAGAAGGGTTAAGCAGTCAGAATCCTATTACTTCTAAATATTCAGGTGGTTAACTTATTCCCTTTGACTGCCTTGGAATGTACATCAGTTGTGTGTCCCTACTATATTGTGAGATATCCCAGTGAGTTGTGTGCTAGTTCCCCATCATTCCTTGTGAGAGGAGGTAATAATTAGTGGGGGAATCATGAGAGGATTAGTAGAGGGAGAAAGTGGATACCCAGCTCTTGGTTTTGATCTAGAGAGAGAGATGTGTGTGGTTACTAGGGATTACTTGTGAGTTTCAGATAGCAGCAGCCTGCCTTACTACTGCTGCACTGCTTTTGTTTTTGGTTCTGGGCTGTGGTTGTATTGCCTGATCTTAGTGGCTGTTTAAGTGGCCTCCATTTTTAGTTTGGTAAAGTTCAGAATCTGATTGTTCTGAACCTGCTTTAGTTGGAACAAGTGCCCTTTTATGCTTCAGTTCTGACTTGTTGGCCATCTTTCAGTTGCTACTAGTTGGAACAAGTGCCCTAAACTGTGAAAGTGCAATAGCAGCTGTTGGTCCAAGTTCAATTCTGCATTTCAATTCTGCATTTCTGCACTTCTGCACTTCTGCATTTCTGCATTTTATATAGTTTGCCTAACCAATAGGGGCTGTCATTGGGATCTCCCTTCGCAGAGGGGGACGTCCTCTGCATGTTGAATAGTTAGTTCAATAGCAGTCCAATAGTTTGTTCATTAGTTTTCTGGGCAGTCTTCTCTGCTGTTCTGTTTCTGGGCAGTCCAATATGTGGGCTGCTGTTTCTGGGCAGTCCAAGTTCAGCTGTTGTGCCAAGTCAGAAGTTGGGTTGGTCTTCATTGTTGCTTCTACTGATATGCACATGGCCTAGTTGTTGCATTTTGATAAACCACTTCACTTTGTACTGAGTCAAGATCTGTTTTTCAGTATTGCTGACTGCTGTACTTACTCAGTTTTGTTGTCTACTTGGTTCAGTACTTACTCAGTTAGTTGGTTTGTAGTACATTTCTGACTGACTGATAGTCATTTTGGTGTTGTTGACTATTATGATAGTTAAGGTTCAGATTCTGGTGTTCTGACTATTATGATAGTTAGCTGCTGCTACTGTGGTTCTGAGAGGTTCAGAACTTTTGAAGCCGAGGTTCAGTAGTCCTCATGTTGAATGGGGAGCATCAGAACTTTGGAAGCCTGCTCTGCCCGTGTTGTGGAGTGCAGTTCTGTTTCTGCATTTGGAAGGTTCTGCAGGTTGATACTAGATACAGTGGTTATTGGTTCAGTAAATGTGGTTAGTGTTGTGGATATTGGTTCAGTAAATGTTATTTCCGCTGTCCAATGCTTCCTGTTTTGTTTGCCTAACCATAGGGGCTGTCGTGGGATCTCCCTTCGCAGAGGGGGAATTCCTCTGCATTTATGGTTCTGTTGGTAGGTTGGTAGGTGGTGCAGTTCTGTGGTGTGGACATATACCACACCTGGGTTCAGTTTAGTGCATTTTGTGATGCATCAGTTCAGCACCAGTTCTGCACTCAGCAGCCAGCTAGCAATAAGCAGTTCCCTAGCAGTCAAGTTTTGCAAGTGTTTTCTGTGCCATAGCAGTCCAGTTTTGGTTGGAACAGCAAGTTCTGCTGAATCTGTTGTCTAAGGTTCAGAACTTGCTGTTCTAAATCTGGTTTGGTTCCTGTTCTGTTTCATGTACAAAGTGGTGTTTCAGATAGCACTTTGGTTCAGTTGTAAAATGTTTCAGTTGTACAGTGTTGTATAGCACCCTGGTTTGCAAGTTCAAGCCCATTCCAGGTGCAAGAGCATGATGAGTCCCTACTTCAATTCAAGTCAAGTTCTGAAGCTGCTGCTTTAGAGCAGGTCCTGAAGCCCCCTTTTGTAGATGGATAGGAAACAATGTATCCCCTTTTGTTTTGTTTCCATCTATTTAGTATGTTATCTACTGGTATTACCCTCCCCATGTAGCCGTTTGGCCTACCTTTCCATTTACTCTAATTTTCATTCTTTTCTTTGTTTTGTTTTCCTCCTGGGGTATGCCCCTTGTAGGCTGTATATCCGGTTACTCTTTTTTTAATTTTCAAGCTGATTTACCCAAAAAAAAAACTTCTGAACCTGAATAATAGAAGTAAATATATCCTGACTGCACTAGTCTATGCTTTGCTGACTCATGTAAAGACCATTGAGCATAGCCCCTGCTGCTTCATTTCTGGCTACAGCCTCTTGGTGCCTCTTGTTGAAGCATGTTGATCTCATTAAGATCAAGGAGGAGCATGAAGCTGTATCCCCCTTGACCAATGACCTGCAAATGTGATAGTATGTTAGTATCATAAAACCAAGGGAAGACCCATAATATGTTAGTGCTTGAAGTACACCACTAAACAATGTTCCACTGGATTTTTAGTTGTCTAGAAAGAGGACCACTAGGTAAGTTAGCCAAGGACAAAAGCCTAGACCTTATGTCATTGGAGATTTTATGAGCAATTACAATGGGGGAGCAGGACGAGTTCTGGAACTTTCTGTGGTTCCTTTCCATCCAGAACTGCTGCACTTGATCATCAGGACACTTGGACTGGTGGACTGATGTTGCAGATTAGAGTAGCATCAGTAGTGGTCCCCAGTTGGTTAGGCATAAGCATAAACTGACTGCAGAACACTGCCATCTCCTTGAATACATCCACCCCACGATTACAGCTGTGGGCAGAATCACCCCACAATTCTGCAACGAATACATCTGGGCAGAACTGGGCATAATCAGAACATGCAGCTTCAGAACTTGACTCAACATGCAGCTTCAGAACATGCTTGACTCAATTCAGGACTAAACTACAATACTGGACCATAACAAACACAGTCACTAATGCAACGAATACATCTGGGCAGAACTGGGCATAATCAGAACATGCAGCTTCAGAACTTGACTCAACATGCAGCTTCAGAACATGCTTGACTCAATTCAGGACTAAACTACAACAACTGAACTTGAATAACAGTCACTAATGCAGCTACTTAGTAGATCAGTTTCATGGTGCCATTCTCCAAACTGAACAGCAGTCCAGCTCTAACTTCTGAACTGCACAAACTACCAACTGAACCATAATTGAACCATAATTGCAGAGGAATTCCCCCTCTGCGAAGGGAGATCCCACGACAGCCCCTATGGTTAGGCAATCAAAACAGGAAGCATTGGACAGCAGAGATAACATTTACTGAACCAAAATCCACAACAACTAACAACTGACACTGTATCTAATTTCAACCTGCAGAACCATTCAAATGCAGAAAATGCAGAAATAGTGACTCCAACACCTAATCCACTGAGGTGCAACAGAAGGTGCAGTAGAAAATTCACTATAACATACACACCATGTAACATAACAATAGCAACTATAGCAATTCAGGACAGTGCAGTAATGCAGCAAGGGTGGCTGCTGCTGGGATAGGAGCAGCAGCAGCATACATTCAAATCAGTAGCAGCAGTTGATTGTTCCATAACAGAACTAACTTCTGAACTTGTCTAACAACTTCTGAACCTCCAGCAACAAAACATATGCATGGACTGTGTGCAGTCTGCATATCTAGCATAACTGTGAACTAGCCTGCTATGATAGAAGCAAAAATCAGTCCCCAAACTCCTGCTAAAAATTGGCACACAAATGCATGCCTTCAATGGAACCTGCTAAAAATTAGCTAGTTGGACAATTTGGAAAACAACATATGCAAATGTCAACTTGTAGGTAGCAAATAAAAATTAAGAACCATTGAGATTCCACTCATGTGCCACCCAGTCAGCCCTAGATGGAGGTAATGTGTTGAAAGATAAAAGCCTTGACCTCACCATAGAATAGATTTTGTGAACAACCACCTCCAAGGTACAAGATTTGCCTTGAAATTTCCTCATGTTCCTTTCAATCCAAACTTGGTACACAGTAACTGTGAAGATCAGTTTAGTAATTATTGTCTGAAAAGATTTACCTTTTATATTGGAGAGGAAAGAGATCCACTCAGCCCATGTTCTAGAGTGCCAAGAAACATGGATTTTGGAAAGGATGGTGTTCCACACCTGCTGAGAGAATGGACAGTTAAAGAAAAGATGGTCATGGCTTTCACTTCCCTGGCAAAGACTACACTGAGGGGAGCGAGTAAGGCCAAAAAGCATTAGCCTATCCATAGTGGATAGCCTATTCTGGATAGCTAACCACGTGATAAAGCTACACTTAGGAATGTGGCCCGAGAACCACACTAGTTTATACCACACAACTCTAGGGAATGGATTTCTCAATTTATCCCAAAGAGATGAAATTGAGAACTTACCAGAAGGGGTGAGAGTCCATCTAACTTGATCACCCTCACCCAGTCTGCTAGGGATGAAAGGAGGTAAATTCCTTCTAATCTCATTGAGCTCAATTGTTTGTGACAGGAAACGCCCAGCTTGAGTTATGGATAATATGAGACACCATAGCATCCTTGGGAATACCAAAATCGTAAGCTATTCTGGGACCAAAGGTGGCTACCAAAGGGCCACGGGGATGCCAATTGTCATACCACAAAGAAGTGGACTGGCCATCACCAATCACATTCAATATAAAGGGAAGGACCAAAGGTCTGAGGTTCAACAATTTCCTCCAGACCCATGTGCAATCCCCAGGAATCCTCAAATTCCAAAAGTTCCTCCCTTTTATTAAGTACGATTTGACCCATTGACACCACATGGACTGTTCCCCACCGGAGATAAGGAACCAAATGTGTTTGGCAATAGCTGCCTTGTTCCAAACTTGCATGGATTTGAAGCCAAGGCCCCCTTCCTCTTTGGGGGAGCAAAGGTGCTCCCAAGAAACCTTAGCACCGGATTTCTTCAGGTCAGGGCCAGTCCAGAGGAATGCTCTCAATATAGACTCAACCTCTTTTATCACTTTCTTTGGAATTATAAATAAAGAGGACCAATAGGTTTGGATGGAAAATAGGACATTCCTTATCAACTGCACTCTGCCAGCATAAGTTAGGTCCCTATTAGTCCAAGACTTGGTTTTGGCAACTATGCTATCCACCAGACGTTGGCAGTCAGAAGCTTTAAGTTTGGTGGAGATCAGAGGCACTCCAAGGTATCTAACAGGCAGAGTGCCTTCTTGGAACCTTAGAACATTTAGGATGGCGAGTCTAGAATTGAAGCTAACCCCGGAGAAAAAAATGCTACTCTTCCCAGGACTAGGGGCTAAACCTGACAGGGCCTGGAACTCAGTAAGAGCATCCTGAATGTGAATGACAGAAGTCAGATCACCCTTGCAGAAAATCAAGAGATCATCAGCAAAGCAGAGGTTAACAATCTTGGTATCACCACATCTCCAATGAAAGTGGAAATTAGGAAGAAGGGATTTTTCCCTAAGGAGACGGTGAGAACCTCCATCACAATGACAAATAGATATGATGACAAGGGGTCCCCTTGGCGAAGCCCCCTTTTCCCAGGAATAAAACCAGTGACTTCTCCATTAATACTAAGAGAGTAATTAGCCTTGGTGACACAGGCTTGAAGCCATTTGATCATGGTGGGATGGAAATTCATGGAAGATAGTACATCCCACAGAAATTCCCACCTAACATTGTCATAGGCTTTCATGATATCCACCTTCATGGCACACCTAGGAGAAGAGGATGACTTATGGTAACCTCTCATGAGTTCCTGGGTAAGAAAGATATTGTCCGCGATCCTCCTCCCTTTAACAAAGCCCGATTGTACAGGATCAATTAAACTAGGGAGGGCAACCTGCAGTCTTTTGGCAAGAATTCTAGATATGCACTTATAGACAGTATTACAACAAGAGATAAGTCTAAAATCCCCGACCTTAGAAGGATTGGGGATTTTTGGAACAAGGGCTACAATGGTAGAATTAGCTTTCCGAAGCAGCTGACCAGATCTAAAGAAGGCTTTAACAGCAGCAGTGACTTCATGCCCAATGATAGGCCAAGCTTTTTTAAAGAAACCAGCATTATAACCATCTGGACCAGGCGCTTTGGTAGGATTAAGAGACCAAAAGGTTTCTTTAATTTCCAAGTCTGTGACAGCAGCAACCATGTCCATCATTTGGCTATTAGTAAGTCTCTGTTTTATAACCTGTTGGATCCTAGAGAGCCCTTGATAGGGAGTGGGGTGACCAGTACCCAGTAAATTGGTGTAGAAATTAACAAAACTGGATTTAATAACCTTCATATCATGGGTCAGAGACCCATCCTCCAAAACCAAACTGGTAATCTTACTTCTATTCCTGGTATTGCTCACGGACTTAAAGAAGTAAGAAGTGCATTGATCACCAAGTTTGAGCCACTGAATTCTAGACTTCTGTTTAGCCAGACTCTCCTCAGCTCTTAACAGAGCGAGGAATTGCTTATGGACCATCCTCTCTTGGCTAATAAGAGAGGAATCAGGATGAGTACTCAAACGAATCTGGAGGGACTCAAGGACTTGTCTAGTCTCGACCACCCTCTTAGAGATATCACTAAAATCCCTATGATTAAGTCTCTTGAACTCGGGTTGCAATAACTTGAGTTTCTCACAAATACAGTACATAGGATTCCCAATGACCACACCCCTCCAAACCCTCTGAACTATAGAAAGGAATTGAGGATGGTCCGTAAGGAAGTCAAAGAATTTAAATGGTTTATGAGATTTCTTAGGGCTAGGGAGAATGTGCACAACGGCAGGAGAGTGATCGGATACACCCGAAGTGGGAAAATGGGCAGAAGAACTTCTAAATGCTGCCATCCACTGCTCATTCACTAATACTCTATCCAATTTGGTACTAACAAAATGAGATGGATCTTGCTTATTGGCCCACGTGTAGAAACAACCAGAATACCTAAGATCATCGAGCTCTAAATCATATAGACAATTATTAAACTCATCCATAAGGGGGGGCCAGGAAGTAAGGCCACCCACCTTCTCATTAGGAAACCTAATAGCATTGAAATCCCCAAGAACAATCCAAGGGGATGAGTAGCTGAAATGATGAAGGCTAGACCAAAGTGCTTGTCTATCCAGATAACTAGAAGCTCCATATACAAAAGTTGCCCAAAAGGGGGCCCCTCCACTCCTTGATTGAACCTCGCAATGAATAAATTGGTCAGACTGATCAATAACCTGAAGATTTACTACAATTGGATCCCAACACACCAGAATTCTCCCATTGGGAGCTTGGGGGTAATTGCTCACAAAATTCCATTGAGGGCAAACATACTTTATTATTCTAGAGGCCGAAGCTTCTTTTATTTTATGCTCTAGCAACCCAAATAGTGATATATTATTTTTATTCACAAAACCTTTAGCCTCTTTTTGTTTGATTGGGTCATTAAGACCCCGGATATTCCAAAATCCTAAGTTAAGAGGTTGTAACGACATAAAATAAATTAAAGCAGAACTGGAAATGCAATGGCAGAATATGGAAGAATAAAAATACTGCCCTGTCAAAAAAGGATACAAGTGAGCTACCGCTTTCCTTCGGACAAGGAACCAAGTGATTGGTCCTTTAATTGCTTCAACATTCGCCTTTTAGCAGATTTAGACAAAGATTTGTTGGCCTCCAATTCAGCAATTTTTTGCTTAATTCTGTCCGCATGAAGATCAGGAGGTTTAGGGGGTTGCTTTACTCCAGATGAAGGGTTAACCACTTTAGCAGAGTTAGGACCACCCTCTATAGTGGATAATCCAGCCTTGGGGGCAGAATTAATGACTGTATCCACTGGAACTGATTCCTCAACTGGAGGCACATCTTGTACTACCTTAGAGCTGCTAACAACCGATTCTAATACCCCTAAGAGCTCATCATCAGAATCTTGCTCCTCTCCAGGGGAAACACTGGACTGCTGAGGTGTTGAGGTGTTTGGAATTATAGGATCAGAAATAGAGGTTGTGGACAGCTGCATCTCACCCGGATGAGTAGGAACATCAGCTAGCTCACACGGAATGCCAATGGACTCTTCCATCGTAGGAAGAGAGGAAGAGGGTGTATCAGCTTCCGATGGTACAAAGTTGCCAGTAATCTTACTCTTACCCTTATTAACCACTTGCCAATTAGCCTCTGAGCTTGAAACTTTAGGACCCGATTGCTTAGCACAAGTTCCTTGAGGATGCCCAAATACTTTGCACTCTGGACAGATTGGAGGGAGCCATTGATACTGTAATGCAACTATTACAGTTTCACCATTGACTGTAATTTGAATATCATCCGGCAGGTCAGTTCCTGCATCTATTTCCACATATATACGAGCGTAATCCAGCCGTAATTTTTTTGCCGTAGCTAGATCCACATGAAGCGGTTTACCAATGGTACTTGCAATCTTGCTAAAGCACTCCGCTGTCCAAAACTCAAGTGGAAGTTTCAAGATTTTGATCCAAGCTGGGATTTTCGAAGGTTGATCCTTGGTTGGGAGCCTCATGCGTTGCCAATTTTGAAGAACAAGAAATCTTCTAGAGAAGAAATGGGGGCCATCTTCCAACGCTTTCATCTTGGCAGCTTCATCTTTGAACTCAAATAAGAATCGCGAGCCGATTTCTTTAACTGATATAAGGTTGTCCTTCCATACTGACCGGGCTGTAGCTCTTAGTAAAGGGAAATCCATCTTGCCATCGAGGAAATGCCCTACAAGACAATGATTCCAACTGCCCTCATCTATGTCCGTTTCATCTAGTTCCACAACTGCACGCTTTCCATTTTGAAGTTGAGGATAATACTCTAACTTCAGCATTCTAGAAGGACCTTGGGCTACGAAGAGGGAAGCCCAGTTCCTAGTATTTCCTTGGGGACGAATAGGCTCCTGTCGGGGTTTATTGGGAACACGAGGACCATTCGACTGATCAATGGACGTCCATGGTCGCCTGGGTTTGGTGTCGATTTCTTCATACCCCATATTGGGGTCCCCTTCCAGGTATGGGGTTCCTCTATGATTAATTAGGGTTTTTTGGGTAGAATTAGATGATACCTGTTGTCGTTGCAGGGGATTAAGAGGATGGACGAGTCTCTCTTCTGTTCCAGAATCGAGTACTTCATTGCGTGCCCGTTCCTCAGCCTCCAATTTCAAACCTTCCTCAAATAGCGCCTGTTGAATCTTCCTAGAGGGACTGGGCTTCTTTTTTGGAGAAGCCTGAATCTCAGCTTGTCTCCACGACTGTTGAACGCTTTGTAACTTGGCTGTGACCACATCTAGGATGAATGGATCTTCCGAGATGTTGAGTTCGTCCTCCAAGTGACCCACGATTTCAAGCATCCGAGCTTCAGAATCCAGACGCATGGCTTCCTTTGAAGACTTATGCGCTGAACTTAGCTGATTGTGCCTGGGACTGGGAACCGTAGAAATGATTTGGGGATCTGAGAGATTAGGGATTTGTGGGTTTGAAGCCAAGGAAACCCCAGACCCTCTTTGTTTCCGACGAACTTCGTTTGAATCCGTGGCTTTGATGCCCAGACCCTCCACGAAGGAGATGGAACCGTCCGCCATGGAAGTTTTCACTGCCGACTAGGAGAAATCGCCTTTGAAATCGCCATCTTGGTAACATATTGTACCGTTTTGTTGTGTTTTGGTACCGTATGGAAGTTTTGACATGGTATTGTACCGTTCTGGTGTGTTTTGGAACCATATGGATGTTTTGGTAAAATCTTGTACCGTTTTGGTGTGTTTTGGAAAATTATGTATGTTTCGGCATGGTATTGTACCCTTTTGTTGTGTTTTGGAAACTTATGGATGTTTTTTTTTTTTGGATAAACCAGCTTTAAATAGAAAAGAGATAAAACGGATATACAGCCTACAAGGGGCATACCCCAGGAGGAAAAGAAAAGAACACCAAAAGAAGAGAATATTAAAATTGCCAAATGGCTACAAGGCTATAAGATACACGTTGTTTTCAATCCATCTAGTAAGAGGGAGGGAAAACAACGGCCAAAAGATTATATCAAAATCATAGCAGTAGAATACTGCACTATCCTGCACTATCCTGCACAATACTGCACTATCCCTGAGAGTAACCAACACATATCCCTGACAGCATGATCACAGCAACACAAGCTTTCAATGAGTCATAGCAGCATCATTTACAAAGCAGTTCACAATGAGTTCCAATGCAGAAACAGGACAGCAGCCTAGGAGGCAGCCAAAAATAGCAGCAGCCACATGTTGGCTGCTCAGAACTTGCAGAATCAGCAACAGGTTCAGAACAGAAACACCATGCACAACCAGCTGTCCTTGGACCAACAGCTGCTATTGACTAACTAACAACATCAACAGATTAAAATTCAGAACACCAGATCCTATCACACAGAATATCACACTTCCCTTGGTAGCACACATCAGTCTACATCAGAACTCTCCTTGGTAGCACAAAATGTGCACTTCCCTTGGTAGCATCCTGACCTGCACAGTATAAGCATCCCCAAAACAGGTAATAACAGGAGATAACAGCAGCTACCAGCAGAAACCCTTTCTTCACAACTCCACTTTCTAAATAATAGACTGCCATGGGCATACAGCAGCAACAACTGAATACTAACAGAACTGACAGCATCACAGAACTGCTGCTATGGAACTAACAACATGCAAAGGAGCTAAACTGAACTATAGCTGCTATGTACAATAGCTCTCACAAAATGCAGAGGACGTCCCCCTCTGCGAAGGGAGATCCCAATGACAGCCCCTATTGGTTAGGCGAATATAAATATACAAGAGTATATACATCAATAATCAAATTCTGAACCATGGTTAACATCAGATTCTGAACCTTAGGTGTCCAATAGAACAGCAGATTCAGAAATTTAGAACACAGTCATAACAGGTAACACAGTTTCAGACCAACAGGCCAACACAGAATTTCATGGGATAAACAGGTTCAGCAACAGGTGGTGCATAAGGGAGCATACAGTAGCTGGACAGAACATTGTCACACACAGTAGCTAACCTCACAATTTCAGAACAGCAGGCAGATTCCAACAGTTGCAACAGCAGGTTCAGAGCTGGTTCAGAACCACAGTGGCAGTAGCTGAACCTTAACTATCAGAACATAGCATCAGAACAACAGGTTCAGAAACAACAGAACAACAGAATCTGAACCTTAGCTATCATAACAGTCAACAACACCAATTGGGGAACAACAGCCCCAAACTGGTGCAGCAGCAGTAACAACTGAACCAAAACTCTAAACAATTAGGTACAGCAGCCACAACAACCACAACACCCTCGAGGCTCAATCACACATCTCACAACCCCTCACCTCTCCCACTCTCTCTCCCACCAAACTCAGAATCAGTCACCAAATTTTAAGGTATCTACCTGCTATGATAGAAGTAATAATCAGTCCCCAAACTCCTGATTAGCCCCTGCTCTTGGCACACAAATGCATGCCTTCAATGGAACCTATTAAAAAATTAGCTAGTTGGACAATTTGGAAAACAAAAGATGCAAATGACAACTTGTAGGTAGCAAATACCTCATTACCCATTGATGCCCCACACTCTACTAAACCTATTATTTTGTGAGCCTACGGGCAACTTTGGCAACGACAGTAATCTACCCTTAACCATGTTAAAGACTTTGTGAACAACCACTTCCCAGGTGCTAGTTGTATTTTGAAACTTCCTTAAGTTCCTTTCAATCCAAATATGATAAATTGTAGTAGTGAAAATCAACTTAGAGACGATATTCCTTAGAGATTTTCCCCTAAAAGAGGAGAAGTGGGTAATCCATGCTGGCCAAGGCCTAGGGGACCAACTCGTATCCATCTTTTCCAACATAGCACTCCAAACCCGTGTGGAAAAACTACAGTTGAAGAACAAATGATCATGGCTTTCACTACCATGGCAAAAACTGCATTGGGAGATTGGTTTAATCCCAAAGAGAACTAATCTATCCTCCGTGGAGAGTCTACCCTGGATGGCCAGCCATGTAATGAAGCTACACTTAGGTATATGGCCTGAAAACCAAACAGCCTTATGCCAATTAACCTTGGGGAAAGGAGCCCTCAATTCCTCCCATAGAGATGCTATACTAAACTGTCCAGATGCATTCAGAGTCCATCTAACTTGGTCCCTGGAGCCACGCAAAGGTGGGAGATGCCGTCTAACTTCATTCAACTCCCATGTTTGCGTGATTGGGAAAGTCCAACCAGAATTGTGAACTATGAGGGACACTTTGGCATTCAAAGGAAGGCCAGAGTCATAAACAATTCTGGAACCAAACTTATCCAACAGGGGGCCTAACGGGTGCCAAAGGTCAAACCACACGGATGTGTTCTCCCCATTGCCAACTAAGTGACGTATGAAGGGTCGGACTAAATGTCTTAGATTAAGTAATTTACGCCAAACCCAAGAGGGATTAGCAGGCATTTTAAGGCTCCAAAAGTTCCTACCCTTTAATAAGTAGGATTTCACCCATTGGCACCACATGGATTGCTCTCCCCCGGAGATCAAGTACCATATATGCTTGGCCACCGCAGCCTTATTCCACACCTCCATAGATTTGAAGCCAAGACCCCCCTCATCTTTAGGGGCGCATAACTTCTCCCAAGCTATCTTAGCCCCTGATCTTTTAAGGTCAGGGCCAGACCATAAAAAGGCCCTAAGGATAGATTCAACTTCCTTGATGACCTTTTTTGGTAAAATGAACAGGGAGGACCAATACGTTTGCATCGAGAACAAGATGTTCTTGATAAGCTGGACTCTCCCCGCATAAGTAAGGTCCCTATTGGTCCAACTTCTAGTTTTGGCAGTGATACTATCAACCAGCCTTTGGCAGTCCACAGCTTTAAGCTTTGTAGATAACAATGGAACTCCCAGATATCTCACTGGAAGGGACCCCTCCTGAAATCCTAAATCCTGCAAAATAGTCTCCTTGACTCCCACACTAACACCAGAGAAGAATATGCTACTCTTACCTGTGCTAGGGGAGAGACCAGAAAGAGCCTCAAACTCATTCAAAGCTTCCTTGATGAGTTTAATCGAAGAAGGCTCTCCCTTGCAGAATATCATTAGATCATCAGCAAAGCACAGATTTATCAATTGATTAGTTTTACATCTCCAGTGATAATGAAAGTCCGGGAGCTGGGCTTTCTCCTTAAGTAAACTCGTAAGCACTTCCATCACAATAACAAAGAGATACGGGGATAACGGATCCCCCTGTCTCAGCCCCTTCTTCCCTTTAATGTACCCCGTCACTTCCCCATTGATACATAGGGAGTAGTTTGCAGTGGTTACACATGCTTGAAGCCACTTAATCATTGTAGGATGGAAGTTCATGGCGGACAGGACATCCCAAATAAATTCCCACCTAACATGGTCATATGCTTTCATTATGTCAACTTTCATGGCACACCTAGGGGAAGGAGAGGACTTGTGATACCCTCTCATGAGTTCTTGGGTAAGGAAAATGTTATCAGCAATTCTCCTTCCTTTCACAAATCCTGATTGGACCGGATCTATGAGCAAAGGAAGAGCAGATTGCAATCTCTTGGCTAGAATCCGAGAGATGCATTTGTAGATGGTATTGCAGCATGAAATGGGCCTAAAGTCACCCACCCTGGAAGGGGTTGGAACCTTAGGAACAAGCGCTACAATAGTGGAATTAGCTTTAGTGAGCAGTTGTCCAGACCTGAAGAAGTTCTGGACAGCTGAGGTGACGTCTCTCCCAATAACCGACCATGCCTTCCTAAAAAACCCTCCATTATACCCATCAGGGCCAGGTGCTTTGGTGGGGTTAATAGACCAAATGGTCTCTTTGATCTCCAAATCTGAGACAGGGGAGACCATATTAAGACTATGCTCAGGGCTGAGTTTATTCCTGATTAATTGACCCACTCTAGTTGGTCCCAGATGAGGTGTGAGATGGGACATTCCAAAAAGAGTTGTGTAAAAGTTAACAAACTGTTCTTTGATGACCATGAGATCATGTGAGGTAGATCCATCATTTAATTCTAGGCTTGTTATTTTGCTCCTATTCCTCCTATTGCTCACAGCTTTAAAGAAATAGGACGTACATTGATCTCCAAGCTTCAACCATTGTATACGAGACTTTTGTTTAGCTAAGCTTTCCTCAGCCCTAAGCAATGTGATGTATTGTTTGTGTACCACTCTCTCTTGTTCTATGGCAGCACTATTATTAGGATGAGAGCCTATAATTACTTGTATGTTTTCTAATGCTTGCTTAGTGGCACTCACCCTCTCAGAGATGCCACTAAACTCTTCCTTATTAAGCTTCTTCAAATCCTTTTGAAGGCGTTTAAGCTTCTCACACACACAGAACATGGGGTTCCCAAATACAATTGTCCTCCAGCTCCTCTGGACAATTGCAAGGAATTGAGGGTGGTCAGCAAGGAAGTCAAAAAACCTGAAGGGTTTAATTGACCTTCTTGGATTGGGCTGGACGAACACCACACCTGGAGAATGATCTGAAATTCCAGGCACCAAAAATTGAGCCGATGATTGAGAATATGTTCTCATCCAAGGCTCATTCACTAATACCCTATCAATTTTGGAAGCCACAAAATGAGGAGGGACCTGCTTATTGGACCACGTAAATAAGCACCCTGAAAACCTAAGGTCATCAAGCTCGGAGGAGAACAAACAGTGATTAATGTCATCCATGGGAGGATACCACTGTACATTCCCCCCAACTTTCTCCCTAGGATGCCTAATAGCATTAAGGTCACCAAGGACCACCCAGGGAGAAGAGGTCCTAAACTGAGAAAGGCTAAGCCAAAGAGATCTACGGTCTGAGATAGAGTTTGCCCCATAGACCATTGTGACCAAAAATAATGCACTCCCATCTTTTGGATGGACCTGACAGTGTATAAATTGATCAGTCTGACATAACACTGTAAGAGACAAGACACCAGGGTCCCATCCAACAAAAATCCTCCCTAAAGCAGCTTGGGGGTAATTGTTCACAAAGCTCCAACCAGGACAGATGAATTGGGTGATTCTATCTGCCCAAGTTGCCCTTATTTTATGCTCAAGTAATCCAACAAGACTCAACTTATTGGTGTTAACAAAAGATCTTGCTTCTTTCTGCTTAATGGGGTCATTCAGACCACGGATGTTCCAAAAACCTAAATTGAAAGTTTGAAAAGACATTGGAAACTAAATCACAAAGTAACAACAAGGAGCATAGCTTGACAGAAATAAGCTACAGTAATTCAAAAGGATACCAAAAGGATATCATTTATTCCGTCTTTTGGAGCTGCTACTCCACTTTTTGTTATTGTTTTTTCCACCGGACTTGTTGAAACCCTTGGCACTCTGAAAGGGAGCCTTTCCCTTTACTTCTTTAGACTTATCATCCGGAGGAAATGGTTTCGCTTGCGGATCAAGTTGAGCAGGGAATACCTCAGGGTCTAGATCATTAGAAGGCTTATTTGGACCGTTCTCCATGCTACAATTGAGAGCCCCTGTATCCACCATCACCTCAAAAGGGATATCAGTATTGAAATTCAGCTCCTCCTCTTCTGAATCACTCCCATCTATGTCCTCTTTTGAGACCATAGGTATTGAAGTATCCACCACAGCCACTACAGGTATTGTAACTGCCTCCAGTGCTACTGAACCCCCTACATTGATAGAGATTCCTTTACTAACAGCATGCCAATCCTCCTTCGGAACTTCATGACCCTGTGCTTGTTTATTAAGGATGGACATTGAACATTTAGCGGTTGCATGTCCAAAAACCCTACATTCTGAGCAAACAGGAGGCATTAGTTGGTACTCCACCCTAACTGATACACTCTCCCCATCCACTGTGACCTGTATGTCATCTGGTAGTACATCAGCAGCCTCAATTTCCACACACACCCTAGCATATGCAAGCCTAGTCCTCTTTTCTGTAGCTCGATCAACATATTTGGGCTGTCCTATTGCACTAGCCACCCTGCTTAATCCCACTTCTGTCCAACACTCTAGGGGCAAGTTATGAAGCTTTACCCAAGAGGGGATAGAGGACGGAGAAATCTTAGTTGGATTCATCATTCTTCTCCATTTCTGCAGAACAAGGAATTTTTGGGAGAAGAACCAAGGCCCCCCTTCTAGGACTGCAAGTTGACAAGCTTCATCTTTAAATTCAAAATATAAGAATCCTGCATTATCTGACTTTACTGACAGCAGGCCGTAGTTAGTGTTTTTTCCCCACTGTTTATGAGCAGTTGAATTTGCTAGTCGAAAATCCATCCTACCATCTAGGAAATGACCCACCAAACAATGTGACCAACAATTCTCATCCAAGTGAGTAACATCAAGTTCAACAACAGCATTTTCCCCCCTCTTTAATTCTGGATAGAAATCTAACTTCATATTACCTGAGGGCCCTTGAGACCTAAATAGGGAGGCCAAATTCTTATTAGATTGAGATGTACGATTCATGGGTTTAGGCTGAGCAACAGGATTAGTACTCGTCGATGCATGAGACACTGGCTTTAGTACAACACCCGACTTAGTTCTATTATCCTCGACAGGAAACCCTAGATTAGGATCTCCTTCTACATAGGGATTAGGGTTAGCTTTCCGAACCTGAGCAGGTGTACGCTCGAACTGGTACGTGTTTCCATGCAGATGCGTGACCCGAGCTCTTGCTTCTGCTTCCTTTTCAAGTTTCTCCTCAAATAATGCCTGCTGCATCTTCTGTGCAGCAATAGTGTTAATTTGAGCACTGGAGCTGTTCACCCCAGGCCCCTTCGAAGGCAGGACCGAGCCCATGGCATCTTCAGCTTCAACCCTCAAACCTTCCTCCAAAAAAACCTGTTGTAGCTTCCTAGCCGAACCTGGGCTTTTGCACGATTTAGGGCTGTGATCCCCAAACCTATGAGGAGAAGCTTGCGGCCCAGATCTTGAGACCGTGGTTCCATCATCAACCTCGCCTGAGGTACCATCAATCGGCTTCTTGAGGTTAGGGTTACCTGGTTCGAGGCCCAGATGGAGTGTATCGCCTGAGTGGAGCCTCTGACGATCTTCTTTCCATGATTGTTGAATGCTCTGTAGTTTAGCTGTCACGACATCAAGGACGAAAGGATCCTCCGAATTGTTGAGCTCATCCTCCAGGTGACCCACAATTTCGAGCATACGAGCTTCGGATTCCATCTGCTTTCCTTCGTTCTGAACGGCCTGTTGGAGTTTACGAGCAGGGCTCGTCTTGATGTGTTTTGGACTGTGAGTTCCAAATTTAATTTGGGGATCTGATGTTTCAGTCGCTTTGGGTGGGAGTGGGGTTTGCTCGGTGATGACTGAGCCTTCACCATGTTGTATTGAGTTCTTCTGCCTGCGGCGAAGCTCATTTGAATCCTGGGCCTTGCTGCCCAGCCCTTCGGAGAAGGAGATTGAGCCGTCTGCCATGGGGAAATCACAGAAGTTTCATCGCCATGGCCTTGTCAGAAATCGCCCTAGCTGTCAGATCGCCCTTCTTATGGATGTTTTCGCATGGTATTGTACCGTTTTGGTGTGTTTTTAAACCGTATGGATGTTTTGGAAAGGTATTGTACCGTTTTGGTGTGTTTTGGAACCGTATGGATGTTTCGGTAATGTATTGTACCGTTTTGGTGAGTTTAGGAACCGTATGGTTCTTCTAGCACGGTATTGTACCATTTCGGTGTGTTTTGGAACCGTATGGATATTTTGGTAAAATATTGTACCGTTTTCTTGTGTTTTGGAACCGTATGGATGTTTTGGTATGGTAAGGTATTGTACCGTTTTGGTGTGTTTTGGAACCATATGGATGTTTTGTTAATGTATTGTTCCGTTTTGGAACCGTATGGATGTTTTGGTAAGGTATTGTTCCGTTTTGGAACCGTATGGATGTTTTGGTAAGGTATTATATGGTTTTGGCGTGTTTTGGAACCGTATGGATGTTTTGGTATGGTATTGTACCGTTTTGGTGTGTTTTGGAAACTTATGGATACTTTGGTAAGGTTTTGTACCGTTTTGTTGTGTTTTGGTACCATATGGAAGTTTTGGCATGGTATTGTACCGTTTTGATGTGTTTTGGAACCTTATGGATGTTTTTGTAAGGTATTGTATGGTTTTGGTGTGTTTTGGAACCATATGGACGTTTTGGTAAGATATTGTACCGTTTTGTTGTGTTTCGATACCGTATGGATGTTTTGGCACGGTATTGTACCATTTTAGAATCGTATGGATGTTTTCGTAAGGTATTGTACAGTTTTGGCATGTTTTGGAACCATATGGATGTTTTTGTAAGGTATTGTACCGTTTTGGTGTGTTTTGGAACTGTATGGATGTTTTTTTTTTTTTTTGGATAAATCAGCTTGAAATTAAAAAGAGGCTAACCGAATTTACAACCTACAAGGGGCATACCCCAGGAGGAAAAGAAAAGAAAAGAAAACAAGAGAAAAGAAAATGGGCAACGCCAAATGGCTACATGGGAGGAATGATAAGCGCTGATAAGCGCTGTTTCCAATCCATCTAAAAGAGGGAAGGAAAACAGCGCCAAAATGACCTAAACATTACAAAATAGACATGGAGCAAAGGATTACACGACGAGCTACCTGACTATACAATAACCAATTTCATCACAGCAGTACATCACAGAACTGTACAGCAGCCTGCAATCCATTGCAAGCTGGGCCGGACAACACAGACAACACAATACAATTAGCACACAATACAACACCAACTGATCTTGAGGCTTGAAGCTTGTACCAACTAGTACACTTGTTGCCACAGCAGAAAACAGAGGCAACAACTCAGTGAATCAATTGCTACTGGTATGGAGATCGGTATCAGGTGGTGCAGTAGGGTAATAACAGCAAGCTGGGTAGCAGTTGCTGGATAGTATCAAGGACAGCAACAGCAACAGTTCACAGAACCTGCTGAGTTGCTGCCTCTGGATCAGTTCAGTAGCAACAGAAACTGGTAGCAGCAGAACTGGTAGCAGTCTCAAAACATTGGTGGCCATCGTTAGGGACATGCCCACTAGCTACAGGCCAGGCCAGGAGCAGCAGCTGAACTAAGGACAGAAGAGCAGCAGCAGCATTTGGGTAGCCACAGATATCCAGTAATCAGAACAGACAGTAATTATGCTTCATTTTATATGCAGAGGACATCCCCCTCCGCGAAGGGAGATCCCAACGACATCCCCAGTTGGTTAGGCATAAATAAATGCAAAAGAGCACAAAACAGGTTGTGGATAGCAATAACATGATCTGCTCTACTATATCAGAGACCAGGAACCGAACAGCAGACTGGTCAGAGTAACAAAATGAAACTGCAAGAAAATAGGAAACCAGCTAGCAGCCCACACAGAAAACAGCTGTGATAACAGCAAATCAGTCCAGCAATATAATGAACAAGGCTGCCACAAGCAATACAAATCAGTCCAGTCCAGCATAACTACCAGCTAGCAATGCACACCTTATCATTCCACACAAGCTCAAGGGTTAAATACTAGCAATCCTATTTACATAGCAGAGAATATGATCAGCGAACACATAATAGTATAGCCAACTGAAAGTCCTTTACCACCGAATGACAAGCAAGGATAAGAGAGATATTCACATGTCCTTATAGGTGCTCACCAACCAACGACCCCTCGATATACTCACCTCCCTCTCTACTTTTCACACAGGACAAGGAAGAAATGGCTCCACCCTCTCCCTCCGCTTGATCTCACAAAATTCCCCCACTAGATATCTCCTCTCAAAAGAAAAGGGGAACAAGCACTCTACTCACGGGTCACACTCAAATATAATGGAACTGAAAGAAAGTGATAGCAGCTACTCCCAAATGGAGTAGACAGCCTTCAATGATATCCGCACAATCAAACCAATAATTAATAATTAAGAGCACATGTTTAAATGCTGGAGTAGCTGCTTAAGAGTAAGGTATTTACCTCGTACATAGAAGTAATAGTAGCTTAGAATTCAGACCCTCCAACTGGTAGCTCCTGTTAAACTGGAAGTACTAGAAGCCTGGCCATCCCTATATGGATCACTATGCACAACCTCTCCTTATTCATCATGAACACACCAGAAAATTACCAAAATCAATAAGGAAACAACTATGGCACAATCAGTATAAGAATTATGATCCACTAATATTCCATTCATTTGCAACCCATTCTGCTCGACTTGGAGGAAGGGCTCGTAATGATAACAGTCTTGCTCTCACCATGGAGTAAATTTTGCGAGCAATTACCTCCCAAGTGGAAGATGTACCTTGAAATTTCCTCACATTCCTCTCAATCCAAATATGGTAAAGAGTGGTGGTAAATACCAGCTTTGTAATAACAGATTGAAACGATTTGCCTTTCACATTAGAGAGGAAAGTAACCCATTCAGCCCATGATCTAGAGTGCCAAGAGGCGTGAATTTTGGAGAGCATGGTGCACCACACTTGCTGAGAGAAGTTACAATTAAAGAAAAGGTGGTCATGACTCTCATTTTCATGACAAAAGCTACATTGAGGGGAGATGTTCATGCCAAACATCACAAGCCTATCAGCAGTGGATAGTCTATTCTGAATAGCCAGCCACGTGATAAAGCTGCACTTTGGAATGTGGGCTTGAAACCACACCAATTTGTGCCACATAACTCTTGGAAAGGGAGTTCTCAATTCCTCCCAAAGGGAAGCAACTGAGAATTGCCCATTAGGAGTGAGAGTCCATCTAATGCGATCAGCTTCCCCCAACCTGGATGGGATAAGAGGAGGCAAGGATCTTCTTATCTCATTAAGCTCTATAATTTGGGTGATGGGAAAAGTCCAGCTTGAGTTTTGGAAGATGTGGGACACAGTAGCATCTTTAGGAATGCCAGAATCAAGGGCAATTCTGGGGCCAAATTTAGCAATTAAAGGCCCAAGTGGATGCCAATTATCATACCACAATGAAGTTGAATGGCCATCACCGAGTACTGTAAGAAAATAGGGATGCACCAGATGCCTAAGGTTCAATAATTTCCTCCATACCCAAGTGCAATCCCCAGGAATTTTAAGGTTCCAGAAATTCCTCCCTTTTAATAAGTATGATTTGACCCATTGACACCACATAGACTGCTCCCCCCCAGAAATTAGGAACCAGATGTGCTTGGCAATGGCAGCCTTGTTCCAAACTTGTAAGGATTTGAAACCAAGACCCCCTTCCTCCTTAGGACAGCACAGATGCTCCCAAGAGACCTTAGCACCAGTTCTCTTAAGATCAGGACCAGACCAAAGAAAAGCTCTAAGTATAGACTCGACCTCTTTAATCACCTTTTTAGGGATGATAAATAAGGAGAACCAATATGTTTGCATGGAGAAAAGTATATTCCTAATCAACTGAACTCTGCCTGAATACGTTAAATCTCTGTTAGTCCAAGACTTTGTTTTAGCAGTAATGCTATCCACAAGCCGTTGGCAATCAGAGGCTTTAAGTTTAGTAGAGATAAGAGGCACACCAAGATATCTAACAGGAAGAGTGCCTTCCTTGAACCCTAAGATATTCAGAATGGCCAACCTAGAGCTAGCGTTTACTCCGGAGAAATAAATGCTACTCTTCCCAGGACTAGGAGATAAGCCCGACAAGGCCTGGAACTCAGTGAGTGCAGCCAGAATGTGTTTGACTGAAGTAAGATCCCCTTTACTAAAAATCATGAGATCATCAGCAAAACAGAGATTAATGATCTTAGAATTTCCACATCTCCAGTGGAAATGGAAATCAGGAAGCAGGGATTTCTCCCTAAGAAGACAAGTGAGGATCTCCATTACAATGACAAAAAGGTAAGAGGACAATGGATCACCTTGACGAAGTCCTCTTTTCCCAATAATGTACCCAGTGGTTTCCCCATTAATGCTAAGTGAGTAATTAGCAGTGGTGACACAAGCTTGAAGCCACTTAATCATGGTAGGATGGAAATTCATAGCAGATAGGACATCCCAAAGGAATTCCCACCTCACATTATCATAGGCCTTCATAATATCTACCTTCATGGCACACCTAGGAGTGGAGGATGACTTATGGTATCCTCTCATGAGTTCTTGCGTGAGGAAGATATTGTCAGCTATCCTTCTCCCCTTAACAAAACCTGATTGAACAGGATCAATTAAAGTAGGAAGAGCTAATTGGATCCGTTTGGCAAGAATTCTAGAGATACACTTGTAAACAGTATTACAGCAAGAGATGGGTCTAAAGTCCCCCACCTTTGATGGGTTGGGGACCTTGGGAACCAGCGCGACAATAGTAGAATTAGCTTTCCTAAGTAATTGAGCAGACCTAAAAAAGGATTTAATAGCTGCGGTGACCTCATGACCTATGATAGGCCATGCTTTCTTGAAAAAACCCGCATTATAGCCATCAGGTCCAGGTGCTTTAGTAGGATTAAGAGACCAGAAGGTGTCTTTAATTTCAAGATCAGAGACCTCAACAACCATAGCCATCCTTTGACCATCAGCTAATCTCTGCTTGACAATCTGCTGAACCCTATCAATCCCATGGTAAGCAGTAGGGTGAGCAGAACCGAGCAGATCAGTGTAAAATCTAACAAATCTTGATTTAATCTCTTTACTATCATGAATGAGAGATCCATCATCAAGGATCAAACTGGATATCTTACTTCTATTACGGGTGTTACTGACAGATTTAAAGAAAAAGGATGTGCACTGGTCACCCAATTTAAGCCACTGAATTCGAGACTTTTGCTTAGCAAAACTTTCTTCCGCTCTCAACAATTCGATGTATTGCTTATGAACCATTCTCTCTTGAGTAATAACAGAGGGATCAGAGGGTTGAATCCCTAAATCCTTTTGTAGTGACTCAAGAAGTTGCCTAGAGTCAACCACTCTCTTAGATATATCACTGAAGTCCCTCTTATTGATTTGTTTGAACTCATCTTGTAATAGTCTGAGTTTCTCACAAACACTGAACATTGGATTACCAATGACCACTCTCCTCCAAACCTTCCTAACCACAGTTAAGAACTGTGGATGATCAGCAAGGAAATCAAAGAACTTAAAGGGTTTATGTGATTTCTTATTATTTGGAATGATGCAAACAATGGCAGGAGAGTGGTCAGATACCCCAGGGGTGGAAAAATGAGCATGAGAACAGCTAAAAGCTGTCATCCAAGGCTCATTTACAAGCACTCTGTCCAGTTTTGTGCTCACAAAATGAGGTGGGTCCTGTTTATTGGCCCACGTGAAGAAGCATCCAGAATACCTAAGGTCATCTAGTTCCAAGGCATACAGACAATGATTGAACTCACTCATGTGAGGGGGCCAGCTTAAAGAGCCCCCAACTTTCTCTCTAGGAAATCTAATAGCATTAAAGTCACCAAGCACAATCCAAGGAAGGGATGAGTTAAGATGAAGGAGACTAGACCAAAGTGCCTGCCTCTGGAGGTAACTATTTGCACCATAAATAAAAGTTGCCAAAAAAGGGGCCCCACCATCCTTGGATTGCACTTCACAGTGCATGAACTGGTCAGTTTGGTCCAATACCTGAACCTGAACCACAGTAGGGTCCCAACACACTAGAATTCTTCCAATGGGAGCATGAAGATGATTGCTCACAAAACTCCATTGAGGACAAACATATTTCATTATTCTAGTCGCCGAGCCTTCCTTTATTTTATGCTCTAGCAACCCAAATAGTGAGATATTATTTAGATTCACAAAACTTTTAGCCTCTTTTTGTTTGATTGGGTCATTAAGACCCCGGATATTCCAAAATCCCAAGTTAAGAGGTTGCAACGACATAAAATAAACTAAAGCAGAACTGATAATGCAATGGCAGAATATGTAAGAAGATACTGCCCTGACAAAAAGGATACAAGTGAGCTAATGCCTTCCTTCGGACAAGGAACCAAGCTGTTCCTTTAATTGCTTCATCATTCTCCGTTTGGTGGATTTAGAGACTGACTTGTTTGCTTCCAATTTAGCAATTTTATCCTTGAGTTTGTCCCTTTGGAGATCAGGAGGTTTAGGGGTAGGGGGTTGCATTGCTTCAGATAAAGAACATTCCACTTTATCAGAGTTAGAGTCACACACTTCACTAGATAATCCAACCTTCGGAGCAGAAATGATGACCGGATCCAGTAAAACTACTGCCTGGACTTGTGACACATTCTCGGACTCCCTAGAGCTGCTTACCACCCCTTCTAAAACCTCTAAAAGATCATCCTCAGAGTCAAGCTCCTCTCCAGGGGGTGGAACACTGAGTTGATGAGGTCTAGAGGTGGTTGGAATGGATAGTAATGGGTGAGACTTCTCATGGTTAGAACTATCATACTTCACTGAATCCTTAGCCTCAATACCCTCTGCCACAGGATCCACAACAACAATATCAGGTGGTAGTTTTGAAATTGCACACGGCTGCAACTCAACAGAATGGTTAAGTTCAGCTAGGTCTCTATGAACGCCAATGGACTCTTCCAATGCAGAAGCCGAATGAGAGGAAGAGGATTCGACTGCTACCGGACCAACAGGGTTGCCATTAACTTTACCCTTCCCTTTATTAACCACTTGCCATGCATCCTTTGTATTTGAGATTTTAGAGCCCAATTGCTTAGTACACGTGCCTTTAGGATGCCCAAAAACCTTGCATTCCGTACAAATTGGAGGAAGCCATTGATACTGAAGTGCTACTATTACAGTCTCACCATTTATTGTAATTTGGACGTCATCCGGCAAGTCAGTCCCAGCATCAATTTCCACACAAATACGAGCATAATCCAGCCGAAGTTTTTTTGCTGTAGCTTGATCGACGTGAAGAGGTTTACCGATGGTACTTGCAATCTTGCTAAAGCACTCCGCTGTCCAAAACTCAAGAGGAAGTTTCAAGATCTTGATCCATGCGGGAATTTTAGAGGGTTGGTCCTTAGTAGGAAGCAACATACGTTGCCAATTTTGTAGAACAAGAAATCTCCTAGAGAAGAAATGGGGGCCATCTTCCAAAGCTTTCAACTTAGCAACCTCATCTTCGAACTCGAATAAGAATCTCGAGCCAATTTCTTTGACTGATATAAGACTATCTTTCCATACTGTTCGGGCAGTGGCCTTCAGTAAAGGGAAATCAATCTTGCCATCTAGGAAATGCCCTATAAGGCAGTGATTCCACCTGCCCTCATCAATGTCCGTTTCATCTAACTCCACAACAGCACGCTTACCTTGTTGAAGTTGAGGGTAATACTCCAACTTCATCATTTTTGAAGGGCCTTGAGCTGCAAAGAGGGAGGCCCAGTTCCTAGAATTTCCTTGGGGACGAACAGGATTCTGATGACGTCCGGTATGGGGTTTGATAGGGTTAGAAGGAGTCCCTTCTTTCATGTCTGATTGAAGATGTATAAAGTCTTCCTGTCTGGGTTTATTGGGAACTCGAGTACCATTCGACTGATCTATGGAAGTCCATGGTCGCCTGGGTTTGGTGTCAATTTCATCATACCCCATATTGGGGTCCCCCTCCAGGTATGGGGTTCCTCTAGGATTAATTAGGGTTTTTCGAGTAGGATTAGATGATACCTGCTGTCGTTGCTGTTGTTGAAGAGGATGAAGGGGATTAATTCGTTGAGTCTGAGAGGAACTCCCATGGACGAGTCTCTCTTCTGCTCCAGAATCGAGCACTTCGTTGCGAGCCCGTTCCTCAGCTTCCAATTTCAAACCCTCCTCAAAAAGCGCCTGTTGGATCTTCCTAGAGGGACTGAATTTCTTGTTTGGAGGAGCCTGATTCTCAGCTTGTCTCCATGACTGTTGAACGCTTTGTAACTTGGCTGTGACCACATCTAGGATGAATGGATCTTCCGAGATGTTGAGTTCGTCCTCCAATTGACCCACGATTTCAAGCATCCGAGCTTCAGAACCCAGACGCATGCCTTCCTTCGGATTATGCGCTGAACTCAGCTGATTGTGCTTGGGACTGGGAACCCTAGAAATGATTTGGGGATATGAAAGATTAGCGATTTTTGGGAGAGTATCTGTAGCAGCCAAGGATTTAGCAGCCAAGGAGTCCACTAGAACCCCCGACCCTCTTTGTTTCCGACGAACTTCGTTTGAATCCGTGGCTTTGATGCCCAGACCCTCCACGAAGGAGATGGAACCGTCCGCCATGGGAGATTATCACGGCCTGTATGTATGGATGTTTTGGTAAGTTATTGTACCGTTTTGGCGTATTTTGGAAGCGTATGGATGTTTTGGTAAGATATTGTACCGTTTTGTTGTGTTTTGGAAAATTATGGATGCTTTGGTATGGTTTTGTACCGTTTGGTTGTGTTTTGGTACCGTATGGATGTTTTCGCACAGTATTGTACCGTTTTGGTGTGTTTTGGAACCTTATGGGTGTTTGGTTTGGTATTATACCGTGTTGGTGCTTTTTGGAAACTTATGGATTCTTTGGTAGGTTATTGTTCTGTTTTGTTTTGTTTTGGTAGCGTATGGACGTTTTGGCATGGTATTGTTCTGTTCTGATGTGTTTTGGTATTGTATTGTGCCGTTTTGGTGTGGTTTGGAACCATATGGATGTTTTGGTAAGGTATTGTAACGTTTTGGCGTGTTTTGGAACCGTATGGATGTTTTGGTATGGTATTGTACCGTTTTGTTGTGTTTTGGAAACTTATGGATGCATTGGTATGGTTTTGTACCGTTTGGTTGTGTTTTGGTACCGTATGGATGTTTTCGCACAGTACTGTACCGTTTTGGTGTATTTTGGAACCTTATGGAAGTTTTGGTTTGGTATTATACCATTTTGGTGCTTTTTGGAAACTTATGGATTCTTTGGTAAGTTATTGTTCTGTTTTGTTGTGTTTTGGTAGCGTATGGATGTTTTGGCATGGTATTGTTCCGTTCTGGTATGTTTTGGTATTGTATTGTGCCGTTTTGGTGTGGTTTGGAACCATATGGATGTTTTGGTAAGGTATTGTACCGTTTCGGTGTGTTTTGGAACCGTATGGATGTGTTGGTAAGGTATTGTATGGTTTTTGCGTGTTTTTGAACCGTATGGATATTGGTATGGTAAGGTACTGTACCGTTTTGGTGTGTTTTGGAACCGTATGTATGTTTTGGTAAGGTATTGTACCATTTTGGTAAGTTTTAGAACCGTATGGATGTTTTGGTAAGGCATTGTTCCGTTTTGTTGTGGTTTGGTACCGTATGGAAGTTTTGGCATGGTAATGTACCGTTTTGGTGTGTTTTGGAACTGTATGGATGTTTTGGTATGGTAAGGTATTGTACCGTTTTGGTTTGTTTTGGAACCATAAGGATGTTTTGGTAAGGTATTGTACCGTTTTGGTGCGTTTTGGAACCGTTTAAATGTGTTGGTGAGGTATTGTACGGTTTTGGCAAGTTTCGGAACCGTATAGATGTTTTGGTATGGTATTGTACCTTTTTGGGGTGTTTTGGTACCGTATGGATGTTTTTGCATGGTATTGTACCGTTCTAGTGTGTTTTGGTACCGTATGGATGTATTGGTATGGTAATGTATTGTGCCATTTTGGTGTGTTTTGGAACTATATGGATATTTTGGCAAGGTATTGTACCGTTTTAATGTGTTTTGGAACCGTATGGATGTGTTGGTGAGATATTGTTTGGTTTTGGCGTGTTTTTGAACCGTTTGGATGTTTTGGTATGGTAAGGTATTGTACCGTTTTGGTGTGTTTTGGAACCATATGGATGTTTTGGTAACGTATTGTACGGTTTTGGCGTATTTTGGAACCATATGGATATTTTGGTAAGGTATTGTACCATTTTGGTGTGTTTGGTAAAGTATTGTACCATTTTGTTGTGTTTTGAAATCCTAAGGAAGTTTTGGCATGGTATTGTACCGTTCTGGTGTGTTTTGGAATCGTATGGATATTTTCGTAAAATATTGTACCGTTTTGGTGTGTTTTGGAACTGTATGGATGTTTTGGTATGGTAAGGTATTGTACAGTTTTGGGGTGTTTTGGAACCATATGAATGTTTTGGTAAGGTATTGTACCGTTTTTTTTTTTTTTTTTTGGGTAATTTAGCTTGAAATTAAAAAAGGTTAAGCGAATGTACAGCCTACAAGGGGCATACCCCAGGAGGAAAAGAAAAGGGAAAACAATAAGAATGAAAAAAGTACGGTAACCATGCACAACCCGCATGGAGAGTAAAATAAAGTGACATAGGCAATACAAATGGGTCTGAGTAGAGCCATGTAGTAAATGAAATGAAGTGAGGCGAAATGTAAATACTTCCTGGCACAACCCGCCAGGCTAGGAATTAATGTAAGTAAAGTAGATAGTCTTGGTCAACGATGACCACATGATAACTTGCGCTGAGGAGAGATCCTCCTCCTCCACGGCTGGGATAAGAAATCCAAGAACCGAGAAGCCCCTCACCCCGAGGCTAGCATAATACCCACTCAAAAGAAATCAACTACTACAGAGGGACTCGGACCGAGAGGTTCGAACTGGAGATGTCGGCATCCGACAAGGCTACCCTGCTAAGTACCCTGCACACCACGCCCATTCCAACCAGACTACTACAACTCGCCCAAATCCCCTAGGCTCGCTAACTGCTCATAGTGGAACAGGAAGAGGGACCACCAAAAGTAGCCCCCCAAACCACAAGTGGACCAAGCTGCTCTTTTCGATCAGTGCAAACACTAAATCTAATCAGAAACAGACTGCAGAACTACCCCTTTCGATCAGCAAGGATCCACCAATCTAGTCAATGATAGCTCCGGCAACTACCTCTTTCGATCAGACTCATCCATAATCTGGTCATCGGCGCCCACAGCTGCTGCTACTGCGAGATAGCCCCTTAACTAGGATAATCCAATCTAATCGATAGCAGCCACGACCACAAGAATACTACGCAACTCCTCAGGGCTAAAAGCACTGGCTCAAGGGATACGGAGGGCTCTACGAAGAGCCCGCCCCCGATTTCAGTCCAACAGATGACTGCCTATCGGGGGTTGCAAAATCTAACAGTACACTGGCCCTTAAGTCCAGCAACAATATGACAATAAATAGATAAGTGCAAGTATGGCTGCATTGCATAATGGTAAAGTAAGGGATAGTACCCCCACTGCCCAAGCCACCAGCCAGCTTGCCTGCCCGGGCTGGCCTGCCATCGGGCGGGCTGATGCCTGCCGCTGCAGCTGCCTGCAGCCTGCTGCTACTGCCTGCAGCTGCTGCTGCCTGCTGCCGCCTGCCATCGGGCGGGCTGGCCTGCCAACGGGCGGGCGTTTCGAGTCTTACGCCCGGGCAGAAGCTGCTGCCTAGCCTCTGCCCGAGCAGAATAGTCACGGACAGCACTGCTGCTACCCCCTCCGCCCAAGCCACACAGGACTGCCCGGGCTGGCTTGCTTGGCTGTTCTGTGGCTGGGTTGTTTGTTGGCCGGGCTGGCCTGGCTGGCCTACTGGCTGCTTGGCCCACGCGGGGATATGGTGGCCTGGATGGCCCGACGCCTGAAGGACCCCGGCGAGCCGCCGTGGCTGGCTAAGCCCCACGGAGCTGTAGAGGTGGGCGGCTGGGCTTGACCCCGGTCACCGTTGATGCTTGATGATGGCCGACGGCCGTGGCTTGATTTCAGGTCTGCCCGGTGCAGATCCCAAGAGGTAGCCGCCGGTCCACGGCGGGGTTGGATCTGGAATCGAGGCTCCACGATCGGAACTGCACAGGTCCCACGGTTGGACAGTGAAACCCACTTGCCCCATTTGAGATGCCTGGTGTGAGGTCTGTAGGACGGTAGAAGGCCGAACCACCCACGGCTGAGATGCGGCCTGAGGTTGGCTTGGCCGTTGAAGATGTACCCTCGGCTGGGGCCGACCATAGCTTGGCCGGAGTAGATCCGGACTGGTAGATCCGGAATGTACCCGCCGGTTCACGGCGAGGTTGAGGTTGGACCGGACCAGGTGGAGTTGAGCTCCGGGAGGCCGGGTATAGAGGGCGGTGGAGGAGAGCCCCTGTCGTGCGAGGGGCTCCCTTGCCCGGTGTGGTCTGCTGCTGCTGCCGTCAAGGTGGGAGGCCGGCGTGGCTGGGCCAGGAGGCTGGGAGGCCGACGAGGCTGGATGCCATTGGGGAGCTTTCTCTCTCTAGGGTAGAGAGAGAAGCTCCGCATTTAACTTGTTTCTCCTTAGGTATTGTACCGTTCTGGTGTGTTTTGAAACAGTATGGCTGTTTTGATAAGGTATTGTATGGTTTAGGCGTGTTTTAGAACCGTATGGATGTTTTGGTATTGTATTGTACCGTTTTAATGTGTTTTGGAAACTTATGGATGCTTTGGTAAGTTTTTGTACCGTTTGGTTGTGTTTTGGTACCGTATGGATGTTTTGGCACGGTATTGTACCGTTTTGATGTGTTTTGAAACCTTATGGATGTTTTGGTAAGGTATTGTACGGTTTTGGTGTATTTTGGAACCATATGGATGTTTTGGTAAGGAATTGTACCGTTTTGTTGTGTTTTGGTACCGTATGGATATTTTGGCACGGTATTGTACCATGTTGGAATCGTATGGATGTTTTGGTAAGGTATTGTACAGTTTTGGCGTGTTTTGGAACCGTATGGATGTTTTGGTATGGTATTGTACCGTTTTGGTGTGTGTTGGAATCTTATGGATGTTTTAGTATGGTAAGATATTTGTACCATTTTGGTGTTTTGGAACCATAAAGATGTTTTGGTAAGGTATTGTACCGTTTTGGTGTGTTTTGGAACCATTTGGATGTGTTGGTAAGGTATTGTACGGTTTTGGAACCGTATGGATGTTTTGGTATGGTATTGTACCGTTTTGGTGCGTTTTTGAACCGTATTAATGTGTTGGTGAGGTATTGTACGGTTTTGGCGGGTTTTGGAACCGTATAGATGTTGTGGTAAGGTATTGTACCTTTTTGGTGTGTTTTGGAACCGTATGGATGTTTTGGTAACGTATTGTACCGTTTTGTTGTGTTTTGGTACCGTATGGATATTTTGTCATGGTATTGTACCGTTCTCATGTGTTTTGGTACCGTATGGATGTTTTGGTATGGTATTATATTGTGTCGTTTTGCTATGTTTTGGGACCATATGGATGTTTTGTTATTGTGTTGTACCGTTTTGGTGTGTTTTGGAACCGTATGGATGTGTTGGTAAGGTATTGTATGATTTTGGCGTGTTTTTGAACCGTATGGATGTTTTGGTATGGTAAGGTATTGTATCGTTTTGGTATATTTTGGAACCATATGGATGCTTTTGTAAGGTATTGTACCGTTTTAGTGTATTTGGGAACCGTATGGATGTTTTGGTAGGGTATTGTACTGTTTTGGTATGTTTTGGAACCGTATGGTTGTTTTGGTAAGGTATTGTATGGTTTTTGCGTGTTTTGGAACCACAGGGATGTTTTGGTAAGATATTTTTTTTTGGGTAAATCAGCTTGAAAATTAAAAAAAGAGTAACCGGATATACAGCCTACAAGGGGCATACCCCAGGAGGAAAACAAAACAAAGAAAAGAATGAAAATTAGAGTAAATGGAAAGGTAGGCCAAACGGCTACATGGGGAGGGTAATACCAGTAGATAACATACTAAATAGATGGAAACAAAACAAAAGGGGATACATTGTTTCCTATCCATCTACAAAAGGGGGCTTCAGGACCTGCTCTAAAGCAGCAGCTTCAGAACTTGACTTGAATTGAAGTAGGGACTCATCATGCTCTTGCACCTGGAATGGGCTTGAACTTGCAAACCAGGGTGCTATACAACACTGTACAACTGAAACATTTTACAACTGAACCAAAGTGCTATCTGAAACACCACTTTGTACATGAAACAGAACAGGAACCAAACCAGATTTAGAACAGCAAGTTCTGAACCTTAGACAACAGATTCAGCAGAACTTGCTGTTCCAACCAAAACTGGACTGCTATGGCACAGAAAACACTTGCAAAACTTGACTGCTAGGGAACTGCTAATTGCTAGCTGGCTGCTGAGTGCAGAACTGGTGCTGAACTGATGCATCACAAAATGCACTAAACTGAACCCAGGTGTGGTATATGTCCACACCACAGAACTGCACAACCTACCAACCTACCAACAGAACCATAAATGCAGAGGAAATCCCCCTCTGCGAAGGGAGATCCCACGACAGCCCCTATGGTTAGGCAAACAAAACAGGAAGCATTGGACAGCGGAAATAACATTTACTAAACCAATATCCACAACACTAACCACATTTACTGAACCAATAACCACTGTATCTAGTATCAACCTGCAGAACCTTCCAAATGCAGAAACAGAACTGCACTCCACAACACGGGCAGAGCAGGCTTCCAAAGTTCTGATGCTCCCCATTCAACATGAGGACTACTGAACCTCGGCTTCAAAAGTTCTGAACCTCTCAGAACCACAGTAGCAGCAGCTAACTATCATAATAGTCAGAACACCAGAATCTGAACCTTAACTATCATAATAGTCAACAACACCAAAATGACTATCAGTCAGTCAGAAATGTACTACAAACCAACTAACTGAGTAAGTACTGAACCAAGTAGACAACAAAACTGAGTAAGTACAGCAGTCAGCAATACTGAAAAACAGATCTTGACTCAGTACAAAGTGAAGTGGTTTATCAAAATGCAACAACTAGGCCATGTGCATATCAGTAGAAGCAACAATGAAGACCAACCCAACTTCTGACTTGGCACAACAGCTGAACTTGGACTGCCCAGAAACAGCAGCCCACATATTGGACTGCCCAGAAACAGAACAGCAGAGAAGACTGCCCAGAAAACTAATGAACAAACTATTGGACTGCTATTGAACTAACTATTCAACATGCAGAGGACGTCCCCCTCTGCGAAGGGAGATCCCAATGACAGCCCCTATTGGTTAGGCAAACTATATAAAATGCAGAAATGCAGAAGTGCAGAAGTGCAGAAATGCAGAATTGAATTGCAGAATTGAACTTGGACCAACAGCTGCTATTGCACTTTCACAGTTTAGGGCACTTGTTCCAACTAGTAGCAACTGAAAGATGGCCAACAAGTCAGAACTGAAGCATAAAAGGGCACTTGTTCCAACTAAAGCAGGTTCAGAACAATCAGATTCTGAACTTTACCAAACTAAAAATGGAGGCCACTTAAACAGCCACTAAGATCAGGCAATACAAACACAGCCCAGAACCAAAAACAAAAGCAGTGCAGCAGTAGTAAGGCAGGCTGCTGCTATCTGAAACTCACAAGTAATCCCTAGTAACCACACACATCTCTCTCTCTAGATCAAAACCAAGAGCTGGGTATCCACTTTCTCCCTCTACTAATCCTCTCATGATTCCCCCACTAATTATTACCTCCTCTCACAAGGAATGATGGGGAACTAGCACACAACTCACTGGGATATCTCACAATATAGTAGGGACACACAACTGATGTACATTCCAAGGCAGTCAAAGGGAATAAGTTAACCACCTGAATATTTAGAAGTAATAGGATTCTGACTGCTTAACCCTTCTGAATCATCCCTTGGACTATGACTGCTGAACTATGAACCTGTCCAAAAAATGAACCTGCCCATTTGAAACATACAGCTAGCAAGGTACATTAGACTTAACTCACAACATTATTCCACTCATTTACAATCAACTCTGCTTGTGAATGGGGAAGATTAGAAAGTGATAAAAGTCGTGCTCTCACCATGTTGCAAATTTTATGAACAATTATCTCCCAAGTACATGATTGATTCTGGAATTTCCTCAAATTTCTTTCAATCCAGATATGATAAACGGTTACTGTAAACCCCAATCTTGTAACTACACTTTTGAGAGTTTTGCCATTAAAACTTGATAACAGAATTACCCAGTCTGCCCAAGATCTAGCAGGCCAAGTGACATGGAGCTTGGCCTGAATGGTATCCCACACCTGACTAGTGAAAGGGCAATTAAAAAGGAGATGATCGTGGCTTTCACTCCCTTGACACAAACCGCAAAGTGGGGAAACATTCAGACCAAATGACACGAGTCTATCCGCAGTGGCTAGCCTATTTTGAATGGCAAGCCATGTGATAAAGCTGCATTTTGGTACATGCGCAGAGAACCACACTATCTTATACCACAAGGCCTTAGGAAAGGGGGATCTCAACTTGTCCCATAGGGAGGAAATTGTGAACTGCCCATTGGAAGTAAGTGTCCACCTTTTCTGATCTGCCCCATTCAACCTGGACTGAACCAATGGTGGCAAAGTGTTTCTCACCTCATTTAGTTCAAACGTTTGGGTAATGGGAAAAATCCAATTTGAACCATCTATAATGCGAGAGACGAAGGCATCACGTGGGATGCCAGAGTCATACACAATCCTAGGACCAAATCTATCCGTTAAAGGACCGAGAGGATGCCAATTATCATTCCACAAAGATATTGAATTCCCATTACCTAGTATGCAAAGGACATAAGGTTTAACTAAGGGCCTGAGATTCAGAAGCTTCCTCCAGCCCCATGTACAATCACTAGGTAATTTGAGATGCCAAAAACTCCTACCTTTTATTAAGTATGATTTGACCCATTGACACCACATGGATTGTTCTCCCCCAGAGATTAGGAACCAAATATGTTTTGCGATGGCAGCCTTGTTCCAAACTTGTAAAGATTTGAAACCAAGACCCCCTTCCTCTTTAGGGGAGCACAAATGCTCCCAAGAAACTTTAGCTCCAGTTTTCTTTAGATCAGGGCCAGACCAAAGAAAAGCCCTAAGAATTGACTCAATTTCCTTGATTACCTTTTTGGGGAGGATAAACAAGGAAGACCAGTAAGTTTGTATGGAGAATAGCACATTCTTAATAAGTTGAACCCTACCAGCATAGGTGAGGTCTCTATTGGTCCAAGTCTTAGTCCTAGCTATCATGCTCTCCACTAAACGTTGACAATCCGAAGCTCTAAGCTTAGTGGAGAGGAGGGGAACACCCAAATATCTGACAGGTAGGGTGCCCTCCTGGAATCTTAGAACGTCCATAATGGCAGTTCTAGTGACAGTGCTGACCCCAGAGAAGTATACGCTACTTTTCTCAGGGTTAGGAGAGAGACCAGACAAAGCTTGGAACTCTGTGAGGGCCTCCTGAATAAGGTTGATGGAAGACAATTCACCCTTGCAAAAAATCATAAGGTCATCCGCAAAGCAAAGGTTGATGATCTTAGTCTTTCCACACCTCCAATGGAAGTGAAAATCAGGCAGCATGGATTTCTCTCTAAGTAGACAAGTGAGAATTTCCATAACAATGACAAAGAGGTACGAGGATAGAGGGTCACCTTGTCGTAGACCTTTTTGCCCTATAATGTAACCAGTGGTCTCCCCATTTAAGCTAAAGGTGTAGTTAGCAGTGGTAACACAAGCTTGAAGCCATTTGATCATTGTAGGATGGAAATTCATAGAGGACAGTATATCCCAGAGAAATTCCCATCTGACATTATCATAGGCTTTCCTAATGTCTACTTTCATCGCACATCTTGGGGATGAGGATGTTTTATGATACCCCCGCATTAGTTCCTGGGTGAGAAAGATGTTGTCAGCAATCCTCCTCCCTTTAACAAACCCCGATTGAACCGGATCAATTAGAGCAGGTAGGGCATTCTGAAGTCTTTTGGCAAGAATTCTAGCAATGCATTTGTAAATAGTGTTACAACACGAAATAGGTCTAAAATCCCCCACTTTGGACGAGTTAGGGATCTTTGGAACAAGAGCTACCATGGTAGAGTTGGCCTTCCTAAGTAGTTTACCGGATCTAAAGAAAGTCTTGACTGCTGCAGTGACCTCATGGCCAATGATCGGCCACGCCTTTTTGAAGAACCCAGCATTGTAACCATCCGGACCAGGGGCTTTGTTGGGATTGAGAGACCAAAGTGTGTCTTTGATCTCTTGATCAGTGACCTCCACAATCATCTCCAGCTTTTGATTATCAGATAGTCTCCTATTTACTAACTGCTGGATTCTGCTATGACCTTGATAGGCATCATGATGGGCAGAACCAAGCAAATTAGAGTAAAAGCTCACAAAATTTGACTTAATGACCTCAAAGTCATGTGTGATAGACCCATCCTCTAAGACCAGACTAGTTATTTTATTTTTATTTCTTGCATTAGTCACAGACTTGAAGAAATAGGAGGTACACTGATCGCCCAACTTTAGCCACTGGATTCGAGACTTTTGCTTAGCTAAACTTTCCTCAGCCCTAAGCAGAATGAGGAGCTGTTTGTAAACTGTTCTTTCCTGGCTAATCAATGAAGGATTAGGATTATGAGAACTCAGAGCATGCTGCAAGGAGTCTAGTTGTTGTCTGACATCAACTACTCTAGCAGAGACATCACTGAAATCTCTAGTATTCATTTGTTTAAATTCACCTTGCAACAATTTGAGCTTCTCATAGACACAAAACATTGGATTCCCAATAATCACCCTCCTCCAAACTCTCTGAACAACAGCCAAAAATTGAGGGTGGTCTGCTAGGAAATTGAAAAACTTAAATGGTTTATTTGAACTTCTAGGGCTCGGAAGAATATATGTAATGGCAGGAGAGTGGTCAGAGATCCCAGGAGGCGGGAAATGAGCATAAGAGCGGTTATAAACCTTCATCCAATTCTCATTGACTAAGACTCGATCCAACTTTGAACTAACAAAATGTGAGGGGTCCTGCTTGTTGGCCCAGGTGAGATAGCAACCAGTATACCGGAGATCATCCAGCCCCAAGGTATACAAACAACTATTAAAGTCATCCATATAAGGAGGCCAGGAAGCAGATCCTCCAGCCTTCTCCCTGGGGAACCTAATGACATTAAAATCACCAAGCACAATCCAGGGGGAAGTGGTGCTTAGGTGATGAAGCCTAGCCCATAAGGCCTGCCTATTTAAATAGTTGTTCTCTCCATACACAAATGTTGCAAAAAAGGGGGGGTCACCACATTTAGGTTGTACCTCACAGTGTATAAATTGTTCAGATTGGTCAAGGACCTGAATTTGAACAACATTGGGATCCCAACACACAAAAATCCTGCCTAAAGGAGCTTGGGGATAGTTGTTCACAAAACTCCACTGAGAGCATACATGTTTTATCACTCTAGATGCTTTATCCTCCTTTATTTTATGTTCTATTAAACCCACAATTGATAACTTGTTCTTATTTACAAAACACTTAACCTCTTTTTGTTTGACTGGGTCATTGAGACCCCTGATGTTCCAAAAACCAAAGTTAAGAGGGTGTATAGACATAAAACAATTATTCAAGCAGAGCTAATAATAAAGATGGCAGAAGATAGAAGAATAAAGCATACTGCCCTGACAAAAAGGATATGAATGAGTTAGGTTCTTCCTCTAGATCTCAGAGCCTGCTCCTTTGCAAGCTTCTTCAATTTTTTTTGGGCGGATCTGGATATAACCTCCTGAAAGTTAACTTTGAGATCTTCTTTTGAGGCTTTATCCCGCACTTCTGAACCTTGGGGATCAGGTGGTTTAGGAGAGATTGTTTGGTTTACCATTCCATCCCTTGGTACAGTTGAAAGGATTGGATCTGACCTGCTGCCCATGCTTTCCAAGTGGGATTGGGGCTGTGGAACTTCATGACAGCTACTGACCACTCTCTCAAGAACTCCTAAAAGTTCCTCTTCAGATTCTGCCTCATTCAAAAGGTCGACTGGACTGATTACATGTTGCTTCTGAGGCAGGGCAGGGCTGCCCCTAACGGAATTCAGAGGGTCAACAGGTTTGTCGGTGAAATCAAGTGATCTACTTGCCAGTACTCCATCTGGAACAATCTCTGAAACAGCAGCCACATCTAGAAGGATAGTAGGGTTGGTTGGAGTAGTACTCAAGGTTGTGTCAGGCTCTTGTTTTTTATTACCTAAGGGTGGTGCCTTAGAACATTGGGAGTGACCAAAAACTTTGCATTCCCTACACAGTGAGGGTAACACCTGATATTCAATAGGGACCACAACTGAATTGTCCCCTACAGTAATACTCACATCATCAGGAAGGTCATGCTCAGCACTTATTTCGATGCAAACTCTTGCACTAGTTGACTTAGTCTGTAGAAGGCCTGGTTGCCTTGAAGTTTTAGCTGTGGCCTGGTCCACATGTAGTGGTCTGCCAATGGTACTTGCCACCCTACTTAAACACTCTTGGTTCCATAATTCCAAAGGTAGGTTGTGCAACCTCACCCATACCGGGATATGAGAAGGTTGTTCTTTGACTGGTTGCATCATTCTATGCCAGTCTTTGAGGACTAGATATCTTTGGGAAAAGAAATAGGGGCCCCCATCCAAAACAATTTGCTTAGCCTGTTCGTCTCTAAATTCGAAAAGGTAGCACCCTGCTACATCTGGTTTGACAGCCACAAACAGCTCTTTCCACTGATTCTTGGCAGTGGAGTGAACCAAAGGGTAGGCCATTTTCCCATCTAGGAAATGGCCTACTAGATACTTGTTCCATAACCCAACGTCAGTAAGTTCGACATCAATTTCTACTCTAGCTTCTTTCCCTTGAAACAAGTCAGGATGAAAGTCTAGTTTCACATCCTCAGACGGACTTTGCGATTGTAGTAGGGCTGCCCAGTTTTTAGGTTTGGGTTTGGGACCATTCTGAACCTGTCGGGGTCTATTGGAAGTCCATGGCCTCCTGGGTTTGGTGTCAATTTCATCATACCCCCTATTGGGGTCCTCCTCTGGTTTCCCCTTTGCATTAAACAGACGCGTAGAAGTGGTTTTAGGGCTATGTACCTGTTTTTGAAGAAGATCGGTTTGTTGTTGATTCTGAGAGGAACTCCCATGGTCAATAATCACTTCTGTTCCAGAATTGATCACTTCGTATTTTTGTTTGCGAGCCCGCTCCTCAGCTTCCAATTTCAAACCCTCCTCAAAGAGCGCCTGTTGAATCTTCCTAGAGGGGCTGGATTTCTTGTTCGGAGAGACCTGTTTCTCAGCTTCTCTCCATGACTGCTGTATACTCAATAACTTGGCTGTAACCACATCTAGAATAAATGGATCTTCAGAAGAGTTGAGCTCGTCCTCCAGGTGACCCACTATTTGAAGCATACGAGCTTCGGATTCTGTACGCATGCCTTCCTTCTGAGGCACCTTTTGCGGCTGATGGACTGGTTCCGTCTGGTTGTACCTGGGGCTGTGAGCCCTAGATTTCTCAGCCGAGTTAGGACTGAGCTTCCCAACCTCAGCTGAAAATGCCGAAGGAATAGCGGTTCGAATAGTAGACTCGAGAATGAAACCTCTTGAAACATTCGGTTTTAGGGCTTGCAGGTCCGACTGAATCGGAGCAGGTGTGGATTCGAGTGAAATGGATTTGGAATTGCTGAGATTTTGGTGAGTGGAAGTTGGACCACGGATCTTTCTTCGCAGTTCATTGGAATCGACAGCTCTGATTCCAATTCCATCAGCCATGGAGATCGTACCGTCCCCCATTATGAACAGTACTGGAATCGCCTAAATCGCCTAACCCATTACGAACGATTGGAAACTTGCATCCCTTCCCATCTTTTGGTTGGTAAGATATTGTACCGTTTTGGTGTGTTTTGGAAACTTTTGGATGCGTTTTTAAGGTTTTGTACCGTTTTGTTGTGTTTTGGTATTTTATTGATGTTTTGGCACGGTATTGTACCGTTTTGGTGTGTTTTGGAACCTTGTGGATGTATTGGCAAGGTATTGTACGGTTTTGGTGTGTTTTGGAACCATACGGACGTTTTGGTAAGGTATTGTATAGTTTTTTTTTGTGTGGGTAAATTAGCTTGAAATTAAAAAAGGTTAATCGAATGTACAGCCTACAAGGGGCATACCCCATGAGTAAAAGAAAAAAGGAAAAGAAGAAAAGTGAAAAAAGTGAAAAAAGTGCGATAAACCATGCACAACCCGCATGGAGAGTAAAGTAGAATAAAGTAAATAACAAGGTGCATTGTGATTCGGTATCATACCCCGTAGTTCTGTCCATCAGGAAGAAAGCACAACGGGGTATGATACAAAGTGATACAAGAAGTAATAATAACATGAAAGTTAACTACCGCCTGGCACAGCCCGCCAGGGTAAGCTGTAAGATAAAGAAGTCACGGTCGAACAACCAGATAATGTACCATCACTGAGGAATAGCAACAACATAGCAACACGGCACCGAGAGGAGGCTGAACACAACCTGCCTCAGCCAAAACCAATCACCACAGTCGCCAGAGATGGAATATGAACACCAAGATTCTAAAACTCCAAACTAACCTAGTGAGTCGAACATAATACCCACTTCTAAGAGAACAACTACTACAGAGGAATTAGGATCCGAGAAGTGGCTCGAACTGGAGATGTCTGCATCCAACAAGGTTACCCCCCAAAGTACCCTGTACACCACGCCCATTCCATCCAGACTACTACACCCTCAACCTAACGCCCTAGGCTCGCTATAATCAAGAAGTGAGACAATACAAGGGCCTCAGGCCGCCATTAATAGTGCATGACCACCGAATCATTTGGCACGAAAAGAGGACACAAAATACCGCAGGAGAACCAAAGCTGCCCTTTTCAATCAGAGCTCAAGCCAGTCTAATCAATGACAACCACGGAAGCTACCCCTTTCAACCGGCCACAACCTCCAATCTAATCAATGACAGCTCCAGAAGCTACCCCTTTCAATCAAAGCCTAACAACCGATCTATTCGAAGACAGCCGCGAAAGCTACCCCTTTCAACCAGCGCAAGACCCCAATCTAATCAATGATAGCCACGGTCACAACCATACTACGCACAACCACCGGCTAATGAAGCAAAGAAACTAGGAATACAAAGAAGCTCATCAAAGAGCTTGAATGGAGCTGAGCCTAGTACTAAACCAGGCAATTTTTTTTTTTTTTGGCAAGACCAATCTACGGGTTATACCCTAAACCGGTTGTGCACCAAAAAATGCAACTAAAACAAGGATAAAAAATCCAAAAGAGGAACCCAATCTCAGTCCAACAGATGACTGCCCATTAGATTCTCAATAAGGATCGACAAATCTTTGTGATGATACCTGTCGAAGATGAAAAGAGCTGACCCTGAATGGTCACTGGAGTAGGTTGGGCCGGCCCGAAGAATAGGGACACCACCATGGCCGGAAGCTCGATGATGCCCAGCTCCGAGGCCGCCGTCGTCGGGAAGTGAGCTGAACCTCACTATCGGCCAGATAATTCAATCGCCAGAAATGGCCTCTTCTGTGAACCAGATGTTCAAATCGCCATCAGGTTTGGTGCGATTTGAAGCTGAAAAAACGGATAAGAAGAAAACTGTAATACCCGTTCCGGATATTTAGAATATTTAATTCACTTATTATTTGAATTATATGATTCGGGGTTAGTTTGCATGCATTAGAAGTTTGAGGGCCTTGTGTGTGTTTTGGGTGGTTGCATAAGTGGAGTGTGGTGTGGTTACACCTTATAATTTCTCTAGAGGGGATTTATACAAATATTTTTCTCTTTCCTTTCATTTCTGCCGACACTAGAGAGAGAGAGAGAGAGAGAGAGAGAGAGAGAGAAACGGATGAGAAGAGGAGAAGAAGAAAATAGGTGCAGAGCTGCTCTTCACAAATTTATTCAAGGTACCTAGAAAACTTGTTAATTTCTGGTATTTTTACTGAAGGTTCATTAGTGTGTCTATTGTATCGTGTTAAATTTTCAGAATTTTATGAGAAGTGTGAAAAAAAGATAAAAATCATAAACCTAGCTGTGGTCGGATTCCTGTTTTTGAGCAAACAGCTTACAGATCTGTGTTATGCATCACGTTTTTTTTAGTTAAACAACCCTCCTGGTTATGGGTCCTTATGAGTCTGAAAGATTGATAAATTGTTAATGTTTTGGCGTTGGAATTACTAAAAAGTATTGAGTATTTGATTTTTAATGAATTTTCGAACACAAACTGTTCTGCTGGAAATTGTGCTTCGCTGCACAGAATTTCTGAGTTTGGGGGTGATTTTGACTAGGTTCCTTTATTGTGAAAAATCATAGAAAAATCAAGGATAAACTCTGAGATGTTGTTATGACCTCTACCAAATTTCAGGTCATTTTGTTGTACGGTCTAAGTTTGACGGATTTTATAAGTCGGTGTGTTCCTGCTGAGTTTTGTATTTGCTGCACTAACACGTTTTGGGAAAATGGTCATATCTCTTAGCTCGAGTATCGGGTTTGCGTACGGGTTATTGATTCTGAAACTAGACTTGTATACCTTTTGGAATGTGCAGGGGTTGTGGCTTAGTTTGTACTAGGTTAAATCAGTTTTTGATCTAAAGTTGATAGACATGCAGAATCTGCAATTTTGGGTAGTTGTGTATGTGATTTCGAACAAGCATAACTTTATCGTTCGGACTCCGTTTTTAACAAATTTTATATCAAAATTCATGTACCAAAACTTTACTTTCTAATGGTGGTGGTCTCGCAATCTGGTTTTAACTCTATAAGAAGTTGTAGGCAGAATACGACAGGCTGGTCGTAGATTTTAAATCAAATGTAGGGGTTTTATGGTGTTTAAGTGTTATGTTTGTTTAGGGGACACTTCTAAACCTTTGAGATGGAAATGCTAGTACGTGTTAAGCATCTTTAATCTATTTTTGGTTTTATAGATTGTTGTTAGGAGCTGGTTTTGGCGTTTAAGCGTTCAATAAATTGATATGGTTAACTTGTAGTTAGGTGTCAAGCCGGTCAATTGGGAGGTGCCAAAATCGTAAGTTTAGCGTACCTCGGTCGATACAAAGGTGAGTGTGTTTGATATGGTTCTTCTCCATATAATACTGTTGTGGTGATGGGTGTATATCTTGCTAATTGTAGTTAGCTTTCGATTTGGTTATCTTTATGAGATATTGTTGTAGTGGTCATGCTATTGTGATTTAGCTTTGATATATTGTGAATGTGTGCGTGTGAAGGGCACCATGTTGTAAGCCATATCGTTCAATGGACGATGGTTGGGAGCATGGTGTGTGGGACACGAGATTTGGTATGATATGCGTGTTAGATGAATATGCATGTTGATGGGTGTTGATTGAACCGCCGAAGGTTAGTGTGTGAGGCATACCATGTCGTATGCCATGCCGACTAATTGTCGGTGGATGGGAGCATGGTATGTGGGACACCTCGTCTTGGGTACATGGGATGTGGCAAACGTGCCACTGCATGTGATGTGATTACATTCTTATTGTTGTGCATTGATTATTATTACGTAGTTGGGTGGATTTGTTGGCTATAATTGTTCTATACATTCGAGTATTTCAGTTACGTTGGTGATGTGTATTTGTGTTGATATTCCTTCGGGTATTGTGGTATTATGTTGAGCATTTCTATATCTCACACACTCTGGCTTTCCTTTTTGGTCTGCCAGGTAGCAGGTTGCTTAGAGTGGGTCCACTACCGGTCATCGTGTTGAGGAGTGTTTTGGTTTAGCGTTGGATTAAGTGGATGAGCGAGCTGTTGTGGGTGGTTGATGAAGAAGTTGATTTATTTACATTGTAGTTAAGTTGTCGGGGGACATGTTGAAGTATGAAATTTTGTAGAGTATTGTAATCGAGGTTGTAGTTGGTTGGTCAACACGTTGACTCATTTTATTTTGAGGTGATAAGTCTTCCGCTGGGTGTTTATTTCTGATAGGTTGTGAGGTGTGGTTTGGTCTTCTGTGTAGAATGCCACGTGGTCGTGCCGACTCGGGCCCACTTTGGGTGTCGTTTGCGGGACGGGGCGTGACAAAAACCTTGATGGACCCGATACCAGATCTAATCGGAATGGCTCCCACCACGTATGGCAAGCCACCGCCCTCCGCTGTGTACTACCACCGAGCAGGACTGGACCAGAAGTGAAGACAGCCGTGGACATCGATAGAACTAGATGAACCCGCCAGAGCTTTTGCTTTGAACTTCGATGGTGGTTAAGGAGTATAATCAACCGTCGACAACCTCCTAATTGACAACCCAGATTGGGTATCTTGTTTAAAGGGTACTGAAACCCAGTTGTTGAAAGATTCAGAAGCTGGAAGACAGCTTAGTTCTCCGGTGCTGATTTTTGTAATAACCTCAGAGTCAAAACCGAGGTCGAACAATTGGTAGCAGAATTCCAATTAGAGCCTTATTACCTCTATATCAAATATTATGGATAATTTTGTACGAATCGGATGAGATAAAATCAGGGGAGTGCATTCTCTCTCTATTTCTAGAGAGAGAAGCTCTCAACCCTGTATCGATTCCATCCAGGTATTGTATGGTACCGTATGGATCATTTGGCACGGTATTGTACCATTTTGGAATCGTATGGATGTTTTGGTATGGTATTGTACGGTTTTGGCTTGTTTTGGAACCGTATGGATTTTTTGGTAAGATTTTGTACCGTTTTGGTGTGTTTTGGGAAACTTATAGATGCTTTGGTAAGATATTGTACCGTTTTGTTGTGTTTTGGTACCATATGGATGTTTTGGCACAGTATTGTACCGTTTTGGTGTGTTTTGGAACCTTATGGATGTTTTGGTAAGGTATTGTACCGTTTTGGTGCTTTTTTGAAACTTATGGATTCTTTGGTAAGGTATTGTACCGTTTTGTTGTGTTTTGGTACCGTATGGATGTTTTGGCACGGTGTTGTACCATTTTGGTGTGTTTTGGAATCGTGTGGATGTTTTGGTAACGTATTGTACCGTTTTGTTGTGTTTTGGCACCGTATGGATGTTTTGGCATGGTATTGTACCGTTTAGGGTGTTTTGGATCCGTATTGATGTTTTGGTAAAATATTCTACCGTTTTTTTTGTTTTTTTGTTTTGTTTTGGGTAACTTAGCTTGAAATTAGAAAAGGTTAATCGAATGTACAGCCTACAAGGGGCATACCCCAGGAGGAAAAAAACTAGATTGGAAAAAGTGCGATAGCCCATGCACAACCCGCATGGAAAGTAAGATAAAGTAAATAACATAACAAAAAATGCCATGTATGCTGAGATCATATCCCCGTTGTGGGGTATGATATTAAGTGATACAATTAGTAATAGTTGTAAATGATCTACTACTACCTGACACATCCCGCCAGGTTAGGAAATAAAATAAATAATCACAGTCAGAGGTGACCACATGATAACCAACACCGAGGATAAGCAGCAACACAGTAATATGGCTTCAAGGGAAGCTGAGCGGCTACTACAGAGGATCATGGCACCAAGAAGAGGCTCGAACCAGAGATGACGGCATCCGACAAGGCTACCCTGCCAAGTACCCTGCACACCACGCCCAATCCTTCCGGCCTAATACTCCCTCATCCAAGCCTAAGGCTCGCCAAAACAACCAGCACTCAACCAACTACCAAAAACCACAACCTCCAGAGTTGGGATAAGCAAACCGATAACCTAATACTTCCAACAAATCCAGAGAGCAAGCATAATACCCACTTCTAAGAGAACAGCTACTACAGAGGGACTAGGGACCGAGAAGAGGCTCGAGCTGGAGATGTCAGCATCCGACAAGGCTACCCTGCCAAGTACCCTGCACACCACGCCCATTCCATCCAGACTACTACACCCTCAACCTAATCCCCTAGGCTCGCTACCAACTAAAAGAGGGACAGAAAGAGGATCCACAAGAAGTGGCCACTCGAACCGCAGGTGAACCAAGCAGCCCCTTTCGATCAGTGCACAACCACCAATCTAATCACTGCCTGCCTGCGAAGCTATCCCTTTCAATCAGTGCACGACCACCAATCTAATCAATGACAGCCCCGGCAGCTACCTCGCTCAATCAGAATCCAACCACTAATCTAATCAATGGCAGCCGCAAAGCTACCCCTTTCAATCAGCACAGACTCTAATCTAATCAACGATAGCCACGACCACAACCATACTACGCACAACCACCGGGCTAAAGAAGCAAAGAAACTAGGGATATAAGGTGGCTCGACAAGAGCTTGAACGAACCCGATCTCAGTCCAACAGGTGACTGCCCATCGAGGTTCTCGGAGAATCACAGTAAACTGGTCCTTAAGTCCAGCAACAAATTAATAGTAAATAACCATATGCAAAGCTCATAATGAACAAGGATTGATACCAAATTTTGGAGTGAAATCAACTGGAAAACCAGCAGCTACGGATAGCTCCGGTACTGGTTTTGGCTGACCCTGCTGTTGAAATGAACCCACGGCTGTGGTAATCTTGGCCGTTAAGATGAACCACGGTTGTTCAGATGTACCCACGGCTAAACTAACCCCCCACCCTTGCAGCTTCCGGCGCGGCTGGGATCTCAGTCCAACAGACCCAACTCGAGCATGTGAGTCCGCTGGTAGGAAGTACCACCCATCTTGAGTGCTGGGTGGTGTTGGTTCGGACTTCCACCGGAGTAGTTTTGGCCAGCTCGAAGAAGTGGGACACCACCATGGCCGGTAAGCTCGATGATGCCCAGCGCCTAAGTCGCCATCGCCGGGGAGAGAACTGAACCTGTACGGACAGATTTTCAATCGCCATAGAAGGCCTGTTCTTTAAACCAGATCCGCTATAGTGCTTCCTCGAACCAGATCTAAACGGAGTGTACCACAGCCGAGTAAGCCTGGACCAGTAATGAAGAACCCGTGGATCTAGATGACTCGCCGAAGCTAGTCATGAACGAAGGCAGCTCCATAAGCCTGGACCAGTAATGAAGAACCCGTGGATCTAGATGACTCACCGAAGCTAGTCATGAACGAAGGCAGCTCCATTTGAACGGATGATTGACGTGATTGAACCCCAACGGGGTCTTGTGCAGTAGCTCTAGAACAGGACCCACGAGCTAGGTGCTCAGGGTCAACTCTGTGAAGTTGAAAACCCACGGCTGCGGGATCAAGAACTCTCAAAATCGGGGTTAGAGCACTGATAGCCCCTCACAGAACAAGATTACCTCTAGCCCGTTGTGGAATCGGTCCACAAGGTGGACTGAATCGGTAGAATCGGTCCATGGGGAGTGCATTCTCTCCCTAAAGTAAAGAGAGAAGCTCTCAACCCGTGATTCTGATTCTACCGTTTTGGTGTGTTTTGGAACCGTATGGATGTGTTGGTTAGTTATTGAACCGTTTTGGAGTGTTTTGAAACCGTATGGATGTGTTGGTAAGGTATTGTACCATTTTTGTGAGTTTTGGAACTGTATAGAGATCTTTTGGTAAAATGTTGTACCATTTTTGTGTGTTTTGGAAAATTATGTGTGTTTTGGCATGGTATTGTACTGTTTTGGTATATTTTGGAAACTTATGGATGTTTTGGCATGGTTTTGTACTGTTTTGGGGTGTTTTTAAACCGTATGGTTGTTTTGGTAAAGTATTGTACCGTTTTGGTGTGTTTTGGAACCGTATGGATGTTTTGGTAATGTATTGTATTTTTTTGATGTGTTTAGGAACCGTATGGATCTTTTGGCACTGTACTATACCATTTTGGTGTGTTTTGTGGCAGTATGGATATTTTGGTAAAATATTGTATCGTTTTGGTGTGTTTAGGAGCCGTATGGATGTTTTGGTATGGTAAGGTATTGTACCGTTTTGGTGTGTTTTGGAACAATATGGATGTTTAGGTAAGGTATTGTATAGTTTTGTTGTGTTTTGGTACCGTTTGGATCATTTGGCACGGTATTGTACCGTTTTGGAATCATATGGAAGTTTTGGTGAGGTATTGTACGGTTTTGGCGTGTTTTGGAACCGTATGGATTTTTTGGTAAGGTTTTGTACCGTTTTGGTGTGTTTTAGAAACTTATAGATGCTTTGATAAGATATTGTACCGTTTTGTTGTGTTTTGGTACCGTATGGATGTTTTGGCATAGTATTATACCGTTTTGGTGTGTTGTGGAACCTTATGGATGTTTTGGTAAGGTATTGTACCGTTTTGGTGCTTTTTGGGAAACTTATGGATTCTTTTTTTTTTGGGTAAAATAGCTTGAAATAGAAAAAAGGGAAACCGAATATACAGCCTACAAGGGGCATACCCCAGGAGGAAAAGAAAAAGAAAAAGAAAACAAAAAATAAAGAAAATTGATAACGCCAAGTGGCTACAAGGTATGTTTCCGATCCATCTAGTAAGAGGGAAAGAAAACATAGGCAATTGATAGCAACAAAACTATGCTTAAGGTATCTACCACCCTTCAGAACATGGAGGGGATTAACCACTAATTCCACATTGCACATGTCTACAGTACAGCATCTACCCATTAAAACTTCAAAACTGACTCCACTTAAGAGTTCTGAATTATACTCCTTTTCTGGTCTGATCTGAATCTTGCTGTGCTGCTGCTTCTGCATGTTCTGAACCTGAACTTTGCTAAACTGCAGCTGCATGTTCTGAATCTTACAAGGTGCTGCTACAACTTGTCTGATGCATTCTGCATTCTGTGAACTGCATTCTGCATTCTAATAAGCTTCCAAGTGCATAACCAAACATAACTGGGATGCAGATCAACCCAATACACTTGGACACTATCACCCAATACATTACATAACTGATGCACAATCACAGCAGCAACAGCTAATTAGTAAGACCTTGTTTCTGAGCTTGACAAACAGTGAACCACATGCTGAACCACTAATTTTAATACAGAACTGACAACTTCTGAACCACTAATTAAACTTCATACAACTTCTGAAAATACAGTTAATGCAGAACTGACAACTTCTGAACTGCACGAACTACCAATTGAACCGTAATGCAGAGGAATTCCCCCTCTGCGAAGGGAGATCCCACGACAGCCCCTATGGTTAGGCAATCAAAACAGAAAGCATTGGAAAATGCAGAAAAGACACTGAAACCTAATCCACATGGACCCTTGACAGTGAACTGGACAATGGAAGTACACATCACTTGGAACCAAAAGGAACAGCTGAACCATTCAGAACATTAGAATGCTGACTACATAGAAATGCAGTCACCATCAGAGTATGATACATTTGGACCAAGTTCAGAACATTAAAATCAGTCACAGTGATTGGAAATGTGCAAGGCTGGACACACTCCAAGGTATAAGATAACTACCTGTGTAAGTAGAAGTAATAGTAGACTCAGTTGAGACTGCTGAACCCTTGAGACTGTAGTTGACCATTAGAGGATGACTGACCTAGCTCCAGTCCTCCCTACTGGCTCCATTCCTCCTTGCTGCCTTGGTAGATCTCAGCAGCAGCCTGGCTATGGGGAGACTATCCTTGCTCCATTTTTGAATGCACTCTGCTATGGGGAGACTATGAAAGCCCCCCCCTTGATCTCTGACCTGCAAATGTTATCATATGGGTAAGAGTGCCTCATAAACTCACAATTTACAATTATACTTACTTCAGACATGAATGTTCCACATTGAAAGTAAATGAGATGGCCCCTTGAATGAGAGGGACAACAACCTACATCTAACTTCATTTGAAATCTTGTTTGCAACCACTCCTGGGGGGCAACTAATATTTTGGAACTTTCTATGATTTCTTTCAAGCCACAATTGGTACACATAAACTGTGAATACCAGTTTTGCAATTGTGATAGGCAATGACTTCCCTTTTAAAGTAGATAGTGAACTTACCCACTGCTGCCAAGTGAGTACTCCTACCAGGTAAGGAGTCTTAGGAGCTAGAATTCCCCTAACCTGAGAAGCCCAAGGGCATTCAAAAAATAAATGGGTATGTGATTCCACACCCATGCACAGACTACAAACAGAGGACGATTTCATTCCAAACATGACTAACCTATCCTCAGTAGATAACTTTTCAAGGATGGCCATCCAAGAGATCACACTGCACTTAGGGATTTGTCCTGAAAACCATATTACCTTGTGCCAGGGGATATCAGGGTAGTGTGTTCTCATCTGATCATAAAGGGAGGAGATGGTAAATTTCCCCGAGGTATTGAGAGTCCAAGAACATCTATCTCCAGTGGCAGTGTTAAGGGGAACACTCTGAAGATTAGTTCTAACCTCATTCAGATCAGGAGATTGAGTTATTGGAAAGGCCCACTGGTTGTTCCTAATAATAGTCTGCACAGTACTATCCTTAGGAATTCCTGAGTCGTATATAATTCTAGGTCCAAACTTAGGCCCAAGGGGTCCAAGGGGATGCCAATTGTCATACCATAAGGAAGTTAACTGCCCATCCCCAATTTTGTGCACTATGTGAGGCTGGATGATAGGTCTAAGTTTAAGCAGTTTCCTCCAGACCCAGGAGGGGTCACTAGGTAAGGTATTGTACCGTTTTGTTGTGTTTTGGTACCGTATGGATATATTTTTTTTTGGGGTAAATCAGCTTGAAATTAAAAAAGAGGCTAACCGAATATACAGCCTACAAGGGGCATACCCCAGGAGGAAAAGAAAAAAGAAAAGAAAAGAAAATACAGAGAGAGCCTAAGCCCAACGGCTACAAAGGACTAAGATAAAATGAAACATTTGTTTCCTACCCATCTAATAGAGGGATACAAAACAAACGGCAAAAGGGTCGCGCAACGTGCAACCTTGCAAATGGAATCAGTAGAACTTGAAGTACATCACAAATGTAACAATAGTACAACATGAATCAGTAGAACTTGTGCAACTTGAATGAGGTACAAAACGGCTGCTGAAACTGCTCCTAAAGCTGCAGCTTCAGAACTGGAAAGCAGCTTCAGAACTTGACTTGATTGGGCTCAATTCAGCAGCTTGGACAACCAACTTGGACAGCAGCCAACTTGGACAGCAGCAACAGTAATTCATAGGACACAACATCTGATGCAGCTTGATCTCATTTCAATATCTGATGCAGCTTGGGGACACAACATGGACAGACAAAACCATCTGATCTCATTTCAATCCCAACACCATACCATAATAGACAAACACATTCGCTAAGTAGAACCTATACAATACTATACAGAGGACTTCCCCCTCTGTGAAGGGAGATCCCATTGATATTTTGGCACAGTGTTGTACCATTTTGGTGTGTTTCGGAATCGTGTGGATGTTTTGGTAACGTATTGTACCGTTTTGTTGTGTTTTGGCACCGTATGGATGTTTTTTTTTTTGGGTAAATCAGCTTGAAATTAAAATAGATTAACCGAATGTACAGCCTACAAGGGGTATACCCCAGGAGGAAAATAAAATAAAACAAGAAGATTGAGAAAAGTGCGATAACCATGCACAACCCGCATGGAAAGTAGGGTAATGGAAATAAAATAACCAAAGTGTCATAAGTGTAGAGATCATAGCCCCGTTGTACTATCCATTTTTAGAAGAAGGATAGTACAACGGGGTATGATATGAAGTGATACGAGTAGAAATAACATGAAATGAAATGAAAATGAACTACTACCTGGCACAACCCGCCAGGCTAGGGAATAAAGTAAATAGTCACGGCCAGAGATGATCACATGATAACCAACACTGAGGAGAACAATTACAGAGTAATACGGCTTCTAAGCAAGCTGAGCGGCTACTACAGAGGAACCAGGCATCAAAAGGCTCGAACCAGAGATGACGGCATCCGACAAGGCTACCCTGCCAAGTACCCTACACACCACGCCCAATCCATCCGGCCTAATACTCCCTCATCCTAGCCTAAGGCTCGCCAAAACCACCTGCTGTAACCAACTACCCAATAACCTCCTCCTCCAAAGCTGGGCTAAGAGAACCAAGAACCTAATACTTCCAACAAGCCTAAAGCATGCATAATACCCACTCATCAGAGATCAACTACAGAGGGACTCGGACCGAGAGAGGCTCGAACTGGAGATGTTGGCATCCGACAAGGCTACCATGCTAAGTACCCTGCACACCACGCCCATTCCATCCAGACTACTACACCCTCAACCTAATCCCCTAGGCTCGCTAACGACTATAAGCGGAACAGTAAGAGGATCCACCAGAAGTGGCCACTCAAACCACAAGTGAACCAAGCTGCTCCTTTCGATCAGCGCAAACCACCAATCTAATCAGTAACAGACTGCGAAGCTACCCCTTTCAATAAGTGAACAATCACCAATCTAATCAATGACAGCTCCGGCGGCTACCTCGCTCAATCAGAATCCATCCACCAATCTAATCAGCGGCAGCTGCAGCTGCTGCTACTGCAAGCTACCCCTTTCAATCAGAACAGACTCTAATCTAATCAACGAAAGCCACGACCACAAGTATACTACGCACAACCTCAGGGCTAAATAAGCACAGGATCTAGGGATATAAAAAATGCTCAACCAAGAGCCCGAACACCCGATTTCAGTCCAACAGGTGACCGCCTATTGGGACAACACTGGAACAGTACTGAATATGGTGGACATGTCCATCGACACACCGGAAAATCTAGCTAAAACAAGGATTAATGAAATAGATCCCAAAGATTAACCCAAGTCTTTTACCTGCCGTTGGAATGAAATGGTACGGCGAGTACCCTCCACTCCAGATTCCTACGACTTGAATGTGTTACCATCTCCGGCGAACTGCCGTGAAACCGCCGCCTTACTCCGATGATGAGGAGCGGAGGTGAGCAGATCTGACTGAAATGAACCGGAGACTAGTCCGACCAGCCCAACCCACTCCAGCAATTCTGCCCCGTAGCTTGCAATGGAATCGGTTGTTGAGGTAAACCGACCAACCAACATGATTGTAGATCTGAACATAGACCTCTCCATGAATGTACAAGGGCCGGCGAGGAAAATGAACCTGCTGCCATAGAGATACTCCCACGTGTGAGAGCTGTGAAGACTGAAAACTACTCCACCGCCATAGGTGGATCTTAGCCCGGCTAGCACCATTCCGACGAGCGGGACCGAGCAGCTCTGGCTCAGCTTCGGTGCTGGTCTATTGGGCATCCAGTCGAAATACCTGTGAAATAGAACCTCCAAGAAGGAATTTGTGGTTGAAATCAGTCCACAGGGTGGACTTTGCACCAGATTCAGAGGTGAATCGGTGGGTCTTGTTCAAATATCTGATTTGGTAAAGGGGGAGTGCATTCTCTCTCTAGACCAAGAGAGAGAAGCTCTCAAATTTTAGGCCTACAACATCAAGGCGATTTCTGACAAAGGCGATTTCTGACAACATCAACATGTTGATCTTCCTCGTTGTTCAGTGAACATTCACCATGGCCGACGGAACTATCACCTTCGTTGAAGGCTTGGGCCTCAAAGCCCTGGACTCAAACGAAATCAGGAAGAAGAACTACGAAAGACAACAACAGCAGCAGCCACGCTCTGTAAACCCTAATGGTTCAAAAGTTCCAGATCCCCAATCCAGTTCTGAGGCTCCCAGTCCCAAACACAACAAATCGAGCCCATCTCGTAAATTGCAACAGGCGTTCGAGGCTGAAGGTGCAAGATTGAACTCTGAAGCCCGTATGCTCAAAATTGTGGGTCATCTTCAAGATGAGCTCAACAATTCGGAGGATCCTTTCATACTGGATGTTGTCACAGCCAAATTACTGAGCATCCAACAGGAATGGAAACGAACTGAGGTCCAACAACTACACTACTCGGGGAACCCTAATCCGGAGTTCCCAAGTTTGAGCAAGGCAGAAACCAATCGAGACAGCCCCCCCCGAGAGCCTTCTTCTATCTCCCATCCAAGCACCTCTCGTACGCCATTCCAGCAAAGTCTGATCCTAGAAGCAGAAGAGCGAGCTGCGGCCCACCTACTACAACATCCTCATGAGGTATCCTCCTCTAATCCTAATCTTAATCCAAAAACTTATCAAGGTAAAGCAAGCGCTATCCCTCGACAACCACAAACTGTACCTCAGCATGGTTTCATTCGACCCAGACTAAACCCACATAACCAAAAAGCCAAACCTAAGAATTGGGCTTCCCTGTTTTTTTTGGGTAAATCAGCTTGAAATAGAAAAAAAGGCTAACCGAATATACAGCCTACAAGGGGCATACCCCAGGAGGAAAAGAAAAGAAAAGAAAATAAGAGAAAAGGAAATAGCATACGCCAAATGGCTACATGGACGAAGTGATTCATTGTTTCCAATCTATCTAAAAAGAGAGAAGGAAAACAACGCCAAAATGGAACCAACACAATATAAATAACATCTAAAAGGCATACTCGCATCTATAGGCTGCCACAAGCAGCTACCAGCAGAGAAAGAGAGGCAATGCTATAACATCTACACTCAGAGCATGACTTGAACAACCAGCAGAATCAGCATAACCAGCACTGATATGAATAACCAGCACTGATATGAATAAGTAACTGATAACCTGCAGTCAGTCAGAAGGCATGCTTGCTCCACCACCATGACAACAGGGCTTGGGAAACTTGGTCCATAGCAGCAAGGCATGCTATCACTGCTATCACTGAAGATCAGAACTTCAAAGCAGCAATCCAAAGCAGCAATCCAATCAAAATGCAAAGACAGCTGCCACAGCAGCACATGCTGCAGCAGAACTACTGAACTTCAGCATGCTGTGTCCCCTCACAACCAAGGACACAAAGAGCATGCTGAACTTCTGAACTACTGAAGCTTCCAAATCAGGAGCCAATTGCCTCATACCAGAACAATCAAATACTAAAGTAAACAGAGGACTTCCCCCTCTGTGAAGGGAGATCCCATCGACAGCCCCTGATGGTTAGGCATAACAGAAAATGAGATGCAAATGACTATACAACTCCAATACAGTCGGAGACAATGCAATACAAACAATTGGTTGTGACAAATCCGAAGAGCACTAACAGCTAATAGAAAAGACAGCCTGTCTTATAAACACTGATGGCCACTAAACTACCAAGTAGAGCAACTTCAGTTCAGCAAAACTAGTTAGAACATGGGACTTCATTTGAGCTTTATCAAATGCAGTCCAGGATAACAGCAACAGCCAGCACTGCTGCATCAAAACTGGGCAGCTGGGCTGTGAAGTAACCAGCAACAGCAGACCCTCTAACTTCTGAACCTGCTGCAGTTAGATTACAACAAAGCATGAGTGGCTGCCCAAGTAGCAGCAACCATTGCCAAAGATGGATGGTCAAACCATTTGTCTGCTATAGAGCTACCAACATAACTAGCACTACTACACTAGCATAACCAGCTTGTGATGCACAACCATACAACAGAAAGCATTCCAGCTATTGCTACTTGAGATGCCAATACTATCACACAACTGAACCATACAACAGAAAGCATTCCAGGCTTTGACTGCAGTTAGGAACAGCAGAAACAACTGAACCAAAACAGCTGCCACAACTCTGACAATGGCAAAATTTCAACCAAAGCAGAAAACACAGTAGCACAGATCCAACACATGCTACAATAACTGGGACAGATCCATTAACAGATTCAGAATTGCACAGATCCAACACAGAATGTGGTGGATGCTACTACTAAACTCTCAGTGTATAAGATAACTACCTGTGTATGTAGAAGTAATAGCAGATTTGTACCCTCTCCCTTATTTCTGTGACTGTGGTAACCAAGTAGGAGCTGATTGGCTGCTGAACCCTTCTCCTCAAGAACAGCCTGCCAATTTGGACAGCCACCACCATGACAATGAACAACCTGCAGTCAGTCAGAAGGCATGCTTGCTCCACCACCATGACAACAGGGCTTGGGAAACTTGCTCCATAGCAGCAAGGCATGCTATCACTGCTATCACTGAAGATCTGAACTTCACAGCAGCAATCCAAAGCAGCAATCCAATCAAAATGCAAAGACAGCTGCCACAGCAGCACATGCTGCAGCAGAACTTCTGAACTTTAGCATGCTGTGTCCCCACACAACATGGACACAACATGGACACAAAGAGCATGCTGAACTTCTGAACTACTGAAGCTTCCAAATCAGGAGCCAATTGCCTCATACCAGAACAATCAAATACTAAAGTAAACAGAGGACTTCCCCCTCTGTGAAGGGAGATCCCATCGACAGCCCCTGATGGTTAGGCATAACAGAAAATGAGATGCAAATGACTACACAACTCCAATACAGTCGGAGACAATGCAATACTAACAGCTAATAGAAAAGACAGCACATGCATTGCTAACTGCTGCCATTGCAGCCAAAACCTCTCAACCTGTCTTATGGGACACAGAACCACTGAAGAAAGTCAGGTTCAATAGATACAGTAATGAATAAGTAACTGATATGAATAAGCTTAAACAGCGTTCCAAACATGTACAATCCAATCTGCTTGAGAGTGCGGCATATTAGAAAGTGATAAAATCCTAGCTCTTACCATCATGGAAATTTTGTGAACAACTACCTCTCGGGAACAGGATTGATTTTGGAATTTCCTCAAATTCCTTTCAATCCAAATATGGTACACAGTTACAGTAAAGGCCAATCGAGTTATCACACTACTGAGGGATTTTCCCTTAACACCTGACAACAAGGACACCCAGTCAGCCCAAGGTCTAGCAGGCCAAGAGACACGGAGTTTAGCCTGAATGGAATTCCACACCAGATTGGTAAATGGACAATTAAAGAAAAGATGGTCATGGCTTTCGCTCCCCGGACACAAACCACACTGAGGAGAGACGTTAAGACCAAATGACACAAGTCTATCTGTGGTGGATAGCCTGTTTTGAATGGCAAGCCATGTGAGAAAGCTACATTTTGGGATGTGAGCCGAGAACCAAACCACCTTATGCCACAATACCCTAGGAAAGGGGGATCTCAACTTGTCCCATAGAGAAGCAACTGTGAACTGACCATTGGAATTAAGAGACCACCTTGTTTGATCAGCCCCATTCAACCTTGCTTGAACAAGGGGAGGTAGAGTGCTTCTCACCTCATTAAGATCAAAAGTTTGAGTAATGGGAAACACCCAGTTTGAGTTATTAATAATGTGAGACACGAATGCATCCTGTGGAATACCAGCGTCATATGCAATTCGGGGACCAAATCTATCCATTAAAGGACCGAGGGGGTGCCAGTTGTCATGCCACAAGTACGTGGAATTCCCATTCCCAAGTATATTAAGCACATATGGTTTAACCAACAGTCTGAGATTCAAAAGTTTCCTCCAAACCCATGTACAATCACCAGGTATTTTCAAGGTCCAAAAGCTCCTACCTCTTAACAAGTACGACTTGACCCATTGACACCACATGGACTGCTCTCCCCCAGAGATGAGAAACCAGATATGTTTTGCAATAGCTGCTTTGTTCCAAACTTGCAACGATTTGAAACCTAGACCCCCTTCCTCTTTAGGGGAACACAGATGCTCCCATGAAACTTTAGCCCCAGTTTTTTTAAGGTCGGGTCCGGACCACAAGAAAGCCCTAAGTATTGACTCAACCTCCTTGATTACCTTTTTTGGAAGGATAAACAGGGAGGACCAATACGTTTGAATGGAAAAGAGAACATTCTTAATTAACTGAACCCTACCAGCATAGGTTAGGTCTCTATTAGTCCAAGTCTTAGTCCTGGCAGTGATGCTCTCCACCAACCGATGGCAATCAGAGGCCTTGAGTTTAGTAGAAAGGAGGGGCACACCAAGATATTTGACGGGAAGAGTGCCCTCCTGAAATCCTAAGACATCCAGAATAGCCAGTCTAGTGGAGCTGTTGACTCCAGAGAAATAGATACTACTTTTCTCCGGGCTAGGAGAGAGACCAGACAAGGATTGGAACTCAGTGAGGGCTTCCTGAATGAGGAAGATTGATGACAACTCACCTTTACAAAAAATCATGAGGTCATCAGCAAAGCAGAGATTGATGATATTAGTATTCCGGCATCTCCAGTGGAAGTGAAAACCAGGTAGCATGGATTTCTCTCTAAGTAAGCAGGTGAGAACCTCCATTACAATGACAAAGAGATATGAGGACAGAGGGTCACCTTGCCTAAGGCCTTTTTGTCCTATGATATAACCAGTGTTTTCCCCATTCAAGCATATAGTGTAGTTAGCAGTGGAAACACAAGCTTGAAGCCATTTGATCATAATAGGATGGAAATTCATGGAGGACAAAATATCCCAAAGAAAATCCCATCTTACATTATCATAAGCTTTCCTTATGTCTACCTTAAGGGCACATCTTGGAGTTGGTGAGGATTTATGGTAGCCTCTCATTAGTTCTTGGGTGAGGAAGATATTGTCAGCGATCCTCCTCCCTTTAACAAACCCCGATTGAACAGGGTCAATTAGAACAGGGAGGACATGCTGCAATCTTTTAGAAAGTATTCTAGCTATGCATTTGTATATGGTATTACAACATGAGATTGGCCTAAAATCCCCAACCTTGGATGGGTTAGGGACCTTAGGAACAAGAGCCACCACAGTAGAGTTGGCTTTCCTGAGCAACTTCCCAGACCTAAAAAAGGACTTGACAGCTGCTGTGACCTCATGGCCAATGATAGGCCAGGATTTCCTAAAAAACCCAGCATTATAGCCATCCGGACCAGGGGCTTTGCTGGGGATGAGGGACCAAAACGTGTCCTTAATTTCTTGGTCTGTGATCTCAGCAATCATTGCCAACTTTTGATTATCAGAAAGTTTTCTATTGACAAGTTGCTGAATTCTGCTATGCCCATTGTAAGAATCAGGATGGGCAGTACCGAGCAGCTCTGTGTAAAAGTTAACAAAACTTGACTTAATTACCCCAAAGTCATGGGAGAGAGTCCCATCCTCTAAGACCAAACTGGTTAACTTACTTCTATTTCTCCTGTTGGTCACAGATTTGAAGAAATAAGAAGTACATTGGTCACCCAACTTCAACCATTGAACCCTAGATTTTTGCCTAGCCAAACTTTCCTCGGCTCTAAGCATTGTGAGAAGTTGATTGTAAACCACTCTTTCCTGACTAATCAGTGAAGGATCTGGGTTATGAGAACTCAAAGCATGCTGCAAATTTTGTAGGAGTTGTCTAGTGTCAACAACCCTAGCAGAGACATCACTAAAATCTCTAGTATTCATTAACTTAAACTCACTTTGCAACATTTTGAGCTTCTCACATACAATGAACATAGGATTCCCAATAACTACTCTACGCCAAACTTTTTGTACCACAGCAAAAAACTGTGGGTGGTCAGCAAGGAAGTCAAAAAATTTAAAAGGTTTGCTGGAATTTCTATGCCCAGGAAGGATGGTTGTAATGGCCGGGGAATGATCAGATATCCCAGGAGTGGGAAAATGAGCAGAGGAACAACTGAAGGCCCTCATCCAATGCTCATTAACCAACACTCGATCCAGCTTAGTACTGACAAAATGAGTAGGGTCCTGTTTGTTGGCCCAAGTGAAGAAGCAACCAGAGTACCTAAGATCATCAAGTTGTAATGAGTACAAGCAATTATTAAACTCATCCATATAAGGAGGCCAAGAAACAGTGCCCCCCACTTTTTCTCTAGGAAATCTAATGACATTGAAATCGCCAAGCACTATCCAAGGGGATGAAGAACCTAGATGAAGTAGGCTAGACCAAAGAGCTTGCCTATTTAAATAATTGTTCTCACCATATACAAAGGTTGCTTGGAAGGGAGGGTCTCCGCATTTAGGATGCACTTCACAATGGATAAACTGGTCAGACTGATCAATAACCTGGATATGTAGAACATTTGAGTCCCAACACACAAAAATCCTACCCAAAGAAGCATGAGGATAGTTGTTCACAAAATTCCAATGAGGGCAAACAAATTTCATCACCCTAGCAGCCTTATCTTCCTTTATTTTATGCTCTAATAAACCCAAAAGTGAGAGCTTGTTATTATTCACAAAACATTTAACCTCTTTTTGTTTAATTGGGTCATTAAGACCCCTAATGTTCCAAAATCCAATATTAAGAGGTTGTTGAGACATAAAATAACCTTAAAGCAAACTGGAAAATGTAAATGGCAGAATAAGAAAGAATTAAGGTACTGCCCTGACAAAAGGATGGGAATGCAGGTGAGCTAGGTCCTGCCCCTGGAACGAGAACTTCGAGATTGTTCCCGAGCAAGCTTTTTCAATCTTTTTTGAGCTGTACGGGAAAGAACCTTGTGGAATTTCCCTTGGAGATCATCGTTTGAGACTTCGGCCTTTACCTCTGAGCCTTGGGGATCCGGCGGCTTGGGAGAGAGGGAATGATTCTCAAGAACCATGCCAGACCCAAGAACTCCAGAAGTTGAAGGTTCATCAGACTGAGCATGCTTATCAGCTTCAAGTGTGCAACTGACTATACCTTCCAGTACTCCCATCAATTCCCCCTCAGAATCAGACTCAGACACTGTATGAACTGAATCAATAACAACTGAATTGTTAGTGTGTGGCTGCTTAGGCAGAGTTCTAGTTTTGGAGGAGTCCAATGGAGCTTGGATGGGTTCATTAGATTCTTTTTCCAAAGCTGCTATCTGCTTGCCATTACCTGCATGACCCTCAACTTGGATGGCAGATTTCAGAGAGGAAGAAGCTCCTTTAGTACAGCGTTCTGTTGAATGACCAAATACAAGGCAATGTTTACAAGTTGGGGGGAGGACTTGATACTCAACAGGAACCAACACGGTCTCCCCTTCTACAGTGATTGCAACCTCATCAGGGAGGTCAAGTTCAGCACTGACTTCGATACAGATTCTAGCTGAAGTGGACTTAGTATGTAATAAGCCATGCTGTTTGGCGGTCTTAGCAGTAGCCTGGTCCACATGCAAGGGTCGCCCTATTGTACTAGCCACCCGACTTAAACACTCTTGATTCCACAGTTCAAAAGGTAAGTCATGAAATTTGACCCAAGCAGGAATTCTGACAGGTTGTTCAGGAGCAAGTTTCATCATCCTATGCCAATCTTTGAGTACTAAGTATTTCTGTGAAAAAAAATACGGACCACCCTCGAGGACTATCATCTTAGCCTGTTCATCTTTGAATTCAAAGAGATAGAACCCTGCCACATTAGGTTTAACAGCTACAAAGAGATCTTTCCACTGATTTCGGGCAGTGGAAACCAGTAACGGATAGTCCATTTTACCATCCAGAAAGTGACCTACCAAATATCTGTTCCACAAGCCAATATCAGTTAATTCAATGTCTATATCAACTATGGCTTCCTTGCCCCTCTGAAGATCAGGAAAATGTTCAAGCTTCATATCCAAAGAAGGGCTCTGAGATTGAAGTAATGAAGCCAATTGGGCTTCCCTGTTGCAATCCCAGAGCCCATCTATGGACATGAAACTTGATTTTCATCCTGATCTTTTCAAAGGAAAAGAAGCCCAGGTTGAATTAGACATCGAGTTAACAGATGTTGGTAGATGGAATAGGTATTTAGTGGGCCATTTCCTTGATGGAAAGATGCCGTATGCTTTGGTAGTGTCCACAGCTAGATATCAGTGGAAAGATTTGTTTGTAGCTGTAAAGCCAGATGTGGCTGGTTGCTATCTGTTTGAATTCAAAGATGAAAAGGCTAAACAACAGATATTGGATGGTGGTCCATATTTCTTCTCGAAGAAATATTTAGTCCTTAAAGATTGGCACCCTATGATGCAACCAGTAAAGGAACAACCCTCACACATTCCAGCATGGATTAAGTTGCACAATTTACCCCTTGAGTTATGGAACCAAGAGTGTCTTAGCAGAATAGCTAGTACAATTGGTAAACCACTCCATGTGGATCATGCCACTGCAAAAACCTCAAAGCAACCTGGCTTACTTCAAACCAAATCAACCAGTGCTAGAATCTGCATAGAGATTAGTGCTGAACATGACCTTCCAGATGATGTTAGAATAACTGTAGGGGGGAATTCAGTGGTTGTGCCTATTGAGTACCAGGTGCTACCATCTTTATGCAAACAATGTCAAGTATTTGGCCATGATACAGCTCTGTGCCTCAAGAAAACTCCCCCAAACCCAAGTCAGCCCACCCAAGAATGGACTGTTGTGGGTAAAGGGAAACCAAGGGAAACTCCCCCAAACCCAAAGCCCAGTGAAGCATCAAATATTTCCATTCCTAGCCTCCAAACAGATCTGACTGTGGATTCAGAATCAGAAGCAGAGCTAGAGCAGGTTCTTGTAGAAGTTGTAAGTAGTACTCATGAGTCCCTGAATCAGATTCAGAATCAGACCCTTACTCAGCAGCAATCTGTAAGCAGTGAACAGAAGGCCCAATCAGTGTCTCACCAAGTCCACCAATCTAAGCCTCTATTGGAAGAGGTGACTGACTGTGGTGAGCTCCTGAAAACTCCTACCCAGCAGAATAATGCAGTAACCAAATCAGCAGCCAAGAAAGCTGCAAAGTTAGCTGCAAAGCTTAAATCTCAAGAAGCTAGTACACTCTCAGAGAAGCTACAGATGGGAGGATCAAAGGGCTCTGCAAAGAGCTCTCATAAATCAGGGAAGTAACTTTCCTTACATGTTTTATCTAGTACTATTAGTTTTATTTTATGTCTTGTACATCCTTTTCTTTTGGCTTTTGGAACTTAAGGGGTCTTAATGACCCTCTCAAACAAAAGGAGGCTAAATCTTGGGTCCTAAAAAATAAACTATCTTTGGTAGGACTCATTGAACATAAACTTAAAGAACCCAAGCTTCCTAGAATTGTTAATTCCATGTTTCCTCTTTGGAGCTTTGTTAGCAATCACTCCAATACTTCAATAGGAAGGCTCTTGATATGTTGGAACCCTTTGGTTTTTCAAGTTCAAGTCCTTAACCAGTCCAGTCAGTATATGCATTGTAAGGTGAACACTTGTGATGGCCAATTCTCATTTGAGGCTTCATTTATTTATGGGGCTAATTGCTACCTAGAGAGACAAAGGCTTTGGGTAGAACTACAACAACTCAGTGTTACATCCCCTTGGGTAGTTCTAGGGGATTTCAATGCCATAAAATCACCTCATGAAAAAGTGGGAGGGGATAGGAATTGGCTGCCATGGATGGAGGATTTCAATGCATGTCTCCATTCAACAGAGTTAGTTGACCTTAGATACTCTGGTTGCCAATTCACCTGGTCTAATAAACAACTGGGAGATGCTCACATTAGCACTAAGATTGATAGGGTTTTAGTCAATGACAGGTGGATCAAAGCTTTCTGTTGGTCCAGTGCCCATTTCCTCAACCCTGGAGTGTCTGATCACTCATCTGCTGTTGTATATCTGACAGCAATTACTCCTCCAAGGAAAAAGCCTTTTAGATTCTTCAATTTCTTGGCTGATCATCCTAAATTCATTGAAACTGTTCAACATGTCTGGAGGAAGGTAATCTTGGGTAATCCAATGTACTGTGTCTGTGAGAAACTTAAATACCTTCAGGAGGGCCTCAAACAGTTGAACACTAATGAATTTAGTGACTTGTCAGCTAAGGTGGCCTCTTTTAAACAACAATTGGAAACTGTCCAAAGGGACCTTGGTTCTCATCCCAATGATCCCTCTAAACAGGCCACTGAAAGAGAACTGTGTAAACAGTATCTTATTTATGCTAGGGCCGAAGAAAGTCTTGCCAAACAAAAATCAAGAATCCAGTGGCTGAAGTTGGGGGATCATTGTACTTCTTTCTTCTTCAAAACTATCACCAACTCTAGGAATAGGAACAGAATTTCTAGCTTGGTCCTGGATGATGGCACTGTCACACAGAACATTGAGGTGGTGAAGCAATCCTTCATCAATTACTACACTAAATTGCTAGGTACCAAGCATCTCACCAATTACTCAGGCTCTTCCAGAGTAGACCAACTTATTACTAGGAGACTTTCACCTGCTCAAAGTATGGAAATGGTGATTGAGGTAACTGATAAAGAGATCAAAGATACCTTCTGGTCTCTCAATCCTCAAAAAGCACCAGGCCCTGATGGCTACAATGCAGCCTTCTTTCATAAAGCATGGCCTGTGATAGGCCATGAAGTGACATCAGCAGTTAAGCTTTTTTTTAGGTCAGGACAACTCCTAAAAAAGGCTAATGCTACCTCAGTGGCTTTGGTACCTAAAATACCCAATCCCTCCAAGGTGGGGGATTACAGACCAATCTCATGCTGCAATGTAATATATAAGTGCATTGCAAAAATCATTGCTAATAAAATCAAACCAGTGTTACCATATCTCATAGATTCAGCCCAATCAGGTTTTGTACAGGGTAGGAGAATTGCGGACAATATTTTCCTCACCCAGGAATTGATGAGGGGTTACCACAAACACTCCTCTTCCCCTAGATGTGCCATGAAAGTGGATATCATGAAGGCTTATGACAACGTCAGATGGGACTTCCTCTGGGATGTTCTAGCCTCCATGAATTTCCATCCTAAAATGATTCAATGGCTGAAAGCCTGTGTCTCCACAGCAAATTATTCCTTGAGCTTCAATGGTGAAGCTATAGGATACATTCCTGGGCAAAGGGGTCTTAGGCAAGGTGACCCCTTGTCTTCATACCTGTTTGTGATTGTCATGGAGGTTTTGACCTGCATTCTTAAGGAAAAGTCCCTACTCCCTGATTTTAAATTTCATTGGAGATGTGGATCCACCAAGCTTGTCAACCTATGTTTTGCTGATGATCTTATGATCTTTTGCAAAGGAGAAGTAAGCTCAGTTAACCATATTAAACAATCATTGAATGAGTTTGAGGCTATGTCTGGCCTTTCTCCAAGTCCTACCAAGAGTGATATTTTCTTTTCGGGGGTCAATTCCTCCACCAAATCATCCATTCTCAATATTTTGGGTTTCCGGGAGGGGTCTTTACCTGTCAGGTACTTAGGGGTACCTCTCCTATCCACCAAGCTCAAACACTCTGACTGCAAGAGTATGGTAGAAAGGATAGTATCCAAAACCAAATCATGGACTCATAGGTATCTATCTTATGCAGGGAGAATACAATTAATTAAGTCAATACTCTTCTCCATGCAAAATTATTGGTCATCTCTCTTCATTATCCCTAAAAAGGTAATTAAGGAGATTGAATCAATTCTAAGAGCTTTTTTCTGGTCTGGTCCTGATCTTAGAAAGTCTGGGGCCAAAGTCTCATGGGAACACCTTTGCTCCCCATTCAAGGAAGGTGGTTTAGGTTTTAAATCTATGGAAGTCTGGAATCAAGCAGCTGTGGCAAAACATATTTGGTTCCTTGTCTCGGGGGGGGAACAATCTATGTGGTGCCAATGGGTCAAATCCTACTTACTTAAGGGCAACAGTTTCTGGAATGTTAGGGTTCCTAGTGACCCCTCCTGGGTCTGGAGGAAACTGCTTAAACTTAGACCTATCATCCAGCCTCACATAGTGCACAAAATTGGGGATGGGCAGTTAACTTCCTTATGGTATGACAATTGGCATCCCCTTGGACCCCTTGGGCCTAAGTTTGGACCTAGAATTATATACGACTCAGGAATTCCTAAGGATAGTACTGTGCAGACTATTATTAGGAACAACCAGTGGGCCTTTCCAATAACTCAATCTCCTGATCTGAATGAGGTTAGAACTAATCTTCAGAGTGTTCCCCTTAACACTGCCACTGGAGATAGATGTTCTTGGACTCTCAATACCTCGGGGAAATTTACCATCTCCTCCCTTTATGATCAGATGAGAACACACTACCCTGATATCCCCTGGCACAAGGTAATATGGTTTTCAGGACAAATCCCTAAGTGCAGTGTGATCTCTTGGATGGCCATCCTTGAAAAGTTATCTACTGAGGATAGGTTAGTCATGTTTGGAATGAAATCGTCCTCTGTTTGTAGTCTGTGCATGGGTGTGGAATCACATACCCATTTATTTTTTGAATGCCCTTGGGCTTCTCAGGTTAGGGGAATTCTAGCTCCTAAGACTCCTTACCTGGTAGGAGTACTCACTTGGCAGCAGTGGGTAAGTTCACTATCTACTTTAAAAGGGAAGTCATTGCCTATCACAATTGCAAAACTGGTATTCACAGTTTATGTGTACCAATTGTGGCTTGAAAGAAATCATAGAAAGTTCCAAAATATTAGTTGCCCCCCAGGAGTGGTTGCAAACAAGATTTCAAATGAAGTTAGATGTAGGTTGTTGTCCCTCTCATTCAAGGGGCCATCTCATTTACTTTCAATGTGGAACATTCATGTCTGAAGTAAGTATAATTGTAAATTGTGAGTTTATGAGGCACTCTTACCCATATGATAACATTTGCAGGTCAGAGATCAAGGGGGGGGCTTTCATAGTCTCCCCATAGCAGAGTGCATTCAAAAATGGAGCAAGGATAGTCTCCCCATAGCCAGGCTGCTGCTGAGATCTACCAAGGCAGCAAGGAGGAATGGAGCCAGTAGGGAGGACTGGAGCTAGGTCAGTCATCCTCTAATGGTCAACTACAGTCTCAAGGGTTCAGCAGTCTCAACTGAGTCTACTATTACTTCTACTTACACAGGTAGTTATCTTATACCTTGGAGTGTGTCCAGCCTTGCACATTTCCAATCACTGTGACTGATTTTAATGTTCTGAACTTGGTCCAAATGTATCATACTCTGATGGTGACTGCATTTCTATGTAGTCAGCATTCTAATGTTCTGAATGGTTCAGCTGTTCCTTTTGGTTCCAAGTGATGTGTACTTCCATTGTCCAGTTCACTGTCAAGGGTCCATGTGGATTAGGTTTCAGTGTCTTTTCTGCATTTTCCAATGCTTTCTGTTTTGATTGCCTAACCATAGGGGCTGTCGTGGGATCTCCCTTCGCAGAGGGGGAATTCCTCTGCATTACGGTTCAATTGGTAGTTCGTGCAGTTCAGAAGTTGTCAGTTCTGCATTAACTGTATTTTCAGAAGTTGTATGAAGTTTAATTAGTGGTTCAGAAGTTGTCAGTTCTGTATTAAAATTAGTGGTTCAGCATGTGGTTCACTGTTTGTCAAGCTCAGAAACAAGGTCTTACTGATTAGCTGTTGCTGCTGTGATTGTGCATCAGTTATGTAATGTATTGGGTGATAGTGTCCAAGTGTATTGGGTTGATCTGCATCCCAGTTATGTTTGGTTATGCACTTGGAAGCTTATTAGAATGCAGAATGCAGTTCACAGAATGCAGAATGCATCAGACAAGTTGTAGCAGCAGCTTGTAAGATTCAGAACATGCAGCTGCAGTTTAGCAAAGTTCAGGTTCAGAACATGCAGAAGCAGCAGCACAGCAAGATTCAGATCAGACCAGAAAAGGAGTATAATTCAGAACTCTTGAGTGGAGTCAGTATTGAAGTTTTAATGGGTAGATGCTGTACTGTAGACATGTGCAATGTGGAATTAGTGGTTAATCCCCTCCATGTTCTGAAGGGTGGTAGATACCTTAAGCATAGTTTTGTTGCTATCAATTGCCTATGTTTTCTTTCCCTCTTACTAGATGGATCGGAAACATACCTTGTAGCCACTTGGCGTTATCAATTTTCTTTATTTTTTGTTTTCTTTTTCTTTTTCTTTTCCTCCTGGGGTATGCCCCTTGTAGGCTGTATATTCGGTTTCCCTTTTTTCTATTTCAAGCTATTTTACCCAAAAAAAAAAGAGAAGCTCTCAACCCCGTGTTCCATGGACTGCAAGGTTAACTGAGTTACATTTCCGTATGGATGTTTTGGCATGGTATTATACCGTTTTGGGGTGTTTTGGATCCATATTGATGTTTTTTTTTTTTTGGGTAAAACAGCTTGAAATTGAAAAAGAGGCTAACCGAATATACAGCCTACAAGGGGCATACCCCAAGAGGAAAAGAAAAGAAAGAAGAAACAAAATTACAGAAAATTTGCTAAGCCAAATGGCTACATAAAGAAGATGAGACACATTGTTTCCAATCCATCTTACAAGAGGGAAGGAAAACAAATGACATTTTAGAACAAAACAAATAAAACTAGATATCAAGACTTGGAATGATCGAACTCCACATGACTCGGTCTCGGAATTGGTTTTCACGAAACAATGCTTGCTTGCTTGCTGCTGTCATATGTTTAGAACAGCAGCTGGACAGAAGCAGCAGAGCAGCACCCGTAGCCCATATGAATCCATGCAACCGTGGATTTGGTTTGCTGATACGGCACTGGGCAGCAACAACAGCAGAACATACCAATTGCAGAAAAGCCCCCAATCTGGACGGCTCCCAAGGGTAGGTTAACACAGCTCAGAAGTTACAAAACACAAGGATCAGCTGACAGAACATCATAGTTTTGTTGTTATCAGCTCATCATAGTAGCAGCAGCAGCAGTACATTAGGTAGCAGAATAGCACCCGGACCACACTTGCATTGCTTAACAGCTCAACTACTTAGCCTGCTTGATCTAGATGGTATACAAGTCCATAACAGCGGGGGCCAATAAGGAAGAAGCTGGACCCCCTGATCAGCAGCCTACAAGTCCAAGTTCTGCTGTGTTTATAACCAAATCAGCAGCAAAAAAAGCTGCCAAAATGGCTGCCAAACTCAAGAACAAAGAACCTCCAGATCTCATTCCAGATATCAAACTTACCGGAGGAGGTTCTGGTAAAGCATGGCAGCAGAGGAAACAGAAGAACTTTGCAAAGAGCTCTTCTAACAAATCAGGGAAGTAACATTCTTTCCTTCCTTTGTCTGATAAATAAAGTATTTGCATTTAATTTATGTTTTCAATTCTGTTTGTAACTGTTTAGTGTTTAATGGATTGTGAGTCTTCACATTTTGGGTTTTGGAACGTGAGGGGCCTTAATGACCCTCTCAAACAAAGGGAAGCAAAAAGTTGGGTTGTTAAGAATAAACTATCCTTCATTGGTCTTATTGAGCATAAAATCAAAGAATCCAATGTAACTAGAGTAGTCAACACCATGCTCCCTCATTGGAATTTTGTTAGCAATCATTCCAACTCTCCTATGGGGCGTATTTTGATCTGTTGGAACCCCCTATTGTTTAAAGTACAAATTCAGTTTCAGTCAAATCAGCTTATCCATTGTAAGGTGCAATCTTGTGATGGCCAATTTTCTTTTGATGCCTCATTTATATATGGAGCAACTAGTTACTTGGAGAGGCAACAACTATGGGCTCAATTGCAACAGCTTTGTGTAGTTACCCCTTGGGTAGTGTTAGGTGACTTCAATGCTCTGAGGTCTCCCCTTGAAAAAGTAGGTGGGGACAGAAGTTGGTTGCCCTGGATGGAGGAATTCAATTCTTGTATCCAATCAACTGAATTAATTGATCTCAGGTATACTGGTTGCCAGTACACTTGGTCTAATAAACAACTGGGAGATGCTCATATAAGTTCCAAGCTTGATAGGGTTCTAGTTAATGAGAGTTGGGTCAAAGATTTCTGCTGGTCCAATGCACATTTTCTCAGCCCTGGTGTGTCTGATCACTCCCCTGCAGTTGTATATTTGACAACTGCCTCACCTACAAAGAAAAGACCTTTTAGGTTTTTCAACTTTTTAGCAGAGCACCCTAAATTCCTTGAAACTGTTCAGCAGGTCTGGAGGAGGATAATCATTGGAAATCCAATGTTCTGTGTTTGTCAAAAACTTAAGCAATTGCAGGAGGACCTTAAAAAACTAAACACAAATGAGTTTAGTGATCTTTCTTCAAGAGTGGCCTCCTGTAAACAACAATTAGAAGTTATCCAAAGAGAACTAGGCTCTGACCCTAGTGACTCTACTAAACAAGCCATTGAAAAGGAACTGTGCAAGCAGTATTTAGTGTATGCCAGGGCAGAAGAAAATTTTGCTAAACAAAAATCAAGAATTCAATGGCTAAAGTTGGGGGATCAATGTTCCTCCTTTTTTTTCAAGTCCATTACCAATTCAAGGAATAGGAATAGAATTTCTAGCTTGGTACTAGAAGATGGGTCTGTCTCCCAAAACTTAGAGTTGATTAAGCACACATTCATCAACTACTACACTAACTTGTTAGGCACCAAACATTTGACTGATTACTCTGGTTCCTCTAGGGTGCAACAGCTTATAACTAGGAAGCTCTCCCCCTCCCAGAGTATGCAAATGGTGATGGGGGTAACTGATAAAGAGATCAAAGACACCTTTTGGTCTCTTAATCCTCAAAAAGCTCCTGGGCCAGATGGCTATAATGCCTCCTTCTTCCATAGAGCTTGGCCTGTCATAGGCCATGAAGTGACCTCAGCTGTCAAACTGTTTTTCAGGTCTGGTCAACTTTTGAAGAAGGCCAATGCTACCATAGTTGCTTTGGTGCCTAAAGTCCCCAATCCCTCTAAGGTAGGAGACTACAGGCCCATCTCATGCTGTAATGTGATATATAAATGTATAGCTAAAATACTAGCCAACAAAATCAGACCTGTTCTCCCTTTCCTTATTGATCCTGCTCAATCTGGCTTTGTCCAGGGTAGGAGGATAGCTGATAACATATTCCTTACTCAGGAATTGATGAGAGGTTATCACAAACACTCCTCATCCCCTAGGTGTGCCATGAAAGTGGACATAATGAAGGCTTATGATAATGTCAGGTGGGAATTCCTTTGGGATGTCCTGGCTTCAATGCACTTCCACCCTAAGATGATCCAATGGTTGAAAGCTTGTGTGTCTACAGCTAATTACTCCTTGTGTTTTAATGGGGAAGCAATAGGGTACATTCCTGGGCAAAAAGGTTTAAGACAAGGTGATCCACTATCTTCTTACCTTTTTGTGATAGCTATGGAGGTGTTAACTTGCATTCTTAAGGAGAAATCCTCCCAACCTGATTTTAACTTCCACTGGAAATGTGGAACTACCAAACTTGTCAATCTTTGCTTTGCAGATGATCTTATGATCTTTTGCAAAGGTGAAGTTGCCTCCATTAATCATATCCAGAATTCTTTAAATGAATTTGAGAAGTTGTCTGGGCTTTCACCAAGCCCTTCTAAGAGCAGCATCTTTTTCTCTGGTGTTAGCCCTCCCACCAAGGCATCCATATTAGGTATCCTAGGCTTCCAGGAGGGGTCTTTGCCTGTTAGGTACTTGGGAGTACCCTTGCTGTCCACCAAACTAAAACACTCTGATTGTAAAGTAATGGTTGACAGAATTTTGGCCAAGACTAAATCATGGACACATAGGTACTTGTCCTATGCTGGGAGGATTCAATTAATAAAGTCAATACTGTTCTCAATGCAAACCTATTGGTCATCTCTCTTCATCATCCCTAAGAAGGTAATTAAGGAGGTGGAATCAATTCTTAGAGCATTCTTTTGGTCTGGCCCCGACCTTAAGAAGACGGGGGCAAAAGTCTCTTGGGAACATCTTTGTTCTCCTGTTAAGGAAGGAGGGTTAGGGTTTAAATCCATGGAGGTCTGGAACAAGGCAGCAGTCGCCAAACATATTTGGTTCCTTATTTCGGGAGGGGAGCAATCTATGTGGTGCCAATGGGTGAAATCTTACCTACTTAAAGGTAAGAGCTTTTGGAGTGTTAAAACTCCAAGCAATCCCTCATGGGTATGGAGGAAAATTCTTAACATTAGACCACTCATCCAATCACACATTACATATAAAATAGGGGATGGCCACTTGACATCTTTGTGGTTTGATAACTGGCATCCCCTAGGGCCCTTATTGCCTAAATATGGACCTAGAATTACCTTAGATTCTGGACTGCACAAGGATTCCACTGTGCAGTCTGTCATCAGAGACAATCAGTGGGCCTTCCCACTGACCCAAACTCCTGATCTCAATGAAGTGAGATCAGAATTACAAGCTGTGCCCATCAATGCTTCCACTGGGGATAGATGCATATGGAATCTCAATGCATCTGGTAAGTTCACCATCTCATCCCTGTGGGATCAATTAAGGATACATTTTCCTGCTATCACTTGGCATAAAGTGGTATGGTTCTCAGGACACATCCCTAGATGTAGTGTGATCTCATGGATGGCTATCCTAAACAGATTATCTACAGAAGACAGACTAGTCATGTTTGGAATGAAAGCTGCTTCCATATGCAGCCTTTGTTTGGGGGTAGAGTCCCATGAGCACCTCTTTTTTGATTGCCCCATGGCTACACACATTAGGGGCATCTTATCCCCAAAGACCCCTCACATGACAGGGCTAACATCCATGCAGCAATGGGTGAGCAGGCTGTCCTCTGTCCAAGGCAAGGCTCTGGCCATTACAATTGCTAAGCTTGTCTTCACAACCTATGTACACCAATTATGGATAGAGAGAAACCACAGGAAATTTCAGAACATTAATTGCCCTCCTGGAGTGGTTGCTCAAAAAATTTCAAATGAAGTAAGGTGTAGGTTGTTGTCACTGTCTAAGTTCAAGGGGCCTTCTCAATTATTATCTATGTGGAATATTCATGATTAACATTCTCAGTAATAAGTTAGTATGAGATTACCCATATACTCACATGATAACACATGCAGGTTAAACATCAAGGGGTTTCCCCTTGATCTAACTTGGTCCAGAATTGTCCCTGAGGACAGGTCACAGGAACTCAGCAAAGGCTTCCATTCAGGGCATTACAGTGACAGTCACAGAAGCAGATCACCATGCTTCAACAAGAGGCACCAATATTTACTTCTATTATTAAGGTAGTTACCTTAATCTTGGTTGGTACTACATGCATTGATGCACCACCAGTGTTTGACAAATGCTCCATCAGTGTTTAGTGGCTAATGAACTGATTTGTTCTGCATTTATGGTGCATTTGTCATGGTGCTTTGTGAGAGCTAGCAGTTGTGAGAGCTAGTTCAATATTGTTTAATGATGACTGATGGCTCAGTAGTTTTATGACTGTTGTTAGTTGTTTAATGACTGTTGTCAGATGACTGTTGGTTCAGTAAGTTGGTTTAGTGATTTTGGTCACCCCCACCTTACTCCATATTAGGCTTTCCATTCTGTTGCTCCTCAGTACATTGGCCTAACCATTAGGGGCTGTCGTGGGATCTCCCTTCGCAGAGGGGGACTTCCTCTGCATTGCATCACATTCTACATTCCTGAACTGTTCTGTTCTGCTGAGGTACTGTTGCCCAGCCAGATTAGGGGTGAGTATATTTTAATCTTTTGTGAGGGCACTGCTTGTGGTAGCTATCTTACTGCTATGCATATGCATGTGCCCAGTTTGACCTGATTTGCATATGGTGCTAGTTATGTAACTAGTTCCAAAACAGGTTCAGAAGTTGTAATGGAGTATGAGCTTGATCTGAACCTGTTTTGGCTGTCCTGCATCTTTTCGGAACCTATTGTAGCTGTTCTGTTGGCTGTAGCAGATTTTGTTTTCAGTTATGCCTAACCATCGGGGGCTGTCAATGGGATCTCCCTTCACAGAGGGGGACGTCCTCTGTATAGTTTTGTAGTTGTTTTAGTATTGTATAGTATTACTCAATTATCATCACAAGGGTGCATGATACTATCTGTCATGGGCTGTTTGGAATCTGCTGACTGTAATGTTGATGGGCTGTTTGGAAGCTTCAGAATTTCAGAAGCTCCATCATTGTATTGGCAGTCCAGCTGGTGTTAATTCCAGAATGTGGTAGCTGATGGATTGAAGCTGGTTTCCAAGTTCTGATATGCCTAGTGCTAGTCAAGCTCAAGTCCTGAAGTTCTGAACCCAAGTGAACCTCAGTGACAAATGCTAACAACAGCTATGGAACTCCTATACTACAAGTATTCAGTCTGTTGCTTCTAGTGGTACTTGTGACATGCATACTAAGGGAGCTTGTCTGCATTCTGTTCTGTAGCAGCAGTTCTGAAGCTTCATCAAAACAGCAGCAGTTCTGCTGCTGTCATGTCTGGGCTGCTGCATTGTGGCTGCTGTTCAGCACTGTTTTGGTTGGACAGTGCAGCTAGTGCAGCAAGATGTTCAAGGTTAGATGTATCAAGTTCAGCAACTTGTTATCAAGTGCAGCAAGTACTATTGTTATCATGTTGGTTTGTTATGCTTGCAAGCAGTTACTCAATGGTATCAACTCCAAGATGGCTTCTGTGTTAGGAGTGGTGTTTCCCCCCTTTTTTGTAGATGGGTAGGAAACAAATCATTTGTTGTAATTTGTTTTGTCTCCATCTAGATTACAACATATCCAATCCATGTAGCCATTTGGCTTAGATTTCAATTTTCTCAATCTTTTCTTTTCTTTTATTTTCCTCCTGGGGTATGCCCCTTGTAGGCTGTATATTCGGTTAGCCTCTCTTTTTAATTTCAAGCTGATTTACCCAAAAAAAAGTCCATAACAGCTAGTACAATGGACACAAACAAAACAAAAACAGCCGCTGAAACCTAAGATAGCAGTAGCAGATCAGATTGCAATACACTTGTTGATCTCATAACAGAAAAGCATAACCATCAAAATGAAACAAAGTGCAGAGGACGTCCCCCCTGCGAAGGGAGATCCCAACGATAGCCCCTATTGGTTAGGCATATACCACAGTTGAAACTTTCAAAATTCTACACAAGCAGAATGCACAGATTCAAAACTCTTTAACTTCAGCAATAGACAAAAGGCAGTTTAGTTTCAAGCAAGCAGGCCTGATGCTACGTAACAGCACAACACATCAAAAGGCAGAAAATTGAACCTAAAACTGAAGCTGCTACATCTCAGCACATAAAGCCGATGGCATTAACAGAACTGATCTGAATTGCACAAAACAGTAACCAATCCAAACTGAGCAGCAGCCACTTGTAAGCACTTTGAAAAGAAATAAAGCCAAAATGGAAGCCAAACTATAGCAATAGAATATGAATTTCCAGACTAAATATGAGGTCTCACTGGCAACTAACACCCTTGAAAACTGACCTCCCGCTCATCTTTTTACTCACAAGTATAGGGAATAAAGGTATCCATCAACTCCCTCCGCTATTCCTCACATGAGTCCCCCGCTATTTATTACCTCCAAGCACACAACTCACTAGAATAACACACGATATAGTGGGACACACTTCAAACTTGTAACGAAAAGATTAAGGTATATACCTGCTAGGATAGAAGTAATAGCAGTATAAACCCCTTGAGACAGCTGAGATGTTGCTGTACAAAACTTGAGTGAAGCAGCCAGCACAATGACTGATACAAAACTTGAGTGAAACAACCTGCCATTTTGAACAACAAAGCTACTATGGATAACAATTAGTCCAAGTCCAACAGAAACAGTAATGAAACAGTAACTGATACAGAATTAGCTTAAAAAGTGTTCCACACATGTACAATCCAATCTGCTTGAGCAGGCTGCAAATTAGAAAGTGATAAAATCCTATCTCGTATCATCATGCAAATTTTGTGAACAACTATCTCCCAAGTACAGGATTGATTTTGGAACTTCCTCAAATTTCTCTCAATCCAAATATGATAAATGGCTACAGTAAAGGCCAACCGAAGGAAGACCAGCCAAAAAAGTAAGGGCAAGGGAACTTCTCTCTCTAGAGAAGTTCTCCTCCACCGCCCCAACCCATATCCGGCCAGTCCTGGTCCGGCCAAACCCACTGTTTCTGAAACCAACCCACTGTTTTCTGAAACCATTACAAATCATATTTCCGAAACCAAACCCACCGATCCACGCCCCGTTTCTCTGGCTCGGTTCATCCAAGATCAGGTCCCGGCCATGGTGAGTAGCCCCTAAGTCTACATAGCGGTGGACGGCGTCGGAGAAGTGGGTTCTGGTATGGGCTGTGGGTTCCGGGGTTTCATACCCCCACCGATCCATGCTCTAATCGCAAGAATCTTCATCAAACATCACTAGTAGGAGGTATTTCTCACCATCGGACTCACCATGGCCAGCACTCGACGTCGGGCTGTTCTGAGGCCAACTCAGCCTCGCCGGAAGTCTAGCCGCCGACCGCTGATGGGGTTAGCTCAGGCGGAGGCCACAGATCTCAGAACTCAGATTCTAATCCTGCCGGTGGTGGGTTCTCAAAGTTCTTGAACTCAGTCAAAGCCGGCGGTCTTTGTAACCGGCGGCGGGTCAACCTGGACGTCGTGGTACTCAAATGGAGTCTGGAATTACAGAGTATGCTCTGATTCTGATCCAGGACAGTTCAGAGGTAAATTCCAGTTTTCAATCATCTCCGTTAAGTTCAGTTCATTCGCGATTGTGGTGTAGCGTGCTGAGCTCCATAGCCGTGAGGTTAATTGAAGGTCTGGCATCATTTGAAAGCATTATTTGAAGGCTTGGTAGTGTTCATTATTCATGTGTTTCCCAGACAGCACAAGGCTGTTAGAAAATCACAGTAACAGGCTTGATTTTGTTACTGCATAATCATTTGTTGCTGGACTTAGGGCCAGTGTCTGTTAGTAAACTCCATCTTGGGGCTCAACTTGGGGCATGCCTAGTTTGGTTGCCCAAATTTTCGGGCCGATACTGTTTGGTTGCCCAATTTCGGGGCTATGGCTGTAGCATCTATGCTGGGTCTGTTTATAATCCAAGTTTCTTTGCTCCTCTGGGCCGTTTGTTATAGCGTAGTATGACTGTGACTGTGATAGTTCTTATTAGATTGGTGGTTATGCACTGGTTGAAAAGGATGGTTATAGTTCTTTCTGCAGTTTTGCCTCATTTGTAGCCAGATGATTCGGAGGTAATGCTCTGTTAATGGCGGTTTATTTTGAGGCCTTCGTACTGTTCCGCTTTTAGGTTAGAGTGAGCCTTGTGTACTAGGTCGAGAGAGTATTAGATCGGTTGGTTTGGGCATGGTGTACAAGGTACTTGGGGAGGTAGTCTTGTCGGATGTCGCATCTCCGGTTCGAGCCTCTCAGAGCCCGGTCCTCTGCAATATCTGTTCCTTAGAAGTGGGTGCTATGCTTGTTATTTCTGTGCTAGGTTGGAGTATTGGAATCTTGGCCTGTTTAATCCTTCTCTGGTGACTAGTGGCTTTGGGTTTTGGATGAGGGCGGGTTGTTTTGGCGATCTTTGGACTTTGGATGAGAGTGTTTTAGACTGGATGGAATGGGCGTGGTGTGCAGGGTTGGGCCCTCTGTCGGATGCCGTCATCTCCGGTTCGAGCCTCTTGGTGCCTAGTTCCTCTGTTGTTGCTGTTCAACCCCCCGATGCCGAGGTGCTTTGTAGCTGCTGTTATTCAGTTAAGGTTATCATTTGGTCATTTCTGATCGAGACTATGTAATTTATTTCCTAGCCTGGCGGGTTGTGTCAGGCAGTAGTTCGCTTTCATGGTATTTATTCTCGTATCACTACATATCATACCCCGTTGTACTATCCTTCTGCTTCGATGGATAGTGCAACCGGGGTATGATCTCAACACATATGGCAATTTGATTATCTTATTTACTTTACCACTCTCCATGCGGGTTGTGCATGGGTTATCGTACTTTTTTTAATCTTGTTTTTTTTTTTCCTTTCTTTTCCTCCTGGGGTATGCCCCTTGTAGGCTGTACATTCGGTTAACCTTTTTTAATTTCAAGCTAATTTACCCAAAAAAAAAAAGGCCAACCGAGTAATCACACTCTTAAGGGACTTACCCTTAACACCTGATAACAAGGTCACCCAATCTGCCCAAGATCTAGCAAGCCAGGAAACTTGAAGCTTGGCTTGAATGGAATTCCACACCTGTGTGGTGAATGGGCAGTTAAATAGAAAATGGTCATGGCTTTCATTCCCCTGGCACAAACCACACTGTGGGGAAATGTTAAGACCGAATGATAGAAGTCTATCCGCAGTGGATAGCCTGTTCTGAATGGCCAGCCAAGTAACAAAGCTGCATTTAGGAATGTGAGCAGGAAACCATACGACCTTATGCCACAAAACCCTAGTAAAGGGGGTTCTCATTTTGTCCCAAAAGGACGCAATTGTGAACTGCCCATTGGAGTTAAGGGTCCACCTTATCTGATCTGTCTCATTCAACCTGGCTTGAACAAGAGGAGGTAGTGTGTTTCTTACCTCATTTAGATCAAAAGTCTGAGTAATAGGAAACACCCAATTCGAGTTATTGATAATGTGAGACACAAAAGCATCCTGTGGTATACCAGCGTCGTACGCTATACGTGAACCAAACCTATCTATTAAAGGACCAAGGGTGCCAATTGTCATGCCACAAGAACGTGGAATTCCCATTCCCCAGTATATGAAGAACATATGACATTGGTTCTAGAGGATGGCTAGCATTAGCCTTTTTCAAAACTATCAATAATACCAGGAATAGGAACAGAATCTCTAGCTTGGTTCTAGAGGATGGCTCTATCACACATGACATTGGGTTGGTGAAAAGTACTTTCATCAACTACTACACTAAGTTGTTAGGTTCCAAACATCTGACCGTTTATTCTGGATCCGCCAGAGTTGACCAACTTATTGCTAGGAGGCTCTCACCTTCTCAAAGCTTGGATATGGTGATGGAGGTGACAGATAAAGAGATCAAGGATACCTTCTGGTCTTTTAATCCTCAAAAAGCACCAGGTCCTGATGGATACAATGCAGCCTTTTTCCAAAAAGCATGGCTAGTGGTGGGCCATGAAGTGACCTCAGCCGTTAAACTGTTCTTTAGATCTGGCCAACTTTTGAAAAAGGCTAATGCTACCTCTGTAGCTTTGGTGCCTAAAATCCCCAATCCCTCGAAGGTGGGGGATTACAGACCAATCTCATGTTGCAATGTAATATATAAGTGTATTGCTAAAATTTTGGCCAATAAAATCAAATCTGTTTTACCTTATCTCATTGATCCTGCTCAGTCTGGCTTTGTACAAGGTAGAAGAATCGCAGATAACATATTCCTCACTCAGGAATTAATGAGGGGATACCATAAACACTCATCATCCCCTAGGTGTGCCATGAAGGTAGACATCATGAAGGCTTATGACAATGTCAGATGGGAGTTCCTCTGGGATGTTCTTGCTTCCATGAATTTCCATCCAAAAATGATTCAATGGCTGAAAGCCTGTGTGTCCACAGCAAACTACTCCTTGTGCTTCAATGGAGAAGCAATAGGATACATTCCTGGGCAGAAAGGTTTAAGACAAGGAGATCCCTTGTCTTCCTACCTATTTGTGATTGTAATGGAAGTCTTGACTTGCATTCTTAGGGAAAAGACTCTCCTTCCAGACTTTAAATTCCATTGGAAATGTGGTTCCACCAAACTGGTAAACCTATGTTTTGCAGATGACCTGATGATATTTTGCAAAGGTGAGGTCAGCTCTATCAATCACATTAAACAGTCATTGACTGAGTTTGAGGCCTTGTCTGGCCTCTCTCCAAGTCCTACTAAGAGTGACATCTTCTTTTCTGGTGTCAATCCGGCCATCAAATCTTCCATACTCAACCTATTGGGGTTTCGGGAAGGGACCCTACCTGTGAGGTACTTGGGCGTACCTCTTCTTTCCACAAAACTCAAACACACCGACTGTAAAAGCATAGTGGATAGGATTGTAAATAAAACCAAATCATGGACCCATAGGTATTTGTCTTATGCTGGAAGGATACAATTAATAAAGTCTATACTTTTCTCAATGCAAACCTATTGGTCATCTCTTTTTATTCCTCCTAAGAAGATTATTAAAGAGATTGAATCAATCCTTAGGGCCTTTTTCTGGTCTGGTCCTGATCTTAAGAGGACCGGGGCCAAAGTCTCATGGGAACACCTGTGCTCTCCTATCAAAGAAGGTGGTTTGGGTTTTAAATCCTTGGAGATTTGGAATAAAGCAGCTGTAGCCAAACATATATGGTTCCTTGTCTCGGGGGGGGGGGGGAGCAATCCATGTGGTGCCAATGGGTCAAGTCTTACTTACTCAAGGGTAGGAGTTTTTGGAGTGTCAAAATCCCAAGTGATCCCTCCTGGGTCTGGCGGATTAGGGCAATCCTGTCTCCTAAGACCCCTCATATGGTTGGTATGGCTACTTGGACTCAGTGGGTAAGTAAACTATCCTCTCTAAAGGGTAAATCTTTGGCAATCTCAATTGCTAAACTGGTATTCACAGTGTATGTGCACCAAATGTGGCTTGAGAGGAATCATAGGAAGTTTCAGAATCTAAGTTGCCCTCCTGGAGTGGTTGCTAACAAAATCATAAATGTAGTAAGATGCAAGTTATTGTCCCTCTCCATCAGGGGACCTTCTCCCTTACTTTCTATGTGGAACATTCATGTTTAATTTTGGTACTTGTAATAGATTGAAGGGCACAACTTCTCATTTGCTTTTACTTGCAGGTCATAGCTCAAAGGGGAGGGCTTTCAAAGCTTCCTCTAGCTCCATTAATTCAATAAAGGGCAGGTCATGGCTATATACAGCAGCTATTCAGCAGCTGCTTCTGTTATGGAACATCCAAGGATGGCTGTTCAAGTCCAACACCAGAACTGCTCCTCATTGCCATTGCCATTGCCATCGCCAGGGGTTTCCTATTACCATGTGGAAATCCAAATGTTGTTACTGTCACATTTGAAAAAACAGAAGCAGAAGCAGGGGAGATTCAGCAATCTGCCTGCTGATGTAGTCAGACATGAAGCAGCAGGGGCTGTACTTAGCATAGACAAGTACAGTCAGCAACATCTCAGCTGTCTCAAGGGGTTTATACTGCTATTACTTCTATTCTAGCAGGTATATACCTTAATCTTTTCGTTACAAGTTTGAAGTGTGTCCCACTATATCGTGTGTTAATCTAGTGAGTTGTGTGCTTGGGCCCCATCATTTTTTGCGAGTGGAGGTAATAAATAGCGGGGGACTCATGTGAGGTATAGCGGAGGGAGTTGATGGATACCTTTACTCCCTATACTTGTGAGTAAAAAGATGAGCGGGAGGTCAGTTTTCAAGGGTGTTAGTAGCCAGTGAGACCTCATATTTAGTCTGGGAATTCATTTTCATATTCTATTGCTATAGTTTGGCTTCCATTTTGGCTTTATTCTCTTCAAAGTACAATTCAGTAGTTGCTGTCCATGCTGTCAGTTTGGATTGGTTACTGTTTTGTGCAATCTGTTCTGTTACTATTACTGTTACCGTTATGCTGCTCAGATCAGTGCTGTTAATGCCATCGGCTTTATGTGCTGAGATGTGGCAGCTTCAGTTTTAGGATCAATTGTTGTGCATTTTCTGCTGCACTTCAGTGGTATAGGTGTTGGTGTTCCTGTTGACTGTTGGTTCACTAGTTAGTTGAGTGTTGGTTCAGTTGTTAGATGTTATATGCCTGTTGTCTGATGACTGATGGTTCAATGGTTCAGTGTCAGCTCCTCCACCAAAACTTTTGTACATATCCAGCTAGCTTTAGGACTGTTGACTGTTGTCTGATGCAGTTGTTAATTGGTGCCTCTTGCTGTTATCCTAACCAACTGGGGATGTCGTTGGGATCTCCCTTCGCAGAGGGGGAATTCCTCTGCAATGTTTTGGTTCAGTTGTTATGCTCATGGAGTTTGTCCATTTTTCTGATTGACTGTAAATGGTTCAGATGTTGAATGTTGTTAAGTGTTTAACTAGATGAAGTTACCTATTGTTAGAGGGCTTGTCCCTAGTTGGGATATGATCAAGCACCTGTTTTCTGCACCTGATTGCTACTATGGCACAAGGCAATCAATGGTTGTGTCCCCAAGTCAGAAGCTGCTGGTTGTATCCCCAAGTTTTATCACTGCTGATGCTGCTACCAAGCTGGTAGGTGTATTGAGCAGAACATGCAGCAGCAACATGCAGCAGCAGCAGCACAGATCAGAAAAGGAGCAGAAATCAGAACTCCACAATGGATCCTCTACCAGTTGATCATGGTAGAGGATACACCTGTTGAGTAGATTCAAGTTTAAATTCAAGTCACTTCCCCACTCAAGGGGGATTCAGAAGGTTCAGCAGATCTGAACTGAACAACCAGTAGTATAGTTTATCTCAGAAGTGTTGTAAGAGGAACACTTCATTTAGTTGTACTTCTAGATGCCTTGGGCATAGTTTTGTTGCTATCAATTGGCTGTGTTTCCTTTCCCTCTTCTAGATGGATTGGAAACATTGCTTCTCACCAATGCCTTGTAGCCATTTGGCGTTACCAATTTTCTTTATCTTTTTATTTTCCTTTTCTTCTTTTCCTCCTGGGGTATGCCCCTTGTAGGCTGTATATCCGGTTAATCTTTTTTCTATTTCATGCTATTTTACCCAAAAAAACAAACCAAGGGTCTGAGATTCAAAAGTTTCCTCCAAACCCATGTACAATCACCCGGTATTTTCAGAGTCCAGAAACATCTCCCACGTAACAAGTACGACTTAACCCACTGACACCACATGGATTGTTCACCCCCAGAGATTAGAAACCAAAATGTTTTGCAATAGATGCCTTGTTCCAAATTTGCAAGGATTTGAAGCCAAGACCCCCCTCCTCTTTAGGGGAACACAGATGTTCCCACGAAACTTTAGCACCCGTTTTCTTTAGATCAGGGCCAGACCACAGAAAGGCCCTAAGAATTGACTCAACCTCCTTAATTACCTTTTTGGGAATGATAAACAGAGAGGACCAATACGTTTGAATGGAAAAGAGAACATTCTTAATTAATTGAACTCGACCTGCATAGGTGAGATCTCTATTGGTCCAAGTCTTAGTCCTGGCTATTCTGGATGTCTTAGGATTTCAGGAGGGCACTCTTCCCGTCAAATATCTTGGTGTGCCCCTCCTTTCTACTAAACTCAAGGCCTCTGATTGCCATCGGTTGGTGGAGAGCATCACTGCCAGGACTAAGACTTGGACTAATAGAGACCTAACCTATGCTGGTAGGGTTCAGTTAATTAAGAATGTTCTCTTTTCCATTCAAACGTATTGGTCCTCCCTGTTTATCCTTCCAAAAAAGGTAATCAAGGAGGTTGAGTCAATACTTAGGGCTTTCTTGTGGTCCGGACCCGACCTTAAAAAAACTGGGGCTAAAGTTTCATGGGAGCATCTGTGTTCCCCTAAAGAGGAAGGGGGTCTAGGTTTCAAATCGTTGCAAGTTTGGAACAAAGCAGCTATTGCAAAGCATATCTGGTTTCTCATCTCTGGGGGAGAGCAGTCCATGTGGTGTCAATGGGTCAAGTCGTACTTGTTAAGAGGTAGGAGCTTTTGGACCTTGAAAATACCTGGTGATTGTACATGGGTTTGGAGGAAACTTTTGAATCTCAGACTGTTGGTTAAACCATATGTGCTTAATATACTTGGGAATGGGAATTCCACGTACTTGTGGCATGACAACTGGCACCCCCTCGGTCCTTTAATGGATAGATTTGGTCCCCGAATTGCATATGACGCTGGTATTCCACAGGATGCATTCGTGTCTCACATTATTAATAACTCAAACTGGGTGTTTCCCATTACTCAAACTTTTGATCTTAATGAGGTGAGAAGCACTCTACCTCCCCTTGTTCAAGCAAGGTTGAATGGGGCTGATCAAACAAGGTGGTCTCTTAATTCCATTGGTCAGTTCACAGTTGCTTCTCTATGGGACAAGTTGAGATCCCCCTTTCCTAGGGTATTGTGGCATAAGGTGGTTTGGTTCTCGGCTCACATCCCAAAATGTAGCTTTCTCACATGGCTTGCCATTCAAAACAGGCTATCCACCACAGATAGACTTGTGTCATTTGGTCTTAACGTCTCTCCTCAGTGTGGTTTGTGTCCGGGGAGCGAAAGCCATGACCATCTTTTCTTTAATTGTCCATTTACCAATCTGGTGTGGAATTCCATTCAGGCTAAACTCCGTGTCTCTTGGCCTGCTAGACCTTGGGCTGACTGGGTGTCCTTGTTGTCAGGTGTTAAGGGAAAATCCCTCAGTAGTGTGATAACTCGATTGGCCTTTACTGTAACTGTGTACCATATTTGGATTGAAAGGAATTTGAGGAAGTTCCAAAATCAATCCTGTTCCCGAGAGGTAGTTGTTCACAAAATTTCCATGATGGTAAGAGCTAGGATTTTATCACTTTCTAATATGCCGCACTCTCAAGCAGATTGGATTGTACATGTTTGGAACGCTGTTTAAGCTTATTCATATCAGTTACTTATTCATTACTGTATCTATTGAACCTGACTTTCTTCAGTGGTTCTGTGTCCCATAAGACAGGTTGAGAGGTTTTGGCTGCAATGGCAGCAGTTAGCAATGCATGTGCTGTCTTTTCTATTAGCTGTTAGTATTGCATTGTCTCCGACTGTATTGGAGTTGTGTAGTCATTTGCATCTCATTTTCTGTTATGCCTAACCATCAGGGGCTGTCGATGGGATCTCCCTTCACAGAGGGGGAAGTCCTCTGTTTACTTTAGTATTTGATTGTTCTGGTATGAGGCAATTGGCTCCTGATTTGGAAGCTTCAGTAGTTCAGAAGTTCAGCATGCTCTTTGTGTCCATGTTGTGTCCATGTTGTGTGGGGACACAGCATGCTGAAGTTCAGAAGTTCTGCTGCAGCATGTGCTGCTGTGGCAGCTGTCTTTGCATTTTGATTGGATTGCTGCTTTGGATTGCTGCTGTGAAGTTCAGATCTTCAGTGATAGCAGTGATAGCATGCCTTGCTGCTATGGAGCAAGTTTCCCAAGCCCTGTTGTCATGGTGGTGGAGCAAGCATGCCTTCTGACTGACTGCAGGTTGTTCATTGTCATGGTGGTGGCTGTCCAAATTGGCAGGCTGTTCTTGAGGAGAAGGGTTCAGCAGCCAATCAGCTCCTACTTGGTTACCACAGTCACAGAAATAAGGGAGAGGGTACAAATCTGCTATTACTTCTACATACACAGGTAGTTATCTTATACACTGAGAGTTTAGTAGTAGCATCCACCACATTCTGTGTTGGATCTGTGCAATTCTGAATCTGTTAATGGATCTGTCCCAGTTATTGTAGCATGTGTTGGATCTGTGCTACTGTGTTTTCTGCTTTGGTTGAAATTTTGCCATTGTCAGAGTTGTGGCAGCTGTTATGGTTCAGTTGTTTCTGCTGTTCCTAACTGCAGTCATTGCCTGGAATGCTTTCTGTTGTATGGTTCAGTTGTGTGATAGTATTGGCATCTCAAGTAGCAATAGCTGGAATGCTTTCTGTTGTATGGTTGTGCATCACAAGCTGGTTATGCTAGTGTAGTAGTGCTAGTTATGTTGGTAGCTCTATAGCAGACAAATGGTTTGACCATCCATCTTTGGCAATGGTTGCTGCTACTTGGGCAGCCACTCATGCTTTGTTGTAATCTAACTGCAGCAGGTTCAGAAGTTAGAGGGTCTGCTGTTGCTGGTTACTTCACAGCCCAGCTGCCCAGTTTTGATGCAGCAGTGCTGGCTGTTGCTGTTATCCTGGACTGCATTTGATAAAGCTCAAATGAAGTCCCATGTTCTAACTAGTTTTGCTGAACTGAAGATGCTCTACTTGGTAGTTTAGTGGCCATCAGTGTTTATAAGACAGGCTGTCTTTTCTATTAGCTGTTAGTGCTCTTCGGATTTGTCACAACCAATTGTTTGTATTGCATTGTCTCCGACTGTATTGGAGTTGTATAGTCATTTGCATCTCATTTTCTGTTATGCCTAACCATCAGGGGCTGTCGATGGGATCTCCCTTCACAGAGGGGGAAGTCCTCTGTTTACTTTAGTATTTGATTGTTCTGGTATGAGGCAATTGGCTCCTGATTTGGAAGCTTCAGTAGTTCAGAAGTTCAGCATGCTCTTTGTGTCCATGTTGTGTCCATGTTGTGAGGGGACACAGCATGCTGAAGTTCAGTAGTTCTGCTGCAGCATGTGCTGCTGTGGCAGCTGTCTTTGCATTTTGATTGGATTGCTGCTTTGGATTGCTGCTTTGAAGTTCATATCTTCAGTGATAGCAGTGATAGCATGCCTTGCTGCTATGGAGCAAGTTTCCCAAGCCCTGTTGTCATGGTGGTGGAGCAAGCATGCCTTCTGACTGACTGCAGGTTATCAGTTACTTATTCATATCAGTGCTGGTTATGCTGATAAAGCTCAAATGAAGTCCCATGTTCTATACTATCATCTACACTCAGAGCTGCTGATTCTGCTGGTTGTTCAAGTCATGCTCTGAGTGTAGATGTTATAGCATTGCCTCTCTTTCTCTGCTGGTAGCTGCTTGTGGCAGCCTATAGATGCGAGTATGCCTTTTAGATGTTATTTATATTGTGTTGGTTCCATTTTGGCGTTGTTTTCCTTCTCTCTTTTTAGATAGATTGGAAACAATGAATCACTTCGTCCATGTAGCCATTTGGCGTATGCTATTTCCTTTTCTCTTATTTTCTTTTCTTTTCTTTTCCTCCTGGGGTATGCCCCTTGTAGGCTGTATATTCGGTTAGCCTTTTTTTCTATTTCAAGCTGATTTACCCAAAAAAAAAAAAAAAACAAAAAAAAAGGTCTCCACTAAACGACGGCAATCAGAGGCCTTGAGTTTAGTAGAGAGGAGGGGTACCCCAAGATATTTGACAGGAAGTGTGCCTTCCTGGAATCTTAAGACATCCAGGATGGCCGCTCTATTAGTATTGTTGACCCCAGAGAAATATATGCTACTTTTCTCCGGACTAGGAGAGAGACCAGACAAGTCTTGGAACTCAGTGAGTGCTTCCTGAATGTGGATGATAGACGACAACTCACCCTTACAAAAAATCATGAGATCATCAGCAAAGCAAAGATTGACGATCTTAGTATTCCCACATCTCCAGTGGAAGCGAAAATCCGGTAACATGGATTTCTCTATAAGTAAACAGGTGAGAACCTCCATCACAATGACAAAGAGGTATGAGGATAACGGATCACCTTGCCTTAGACCTTTTTGCCCTAAAATGTAACCAGAATTTTCCCCATTCAAGTTGATTGTTTAATTAGCAGTGGTAACACAAGCTTGAAGCCATTTGATCATTGTTGGATGGAAATTCATAGAAGACAAGGTATCCCATAGGAAATCCCATCTGACATTATCATAGGCTTTCCTTATATCTACTTTCAGAGCACATCTAGGGGTTGATGAGGATTTATGGTACCCCCTCATTAGCTCTTGAGTGAGGAAGATATTGTCAGCAATCCTCCTTCCCTTAACGAACCCTGATTGGACAGGATCAATTAGGTCAGGAAGGACACTTTGCAGCCGTTTAGAAAGTATTCTAGCAATGCACTTGTATATAGTATTACAACATGAGATAGGCCTAAAGTCCCCAACCTTAGAAGGGTTAGGAACCTTAGGAACAAGTGCTATGACAGTAGAGTTGGCTTTCTTGAGCAGCTTACTAGACCTAAAAAAGGTCTTAACCGCTACAGTGACCTCATGGCCAATGATAGGCCAGGCTTTCCTAAAAAATCCAGCATTGTAGCCATCCGGACCGGGGGCTTTGCTGGGGTTTAAGGACCAAAATGTGTCCTTGATTTCTTGATCTGTGATCTCAGCAATCATAGCAACCTTGTGAACATCAGTAAGTTTTCTATTAATTAGTTGCTGAATTCTGTTTTGCCCATGGTAAGCATCAGAATGAGCAGTACCTAGCAGGTCCGTGTAGAAGTTAACAAAACTTGACTTAATGACCCCAATGTCATGGGTGAGAGACCCATCCTCTAATACCAAACTGGTTATCTTACTTCTATTTCTTCTGTTAGTCACAAATTTGAAGAAATAAGAAGTAAATTGGTCACCTAACCTCAACCATTGGACCCTAGACTTTTGCTTAGCAAGGCTTTCCTCCGCTCTAAGCAAAGTGAGAAGTTGTTTGTAAACCACTCTTTCCTGACTACTCAGAGAAGGATCAGGATTATGAGAACTCAAGGCATGCTGTATATTATCTAGGAGTTGTCTAGAGTCAACAACCCTAGCCGAAATATCACTAAAATCTCGATTATTAAGTATCTTAAACTCACCTTGCAACAACTTTAGCTTCTCACACACAATGAACATTGGATTCCCAATGACCACTCTCCGCCAAACCTTTTGCACCACAACAGTAAACTGAGGGTGATCAGCTAGGAAATCAAAAAACTTAAAAGGTTTGCTAGAAGTCCTAAGCCCAGGAAGGATGGAAGTAATGGCTGGGGAATGATCAGATATCCCAGGAGCGGAGAAATGGGCAGAGGAACAATTGAAGACCCTCATCCAATGGTCATTAACTAACACTCGATCCAGTTTTGAGCTCACAAAATGATTGGGGTCCTGTTTGTTGGCCCAAGTGAGGAAGCAGCCAGAGTATCTAAGATCATCAAGCTGTAATGCATATTAGCAGTTATTAAACTCATTCATGTAAGAGGGCCAAGAAACAGAGCCCCCTACTTTTTCTCTTGGGAATCTAATTACATTGAAGTCACCTAGTACTATCCAAGGGGATGTAGAACCAAAGTGATGAAGGCTGGACCAAAGGGCTTGCCTACTCAAATAGTTGTTCTCACCATATACAAAAGTTGCAAAGAAGGATGGGACTCCACATTTAGGTTGTACTTCACAATGAATAAACTGATCAGACTAATCAATAACCTGAATTTGGAGAACATTTGAGTCCCAACACACAAAAATCCTGCCTAATGAAGCATGAGGATAGTTGTTGACAAAATTCCATTGAGGGCAAACATACTTCATCACCCTAGCAGCCTTATCTTCCTTTATTTTATGCTCCAATAAACCCAAAAGTGAGAGTTTGTTATTATTCACAAAACATTTAACCTCCTTTTGTTTAATTGGGTCATTAAGACCTCTAATGTTCCAAAAACCAATATTAAGGGGTTGTTGAGCCATAAAATAAACTAAAAGTAGTATGTAAACTGTAAATGGCAGAATATGAAAGTATTAGGATACTGCCCTGACAAAAAGGATATGGATGAATTAAATCCGTCCACGGGAGAGGGAACCAAGTGACTGCCCCTTAGAAAGCTGTTTCATTCTCCTTTGGGCAGATCTGGATAGAACTTTTTGAAAAGTTCCTTGGACATCCTCTTCTGAAGCAGCGACCTTTACCTCTGGAACTACTGGATCAGGTGGTTTAGGAGAGAGGGTGAAGTTCAGATCAGCGACCATTCCAGCTTTAGGCACTGAGGAGGAAGTCTCTTCACCGCTGCTTGGGATTTCCAGCTTGGGCCGAGAAAGTGAGTCAGCCTCTTGAGTACTTCTAACCACTCCTTCCAGAACTTCCAGTAACTTCTCTTCAGAATCCGACTCGCTCAAAGTTTCAACTGCGTTACTAGCTTGGGACTTGTCAGACTCCACCAGATTAGTGATAGCAGGAGAAGTCTCCAACGACTCTGAATGGAAGGAGCCAACCAATTGCTGCTGAATAATGTCAATCTTTTTAGTCCCCACTGGAATCCAGCCCTGATCATCATGCTTGATTGACTGTGAGGGTGATGCAGCTTTCCTTACACATGAATCCGTGAAGTGCCCGAATACATGGCAAATTTTACACATGGGAGGAAGGACCTGATATTCGATGGGGACAATTACTGATTCCCCTGCCACAACCACTGTAACCTCCTCAGGGAGGTCTTGCTCAGCACTTATCTCAATACAAACTCTAGCTTTTGTGGTTCTGGTTTGAAGGAGGCCAGATTGTTTAGCTGTTTTTGCAGTAGCTTGATCTACGTGTAGAGGCCTCCCAATTGAACTGGCCACTCTACTTAAACATTGTTGATTCCAAAGCTCAAACGGAAGGTCATGAAATTTGACCCAAGCAGGAATAATGGAGGGCTGCTCTTTAGCTGGCTTCATCATCCGATGCCAATCCTTAAGCACAAGATACTTCTGCGAGAAGAAATAAGGCCCCCCTTCTAGGACTTGCAATTTGGCTTGCTCATCCCTAAATTGGAACAGATAAAAGCCAGCCACATCTGATTTAGCACCGACAAACAGATCCTTCCATTGTTTCCTAGCAGTGGAAACAAGGAGGGGGTACGCCATTTGCCCATCAAGGAAGTGGCCTATCAAGTAGCTGTTCCAATTTCCAATTTCTGTAAGCTCCACATCTATTTCAACCAGTGCATTTTTCCCTTTCTGTAACTCTGGGAAATAATCCAATTTCAAGTCTAAGGATGGACTTTTGGCTTGAAGGAGGGAGACCCAGTTTTTACGCTTAGCCTGTTGTTGTCCAGGACCCTGCCTGGAATAGGTTCGAGGATTGAACTGTGGTTGTAGAGCATTACGGGGCTTTGTACACTATAACCTAGATTAGGATCTCCCTCTTCATAAGGAGTACCCCGAGCATTGAACAATAATTTAGGGTTAGGGTTTGAGTTTTGTACCTCTGTTGGAGGATTTTGAATCTGAGAGGAGCTCCCCTGGACGAGAGGTCGTACACTATGCTGTTGTAGTCGAGCTCGCTCCTCTGCTTCCAGAATCAGGCCCTTTTCAAATAGCGCCTGCTGGATTTTCCTGGAGGGACTGGACCGTCTGTTTGGGTTCGATCCGATACGCTCAGACCCAGATGAAGATGGAAGAGTAGATGAAACCTGTGGGTTTGGCGCTCCAGGGCAGAGATCGAATGGCTTTTTGGCTTCAATCTCAAACACCTGTTGTAGTTTACGAGCTGGGCTCGACTTGTTGTGCGTGGGACTGGGAACCCCAAAATTGATTTGGGGGTCTGATTCTTTAGGGACTCCGAACCCACTATTAGGGTTTACAGATCGCGTCTGCTGTAGATGAAGTGAGAAGTTGGGATCCGCAGTGTTCTTCTGTTTTCTGCGGATTTCATTGGAGTCAAGAGCTTTACAACCGAGTCCCTCCGCCATAGAGATCGTACCGTCTGCCATGGAGAGTTGGCTTCTCCACGACCCTGTCAGCAATCGCCCAAATCGCCTACATGTCAGAATTTGATATTCCTAGATGTAGATATGTTATTTTTTTGTTTTGGTGTGTTATGAAACCGTATGGATGTTTTGGTAAGTTATTGTACGGTTTTGGCTTGTTTTGGAACCGTATGGATGTTTTGGTTAAGTATTGTACCATTTTGGCATGTTTTGGAACCGTATGGATGACTTGGTAAGGTATTTGTACGGTTTTGAAACCGTATGGATGTGTTGCGAAGGTATTGTACGGTTTTGGCGTGTTTTGGAACCGTATGGATGTTTTGGTACTGTATTGTACCGTTTTGGTGTGTTTTGGAACCGTATAGATGATTTGGTAAAGTATTCTATGGTTTTGGCATGTTTTGGAACGGTATGGATTTTTTTTTTTGGGTAAAAAAGCTTGAAATAAAAAAAAGAGGCTAACCGAATATACAGCTTACAAGGGGCATACCCCAGGAGGAAAGAAAAGGAGAAAACAAAAGAAGAAAATGACAACGCCAATTGGCTACAAGGCTAGGTAAGAAGTTCATAAACGATGTTTCCAACCCATCTAGAAATAGGGGAAGAAAACAACGTCAAATGAAAGCAACAAAGTAGGATACAAGCCTATACAAATCCAATTTACACATGAAAGTGTCACAGGCCTAGACAAAACTTAATAACAGGTTGTGGCAACTATGACAGCAGCTATCCACAAAAGCTGTCTTCGTAGCACTCATTTACAACTACCATCACAGTAGTAATCAGCAGCAGCCTCATTGGAAGCAAAACAGAATCAGAAGAGCATAACAGAAGGGCAGTTTGCTGGCTGCCTGGCATCACAGCACACCTGAGCAGCCAATTGCTGCCATTGCAGATCAGTCCAGCAGTGATGGCAGCAAGCCAAAACAACTGCTGCCATTACAGAAAGAAGAGCAGCAGCAGAAAAAAAAATAGCAAAACAGCTGCACCAGCAAATCAGAACAGTCATAGCAGCTGCAACATCTGAGCAGCTACCACACCCCGTAATTAGCAGCACACTCGTGCATCCATTAACAGCAAACAACAGCAAAGCAGCTGCAACATCTGAGCAGCTACACACCCCGGAATTAGCAGCACACTCGTGCATCCATTACTAAACAGAACAGACATCAGATATAGCAGGTTAGGCCTATACACAGCAGCCAGACAGCAGGCAGTCAATCCAAGAAGCAGCCATAATAGTACCAGGTTATGCCTATACACAGCAGACAGACAGCAGGCAGTCAATCCAAAGCATATACACTCCAAAATGAGATCCCCTCTAGGATAGTCCTATACACATTAAAACTACTGGAACAGTAACAGAAGCAACTAACACATGTATACAGAGGACGTCCCCCTCTGCTAAGGGAGATCCCACCGACAGCCCTAGGTGGTTAGGCATAATCTAGATACCCAAAATGGAAAGTGACATCAAAATGGAAAATGAATCACATAATAGCATAACAGCAGCAGCCACATCTGGAACCACTTAAGTCACTTGAATCAGAGCAGCCACAACTTGTGAATTCATAGAAATCAGAAAAATATAAGGGCAGCAGCCACTTTCAGACAACAATAATTCATAATAGTCGCTCAAAACAATCAGCTACAAACTAAACAGTAGCAGGTAGCAGAAGGCAGCTATGAGTGCTCACACCTACAACTCCCTAGGAACCTCACCCCTCCTATTCCACTCTCAAATCTGCCAATGGGTGGAAACTCCTTCCTCCCTCAACTCTCCCTCACATAATACCTCCCACTACATATTACCTCCACTCCAAGAAAATGTAGGGGCTCAACCACTCACTTACAAGGATACACTCAATATGGGAGAGATTTTCCAGCAGCACCAACAAAGGCGCCTGATGCTATTCCTGCAAAGAACCCAATATTCCAACACCAACTTACTATCCAGATGGATAATTGTCCAGGAAAACTACAGCCAATGAACGATACTTTCAACAATCACAAACACAAAAGAACCACAGGCATGCATGCACATTAGACAACATATATGCTTATTCCCTAGATATTCCCCATTCTCTTACAAACCTAGTATCATTAGAGCCTGAGGGCAATTTGGGCAATGACTGTAGTCTACCCTTAACCATGTTATAGATTTTGTGAACCACTACTTCCTAGGTGCTAATTTTGGCCTGAAACTTCCTCATGTTTCTCTCAATCCAAATATGATACACTGTTACAGTAAATATCAATTTAATAACAATAATCTTAAGTGATTTTCCCCTAAAAGTGGATAGGTGGTTAATCCATCCTACCCAAGGTTTGCGGGACCACCTCTCATCAATTTTTGCCAGCATAGCGTTCCAAACCTGTGCGGAAAACACACAGTTAAAGAACAGATGATCATGGCTCTCATTAGCATTGCATAGACTGCATTGAGAATTAGCTTTAATTCCAAAAAGAACTAATCTATCCTCAGTGGAAAGCCTACCCTGAATGGCAAGCCAAGTAATGAAGCTGCATTTAGGAATATGGCCTGGAAACCAAACAGCCTTATGCCAAGTTACTTTGGGAAATGGTGCTCTCAATTCCTCCCATAGAGAGGCAATGCTAAAATGTCCATTCGAGTTAAGAGTCCATCTAACTTGGTCCGTTGTACCTCTCAACGGGGGAAGATGAAGTCTAACTTCACTCAACTCCCATGTTTGTGTGATTGGAAATGTCCATACAGAACTGTGGACTATGTGGGACACTTTGGCATTCAAGGGAAGGCCAGAGTCATCAACAATTCTGGGACCGAACTTAGTCAACAACGGGCCAAAAGGATGCCAATGATCATGCCACAGGGATGTGTTGTCCCCATTGCCAATAATATGAAATATGAAGGGTTGAACCAAAGTTCTTAGATTAAGTAACTTTTGCCAAACCCAAGAGGGATCACTTGGCATCTTGAGACTCCAAAAGTTCCTTCCTTTTAATAAATAGGATTCAACCAGTTTTGGATGGATGGGGGGACGATTGGGAGCTTCTCTCTCTAACCTAGAGAGAGAAAGCTCCCTCTGACCCAGCCAAAATCAGCCCGGCTCAGTTTCCTTCGGCGCCGACAAGGAATAAAGGACGGCAAGGGATCATCCCTCCTTAGGGAATGATCTCCTCCATCGCCTCCCATTACCAACAGTACTGGAGCACCGTTTTGGTCCACCATGGAGTTGTCTTCCATGGCACAACATCTCACGAAGCTGTATATAGCTTCACCTTCCACGGCTACGATTCAGAGAAGGTCAAGCTGCCGGTCTGAATCAGAGCCACCAAGTGGACTGATAATCTACAAGATTGAAGTTCATCAGAGATAGGGGATCTTAAACCCACCTTTTTCTCTTCCGATCTTCATCTCATTTAAGGAGAATCGGTCAAATACCATCTTCAAACATCTGATTTCCAAGCTTCAACACTCAGTCGGACCATTGGTGGTGGCTTGCGACTGATGAGGTGGGGACCATTGATCAAGTACGATGGTGTACGCTGGACTTAACGGCTGGGTTGCGAGGTTCTCGGAACTCCGGCGACCGCGGCTGAAGATTAATTTCAAGTTCTGTGCGTGGAAGCCATGGAATGGTTTGTTCTGCAATTTCTGGTCCAAAGCTACCCGAATGGTCAGAGCTACACTGGAAATGGCTGTAGATCTGAACTACCGGTGGTGGCTCACTGTTCAACCACTACACGGCTGCCGGACAATTCCAGCCGCTGTTCAACCACTGTTCAGATTTCCAGGTGGAATCTCGTTCAACGGGAGTGGGTTTCGGTCTGCTTATGCCTCTGAGTTGCTTTAGGCGTGAGCCATCAACAGTCGCCGTGGGCCTCGACAGCCGTGGGCCTCGACAGCAGCCAGCCCGTTGGCAGGCCAGCTCGGGCAGGCAATCCGTCGGGCACAGCCTGCCTTCAGCCGGGGCAGCAAGCACCAAGCACCAAGCAGTCATCCCGGTACCCCGGATAGGCTGAAAATCTCGTATCCATTGCGCCTTTCGTTATTCATTATGCGCTTTGCACTTATTTGTTTATTGTCAATCTGTTACTGGACGAACGGGCCAGTTTACTGTTTGTTTGGCGATCCCCGATAGGCGGTCATCTGTTGGACTGAAATCGGGGGTTAGGCTCTTGGTTGAGCCTCATATCCCTAGTTCCTTTTTTTTTGTTTTTTTTGGGTAAATCAGCTTTAAAATTAAAAAAGAAACCGGATATACAGCCTACAAGGGGCATACCCCAGGAGGATTAAGATAGAGAAAAAGAAAAGGTAGGCCAAATGGCTACATGAGGGGATAACATACTGAATAGATGGAAACAAAACAAAAAGGTATACATTGTTTCCTATCCATCTACAAAAGGGAATAACAATGGCATAACAAGGCAGCATAACATTGCATCACCCTTACCACTGTACAAGAACAGCAAAACTTCTCACTTGGTCAGTCATGGCAGCTGCAATGCTATCCATCTACAAAAGGGGATACCATTGGCATGACTGCTGCTTAGAATCAAAGGTTTAACAGGAGCAATACTAGCACAAAACAAAGCAACTGATGCAGATCCAGCTTTTGAGAGGCTGGAGCAGAACTGATGCAGATCCAGCTGCATCAGCTTTTGAGGTCTGAGCTGATGCAGCTTCAGAACTGCTGCTGTCACAGAAAAGCACAGAACAGCAGCAGCAGGCACAAACTTCTGAAGTGAACTTTCAGAATTGCACAACAGCAGAAACAGAACAGCAGGAATGCAAAAGCTGGCTGTGCATCTATTGCATTGGATATCCATCAAACTTGTATACAATAGCTGGCTGAGCATCTAGCTGTGTAGGGAGATCCCACAAACTACACTTGTTCCATAGCAGAAATCAGGTACAGCAGCAGTGACTCCCACACACCTAACAGTTTCAGAACTCAGCAGAGCAGCAACAACCTTAGTTACAAACATGCAGAGGATGTCCCCCTCTGCGAAGGGAGATCCCAACGACAGCCCCTATTGGTTAGGCAAAAGGACAAATTGGACTATACAAACATCCCTATACAACTAAGTAAACAGGATACAAAGGGAGATCACTCTACTCAGCTGTCCAACATAGCCATTACAAAGTGCAGAAAAACAGGATACAAAGTGCAGAAAAACTGAGGCATGACGAACATAGCCATTACAGCACTCGAACCATTACAGCAAAATCAGAAAAAAAATCAGAATTGCTGAACCAAATGCAGAATTGCTGAACCAAACAGAATTGCAGAATTAGCTACTGGGACATTAGCTACTGACAGATAAGGTTCAGAACTACTGAATTCAAAATAGTGTAACTTGGGACCTTCCATGTAACTCTATACAAACAGGTAAGGTTCAGAACTACTGAATTCTAGACAAACAGCAGCAGCAGCTGGACAAGCCATCACACAGTTTTGAATTCAGTAGTTAAAACACAAACATGTAAAACTACTCTCTGTACCACTGACATGTAAAATATCAATTAAAGCTGTACCACTGACATGTAAAGCTATACCACTCTCTCCCTCCACTGAACCTCACATGACTCCCCCACTAATTATTACCTCCTCTCTCAAGAAATGTTGGGTCTCTAGCACACAACTCACAAGGTCAAAACACAATATAGTAAGACACTCACAATCTGTATTTCACCTCAACAGACAACAAGGAGTAAGTTAACTACCTGAATACTAGTAGTAAATAGGAGTTCCATAGCTGTTGCTAGCACTTGTCCTGAATAAGAGAAGTAGATAGAACCAGACTGTACTTGTCTATGCTCTACAGGATGCCTGCTCACCAACCTGCAAATAAAGTATCTACAACCATGGCCACAAAATCAATACTCAATAACAATACCATCACAAACAAACTTCATTACCCATTGATGCCCCACACTCTAATAAAACTATTATTTTGTGAGCCTACAGGCAACTTAGGCAACGACAGTAATCTACCCTTAACCATGTTAAAGACTTTATGAACAACCACTTCCCAAGTGCTAGTTGTATTTTGAAACTTCCTTAAGTTTCTTTCAATCCAAATATGATATACTGTAGTAGTGAATATCAACTTAGAGACGATATTCCGTAGAGATTTTCCCCTAAAAGAGGAGAAGTGGGTAATCCATGCTGGCCAAGACCTAGGGGACCAACTTGTATCCATCTTTTCCAACATAGCATTCCAAACCTGTGTGGAAAAACTACAGTTGAAGAACAAATGATCATGGCTCTCACTACCATGGCAAAAACTGCATTGGGAGATTGATTTAATCCCAAAGAGGACTAATCTATCCTCAGTGGAGAGTCTACCCTGGATGGCCATCCATGAAATGAAGCTACATTTAGGTATATGGCCAGAAAACCAAACAGCTTTGTGCCAATTAACCTTGGGGAAGGGAACCCTCAATTCCTCCCATAGAGAGGCTATACTAAACTGTCCAGATGCATTCAGAGTCCATCTAACTTGGTCCCTGGATCCACGCAAAGGTGGGAGATGCCGTCTAACTTCATTCAACTCCCATGTTTGCGTGATTGGGAAAGTCCAACTAGAGTTGTGAACTATGAGGGACACTTTGGCATTCAAGGGAATGCCAGAGTCATAAACAACTCTTGAACCAAACTTATCCAACAAAGGGCCTAACGGATGCCAAAGGTCAAACCACATGGATTTGTTCTCCCCATTGCCAATGAAATGACGGATAAAGGGTTGGACTAAATGTCTTAGATTAAGTAATTTACGCCAAACCCAAGAGGGATTAGCTGGCATTTTAAGGCTCCAAAAGTTCCTACCCTTTAATAAGTAGGATTTAACCCATTGGCACCACATGGATTGCTCTCCCCCGGAGATCAAGTACCATATATGCTTGGCCACCGCAGCCTTATTCCACACCTCCATAGATTTGAAACCAAGACCCCCCTCATCTTTAGGAGCGCATAACTTCTCCCAAGCTATCTTAGCCCCTGATCTTTTAAGTTCAGGGCCAGACCATAGAAAGGCCCTAAGGATCGCTTCAACTTCCTTGATGACCTTTTTTGGTAAAATGAACAGGGAGGACCAATACATTTGCATTGAGAACAAGATGTTCTTGATAAGCTGGACTCTCCCCGCATAAGTAAGGTCCCTATTGGTCCAACTTCTAGTTTTGGCAGTGATACTATCAACCAGCCTTTGGCAGTCCACAGCTTTAAGCTTAGTAGATAACAATGGAACTCCCAGGTATCTCACTGGGAGGGAACCCTCCCGAAATCCCAAATCCTGCAAAATAGCCTCCTTAACTCCCACACTAACACCAGAGAAGAATATGCTACTCTTACCTGTGCTAGGGGAAAGACCAGAAAGAGCCTCAAACTCATTCAAGGCTTCCTTGATGAGTTGAATTGAAGAAGGCTCTCCCTTACAGAATATCATTAGATCATCAGCAAAGCACAGATTAATCAATTGATTAGTTTTACATCTCCAGTGATAATGAAAGTCCGGGAGCTGGGCTTTCTCCTTAAGTAACATCGTAAGCACTTCCATTACAATAACAAAGAGGTACGGGGATAAGGGATCCCCCTGTCTGAGCCCCTTCCTCCCTTTAATGTATCCCGTCACTTCCCCATTGATACATAGGGAGTAGTTTGCAGTGGTTTTTTTTTTTTTTTTGGGATAAACCAGCTTGAAATAGAAAAGAGAATAAACGAATATACAGCCTACAAGGGGCATACCGCAGGAGGAAAAGAAAAGAAAACAAAAAGGTAGAGAAAATTGGTAATGCCAAATGGCTACATGGGCTAAAAGATATGCGATGTTTTCGCTCCATCTAGTAAGAGGGAGGGAAAACAACGCCTAGAAGATACCATCAAAATCATTAAACGACTAGAACTCCACAAGAGAGCTGGAGTGAACTTAGGAATACATCTGACAACAGCATGCACCCTAGGAGGTCCCCTACTGGTAGGTAACCATCAATGGACAAGTTGCAGCTACAATCAGCAGCTACAACTTCTGAACTCCTGAGCTCAATAAGCAGCTACAATCAGCAGCATCGGCATTTGGGCAACAGATACAACTAGCTGCTGCCACCTTTGAGAAGTATAAATGCTCCAAGGGACACCCCCCCCAAGGATAGGTCATAATAGAGAATGACTACCACTGAGTATAACATTAATAACTAGCAGAACAGTCAAGATCAGAACTTGACCAAAACTGGAACTGGAACTTGACTGCATATCATCAGCCTGCTTGGGATCAGCTGGCTTGAGATCAGTAGCAACACAGCTGGCAGCAGCAACAATCTGGCAGCAGCAAGCTCAACACAACAGCAACACAGCAGAAATGCATACCCCAGCAGAACAGAACAGTTCAGGATAGCATCAGAAATGCAGCTAAACATAATGCAATGCAGAGGAAGTCCCCCTCTGCGAAGGGAGATCCCACGATAGCCCCTAATGGTTAGGCATAACAACAAAAGAGGACGCAGAAACTGCATCGCAACTTACTGAACTAGCTGAAACCTGCTAGACTCAGAGCTGGACACAGCAGCTACGCAGAAAGTAATCCCTATCACAGTTCAGCCATAACAGAAAGAGGAACTGGACATCTATACAGCATGAGCTGTACTAGAGCAGAAATCTGGTATTAACAACTAAAGTAACAACAAACTGAACAGCCATATCAGTCATGTGAATTAACAAAATCTGGACAGCAACTATGTACAGAAATCTGCAACTCAACTTACTGAACCATTGCAAGCAGGCCAAAAGCATCAGATATCAGGCCAAAAGCATCAGATGCATAGCAGAAACACTTGGTGCATGACCATAGCAGATCACGCTAAATATTACAATGTCAAAACTCCCAACTCCCACTCTCCATACAATACCAAAACAGGGAAACCATATACTCCCTCAACTAAACCTCACATAATGCCCCCGCTAAATATTACCTCCTCTCACAATGACGGATGGGGCTATAGCACTCATCTCACAAGGATTGCCCTCAATATGGTAGGAACGCTCAATGCAATGGAATACCAAGATACCTAAACGAGATAAGGTAACTACCTGAGTACTTAGCAGTAATAGAAGGCCAAGCACTGCTGTGGATTGAAGTCAGCCTTCCTGAGTAACCTTGAGCAGAAGTTGCTGATCCCCTGTAGAAGTATTAGCAGCTGAAACAGTCAACTAATCACTTAGAGACAGCATCTATCAAAATAATTTAACTCACAATATTGTTCCACTCATTTACAATCAACTCTGCTTGTGAATGAGGAAAGATAGAAAGTGATAAAAGCCTTGCTCTCACCATGTTGCAAATTTTTTGAACAATTATCTCCCAAGCACATGATTGATTCTGAAATTTCCTCAAATTCCTTTCAATCCAAATATGGTAAACAGTTACTGTAAATCCCAATCTAGTGATTACACTTTTGAGAGTTTTGCCCTTAAAACTTGATAACAGAGTTACCCAGTCTGCCCAAGGTCTAGCAGGCCATGTAACATGGAGTTTGGCCTGAATGGTATCCCACACCTGATTAGCGAAAGGGCAATTAAAAAAGAGATGGTCGTGGCTTTCACTCCCTTGGCACAAATCACAATGTGGAGAGACATTCAAACCAAATGACACGAGTCTATCAGCAGTGGCTAGCCTATTCTGAATGGCAAGCCATGTGACAAAGCTGCATTTTGGTACATGCGCAGAAAACCACACTACCTTATGCCACAAGGCCTTAGGAAAGGGAGTTCTCAATTTGTCCCATAGGGAGGAGATTGTGAATTGCCCATTGGAAGCAAGAGTCCACCTTATTTGATCTGCCTCATTCAACCTGGACTGAACCAGAGGTGGCATAGTGTTTCTGACCTCGTTTAGTTCAAATGTTTGGGTGATGGGGAACATCCAATTTGAACCATCTATAATGTGAGATACAGGGGCATCACGCGAGATGCCAGAGTCATACACAATCCTGGGTCCAAATCGGTCCACTAAGGGACCGAGAGGATGCCAATTATCATTCCACAGGGATGTTGAATTCCCATTACCTAGTCTACAAAGAACATGTGGTTTAACCAAGGGCCTGATATTCAAAAGCTTTCTCCACCCCCACGTACAATCACTAGGTATTTTAAGATGCCAGAAACTCCTACCTTTTATTAAGTACGATTTGACCCATTGACACCACATGGATTGTTCACCCCCAGAGATTAGATACCAAATATGTTTTGCAATGGCAGCCTTGTTCCAAATTTGCAAAGACTTAAAACCAAGACCCCCCTCCTCTTTAGGGGAGCACAGATGCTCCCAAGAGACTTTAGCCCCCGTTTTCTTTAGATCAGGGCCAGACCAAAGAAAAGACCAATAAGTTTGAATGGAGAAGAGCACATTCTTAATAAGCTGAACCCTGCCAGCATAGGTGAGGTCTCTATTGGTCCACGTCTTAGTCCTAGCAATAATGCTCTCCACTAAACGTTGACAATCCGAAGCCTTAAGCTTAGTGGAGAGGAGGGGAACACCCAAATATCTTACAGGAAGGGAGCCTTCCTGGAAACCTAGAACCTCCATAATGGCAATTCTAGTGGTATTGTTAACCCCAGAGAAATATATGCTACTTTTCTCGGGGCTAGGAGAGAGGCCAGACAAGGCTCGGAACTCAGTGAGAGCCTCCTGAATAAGGGTGACGGAAGACAATTCACCCTTACAAAAAATCATAAGGTCGTCGGCAAAACAGAGGTTGATAATCTTAGTCTTCCCACATCTCCAATGGAAATGAAAGTCAGGCAACACGGATTTCTCTCTAAGTAGACAGGTGAGAACCTCCATAACAATGACAAAGAGGTACGATGACAAAGGGTCACCTTGTCGAAGCCCTTTTTTGCCCTAAAATGTAACCATTTAAGCTAAAGGTGTAGTTAGTTAGAAAAAATCCCATCTCTGACATGTGAGGCGATTAGGGCGAACTCTGACATAGCCATGGGGAAACAGTGAACACGTGAATCTCCATGGCAGATGGAACAATCTCGATGCTGGAAGGTCTCGGATGCAAGGCCATCGACTCAAACGAAATGAGAAGGAGGCAAAGGAATTCATCTGAGCCTACAAAATCTCAGCAGTTCTGTTCAGTTCAGGTGAACCTGGAAACCCCAAACTTGAAAACCTCTGGCGATCTCAACCTAGGATCCATCCCAGGAAGTTCTGTTCCTCCTCCATGTTCAGCCGTGATTGGGGAGTTTAGCCCTAAATCGGCCAAATGTTCAAGCCCTTCAAGGAAGCTCCAACAAGTATTCGAACAAGAGTTAATCCGGGAAGCGAAGGAGCGAGCTACCTGGTCGCAGAACAATAGCGATCAAGAGAACAAGAATCGTGTTCCTAGCCCTAACACGTCAAAAATCCCTAATCCTTCTCAAGAGCATCAGCAACAACATACTGAGGAGCGTTTAGGGGTTCTCAGTCCAAAACACAACCAGTCAAGCTCAGCCCGTAAACTGCACCAGGAGTCTGAAGCAAGAATGCTTGAAATTGTTGGTCATCTCGAGGATGAGCTCAACAGCTCAGAAGACCCCTTTGTGCTTGATGTTGTTACGGCCAAGCTACAAGATATTCAGCAGGCATGGCGAAGAGCAGCCGACCACACTTCTCCTTCCTCCTCTGGATTTGGGATTCATAAACCCAACTCTCCCAAGAAAATGGAAGCTAATCACAGAGCGCAGGTGGTTCACCTCCACGGAAACACCTATCAGTTTCAACGTTCTACAGCAGAGGTACGAAATCTCAACCCTACTCCCAATAATGTACTTAACCCTCGTGGGAATCCTTATGTAGAGGGTGATCCGAATCTAGGTTACTCACTTCAGGATACCAAACCTAGAAATGCACCTCCTGACCTCATCTCTAAGCATGAGGCTGGTTCCTCAAGTCATGAATTGAGGTTCGAGCCACAGACCCAGTTCAAAACAAACTTCCACACAAAGCCCCCTCAGCGACAGTACTCTAGTGGTCCTAAACCCAAGCCTAAAAACTGGGCATCCTTATTGCAATCCCAAAGTCCCTCAACTGAGATGAAACTGGAATATCACCCTGATTTATTCAAAGGGAAGGTAGCCCAGGTGGAAATTGATATTGAGCTTACGGATGTCGGTATGTGGAATAAGTACTTAATAGGCCATTTCCTGGATGGAAAAATGGCCTACCCTTTGGTACTCTCTACGGCCAGGTATCAATGGAAAGAATTGTTTGTGGCTGTTAAGCCAGACGTTGCGGGATGCTATCTCTTCGAATTTAGAGATGAGCAGGCTAAACAACAAGTGTTAGATGGTGGCCCGTATTTCTTTTCACAAAAATACCTAGTCCTCAAAGACTGGCATAGAATGATGCAACCAGTTAAAGAACAACCTTCTCACATTCCGGCTTGGGTGAGACTTCGTAATTTACCCTTGGAACTATGGAATCAGGAGTGTTTGAGCAGGGTAGCCAGCACCATAGGTAGACCACTTCAGGTGGACCAAGCAACAGCCAAAACTTCAAGGCAACCAGGCCTTCTTCAGACTAAGTCAACCAGTGCAAGAGTGTGCATTGAAATCAGTGCTGAGCATGACCTTCCTGATGAGGTCCAAATTACTGTAGAGGGCAGTTCAGTTGTGGTGCCAATAGAATATCAGGTGCTGCCCTCAATGTGTAAGAATTGTAAAGTTTTTGGGCATTCTAATACCCAATGCTCTTGGAAATTGCCCTCATCCCCCAGCACTCCAATCAGGAACCTCAAAATCAGGATTGGACTGTAGTGGGGAATGGAAAACAGAAGATGGAAACCACCAAGCCAGTTGCCATCATACCCCATACAGTTCCTGTAGAATCACAATCAGAAGATGAGTTGGAAAAAGTTCTGGAAAGTATTGTGAGTTCTTCTCATACTAATCTGACTGTGCCTCAGAATGAGAAGTCCAACAATCAGTCACTTGTTCAAACCACTGTTATTCCTGACAAGCAAGAGGATTTCCTTGGAGAAAATCATAAGGAAAGTGAATCACCACCTCAGCAATTAACCACAACTGATCTAGTGCAGAGTGGTCCCATAGAACTAGTGGGTGGAAATAACAAGGAAGGAAGTTTGGACAGCCAGCAAGCTATAACAGTACCATCCAGTCCAGCAGTTCAAATTTCCAGATCAGCAGCTAAAAAGGCTGCCAAAATAGCTGCGAAACTCAAGGACAAGGAACCTCCTGATCTTAGTTTCATTTCAGACTTCAATCTGTTGGGGGGCTCTTCCAAGGCAGGGCAGTTGGGGAGGCAGAGGACCTCTTCAAAAGGCTCCTTCCACAGATCAAAGAATTAACCATAACCTACTGTCAGGGCAGTATACTTTACTTACTTTTCTGCCGTTTGCATTTTCATTTTGTATAAACTAGTTTTATGGCTTTACAACCCTTAAATCTTGGCTTTTGGAACATCAGGGGTCTCAATGACCCTCTCAAACAAAAAGAAGTTAAGCGTTTTGTACATAAGAACAAGCTTTCAATTGTGGGTTTATTAGAGCATAAAATAAAGGAGGGTAATGCTTTTAGAGTGATAAATCATATCTGTCCCCAATGGAGTTTTGTGAACAATTATCCCCAAGCTTCCATAGGCAGAATCCTGGTGTGTTGGGATCCTCAGGTTGTCCAGATTCAGGTTCTTGATCAATCTGATCAATTTATACATTGTGAAGTCCAATCGACAAGTGGTAACCCCCCCTTTTTTGCAACCTTTGTCTATGGGGATAACTTTTATTTGAACAGACAAGCACTGTGGTCTAGACTCCATCTTCTGAGCACTGCATCCCCTTGGATAGTGCTCGGAGATTTTAATGTCATTAGGTTCCCAAGAGAGAAAGTTGGGGGATCTGCTTATTGGCCTCCCTACATGGAGGATTTTAATAACTGTCTATTTGCATTGGGTCTTGATGACCTTAGGTACACGGGCTGCTTTCTCACATGGGCCAACAAACAGGATCCCACACATTTTGTTAGTACAAAGCTGGATCGTGTTTTGGTAAATGAGCATTGGATGAGGGTGTATAATTGTTCCAATGCTCATTTCCCAAATCCTGTGATTTCTGATCATTCTCCTGCCATTACAACTATCCTACCTTGTCCTAGGAAATCAATTAAACCATTTAAGTTTTTTGATTTCCTTGCTGACCATCCTCAATTTCTGGATATTGTTCAGAGAGTTTGGAGGAGAGTTATTATAGGGAATCCAATGTACTGTGTCTGTGAGAAACTCAAGTTGTTGCAAAGTGAGTTTAAACAAATTAATAGGTCAGATTTTAGCGATGTCTCTGCTAGAGTTGTCGAATCCAGACAACTTCTAGATACTTTGCAACAAGCCTTGAGTACTCAAAATCCTAACCCTTCTTTGGTTAGCCAAGAAAGGGAGGCTTATAAACGCCTCCTCAATTTGCTTAGAGCCGAGGAAAGTCTGGCTAAGCAAAAATCGAGAATCCAATGGATGAAATTAGGTGACCAATGTACTTCTTATTTCTTCAAATCTGTGACTAACACAAGAAATAGAAGTAGGATTACAAGTCTGGTCTTAGAAGATGGGTCTCTCACTCATGACGTTGAAGTCATTAAGTCCAACTTCGTCAATTTTTACAGTAAATTGCTTGGTACAGTCCATCCGGGGGACTATCAAGGAAATAGCAGGATCCAACAGCTAGTAAATAAGAAATTAACTGATACTCAAAGGTTGGCAATGATTGTTGAGGTCTCTGATCAAGAGATTAAAGACACATTTGGGTCTCTCAATCCCAGTAAGGCTCCTGGGCCTGATGGTTACAATGCAGGCTTCTTCAAAAAAGCCTGGCCTGTGGTTGGACGTGAGATAATTGCAGCAGTCAAAACCTTTTTTAGGTCTGGTAAGCTACTAAGGAAAGCCAATTCTACCATAGTAGCTCTGGTTCCAAAGGTCTCTAACCCTTCAAAGGTTGGGGATTTTAGACCCATATCATGTTGTAACACCATCTACAAATGCATAGCAAGGATTCTTGCTAGCAGATTGCAAAGTGCCCTCCCCATCCTAATTGACTCCGTTCAATCAGGATTTGTGAAGGGTAGGAGAATTGCTGATAACATTTTCCTGACGCAGGAGCTCATGAGAGGGTATCATAAATCCTCATCTACCCCAAGATGTGCTATGAAAGTAGACATCAAGAAAGCATATGATAATGTTAGATGGGACTTTATTTGGGATATTCTAGCTGCTATGAATTTCCATCCAACAATGATCAAATGGCTTCAAGCGTGTGTTACCACTGCTAACTATACCCTTAGCATCAACGGGGAAGCCACTGGTTATATCATTGGAAAAAAAGGTCTGAGGCAAGGTGATCCTCTGTCCTCATATCTCTTTGTCATTGTGATGGAAATTTTAACTTGCCTTCTAAGAGAAAAATCACAGATCCCTGACTTCCATTTTCATTGGAAGTGTGGACGTAATAAGATCATCAATCTCTGCTTTGCTGATGACCTTATGATTTTTTGTAAAGGAGAACTGTCTTCAATCAAACACATCCAGGATGCCCTCGTCGAGTTTCAAGCATTGTCAGGCTTATCCCCTAGCCCAGAGAAAAGTAGCATATATTTTTCTGGGGTTAGTAGTACCACTAGGATGAGCATTCTAAATGTCTTAGGATTTAAAGAGGGCTCCCTTCCTGTAAGGTATCTGGGCGTACCTCTCATTTCAACCAAACTCAAAGCCTCTGACTGTAAGCGACTAGTGGATAGTATAATTGCAAGAACTAAGTCGTGGACCAATAGGGATCTAACCTATGCAGGTAGGGTCCAGTTAATTAAGAATGTTCTTTTCTCCATACAAACCTATTGGTCTTCCTTGTTTATCATCCCTAAAAAGATAATCAAGGAAGTTGAGTCAATACTTAGAGCATTTCTTTGGTCTGGCCCAGATCTAAAGAAATCGGGTGCTAAGGTCTCTTGGGAACATTTATGCTCTCCAAGAGAGGAAGGTGGGCTAGGTTTCAAATCAATGCAAGTTTGGAACAAGGCCGCCATTGCAAAGCATGTTTGGTATATTATTTCTGGGGGCGAACAGTCTATGTGGTGCCAATGGGTCAAATCATATTTAATCAAAGGGAGGAGTTTTTGGAATTTAAAAATCCCAAGTGACTGCACTTGGGTCTGGAGGAAAATTCTGAATCTTAGACCTCTTGTACAACCTTATATCCTTAGTACCTTGGGAAATGGGAACTCTACCTTCTTATGGTATGACAATTGGCACCCTCTTGGCCCTTTGCTAGCTAAATATGGTCCTAGAATTGCATATGACTCTGGTATCCCAAGAGATGCTTTTGTGTCACACATCATTCATGATTCAAATTGGGTGTTCCCCATTACCCAAACAATTGAGCTTAATGAGGTAAGAAACACTCTTCCCCCACTAGTCCAGTCCAGATTGAATGGGGAAGATCAAAGGAGATGGACTCTTACCTCTAACGGACAGTTCACAGTAGCCTCTCTCTGGGACAAGTTAAGAACACACTTTCCCAAGATCTTGTGGCACAAACTTGTTTGGTTCTCTGGCCACATTCCAAAGTGCAGTTTCATCTCATGGCTAGCTATACAGAATAGGCTATCCACTGCAGATAGACTTGTCCTATTTGGACTTCATCCTAATTCTCAATGTAGTCTATGTCAAGGGAGGGAAACCCATGATCATCTTTTCTTTAATTGCCCATTCACAAAACAAGTATGGAATGCTCTACAGACCAAACTTCATGTGTCATGGTCTGATAGATCTTGGGCTGACTGGGTGACATGGATGTCAAATGTAAAAGGGAAAAGTCTTAAGAGTCTTATCACTAAGCTAGGCTTCACAGTAGCTGTGTACAACATTTGGATTGAGAGAAATGTGAGAAGGTTCCAAAGTCACTGTTGTTCTTGGGAGATAGTAGTTCACAAAATCTGCACCATGGTGAGAGCTAGGATACTATCACTTCCTAAATTACCTCAATCACAAGCACAATGGGTTGTAAATGAGTGGAACATTGTTACATGATGAGTTAATTGTTGTTGGCTGTTTAATTTTCCAAATGCTATTATTTGTGGATTGTACTGCTGTTTGGTATGTTTGATTGGTTCAGGTGGTTTTCTGGGCAGAAAAGGCTGTCACAGTTCAGCAGCCATAGTCCAAGGGAAGATTCAGAAGGGTTAAGCAGGTTCTGTTTTGGGATGGAGCCAGGCTGCTGCTGAGATCTACCAAGGCAGCAAGGAGGAATGGAGCCAGTAGGGAGGACTGGAGCTAGGTCACTCATCCTCTAATGGTCAGCAAGAGCAACCAACAACTGCAGCCTGTCAAAGCTACTACTGCTGCTGCACCTGATCCCCAAGGGTTCAGCAGTCTCAACTGAGTCTACTATTACTCCTACTTACACAGGCAGTTATCTTATACTTACTGATCTGCTGCTGCTTTTTGTAGTGAATGCATGTGCATGTGCCCAGTTGACCTGATTTGCATATGCTAAGTTATGTTTTTGTGTTTACTTTTGTAAGCCTAACCAATAGGGGCTGTCATTGGGATCTCCCTTCGCGGAGGGGGAAGTCCTCTGCATCAGTTGGCATTTCACCAAGTCAGAAACCTAGCTGCATCAGTTATTGTACCCATGTGGCTGGTGTTGTCCTGTTGTTATGTTCTGCATTGTTATTGTAGCTGGTGCTAGTTATGTAGCATTGATGTGGCTGCTAAACTAGCATAACTACCACCAGCTGAACTTATCCATCCACAAAACCAGTTCCAAAAACAGGTTCAGAAGTTGTAATGGAGTATGAGCTCACAAAACTAGTTCCAAACCAGTTCCACTAATCAAACTTCACTGATCTGCTGTGTGCAGCTGTGGTTCACTTGTGGCATTCTGAACTTAATGAAGTTTGTTTAGTGGTGTTTTCAATTTTTAGCATTTCTAATATAAGCCTAACCAATAGGGGCTGTCATTGGGATCTCCCTTCGCAGAGGGGGACGTCCTCTGCATTTTGACTGTGTGTGAATTAGTTTATGCCTGTGCTAATTCTCCCTACTGTTCTTTCTACTGTTCTGCTGTGCTGTTATGTAATAGCAGTGGAATGGATCTATCAGTTCTGAAGCTAGGGGCATGTTGTATCCATGTTGTGTCCCCATGTCAGAAGACCTCATCTCAGTCTGCTGCAGTCCTGACTGCTGGCCGTGTGCAGTAGCAGCTGACTGTGGTGACTGCACTAGTATCTAGGGGCATGTTGTATCCATGATTATGCCTGTGATGATTCTCAGTTCTGAAGCTAGGGGCACGTGAATTAGTTTATGCCTGTCCTGACTGCTGGTCGTGTGTAGTAGCAGCTGACTAGTATCTCAACTGACTGTGGTTGGTGCAAGATGGAAGTTTTGAAGTTCAGAAGTTCAGAAGTTCAAAAGTATCCTACATACAAGTTCAGAAGTTCAGAAGTATCCTATGTTGTTCAGAAGTTCAGTTTTTTGTCAACTACTATAGTACAATTTACAAATGGTATTACAAGAGAATGTTGTAACTGGCTCCCTTTTGTAGATGGGTAGGAAACAAATGTTTTGTAGTTTGTTTTGTCTCCATCTAGTTTACAACAATCCAATCCATGTAGCCACTTGGCTTAGATTTAATTTTTTTCAATCTTTTCAATCTTTTCAATCTTTGTTTTCTTTTGTTTTCCTCCTGGGGTATGCCCCTTGTAGGCTGTATATTCGGTTAGCCCCTTTTTTATTTCAAGCTGATTTACCCAAAAAAAAAAAAAAAACAAAAAAAAAAAAAAAAAGGTGTAGTTAGCAGTAGTAACACATGCTTGAAGCCATTTGATCATTGTAGGGTGGAAATTCATGGAGTACAGGATATCCCAGAGAAATTCCCACCTTACATTATCATAGGCCTTCCTAATGTCCACTTTCATTGCACATCTTGGGGATGAGGATGATTTATGATACCCTCGCATAAGTTCCTGAGTGAGGAAAATGTTGTCAGCAATCCTTCTCCCTTTAACAAATCCCGATTGAACAGGATCAATTAAACCAGGGAGAGCATTCTGGAGTCTTTTGGCAAGTATTTTAGCAATGCATTTGTAAATGGTATTACAACATGATATAGGTCTAAAATCCCCAACTTTGGACGGGTTAGGGATATTTGGAACAAGAGCTACCATGGTAGAGTTGGCCTTCCTAAGTAGTTTACCAGATCTAAAGAAGGTCTTGACTGCAGCAGTGACCTCATGGCCAATGATCGACCAAGCCTTTTTGAAAAAGCCAGCATTGTAACCATCCGGACCAGGGGCTTTGTTGGGGTTGAGAGACCAAAATGTGTCTTTAATCTCTTGGTCAGAGACCTCCACAATCATTGCCAGCTTTTGAGTATCAGTTAGTCTCGTATTTACTAATTGCTGGATTCTGCTACGACCTTGGTAAGCATCATGATGTGCAGAACCAAGCAAATTAGAGTAAAAGTTGACAAAATTTGCCTTAATGTCTTCAATGTTATGTGTTATGGACCCATCCTCTAAGACCAGACTGGTTATTTTATTTCTATTCCTTGAATTAGTCACTGACTTGAAAAAATATGAGGTACACTGATCACCCAACTTCAGCCACTGAATTCGAAACTTTTACTTAGCTAGACTTTCCTCAGCCCTAAGCAATATGAGGAGTTGTTTATAGACAACTCTTTCCTGGCTAATCAAGGAAGGGTTAGGGTTATGAGAACTCAGGGCTTGTTGCAAGGTGTCAAGTTTTTTTTTTTTTTTTTTTTTTGGATAAATCAGCTTGAAATAAAAAGGGGGGGGCAAACCGAATATACAGCCTACAAGGGGCATACCCCAGGAGGAAAAGAAAAGAAAAGGAAAACAAAATGAAAGCCTACGCCAAACGGCTACATAGGACTAGAGGTAAATAGAGCATCTGTTTCCTATCCATCTAACAGAGGGATACAAAACAAATGGCAAAATGATTACAACCATATACGTGATTGGAACCAGCAATGAAACTGAGATATAATCACTATACATGATACTTGGATTTGAATTAAAGTTGATACTGAATTAACTAAACTTGAATTTGAACTTGTATCCATTCAAGAACTGATACATCAGTTGCTGCTGCTGTTCTGTTTCAGTTGCTGCCATTCTGAACCAATGATACCACCATGCCCAGCTAGGTGCTGGTTCAGATTGGGCAGGGTGAATGGCTGATGCTGCAGCCCAAGCTTTCAGCTGCTGTCTTTTGTAGACAATCTGAATGTGTTTCTCTCCCATCTCAAGACTTGGGGACACAACAAGGATACATGAAAGTTGTGTGTTACAAAATGCACTAAATCAGACTGATGAACCTTGTAACTTCTGACTGCTGGAAGGAAGGAGCAGTGGTCTACTAGATCAGACTGATGAAGATGCATCACAAAATGCACTAAATTGACATTGCATGCACTAGACTGATGAACCTTGCATACTCTCCTTTCATGCACTAGACTGAAGTAGTTTCCCATGGACAGCCCCCAATGGGTAGGACACTTACAAAACAGTTCCGTTGTAACCCATTCTTTCTCAGCTACAACATGTGAGTGTGCAGAAGAATTCCCCCTCTGCGAAGGGAGATCCCAATGACAGCCCCTATTGGTTAGGCAAACAACAACAATTAGGGCACCTACACAGCAAGCAGTCCTGTTTTGGAACCTTCCACAGTACACAAATGCCCAAACATAGAAGTCATGCTCAAAATTAACCAACACTACCACTTGAGTACAATATTGTATCTTGTAATTCTATTCTCAAACTTCTGAACCATGGTAACAGCAGAATCAGTCATCAGTCAATAGCAGAAATGCAGAAAACTAAAACAGAACTGGTGTCAAGTTGTTGTCTGAAATCAACAACTCTAGCAGAGATATCACTAAAGTCTCTAGTATTGATTTGCTTAAATTCACCTTGCAACAACTTGAGCTTCTCGCAGACACAATACATTGGATTCCCAATAATCACCCTCCTCCAGACTCTCTGAACTACAGCCAGAAAATGAGGGTGGTCTGCTAGGAAGTTAAAAAATTTAAAAGGTTTATTGGATCTCCTAGGACAGGGAAGAACATATGTAATGGCCGGAGAGTGATCAGAGATCCCAGGAGGAGGGAAATGAGCATAAGAACAATTATAGACCTTCATCCAATCTTCATTAACTAAAACTCGATCCAATTTTGAACTAATAAAATGTGAAGGGTCCTGTTTGTTGGCCCAGGTGAGAAAGCAACCAGTGTACCGAAGATCATCGAGCCCCAACATATACAAACAACTATTAAAGTCATCCATATATGGAGGCCAAGAAGTAGTTCCCCCAACCTTCTCCCTAGGAAACCTAATGATATTAAAGTCTCCGAGCACTATCCAGGGGGAAGAGGTGCTCAGGCGATGAAGACTAGCCCACAAAGCTTGTCTATTCAGATAATTATTGTCCCCATATACAAAGGTTGCAAAAAAGGGGGGGTCTCCACAAATAGGTTGCACCTCACAATGGATAAATTGTTCAGATTGATCAAGGACCTGAATTTGAACAACGTTAGGATCCCAACACACAAAAATTCTGCCTAAGGGAGCTTGGGGATAATTGTTCACAAAACTCCACTGGGAGCACACATGTTTTATCACTCTAGATGCTTTATCCTCCTTTATTTTATGTTCTATTAATCCCACAATAGCTAACTTGTTTTTATTTACAAAACACTTAACCTCTTTTTGTTTGATTGGGTCATTGAGACCCCTGATGTTCCAAAATCCAAAGTTAAGCGGGTGTATAGACATAAAACAACTATTCAAGCAGAACTAATAATAAAGATGGCAGAAAATAGAAATATAAAGCGTACTGCCCTGACAAAAAGGATACGATTGAGCTATGTTCTTCTTCTGGATTGTGATCTCAGAAGCTGTTCCCTTGCAAGCTTCTTCATTTTCCTTTGAGTTGATCTGGATATAACCTTCTGAAAGTTCTCCTTGAGATCTTCTTTTGAGGCTTTATCCCGTACTTCTGAACCTTGGGGATCTGGTGGTTTAGGGGAGAGTGCTTGGTTTACTACTTCACCCTTTGGTACAGCTAAGAGGAGGGGATCTGAACTGCTGCCCATGCCTCCCACTTCATGGCAGCTTCTGACCACTCCTTCAAGGACTCCTAACAACTCATCTTCCGAATCTGACTCATCCGAAAGTACAACTGGGTTGCTGAGAAGCTGCTTTTGAGGTAAGGAAGGGTTATCTCTAGAGGAATCCAGTGGCTCAACAGGTTTGTCATTGGAAAGGCTGGCTGCTTCTATCTCTGACACAGGAGCCACAACTAGAGGAACAGTAGGGTTGGTAGGGTTGTTTGAGTTGGTTGATGTAGCATTCAAATTTGTGTCAGCCTCTTGCTTTCCATTGAGGTTAGAGGTTGAGGACGGTGCCTTAGAACATTGGGCAGTAGAATGACCAAAAACCTTGCATTCCTTGCACGAAGAGGGTAACACCTGATATTCAATAGGAATCACAACTGAATTGTCCTCTACAGTAATTCTCACATCTTCGGGGAGGTCATGCTCAGCCCTAATTTCAATGCATACCCTAGCACTGGTTGACTTAGTTTGGAGAAGACCAGGTTGTCTAGAAGTTTTGGCAGTGGCCTGGTCCACATATAGTGGTCTGCCAATGGTACTTGCCACCCTACTTAAACACTCCTGGTTCCATAATTCCAAGGGTAGGTTATGTAGCCTCACCCAGACCGGAATATGAGAAGGTTGTTCTTTGACTGGTTGCATCATTGTATGCCAGTCTTTGAGGACAAGATATCTTTGGGAAAAGAAATAGGGGCCCCCATCCAAGACAAGTTGCTTAGCCTGTTCATCTCTAAATTCGAAAAGGTAACACCCTGCAACATCCGGTTTAACAGCCACAAACAATTCTTTCCATTGATTCCTGGCAGTAGAGAGAACCAAAGGGTTGGCCATTTTGCCATCTAGGAAATGACCTACTAAATACTTGTTCCACATCCCAATGTCAGTAAGCTCAACATCAATTTCCACCTGAGCTTCCTTCCCTCGAAATAAGTCAGGATGAAAATCTAGTTTTACATCAACAGAGGGACTTTGCGATTGTAGTAAGGCTGCCCAGTTTTTAGGTTTGGGTTTGGGGCCATTCAGAGCCTGTCGGGGTTTATTGGGGACTCGATTACCATTTGGCTGACCCATGGAAGTCCATGGCCGCCTAGGTTTGGTATCAACTTCATCATATCCCATATTGGGATCCCCCTCCAGGTATGGGATTCCTCTAGGATTTATTAGGGTTTTAGGTGCAGAAACTGATGATACCTGATTACGCTGCCGCTGTTGAAGAGGGTCGCCTCGTTGTTGGACAGGACCGCTCTGTACCTCTGTAGGACTACGGTGAGTCTGAGAGGTACTCCCGTGGACAAGAGTCACTCCCACTCCAGGATTCAGTACCTCGTACTGTTGTTTGCGAGCCCGTTCCTCCGCTTCCAATTTCAGACCCTCCTCAAAGAGCGCCTGTTGAATCTTCCTAGACGGACTGGACTTCTTGTTTGGAGAAGCTTGTTTCTCAGCTTGTCTCCATGACTGCTGTATGCTTTGTAACTTGGCCGTAACTACATCCAGAATGAATGGATCTTCCGAAGTGTTGAGCTCATCCTCCAGATGACCCACGATTTCAAGCATTCGAGCTTCGGAATCCGAACGCAAACCCTCCTTCCGAGGCGCCTGTTGTAGCTGATGAGCTTGTCTCGGCTGGTTGTACCTGGGACTGTGAGCCCTAGATTTGTTGATCGAGTTAGGGTTGACCTCCCCAAACTCGACTGGAGATGCCGAATGAACAGTGCCTCGAACAGTAGCTTCGATTCTGGGATCTCCTGAAACGATCATCTTTAGGGCTTGCATTTCTGACTGATTCGGATGTGTTTGGAGGGATTGTGAGTGCTCTGAGGACTGCGGGATGAGTGGGAACTTAGAGGAGTAGTTTAGTTTGGAATCAAAATTCGTGGGCAGGATTTGGGGTGGAGTTACAGCAACATCACGAACCGTGGACGCGAGTGAAATGGATTTGGGGTTGCCGAGATTCTGGTTGGTGGGAGTTGGACCACGGATCTTTCTTCGTAGTTCATTAGAATCAATAGCTTTGATTCCAAGTCCATCTCCCATGGAGATTGAACTCTCCCCCATGATGAACAGTACCCAAATCGCCTAACCCATGAACAGTACCAAATCGCCTGTTATGATTTTGGTTGCCGAGATTTTGATTTGTTGGAACCCTTTAGTTTGCAGTGGTTACGCATGCTTGAAGCCACTTAATCATTGTAGGATGGAAGTTCATGGCGGACAGGACATCCCAAAGAAATTCCCACCTAACATGGTCATATGCTTTCATTATGTCAACTTTCATGGCACACCTAGGGGTAGGAGAGGACTTGTGGTACCCTCTCATGAGTTCTTGGGTGAGGAAAATGTTATCAGCAATTCTCCTTCCTTTCACAAATCCTGATTGGACCGGATCTATGAGCAGAGGAAGAGCAGATTGCAATCTCTTGGCTAAAATCCGGGAGATGCATTTATAAATGGTATTGCAGCAAGAAATTGGCCTAAAGTCGCCCACCTTGGAAGGGTTTGGTACCTTAGGAACAAGTGCTACAATAGTGGAATTAGCTTTAGTGAGCAGTTGTCCAGACCTGAAGAATTTCTGGACAGCTGAGGTTACCTCTCTCCCAATGACAGACCATGCTTTCCTAAAAAAACCCTCCATTATACCCATCAGGGCCAGGTGCTTTGGTGGGGTTCATAGACCAAATGGTCTCTTTGATCTCCAAATTTGAGACAGGGGAGACCATATTAAGACATTGCTCAGGGCTGAGTTTATTCCTGATTAATTGACACACTCTAGTTGGTCCCAGATGAGGTGTGAGATGGGACGTGCCAAAAAGAGTTGCGTAAAAGTTAACAAACTGTTCCTTGATGACCATGATGTCATGAGTGGTAGATCCATCATTTAATTCTAAACTTGTTATTTTGCTCCTATTCCTCCTATTGCTCACAGCTTTAAAGAAATAGGAAGTACATTGATCTCCAAGTTTCAACCATTGTATTCTAGACTTTTGTTTTGCTAAACTTTCCTCAGCCCTAAGCAGTGTGATGTATTGTTTGTGTAACACTCTCTCTTGTTCTATGGTAGCGCTGTTATTTGGATGAGAGCCTATAATTACTTGTATGTTTTCTAAAGCTTGCTTAGTGGTACTCACCCTCTCAGAGATGCCACTAAACTCTTCCTTATTAAGTTGCTTCAAGTCATGTTGAAGGAGTTTAAGCTTCACACACACACAGAACATGGGGTTCCCAAGTGCAATTGTCCTCCAGCTCCTTTGGACAATTGCAAGGAATTGAGGGTGGTCAGCAAGGAAGTCAAAAAACCTGAAGGGTTTGATTGACCTACTTGGATTGGGCTGGACAAACACCACTCCTGGAGAATGGTCTGAAATTCCAGGCACCAAAAATTGAGCCGATGATTGGGAAAATGTTTTCATCCAAGGCTCATTCACTAAGACTCTATCAATTTTGGAAGCCACAAAATGAGGAGGGACCTGCTTATTGGACCACGTAAATAAGCACCCTGAAAACCTAAGGTCATCAAGCTCAGAGGAGAACAAACAGTGATTAATGTCATCCATGGGAGGATACCACTGTGCATTCCCCCCAACTTTCTCCCTAGGATGCCTAATAGCATTAAGGTCACCAATGACTACCCAGGGAGAAGAGGTCCTAAACTGGGAAAGGCTAAGCCAAAGAGATCTACGGTCTGAGATAGAGTTTGCCCAAAAATAATGCACTCCCATCTTTGGGATGAACTAGACAATGGATAAATTGATCTGCCTGACATAACACTGTAAGGAGCAACTTGGTCCACTTGAGGTTTGAGTGGCTGTCGTTGATTAGATTAGAATCTGTTCTGATTGAAAAGGGTAGTTCGCAGTAGCAGCAGCTGTGGGTGCCACTGATTAGATTGGTGGATGGATTCTGATTGAGCGAGGTAGCTGCCGGAGCTGTCATTGATTAGGTTGGTGGTTGTTCACTGATCGAAAGGGGCAGCTTGGTCCTCTTTCAGTCGTTAGCGAGCCTAGGGGATGTAGGCGAGGTTGTAGTAGTCTGGATGGAATGGGCGTGGTGTGCAGGGTACTTGGCAGGGTAGCCTTGTCGGATGCCGACATCTCCAGTTCGAGCCTCTCTCAGTCCGTGTCCCTCTGTAGTAGTTGGCTTCTGTTGAGTGGGTATTATACTAGCTTTGGGGTTGATGGAAGTACTAGGTTCTTGGTTCTCTTAACCCAGCCTTCGAGGAGGTGGTTATTAGGTAGTTGGGTTCAGCAGGAGGTTTTGGCGAGCCTCAGGCTTGGATGAGGGAGTAGTAGGCCGGAAGGATTGAGCGTGGTGAGCAGGGTACTGAGCAGCAGCAGTAGCCTTGTCGGATGCCGTCGACTCTGGTTCGAGCCTCTTGATGCCTTGTTCCTCTGTAGTAGCCGTTCAGCTTGCTTTGTAGCCGTCTTACCCGGTGGCTTCTCCTCAGTGTTGGTTATCATGTGGTCATCTCTGACCTCGATTATTTACTTTACTTACCTTATTTCCTAGCTTGGCGGGTTGTGCCAGGTGGTAGCTCTATTTCATGGCATCTTCATGTATTTACTTTATCTAACTCTCCATGCGGGTTGTGCATGGTTTACCGCACTTTTGTCATTCTTATTTTTTCCTTTTCTTTTCCTCATGGGGTATGCCCCTTGTAGGCTGTACATTCGGTTAACCTTTTTTAATTTCAAGCTAAATTACCCAAAAAAAAAAAAACACTGTAAGAGACAAGACACTAGGGTCCCATCCAACAAAAATCCTCCCTAAAGCAGCTTGGGGGTAATTGTTCACAAAACTCCAACCAGGACAAATGAATTGGGTGATTCTATCTGCCCAATTTGCCTTTATTTTATGCTCAAGGAGACCAACTAGGCTCAAATTATTGGCGTTCACAAAAGATTTTGCCGCTTTTTGCTTAATGGGGTCATTCAGACCACGAATATTCCAAAAACCTAAGTTAAAAGCTCGTAGCGACATTAGAAACAAAACACAAGGTAACAACAATAAGCAGATACTGAAAGAAGTAATACTACAACATTCAAAAGGATATCAAAAAGGATATCATTTATTCCTCCTCTTGGAGCTGCTACTCCACTTTTTGTTGTTGTTTTTACCACTGACCTTGTTATTATGAGAAGTCGGACCCTTAGAATTCTGACTGGATGCCTCACCCTTTCCTGCTACAGATTTATCATCCGGAGGGACTGGTTTCACTAAAGGAACAGGTTGGGCAGGGACAATTACAGATTCTGGAACCTGAGGATGATTGGTTGGACTGCCCTCCACACTGCAATGCAGGACAGCAGCCAGGACAGCAGATTCAGCAGCCATATCAGCCTCAACAGCAGCCATATCAGGGACCAGAACAGCAGCCATATCAGCAGCCATTTCAGCAGCCATAACAGAATTGCCCTTCAGCTCATCCCCTTCCGAGTCACTTCCACTTATGTCCACCTCTGTGACCTTGGGCATTGACGTATCTACCACAGCCACCACAGAAACTGTAGCTGCATCCAGTGCTACTGAACCTCCTACATTGCTTCCAGTGGTTCCTTTCCCAACAGTTTGCCAATCCTCGTTTGGATTTCCACGATTTTGTGCTTGTATATGAGGGATGGACAATGGACATTTGGGAGTAGCATGGCCAAAAACCTTACACTCTGAGCAGACCGGAGGCATTAATTGGTATTCCACCCTAACTGATACACTCTCCCCATCCACTGTGACCTGAATGTCATCTGGGAGTTCATCAGCAGCCTCAATTTCCACACACACTCTAGCATATGCAAGCCTAGTCTTTTTTTCTGTAGCTTGATCAACATGTTTGGGCTGACCAATTGCACTGGCCACCCTACTTAACCCCTCTTCTGTCCAACACTCTGGGGGCAAATTATGGAGCTTAACCCAGGTAGGGATAGAGGATGGAGAGATCTTAGAAGGAGACATCATTCTTCTCCATTTCTTTAGAACAATAAATTTTTGGGAGAAGAACCAAGGCCCCCCTTCTAGGACTGCAATTTGACTAGCTTCATCCTTAAATTCAAAATATAAGAACCCTGCATTATCCGACTTGACTGACAACAGGCCATACTTAGTCAACTTGCCCCACTGTTTATGGGCAGTTGAGTTAGCTAGTCTAAAATCCATCCTATCATCTAGGAAATGGCCAACCAAGCAATGTGACCAACAATTCTCATCCAAGTGAGTAATATCAAGTTCAACCACAGCATTCTTCCCTCTCTTTAATTCTGGAAAGAAATCTAACTTCATATTACTAGAGGGCCCTTGGGACCTAAAAAGGGAGGCCCAGTTCTTATTATTTTGTAACGGACGGTTCATATTTTTAGACTTAGTTACAGGGTTAGTACTTGTGGATGCATCAGCCACTGGGTTTGGAACCAAACCCGACTTTGGTACTTGTACTTGAGTTGAGGGATGATATCGGGGTTTAGTATCCTCGATAGGAACCCCTAGGTTAGGGTCTCCTTCTACGTAGGGATTTCCCCTAGCATTAGACATTATCGTAGGATTAGGATTAAATTTCCGAACCTCTGAGGGAGTACGCTGAAACTGGTACGTGTTACCATGAAGATGGGTCACCCTTGCTCTTGCTTTAGCTTCCTTTTCCAGTTCCTCCTCAAATAGAGCTTGCTGCGATTTCTGAGCCCCAGACCCATTTGCGACCTCAGTTTCTACCCTCAAACTCTCCTCCAAGAAGACCTGTTGTAACTTACGCGCTGAATTCGAAGCCTTGGCCGACTTAGGGCTATGAGCTCCAAATCCGTTTGGTGATGCATGACCGAGCTTATTCTGGTGGAATTGAGAGGGCTTATAGGTTCAGGGATGCCTTTCTGCTTCCGTCGGATCTCATTAGAATCAATGACTTTACCCCCAAGACCTTCCGCCATCGGCCTTGAAGGACTTGAGAGCTTAGCCGATTTAGGGCTGGAAATCTCAAACCCACCTGAATAGGATGCGGGAACATTATTTCCGAGCTTGGAACCCGAACTGGAGTCACCTGGATTGCCCCCTTGTTGAGTTTCTTCCTTCCATGATTGTTGAATGCTCAGTAGTTTAGCAGTTACGACATCAAGCACGAAGGGATCTGCCGAATTGTTGAGCTCCTCCTCTAGTTTACCCACAATTTCAAGCATCCTAGATTCGGATTCGCTCAGACACTTCTGTTGCAGTTCAAGAGCGGGGTCACCTGGGTCGCCCATTCCTCTTTGCTTTCTTCGGGATTCGTTTGGGTCCAAGGCTTTGAGGCCCAAACCCTCATCGAAGGTGATAGAGCCGTCGGCCATGATGGACGATCACTGTTCAACGAAGATCGGCTCGGACCTGTCAGAAATCGCCATTGTCAGTGCCTTTTGTTTGCTAGATCCTTTTTTCTTGTAGAAACTTGCCGAAAAAAAAACTAACTATCCCTAGTTCCTGTTCTTTTAGCCTGCGGTTTTGTGTAGTTTCTTGTGGTCGTGGCTATCTTTGATTAGATTAGATTCTGTTCTGGTTGAAAGGGGTAGTCTTGCAGTAGCAGCAGCTGCGGGTGCTCTGATTAGATCTGTGGATGGTTCTGGTTGAGCAGGGTAGCTGCCTGAGCTGTCTTTGATTAGTTTCTGTTCTGGTTGAAAGGGGTAGTCTTGCAGTAGCAGCAGCTGCGGGTGCTCTGATTAGATCTGTGGATGGTTTCTGATTGAGCGTGGGGCAGCTTGGACCGCTTGGGGTTTGAGTGGCCTCTTCTGGGGTTCCTCTTACTTTCCGCTTTTAGTCGTTGGCGAGCCTAGGAGATTAGGGTCAGGGGGGAGTAGTCGTGGTGTGCAGGGTGCTTAGCAGGGTAGCATTGTCCGACATTTCCAGGTCGTGCCTCTCTCAGTCCGAGTCCCTCTGTAGTAGCTGATCTATTTGAGTGGGTATTATACTAGGCTTGAGGCTGGAAGATCTAGGTTCTTGGTTTTCTTAGCCTAGACTTGGAGGAGGAGGTTTCTGGGTAGTTGGTTTCAGTGGGTGGTTTTGGTGAGCCTTAGGTTAGGATGAGGGAGTGTTAGGCCGGAAGGATTGGGCGTGGTGTGCAGGGTTCTTAGCAGGGGACCTTGTCGGATGCCGTCAACTTTGGTTCGAGCCTCTTGATGCCTGTTCCTCTGTAGTAGCCATTCTGACTGCCTGGAAGCCGTTCTACTTGTAGCTGTTCTCCTAAGTGCTGGTTATCTTGTGGTCATCACTGACCGTAACTATTTACTTTATTTCCTAACCTGGCGGGTTTTTTTTTTTTGTTTTTTTTTTGGGTAAATCAGCTTGAAATTAAAAAAGAGGCTAACCGAATATACAGCCTACAAGGGGCATCATACCCCAGGAGGAAAAGAAAAGAAAAGAAAAAAGATTGAGAAAATTGAAATCTAAGCCAAATGGCTACATGGATTGGATATGTAGTAATCTAGATGGAGACAAAACAAACTACAACAATTGATTTGTTTCCTACCCATCTACAAAAAGGGGGAAAACACCATTCCGACATATGGTAAAACACCATTCCAACAATAGTAGCTCCTAAAACTTCTGAAACTTCTAAAACACCATTGAGTAGCTGGCTCCTTTCAACTTGTAGGAAGAAGCATAACAGTCAAAACAGCAGCAGCAGCTGGACAACAGTAGCAGGCCATAAGCTTAGTGTTCCAATTCAGTCCTGAATACTAGTAGTAAATAGGAGTTCCAAAGCTGTTGCTAGCACTTGTCCTGAAATGGTGGATGCTGAGTTCCTCAACTCACAGATTGGCACCATATGAAAACTGGACAGCAGCTGCAGTCAGTCAGAAGGAGTAGGTATGAGCAATAACAAGGCTTGGGAAACTTGCTCCATAGCAGCAAGGCAAACTTCAGAACTGCCACAGCAGCTTAGTGAGGCTCAGACACAACACAGGCTGAACTTCTGAATTCTGAAGCTTCCAAATCAGGAGCCAATTGTCTCATACCAGAACAATCAAATACTATACTAAACAGAGGACTTCCCCCTCTGTGAAGGGAGATCCCATCGACAGCCCCTGATGGTTAGGCATAACAGAAAATGAGATGCCAATAGAAAATGACTATTCAGCTCCAACACATCTGGAGACAATGCAATACAAGCCAAAGCTGCAGAGCTCAGAACAGAACAGCTAATGCAACACTTAACAGAAAACAGTTGGCTGCAGCTGCTGCTAGGCACAAATAGAACAGGCATAGAGTTCAGAACAGGCACAAACAGTATCAGTAACACAAAAGCAGCTGCTGTATATCAGTTCAGAACAAACAAAAGCAGCTACTGCATATCAGTAACACTATGTTCAGACAACAAATCACAACAGCCCTGCTGCACAGAAGTGCAGACAGCAAGGCTGAACCATATAAAGAAATGGATACAACAAATGGTTGTGTCCTGCCATACATCAGGCAGAACCATCAGGCAGAAACTGAACAGGTTCAGAACATCAGGCAGAAACAGTCCCAACAGTCCCAAGCTGCTAGGTTTCTGACTTGGGAACAAAGAACCAAGCTGCTATGTTGATAATGAAACCATGAATACTACTACAAAGCAGACAGCAGCAAGGGAGAGATAACCTCCACAGAACATGAAACCAAGAATACTACTACTCTAGGGTCCAAACTCCCTCCACTCTCCCTCACAAAGAGACTCCCACTAATTATTACCTCCACTCACAAGAAGAATGAGGCTCAAACACTCATCTCACAGATGCTACATATACTGGAACGCTCAAGAGATCTGAGGGCAGTCAGTACCCCTCAAACAAATCTGCTGCTGCACCAGAACAGAAATATGAGATTAAGATAATTACCTTGTATATAGAAGTACTAGCAGCCAAAACCTCTCAACCTGTCTTATGAGACACAGAACCACTGAAGAAAGTCAGGTCCAATAGATACAGTATTGAATCAGTAACTGGTATGAATAAGCTTAAACAGTGTTCCACACATGAACAATCCAATCTGCTTGAGAGTGCGGCAAATTAGAAAGTGATAAAATCCTAGCTCTTACCATCATTAAAATTTTGTGAACAACTACCTCTCGGGAACAGGATTGATTTTGGAACTTCCTCAAATTCCTTTCAATCCAAATATGGTAAACAGTTACAGTAAAGGCCAATCGAGTTATCACACTTTTAAGGGATTTACCCTTAACACCTGACAACAAGGTCACCCAGTCTGCCCAAGGTCTAGCAGGCCAAGAGACACGGAGTTTAGCCTGAATGGAATTCCACACCAGAATGGTAAATGGACAATTAAAGAAAAGATGGTCATGGCTTTCACTCCCCGGACACAAACCACACTGAGGGGAGACGTTAAGACCAAATGACACAAGTCTATCTGTGGTGGATAGCCTGTTTTGAATGGCAAGCCATGTGAGAAAGCTACATTTTGGGATGTGAGCCGAGAACCAAACTACCTTATGCCACAATACCCTATAGGAAAGGGGGTTCTCAACTTGTCCCATAGAGATGCAACTGTGAACTGACCATTGGAATTAAGAGTCCACCTTGTTTGATCAGCCCCATTCAAACTTGCTTGAACAAGAGGAGGTAGAGTGCTTCTCACCTCATTTAGATCAAAAGTTTGAGTAATGGGAAACCCCCAATTTGAGTTATTAATAATGTGAGACACGAATGCATCCTGTGGAATACCAGCGTCATATGCAATTCGGGGACCAAATCTATCCAATAAAGGACCGAGGGGGTGCCAGTTGTCATGCCACAAGTACGTGGTATTCCCATTCCCAAGTATATTTAGCACATATGGTTTAACCAAAAGTCTGAGATTCAAAAGTTTCCTCCAAACCCATGTACAATCACCAGGTATTTTCAAGGTCCAAAAACTCCTACCTTTTAACAAGTACGACTTGACCCATTGACACCACATGGACTGCTCACCCCCAGAGATGAGAAACCAGATATGTTTTGCAATAGCTGCTTGGTTCCAAACTTGCAACGATTTGAAACCAAGACCCCCTTCCTCTTTAGGGGAACACAGATGCTCCCACGAAACCTTAGCCCCAGTTTTTTTAAGGTCGGGTCCGGACCACAAGAAAGCCCTAAGTATTGACTCAACCTCCTTGATTACCTTTTTGGGAAGGATAAACAGGGAGGACCAATACGTTTGAATGGAAAAGAGAACATTCTTAATTAACTGAACCCTACCAGCATAGGTTAGGTCTCTATTAGTCCAAGTCTTAGTCCTGGCAGTGATGCTCTCCACCAACCGTTGGCAATCAGAGGCCTTGAGTTTAGTCGAAAGGAGGGGCACACCAAGATATTTGACAGGAAGTGTGCCCTCCTGAAATCCTAAGACATCCAGAATAGCCAATCTAGTGGTGCTGTTGACTCCAGAGAAATAGATGCTACTTTTCTCCGGGCTAGGAGAGAGACCAGACAAGGATTGGAACTCAGTGAGGGCTTCCTGAATGAGGAAGATTGATGACAACTCTCCCTTACAAAAAATCATGAGGTCATCGGCAAAGCAGAGATTGATGATCTTAGTATTCCGGCATCTCCAGTGGAAGTGAAAACCAGGTAGCATGGATTTCTCTCTAAGTAAACAGGTGAGAACCTCCATTACAATGACAAAGAGATATGAGGACAGAGGGTCACCTTGCCTTAGACCTTTTTGTCCTATGATATAACCAGTGTTTTCCCCATTCAAGCATATAGTGTAGTTAGCAGTGGAAATTCATGGAGGACAAAATATCCCAAAGAAAATCCCATCTTACATTATCATAAGCTTTCCTTATGTCTACCTTAAGGGCACATCTTGGAGTTGATGAGGATTTATGGTAGCCTCTCATTAGTTCTTGGGTGAGGAAGATATTGTCAGCGATTCTCCTCCCTTTAACAAACCCCGATTGAACAGGGTCAATTAGAACAGGGAGGACATGCTGCAATCTTTTAGAAAGTATTCTAGCTATGCATTTGTATATGGTATTATAACATGAGATTGGCCTAAAATCCCCAACCTTGGATGGGTTAGGGACCTTAGGAACAAGAGCCACCACAGTAGAGTTGGCTTTCCTGAGCAGCTTCCCAGACCTAAAAAAGGTCTTGACAGCTGCTGTGACCTCATGGCCAATGATAGGCCAAGCTTTCCTAAAAAACCCAGCATTGTAGCCATCCGGACCAGGGGCTTTGCTGGGGATGAGGGACCAAAATGTGTCCTTAATTTCTTGGTCTGTGATCTCAGCAATCATTGCCAACTTTTGAATATCAAAAAGTTTTCTATTGACAAGATGCTGAATTCTGCTATGCCCATTGTAAGAATCAGGATGGGCAGTACCGAGCAGCTCTGTGTAAAAGTTAACAAAACTAGACTTAATTACCCCAAAGTCATGGGAGAGAGTCCCATCCTCTAAGACCAAACTGGTTAACTTACTTCTATTTCTCCTGTTGGTCACAGATTTGAAGAAATAAGAAGTACATTGGTCACCCAACTTCAACCATTGAACCCTAGATTTCTGCTTAGCCAAACTTTCCTCGGCTCTAAGCATTGTGAGAAGTTGATTGTAAACCACTCTTTCCTGACTAATCAGAGAAGGATCAGGGTTATGAGAACTCAAAGCATGCTGCAAATTTTGTAGGAGTTGTCTAGTGTCAACAACCCTAGCAGAGACATCACTAAAATCTCTAGAATTCATCAACTTAAACTCACTTTGCAACATCTTGAGTTTCTCACATACTATGAACATAGGATTCCCAATAACTACTCTTCGCCAAACCTTTTGTACCATAGCAAAAAACTGTGGGTGGTCAACAAGGAAGTCAAAAAATTTAAAAGGTTTGCTGGAATTCCTATGCCCAGGAAGGATGGTTGTAATGGCCGGGGAATGATCAGATATCCCAGGAGTGGGAAAATGAGCAGAGGAACAACTGAAGGCCCTCATCCAATGCTCATTAACTAACACTCGATCCAGCTTTGTACTGACAAAATGAGTGGGGTCCTGTTTGTTGGCCCAAGTGAAGAAGCAGCCAGAGTACCTAAGATCATCAAGTTGCAATGAATACAAGCAATTATTAAACTCATCCATATAGGGAGGCCAAGAAACAGTGCCCCCCACTTTCTCTCTAGGAAATCTAATGACATTGAAATCGCCAAGCACTATCCAAGGGGATGAAGAACCTAGATGATGAAGGCTAGACCAAAGAGCTTGCCTATTTAAATAATTGTTCTCACCATATACAAAGGTTGCAAGGAAGGATGGGTCTCCACATTTAGGATGCACTTCACAATGGATAAACTGGTCAGACTGATCAATAACCTGGATTTGGAGAACATTTGAGTCCCAACACACAAAAATCCTACCAAATGAAGCATGAGGATAGTTGTTCACAAAATTCCAATGAGGGCAAACATATTTCATCACCCTAGCAGGCTTATCTTCCTTTATTTTATGCTCTAATAAACCCAAAAGAGAGAGCTTGTTATTATTCACAAAACATTTAACCTCTTTTTGTTTAATTGGGTCATTAAGACCCCTAATGTTCCAAAATCCAATATTAAGAGGTTGCTGAGCCATAAAATAACCTTAAAGCAAACTGGAAAATGTAAATGGCAGAATATGAAAGAATTAAGATACTGCCCTGACAAAAGGATGGGAATGCAGGTGAGCTAGGTCCTGCCCCTGGAACGAGAACTTCGAGATTGTTCCCGAGCAAGCTTCTTCATTCTTTTTTGAGCTGTACGGGAAAGAACCTTGTGGAATTTCCCTTGGAGATCATCGTTTGAGACTTCGGCCTTTACCTCTGAGCCTTGGGGATCCGGCGGCTTGGGAGAGAGGGATTGATTCTCAAGAACCATGCCAGACCCAAGAACTCCCGAAGTTGAAGGTTCAGACTGAGCTTGCTTAACAGCTTCAAGTGAGCTACTGACTATACCTTCCAGTACTCCCATCAATTCCCCCTCAGAATCAGTCTCACACACTGTATGAACTGAATCAACAACAACTGAATTGTTAGTGTGTGACTGCTTAGGCATAGATCTAGCTTTGGAGGAGACCAATGGTGCTTGAATGGGTTCATTTGATTCTTTTTCCAAAGCTGCTATCTGCTTGCCATTACCTGCATGACCCTCAACTTGGATGGCAGATTTCAGAGAGGAAGAAGCTCCTTTAGTACAGCGTTCTGTTGAATGACCAAATAAGGCAATGTTTACAAGTTGGGGGGAGGACTTGATACTCAACAGGAACCAACACAGTCTCCCCTTCTACAGTGATAGCAACCTCATCAGGGAGGATCCGGGGGTGGAACAAGAGGGAGCTTCTCTCTCTACCCTAGAGAGAGAAAGCTCCCCAACGGCATCCAGCCTCGTCGGCCTCCCAGCCTCCTGGCCCAGCCACGCCAGCCTCCCACCTTGACGGCAGCAGCAGCAGACCTCACCGGGCAAGGGAGCCCCTCGCACGACAGGGGCTCTCCTCCACCGCCCTCCATACCCGGCCTCCCGGAGCTCAACTCCACCTGGTCCGGTCCAACCTCAACCCCGCCGTGAACCGGCGGGTACCATTCCGGATCTACCAGTCCGGATCTACTCCGGCCAAGCTATGGTCGGCCCCAGCCGAGGGTACATCTTCAACGGCCAAGCCAACCTCAGGCCGCATCTCAGCCGTGGGTGGTTCGGCCTTCTACCATCCTACGACTGGAGCTCCGAGTCATATGAAGCTTCAGACCTCACACCAGGCATCTCAAATGGGGCAAGTGGGTTTCACTGTCCAACCGTGGGACCTGTGCAGTTCCGATCGTGGAGCCTCGATTCCAGATCCAACCCCGCCGTGGACCGGCGGCTACCTCTTGGGATCTGCACCGGGCAGACCTGAAATCAAGCCACGGCCGTAGCTTTGAGTTCGGAACCTCATGGGTCGAGCTTTATGGGTTCCTTCTGTACCAGACCTCGCCGGAGATGTTGTCCTTTCCTGCTTCAATTAGTGCTCGTACAGTGGCACGGTAGCTAGGCGGATTCACCACTGAGATCTACATGTGCAGAGTCCCAGCAAGGCCACACCTCCGAACCCTGTACAGCAACGGTAATAACGGCCGTCGGCCATCATTAAGCATCAACGGTGACCGGGGTCAAGCCCAGCCGCCCACCTTTTACAGCTCCGTGGGGCTTAGCCAGCCACGGCGGCTCGCCGGGGTTCTTCAGGCGCCGGGCCATCCAGGCCAGGCAGAGGCTTCACAGCCGTTGGCCTTCACCAGGCCACCATATCCCCGCGTGGGCCAAGCAGCCAGGCCAAGCTGCTAGCCCGGGCAGGCAGTCACCATTTCAGTTCTAAGCAGCAAGCGGGGCAGGCTGCCAGCTAGAGCAGTCACCAGCCTAGTAGGCCAGCCAGGCCAGCCCGGCCAACAAACAACCCAGCCACAGAACAGCCAAGCAAGCCAGCCCGGGCAGGCCATCTTGTGTGGCTCGGGCGGAGGGGGTAGCAGCAGTGCTGTCCGTGACTGTTCTGCTCGGGCAGAGGCTAGGCAGCAGCTTCTGCCCGGGCGTTTCGAGTCTTACTTTCGTCCAGCAGGCGGCAGCAGGCAGCAGCAGCGGCAGGCAGTAGCAGCAGGTTGCAGGCAGCAGCAGCGGCAGGCATCAGCCCGCCCGATGGCAGGCCAGCTGGCTGGTGGCTCGGGCAGTGGGGGTAGTATCCCTTACTTTACCATTATGCAATGCAGCCATACTCTTTGCACTTATCTATTTATTGTCATATTGTTGCTGGACTTAAGGGCCAGTTTACTGTTAGTTTTTGCAACCCCCGATAGGCAGTCATCTGTTGGACTGAAATCGGGGGCAGGCTCTTCGTAGAGCCCTCTATATCCCTTGAGCCAGTGCTTTTAGCCCTGAGGAGTTGCGTAGTATTCTTGTGGTCGTGGCTGCTATCGATTAGATTGGATTATCCTAGTTAAGGGGCTATCTCGCAGTAGCAGCAGCTGTGGGCGCCGATGATCAGATTATGGATGAGTCTGATCGAAAGAGGTAGTTGCCGGAGCTATCATTGACTAGATTAGTGGATCCTTGCTGATCGAAAGGGGTAGTTTTGCAGTCTGTTTCTGATTAGATTTAGTGGTTGCACTGATCGAAAAGAGCAGCTTGGTCCACTTGTGGTTTGGGGGGCTACTTTTGGTGGTCCCTCTTCCTGTTCTGCTAAGAGCAGTTAGCGAGCCTAGGGGATTTGGGCGAGGTGTAGTAGTCTGGTTGGAATGGGCGTGGTGTGCAGGGTGCTTAGCAGGGTAGCCTTGTCAGATGCCGACATCTCCAGTTCGAACCTCTCGGTCCGAGTCCCTCTGTAGTAGTTGACTTCTTTTGAGTGGGTATTATGCTAGCTTCGGGGTGAGGGGCTTCTCGGTTCTTGGATTTCTTATCCCAGCCTTGGAGGAGGAGGATCTCTCCTCAGCGCAGGTTATCAAGTGGTCATCGTTGACCAAGACTATCTACTTTACTTACATTAATTCCTAGCCTGGCGGGTTGTGCCAGGAAGTATTTACATTTCGCCTCACTTCATTTCATTTACTACATGGCTCTACTCAGACCCATTTGTATTGCCTATGTCACTTTATTTTACTCTCCATGCGGGTTGTGCATGGTTACCGTACTTTTTTCATTCTTATTGTTTTCCCTTTTCTTTTCCTCCTGGGGTATGCCCCTTGTAGGCTGTACATTCGCTTAACCTTTTTTTTTAATTTCAAGCTAAATTACCCACAAAAAAAAAAAAAAAAAACCTCATCAGGGAGGTCAAGTTCAGCACTGACTTCAATACAGATCTAGCTGAAGTGGACTTAGTATGCAATAAGCCATGCTGTTTGGCGGTCTTAGCAGTAGCCTGGTCCACATGCAAGGGTCGCCCTATTGTACTAGCCACCCGACTTAAACACTCTTGATTCCACAGTTCAAAAGGTAAGTCATGAAATTTGACCCAAGCAGGAATTCTGACAGGTTGTTCAGGAGCAAGTTTCATCATCCTATGCCAATCTTTGAGTACTAAGTATTTCTGTGAAAAAAAATACGGACCACCCTCGAGGACTATCATCTTAGCCTGTTCATCTTTGAATTCAAAGAGATAGAACCCTGCCACATTAGGTTTAACAGCTACAAAGAGATCTTTCCACTGATTTCGGGCAGTGGATACCAGTAACGGATAGTCCATTTTACTATCCAGAAAGTGACCTACCGAATATCTATTCCACAAGCCAATATCAGTTAGTTCAATGTCTATTTCAACTATGGCTTCCTTGCCCCTCTGAAGATCAGGAAAATGTTCAAGCTTCATATCCAAAGAAGGGCTTTGAGATTGAAGTAATGAAGCCCAATTTTTAGGTTTAGGTTTAGCCTGACCAAATTTTGGTTTGAATGGATTAGAAGCAGTCCTCGAGTCAGGTTTGCGAGAACCATAGCGAGGTTTGGTGTCCTCCAGGCTATAGCCCATGTTAGGATCCCCTTCCTCATAAGGGTTTCCTCTGGCATTAATCAGAATTCGAGGTTTAGGGTTAGGATGTTGTACCTTTTCAGTTTCAGAATTGACAATCAACTGGGCCGCTCTCTCCTCTGCTTCCCTTTGCAGAGCTTGTTCGAAGACTTGCTGCAGCTTCCTAGAGGGGCTGGGGTTCTTCGGCCCAAGACCTTCTGAAGCAGGAGCAGATGCAGCACCGAGATTGGGATCAGGTGCTGCACTTCTGAGAGTGGAACCGAGACCTGAAGGAGGTGAATCCAGGGGAAAAGCACCTGGGCAAAGATCGAAGGGTTTGTGAAGGGTTGTGGTAGGAGAGGACCGACTGGAAGTCGAAACTACATGAGGACCGTGAGTAGGAGCAGAATCCACGGGGATCCTCTGCTTCCTCCTCATTTCGTTGGAGTCAACAGCTTTGCCACCGAGCCCTTCCAACATGGTGGATGAATCATCGGCTCCAAGATCGAGTCGAGATGAGTTCTCAGGTTTCGAAGAGGTTGAGATGCTTTGTGGCTTAGCTGTAAGATGAGATCGCTGATAGTGGCGATCTAGGGCTTGAAGGCCCAACCCATCTGCAAACGAGTTCGTACCGTCGGCCATGGCTGTCTACTTCAACAGGCTAGTGAGGGGAGCAAAACGCCCCAAATCGCCATGAACAGTAACTTAATCGCCATTTCCCCACCCTTAACCTGGCGGGTTGTGCCAGGAAGTAGTTCATTTTCATTTCCATTTCATTTCACCACATGTTTGTACTCTTATCCATCCATATCATACCCCGTTGTGCTATCATTAGTACAACGGGGCTATTATCTCTACCCATATGTCATCTACCTTACTCTCCATGCGGGTTGTGCATGGTTTACCGCACTTTTATCATTCTTGTTTTTTCTTCATTTTTTTTCCTCCTGGGGTATGCCCCTTGTAGGCTGTACATTCGCTTAACCTCTTTTAATTTCAAGCTAATTTACCCAAAAAAAAATAGGATTTAACCCATTGGCACCACATTGATTGTTCACCCCCTGAAATCAAGAACCATATATGTTTGGCAACCGCCGCCTTATTCCAAACCTCCATAGACTTAAAACCAAGACCCCCCTCATCCTTAGGAGCACATAAATGCTCCCAAGATACCTTAGCCCCAGTTCTTTTAAGGTCAGGGCCAGACCACAAAAAGGCCCTAAGGATAGATTCAACTTCCTTGATCTGGACTATATTAGGGTCCTAGACCAATCTGACCAATTTATACACTGTCAGGTACAGCCTAAAAGTGGGGAGCCCCTGTTTTTTGCAACTTTTGTTTATGGAGAGAACAATTATGTGAATAGGCAAGCATTGTGGTCTAGACTTCATCTCCTAAGCACTGCATCCCCTTGGATTGTGCTTGGAGATTTCAATGTCATCAGGTTCCCTAGAGAGAAGGTTGGGGGAGCTACTTCTTGGCCTTCCTTTATGGATGACTTCAATAACTGTCTATTTGCTTTGGGGCTTGATGATCTTAGGTACACGGGTTGCTTTCTTACTTGGGCCAACAAACAGGACCCAACACATTTTGTCAGTACAAAGCTGGATCGAGTCTTAGTTAATGAGCATTGGATGAGGGTGTATAACTGCTCCTATGCTCATTTCCCTAATCCAGGGATTTCTGATCACTCTCCTGCCATTACAACTATCCTTCCACATCCTAAGAAATCAAATAAGCCATTTAAGTTTTTTGACTTCCTAGCTAGTCACCCTCAATTTCTGGATATAGTTCAGAGAGTTTGGCGGAGAGTGATTATTGGAAATCCGATGTACTGTGTTTGTGAGAAACTCAAGATGTTGCAAGGTGAGTTTAAACAAATTAATAATAGAGATTTTAGTGATGTCTCTAACAGGGTTGTTGAATCTAGACAACTTTTAGAAACCTTGCAGCAAGCCTTGAGTACTCATAATCCGGACCCTTCCTTGATTTATCAGGAAAGAGAGGCTAATAAACAGCTCCTCACAATGCTCAGAGCGGAGGAAAGTCTAGCAAAGCAAAAATCGAGAATCCAATGGATGAAGTTGGGTGATCAGTGTACTTCTTATTTCTTTAAGACCGTGACTAACACAAGAAATAGAAGTAAAATAACTAGTCTGGTCTTAGAGGATGGGTCCCTCACCCATGACATTGAAGTCATTAAGTCCACTTTTGTCAATTTTTACACCAACTTGCTTGGTACAGCCCATCCTGAGGCTTACCAAGGGAGTAGTAGGATTCATCAGTTAGTAAATAAGAGATTAACTGATACTCAGAAATCAGCAATGATTGTTGATGTAACTGATCAAGAGATTAAAGACACATTTTGGTCTCTCAATCCCAGCAAAGCTCCTGGTCCTGATGGTTACAATGCAGGTTTCTTCAAGGAAGCTTGGCCTATTGTTAGTCATGAGGTCCTTGCAGCTGTTAAAACTTTCTTTAGGTCTGGTAAGCTTCTCAGAAAGGCCAACTCTACCATGGTAGCTCTTGTCCCTAAGGTCCCTAACCCTTCCAGAGTTGGAGACTTTAGACCCATATCATGTTGTAACACTGTTTACAAGTGTATTGCTAGAATACTTGCTAGCAGATTGAAGCATGTACTCCCTATGCTTATTGATCCTGTCCAATCAGGGTTTGTTAAGGGTAGGAGAATTGCTGATAACATTTTCCTTACTCAAGAGCTCATGAGGGGGTACCATAAATCCACTTCTACCCCAAGATGTGCTATGAAAGTTGACATCAAAAAAGCTTATGATAATGTCAGGTGGGACTTTATTTGTGATATTCTATCCGCTATGAATTTCCATCCAACAATGATCAAATGGCTTCAAGCTTGTGTTACCACTGCTAACTACTCTCTTAGTATCAATGGGGAAGCCACGGGTTATATCATTGGGCAGAAGGGATTACGGCAAGGTGATCCTTTGTCCTCATACCTTTTTGTAATGGTGATGGAAATTCTAACCTGTATACTAAGGGAAAAATCCCAACTACCTGATTTCCATTTTCATTGGAAGTGCGGAAATAATAAGATCATCAATATCTGTTTTGCTGATGACTTGATGATTTTCTGTAAGGGTGAACTGTCCTCAATCAATCATATTCAAGATGCTCTCACTGAGTTTCAAGTATTATCAGGACTATCCCCTAGCCCTGAGAAAAGTAGTATCTTTTTTGCTGGGGTTAATAATACCATTAGATTGAGCATTCTGAATGTTCTAGGATTTAAGGAGGGCACCCTTCCTGTTAAGTATCTGGGTGTGCCCCTCCTCTCAACCAAACTCAAGGCTTCTGATTGTCAGCATCTAGTGGAGAGCATGACCGCCAGAACTAAGACTTGGACCAATAGAGATTTCACCTATGCGGGTAGGGTTCAATTAATAAAGAATGTGCTTTTCTCCATTCAAACTTATTGGTCTTCCTTGTTTATCATTCCTAAAAAGATAATCAAGGAAGTCGAGTCAATCCTTAGAGCCTTTCTTTGGTCTGGTCCTGATCTAAAGAAATCTGGTGCTAAGGTTTCTTGGGATCATTTATGCTCTCCAAGAGAGGAAGGGGGGCTTGGTTTCAAATCAATGCAAGTATGGAATAAGGCTGCCGTTGCGAAGCATGTTTGGTTCCTTATCTCTGGGGGTGAACAGTCTATGTGGTGTCAATGGGTCAAATCATATTTAATAAAAGGGAGGAGTTTTTGGAATTTAAAAACTCCTAGTGATTGCACCTGGGTTTGGAGGAAAATTTTGAATCTTAGACCTCTGGTGCAACCTTATATTCTTAGTATTTTGGGAAATGGGAACTCCACATCCTTGTGGTATGACAATTGGCACCCTCTTGGCCCTTTAGTGGCTAAATATGGCCCTAGAATTGTATATGACTCTGGTATCCCGAAAGATGCCTTTGTGTCACGTATCATTCATGATTCCAATTGGGCATTCCCCATTACCCAAACTTTTGAACTTAATGAGGTGAGAAATACTCTTCCTCAACTTGTCCAGACCAGATCAAGTGAAGATGATCAAAAGAGGTGGACCCTTACTTCTAGCGGACAGTTCACGGTTGCCTCTCTGTGGGACAAATTGAGAACTCATTTCCCCAAGATTTTGTAGCACAAGCTTGTATGGTTCTCAGGCCACATTCCAAAATGCAGTTTCATCACATGGCTGGCTATTCAAAATAGACTATCCACTGCTGATAGACTTGCCTTATTCGGACTAAATCATAATCCTCAATGTGGCCTTTGTCAGGAGAGGGAAACCCATGATCATCTTTTCTTCAATTGCCCTTTCACCAAGCAAGTGTGGAATGCAATTCAGGCCAAGCTACATGTGTTGTGGCATGCCAGATCTTGGGCTGATTGGGTAACACTGCTTTCAAACATAAAAGGTAGAAGTCTGAAAAACCTAACCACTAAACTGGGCTTCACAGTAGCAGTGTACAATATCTGGATAGAGAGAAATATGAGAAAGTTCCAAAATCATTGCTGCTCTTGAGAGATAGTTTTTTTTTTTGGGTAATTTAGCTTGAAATTAAAAAAGGTTAAGCGAATGTACAGCCTACAAGGGGCATACCCCAGGAGGAAAAGAAAAGGAAAACAAATAAGAATGAAAAAAAAAGTGCAGTAAACCATGCACAACCCGCATGGTGAGTGAGATAGAGTAAATACATAACAAAATGCTATGCGTACTGTAATACGTGAAATGTGAATTTGGATTACTTCCTGGCACAACCCGCCAGGCTAGGAAATAAAGTAAATACGGTAGATAGTCATGGTCAACGGTGACCACATGATAACCAGCGCTGAGGAGAGATTCTTCTCCTCCACGGCTGGGATAAGAAGACCAAGAACCGAGAAGCCCATCACCCTGAAGCTAGCATAATACCCACTCAAAAGAAGTCAACTACTACAGAGGGACTCGGACCGAGAGAGGTTCGAACTGGAGATGACGGCATCCGACAAGGCTACCCTGCTAAGCACCCTGCACACCACGCCCATTCCATCCAGACTACTACAACCTCACCCAATTCCCCTAGGCTCGCTAACAACTATAAGCGGAACAGGAAGAGAGACCACCAAAGTAGCCCCCCAAACCTCAAGTGGACCAAGCTGTACGTTTCGCTCAGTGCAAACCACTAAAACTAATCAGAAACAGCCTACGAAGCTACCCCTTTCAATTAGTGAGAATCCACCAATCTATTCAAAGACAGCTCCGGCAACTACCTTGCTCAATCAGATTCATCCATAATCTAATCATCGGCTCCCCCAGTTGCTGCTACTGCGAGGCTACCCCTAACTAGGAGAATCCAATCTAATCAATAATAGCCACGACCACAAGAATACTACGCAAACCTCAGAGCTAAAAGCGCTGGCTCAAGGGATATAGAGGGCTCGACGAAGAGCCCGGCCCCCGATTTCAGTCCAACAGATGACCGCCTATCGGGGGTTGCAAAACTAACAGAAAACTGGCCCACTAGTCCAGCAACAATGTAAATGTAGATAGCCATATTCCAGGCTCATATTGCACAAACATTAATAAAGAATTGACCCAGGTATACCGGCCTGGGCTACTGGTTGGGCTGCCTGCCCGGGCCTTGGCTTGCTGCTTGCTGCCCTGGCAGAAGGCAGGCTGTGCCCGACGGGTTGAAGGCAGGCTGTGCTCGACGGGCGGCCCGATGGCAGGCCAACGGGCTGGCTGCCACTACTACCAGCTGGCTGGCCCCTGTTGAGGGCCTGGCCCAACCTGGCCCACGGTGGCTGGTGGCCCACGGTGGCTGGTGGCCACGGTGGCTGGTGGCTGGAGGCCACTGTTGATGCCCATAGTTGCTGGTTGCCCGGGCGGCCAAAAGCCCGTGGCTGGCGTGTTGTAGGCTGGCTGGGCAGGCCTGCTGGCTGCCACGGCGGCTAAGATGAAAATGAACCGGGCTAGCTGGGAAGCTATTTGCCCGGGCTGATGAGCCCCACGACAGGGCAGGGGTTGAGCCAGACCGGCGGCTGTTGAGCCCACGGTGGTGCTGGGATTTGAGATGAAGACCACAGCCATAGGACCACGGCCGGCTATGGATGGTGGTTGTTGATGGCCGAAGGCTGTAGAGCCCAACGGCGTTGATGGAGACCGTCCAATCGTGGACCAGGTGGTGGCCGGTCCAGAGCTCCACGAACCTTAACTTTCAGATCTGAACTTGTAGACCTCAGTGGGGAGTTTGCTTTGCCGCCGTGCCACTGTCCGAGCACAATTGAAGCAGCAAGGTTATCTCCGGCGAGGCCTGGTAGCACAGTAACGGAAAGCTTCGATCCATGGGGTTCCGGAGCTCGGAGTAGATGCTGCTGCTGACAGCGAAGTCAGCCGGAGCTCGGAGTAGATCTGGACTGGTATCCGCCGGTGCACGGCGGAGTTGATGTTGGAGGCGAACACCACCATTTCCGGCGAGTATCTGCCTTCCTCTAACCCATTGTGGAATCGGTCCACGGGGTGGATTTCGCTAGATCCCCTTTCTCTGGGGATGAGTTAGATTTCCGACCCACGACTAAGATGAGTTAGATTTCCGACCCACCTTCGTGAGTGATGATGCTACTGCTGTGAGATTGGAGACCCACGGCTGGATAGTTCTTACAGAGCATAAATTACCTCTGTAATTTGTAGAATCGGAGGTTGATTTCCAAGGGGAGTGCATTCTCTCTCTAGGTTTAGAGAGAGAAGCTCTCAACCCTTTCTAAATTGAAAGCTTGCGTACTCTTCTTGAGAGATAGTTGTTCATAAGATATGCACCATGGTGAGAGATAGACTTTTATCACTTCCTAATTTACCTCAATCACAAGCACAGTGGATTGTAAATGAATGGAACATTGTTACATGTTGATTTACTATTGACTAGTTTTACAACTGCATGCTATTGTTATGTTTGATTGGTATGTGGATTTCTGGGCAGGAGAGGCTGTAAGGTTCATGGGGGCAGATTCCAAGGGCTGCATTAGCTGTGGCAATGCACTGAGTTTTGGCAGAAGGGTTCAGCAGTCATAGTTCAAGGGGGGATTCAGAAGGGTTAAGCAGTCATTGGGCTCCTATTACTTCTAAGTATTCAGGTGGTTAACTTACTCCCTTTGGCTGCCTTTGAATGTACAGCAGTTGTGTGTCCCTACTATATTGTGAGATATCCCAGTGAGTTGTGTGCTAGTTCCCCATCATTCCTTGTGAGAGGAGGTAATAATTAGTGGGGGAATCATGTGAGAATTAGTAGAGGGAGAAGGTGGATACCCAGCTCTTGGTTTTGATCTTGAGAGTGAGAGGTGTGTGGTTACTAGGGAGTAGTTGTGAGCTTCAGTACTGCTCTGTTATCTGTTATACTATTTTGAGCCTCAGTAGTCTTGCTGCTATACTGCTCTGTTTACTGTTGCTGCTGCACTGCTTTGGACAGCAGCAGCCTGCTCTGTTATATGTTGTAGTAAATACTATATGTTGTAGTATATGCCTAAGGTTCAGATTCTGATGTTCTGAACCTGCTCTGCTATGACCAACCTGTTCTGTGTTTTGATGAGGTTTTTCCAAGTGTTGTGTTGTGTTAGTGGCTGCTATGGAGCTGCTGCTGGTCTGCATCCTGTGATGTTGCAGCTGAGTTTGACTCCATTGCTAATTCGTTTAGTATTTTGTAAGGAAAGTACAGCTACTAGCAAACTGTATTTTGTTATGTTATGTTATGAAAGTGCAGTCTGTTATGCTCAACTTCTTTATGTTGTTTTGCCTAACCAATAGGGGCTGTCGTTGGGGATCTCCCTTCGCAGAGGGGGACGTCCTCTGCATTCTGTCCAGCATCTGCATTTTTACCAACTGTTGTTGCTGTCCAGTTTTGGGACTGCCTGACCTGTTCTGAATTCAGCTTCAGATCTGCCTTGTTCAGTTCTGAAGTTGCCTTGATACTCTGCATGATGATGAAGCCTGTTTTTCATTCAAGCTAAGATGGTGTTCACTGCTATTGTCTATGCCAACCTCAGACCAGTTGGTGTTAACAGATTTCCTGAAGTTACAACTTATGCCACCAATGTTTTGTGTTTTGTGGCTGCTACTAGTTCCTGCTGTTGCTTATAGAAGCTTATAGAAGCTGCTGCTGTTGCTATAGCAGGGCAGTCCAGTTTATGCTCTTTTGTGCTTTCCAAGTGCAACAAGTAGAGGTTCCAAAGATTGGGGTTGAAAAAAATCAAAAAATTGCGGGTTGAGAGCTTCTCTCTCTAAACCCTAGAGAGAGAATGCACTCCCCTTAAATCTGATGTAGAGGTAATCTCCAAGCTCTCATCGGATTCCCTTCCGTTTACCGTACTCACGAAGTAGGATTAAACTTTCGACTTCGGTTTTATCAAACTACCCAATCTGGGTTTTGTTAAACTTTCAAATGGGGCTTCGTTACCCATCATCAAACCACCCAATCTGGGTTGTTGATTAGGAAGTGGGTCGCCGTTCGATTCTACTCCAAAACCAGCATCGGAGCTCAAGGCCCAAACGGTTCGTCAACCATGGGTCTGCACATTTCAACAACCGATTTCATTCCATTCTCGCTAAGATGCGACGGTGGCACGGCGGTGGGGGTACGTCCAAGGGAGGATTTCTGCTCCTCATGAAGCAATGTCCAAGCTGATGGAGATCTCCATTTCTGTTGGTGTAAAGATATGGGAGAAACCATGTGCTTGTCAATTCCATAGAGGTATTTATTCAGATTTCTGGTTCTATGTCGAGTTCAGTGCTTGTCTTCTTCGTTTGGAAGATATGCCTTATTTCTGGTCAATTTTTCCGGTAAATTTGCCGGCTATGGTGGTGGGTGCCAAATTTAGAATCTCGCTGGTTGTGATTAGCGGTATTTGAAAACCATGGGATGGTTTGTTTCGGTGCTCTGAGAAACAGAGTCATGGGACTTTGTGCCATACAGCTGTGATAGACTATGGCCTTAATTAAAGACCGGGTCAATGGTCAAATATTCTTGAGTGTTTGAAACAAAGTGTACACAGTGCGCCCAAGTTGTATTTGCCCAGCAAAGCCAGCCGGCCAAGCAAAGCCAGCCGGCATTCAAGGAGCCAGCCCAGCCCGGGCAGGCAGCCCAATCAGCAGCCCAGGCCGGTATACCTGGGTCAAATAATTATCAATATTTGCTCAATATGAGCTTTGAATATGGTTATCTACAATTACATTGTGGAATTTGCATTTATATTGTTGCTGGACTTTGGGCCAGTTCACTGTTAGTTTTGCAACCCCCGATAGGCGGTCATCTGTTGGACTGAAATCGGGGGTCGGGCTCTTCGTCGAGCCCTCTATATCCCTTGAGCCTGTGCTTTTAGCTCTGTGGATTTGCATAGTATTCTAGTGGTCGTGGCTATTATTGATTAGATTGGATTCTCCTAGTTAAGGGGCAGTCTCGCAGTAGCAACAGCTGTGGGTGTCAATGATTAGATTATGGTGGAGTCTGATTGAGCAAGGTAGTTGCCGGAGCTATCATTGACTAGATTGGTGGATTCTCACTGATTGAAAAGGGTAGCTTCGTAGTCTGTTTCTGATTAGATTTAGTGGCTTGCACTGATCGAAAAGAGCAGCTTGGTCCACTTGTGGTTTGAGTGGCTACTTTTGGTGGTCCCTCTTCCTGTTCCGCTTATAGTCGTTAGCGAGCCTAGGGGATTTGGGCGAGGATGTAGTAGTCTGGATGGAATGGGCGTGGTGTGCAGGGTGCTAAGCAGGCTAGCCTTGTCGGATGCCGACATCTCCAGTTCGAGCCTCTCTTTGTCCGAGTCCCTCTGTAGTAGTTGACTTCTGTTGAGTGGGTATTATGCTAGCTTCGGGGTGGTGGGCATCTAGGTTCTTGGTCTTCTTATCCCAGCCTAGGAGGAGGAGGATCTCTCCTCAGCGCCGGTTATCATGTGGTCACCGTTGACCATGACTATCTACTTCATTTACTTTACTTTATTTCCTAGCCTGGCGGGTTGTGCCAGGTACTAGTACAATTTCATATTTCGCATTTTGTTATGTATCTACTTTATCCTACTCTCCATGCGGGTTGTGCATGGTTTACCGCACTTTTGTCACTCTTATTTGTTTTCCTTTTCTTTTCCTCCTGGGGTATGCCCCTTGTAGGCTGTACATTCGCTTAACCTTTTTTTAATTTCAAGCTAAGTTACCCAAAAAAAAAGTAGAGGTTCCAAGTGCAACAAGTACATTCTTAATCAACTGTTGTGTTCTTGTAATTAGTCAGCCAGTCAGTTTGATATGCTTCCAAGCTCAATTGAGTTCTTGTAATGTCTTGCAATGGCGTTGTTTTCCTTCCCTCTTCTAGATGGATTGGAAACACCGCATGTTAGTTATCTCATGTAGCCACTTGGCTTAGGTTATTTTTTTCCTTTTTCCTTTTCTTTTTCTTTTCCTCCTGGGGTATGCCCCTTGTAGGCTGTAAATTCGTTTAGCCTCCTTTTTATTTCAAGCTGATTTACCCAAAAAAAAACTTCCTTGATGACCTTTTTTGGTAAGATGAACAGGGATGACCAATATGTTTGCATTGAGAACAAAATGTTCTTGATAAGCTGAGCTCTCCCAGCATAAGTAAGGTCCCTATTGGTCCAACTTTTAGTTTTGGCAGTGATACTATCTACCAGTCTCTGACAGTCGGCCGCTTTGAGCCTAGTAGATAGTAATGGAACTCCCAGATATCTTACAGGAAGGGAACCCTCCTGAAATCGAAGTTCTTGCAAAATAGTCTCCTTAATTCCCACACTAACACCAGAAAAGAATATGCTACTCTTCCCTGGGCTGGGAGAGAAACCAGAAAGAGCCTCTAACTCATTCAATGCATCCTGGATGAGTTTGATCGAAGAGAGCTCACCTTTGCAAAATATCATTAGGTCATCAGCAAAGCAAAGATTTATTATCTGATTAGTTTTACACCGCTAGTGGAAGTGGAAGTCAGGGAGTTGAGATTTTTCCTTGAGTAGATTTGTAAACACTTCCATAACAATAACAAAGAGGTAAGGGGACAAAGGATCCCCCTGCCTCAGACCCTTCCTGCCTTTAATGTAACCTGTAACTTCCCCATTGATACAAAGTGAATAATTAGCGGTGGTTACACACGCTTGGAGCCACTTGATCATGGTAGGATGAAAATTCATTGAAGAAAGAACATCCCATAGAAACTCCCACCTAACATGATCATAGGCTTTCATTATGTCAACTTTCATGGCACACCTAGGAGTAGGTGAGGACTTATGATACCCTCTCATGAGTTCTTGAGTGATGAATATGTTATCTGCTATCCTCCTACCTTTCACAAAACCTGACTGAACAGGATCAATGAGCAGGGATAGAACAATTTGCATTCTCTTGGCTAGGATCCTAGAGATGCATTTGTAAATGGTATTGCAGCACGAGATGGGCCTAAAATCACCCACCTTGGAAGGATTTAGTACCTTAGGAACAAGTGCTACTATAGTGGAGTTAGCTTTGGTGAGCAATTGTCCAGACCGGAAGAAGTTCTGGACAGCTAATGTGACCTCATTCCCAATGACAGGCCAAGCTTTCCTGAAGAACCCTCCATTGTACCCATCAGGGCCAGGAGCCTTGGAAGGGTTTAAGGACCAAAAGGTCTCCTTGATCTCCAAGTCTGAGACAGGAGAGACCATATTAAGACTTTGTTCAGGACTGAGTTTATTTCTAATTAATTGTTCAACTCTATTTGGTCCCAAATGAGGAGTGAGGTGGGAAGTACCAAATAATGTTGTGTAGAAGTTAACAAACTCCTCTTTGATAACCTTAGGATCATGAGTGATTGAACTGTCACTCAACACTAAACTTGTTATTTTGCTCCTATTGCTCACTGCTTTAAAGAAATAGGACGTGCACTGGTCACCAAGTTTCAACCATTGTATACGTGACTTTTGTTTAGCTAAGCTTTCCTCAGCCCTAAGCAGTGTGGTATATTGTTTGTGAACCACTTTCTCTTGTTCAATGGCAGAGCTATTATTGGGATGAGAGGCTATAGATGCTTGAATGGTTTCTAAGACATGTTTAGTAGTACTCACCCTCTCAGAAATGCCACTGAACTCTGCCTTATTAAGTAGCTTCAGTTCATGTTGGAGGTGTTTAAGTTTCACACACACACAGAACATGGGATTACCAATTACAATTGTCCTCCAAGACCTCTGGACAACTGCAAGGAATTGTGGATGTTCAGCCAGGAAGTCAAAGAACCTGAAAGGCTTAATAGACTTCCTTGGAGTAGGCTGAACACAAACCACAGCTGGGGAATGGTCTGAAATACCAGGAACCAAAAATTGAGAAGAGGAATGAGAAAAGGTTTTCATCCGCCCGGTCTGACAAGGGCGATTTCTGTCAGATGGGCGATTTGGGCGATCTGGGCGAGCAAAGTAACCCCGGTCTCCGTTTAGTTTAAACAGTGGATTTCCATGGCTGATGGTACGATCATGCTAGCAGATGGGCTAGGTCTCAAAGCTCTAGACTCCAATGAAATTCGACGCAAGCAGAGGTCTACGATCAATCTCTCAGCAGAAAATACGTTCCATTCAGACGCTACATCCCATCTGGGCCTCGAACCAGGTTACCCTAACCTCAAGAAGCCAAGTGATGGTACCTCAGGCGAGGTCGACGATGGACCCATGATCTCAAGATCTGGGCCGCAATCATCTCCTCATAGGTTTGGGGATCACAGCCCTAAATCGTGCAAAAGCCCAGGTTCGGCTAGGAAGCTACAACAGGTGTTTTTGGAGGAAGGTTTGAGGGTTGAAGCTGAAGCTGCCATGGGCTCGGACCTGCCTCCGAATGGGCCTGGGGCGAACAACTCAAGTGCTCAAATCAACACTATTGCTGCACAGAAAATGCAGCAGGCATTATTTGAGGAGGAACTGGAAAAGGAAGCAGAAGCATGAGCTCGCGTCACGCATCTGCATGGAAACACTTACCAGTTCCAGCGTACCCCTGCACAGGTTCGGAAATCTAACCCTAATCCAAAGATATTGTTTAACTCTCGGGGAAAACCCTATGTAGAAGGAGATCCTAACCTAGGGTATCCTGTCGAGGATACTAAACCTAGATATCTTCCCTCAACTCTAGTACAAGGAACTAAGTCGGGTGTTGTACCAAATCCAGTGTCTCACGCATCCACGAGTACTAACCCTGTTTCTCAGCCTAAAGCCATGAATCGTACATCTCAACCTAATAAGAATTGGGCCTCCCTATTTAGGTCTCAAGGGCCCTCAAGTAATATGAAGCTAGATTTCTATCCAGAATTAAAGAGAGGGAAGAATGCTGTTGTTGAACTTGATGTTACTCACTTGGATGAGAATTGTTGGTCACATTGTTTTTTTTTTTGGGTAAATTAGCTTGAAATTAAAAAAGGTTAAGCGAATATACAGCCTACAAGGGGCATACCCCAGGAGGAAAAGAAAAAGAAAAAAAACAAGATTGAAAAAGTACGGTAACCATGCACAACCCGCATGGGATGGTCTCTGATGGTCTCTCTGGGTTCAAATAGAGTTGGGCAATTAATTAGAAGTAAGCTGAGTGTTGATCAGAGTCATCGGATGGTCTCTCTTGTTACTGATTTGGAGATCAAAGAAACCTTTTGGTCCCTTAGTCCTACCAAAGCCCCAGGCCCAGATGGGTATAATGCAGGGTTTTTTAGGAAAGCATGGCCTGTCATTGGAAATGAGGTCACCTCGGCTGTTAAGAATTTCTTCAGATCTGGTCAATTACTCACCAAAGCTAACTCCTCCATTGTAGCTCTTGTCCCCAAGGTACAAAACCCTTCCAAGGTGGGTGACTTTAGGCCCATCTCATGTTGCAATACCATTTACAAATGCATCTCTAGGATCTTAGCTAAGAGATTGCAACCTGTACTTCCTCTTCTCATTGATCCTGTCCAGTCAGGCTTTGTGAGAGGTCGGAGAATAGCAGATAACATATTTCTCACTCAGGAACTCATGAGGGGTTATCACAAGTCATCACCCTCTCCTAGGTGTGCTATGAAAGTGGACATTATGAAAGCTTATGATCATGTTAGATGGGAGTTTCTTTGGGATGTTCTTTCTGCAATGAACTTTCATCCTACAATGATCAAGTGGCTTCAAGCATGTGTAACCACAGCTAACTACTCTCTTTGTATCAATGGAGAAGTTACCGGTTACATTAAAGGTAGGAAAGGTCTGAGGCAGGGAGATCCTCTGTCCTCTCATCTCTTTGTTATTGTCATGGAAGTTTTTACGGCTTTGCTTAAGGAGAAATCTCATCTCCCTGATTTCCACTTCCATTGGAGATGTAAAGATAATCAATTGGTTAATCTTTGCTTTGCTGATGATCTAATGATATTCTGTAAAGGGGAGCTTTCATCGATCAAACACATCCGAAATGCATTGGCTGAGTTTGAGTCTCTTTCTGGTCTCTCCCCTAGCCCTGGTAAGAGTAGCATATTCTTTTCAGGGGTCAGTGTGAGGGTTAAGGAAACTATCTTGCAAGAACTTGGCTTCCAGGAAGGTTCTCTCCCGGTGAGATACCTGGGGGTCCCATTACTATCCACTAAACTCAAGGCTATTGATTGTCAGAGATTGGTTGATAATATTACTGCTAAAACTAAGTGTTGGACTAATAGGGATCTTACCTTTGCTGGGAGAATGCAACTTATAAAAAACATTTTGTTCTCAATGCAAACATATTGGTCCTCCCTGTTTATCCTACCAAAAAAGGTCATTAAGGAAGTTGAGTCTATCCTTAGGGCCTTCTTGTGGTCTGGCCCTGATCTTAAAAGGTCTGGGGCTAAGGTTGCTTGGGAACATCTTTGTGCTCCCAAGGACGAAGGGGGCCTTGGTTTCAAATCTTTGGCAATTTGGAATAAGGCTGCAGTTGCTAAACATATTTGGTTCTTGATTTCAGGGGGCGAGCAATCAATGTGGTGTCAATGGGTTAAATCCTATTTATTAAAAGGTAGGAATTTTTGGAGCCTTAAAATGCCATGTAATCCCTCCTGGGTTTGGAGGAAGATGCTTAATTTGAGAAGGTAAGTTCAACCATTCATACTTCACATTATCGGAAATGGGGACAACACATCCCTGTGGTATGACCATTGGCATCCTTTGGGCCCCTTATTGAACAAATTTGGTGCCAGAATTGTATATGATTCTGGCCTTCCATTGAATGCCAATGTGTCTCGGGTAATCCTAAACTCTGCTTGGACATTCCCAATCACACAAACTTGGGAGCTGAACGAAGTCAGATCTCAGCTTCCCACAGTAAGGAATGGTAGGGACCAGATTAGGTGGACTCTTAACTCAAATGGTCAGTTTAGTATTGCCTCTCTTTGGAATGAATTGAGAGAGCCATTTCCCAAAGTAATTTGGCACAAAGTAGTTTGGTTTCCTGGCCATATCCCAAAATGTAGTTTCATTACCTGGATTGCCATTCAAGGTAGACTTTCCATAGAAGATAGGCTTGCTCTTTTTGGGATTAAACCTTCTTCTCAGTGCTGCCTCTGTCCTGGCAGTGAAAGTCATGATCATTTGTTCTTTAATTGTGTATTCTCCGCTCAAGTCTGGAATGCAATCCTAGCAAGAATTGATGAGAGGTGGCCTCCACGATCTTGGGTAGACTGGATTTCTCACTTATCCACTTTTAAAGGAAAATCTATTAAGAGTGTTGTTATCAGATTGATATTCACTGTAACGGTGTATCACCTTTGGATTGAGAGGAACATGAGGAAGTTTCAAGCTGCTACTAGCACCTGGGAGGCAATAGTTCACAAAATTTATCACATGGTTAAAGGTAGACTTCTGTCCCTGCCCAAATTGCCTCCAGGTTCTAATGACACTAGATTTATTAGAGAATGGGGTCTCATTGTGGAATAATCATATATTGCATGGTGTTTGTATATGTGAATTGTGAATTGGGTACATGTGTTTTCTTCTTAGAGTTGCATTTGTTTTCCAAGCCTATCTTTCAGATTGTTCTGAAGATGTTTGCCTGCTGTTCTGAAGCTATTACAGGTTCTGAGCTCGGCCTTATTACTGCTACGTATCCAGGTAGTTACCTTACCTTGTTGGTTAGCCTGGAAATTTAGAGCATTTTAGTGTTCTACTATATTGTGAGCTATCCCTGTGAGTGGAGTTGTGTTCTTTAGTCCCATCTGTCCTTGTGGGAGGAGGTTTTGTGGGGGCTAGTGTATGGTGATGTAGAGAGTGAGGAGGGTTTCATTGTTCTTGGCAGTGTTTTAGAGAGTGGGAGGTGTGAGATTTCGAGGGTGTAGTAGTGTGAGTACTATATTCCCCAAGAACATTGTTTTGTTTCAATCTTGTTTCAATCTTGAGCTATTAACAGATCTGCCATTTTCTGCTGGTGGTTCAGTAGCTGTGGTTCAGCAGTTGGTGCAGTATTGTGATATTTGGTTTTCTCTGACTGCTAGGGCTACTGCTATTGGCCAGCTACTGCATTTTGTTTGTGCTGATATAAACTCCTCTCTGCTATGATCTGTTGTTATGCCTAACCAACTAGTGACTGTTGTTAGACCATTTCAATTCAATAAGAAGTTGTAGCCTCAGTCTATGAAGTCCCCATTGAGATGTTTTGGAGGGTGCCTTGGAGTGGTTTTGAGAGAGGGAGCTGACTGATGGGCATCAGCTTTTGGTTGCTGCATCTGATATGGCCATTTACTGCATTTGGTAGCAGCTGATGGTCTGCTGTTGGTTCAATAGTTAGTGACTGATGGGCTGCTGCTTCTGCTGCTATACCCTTAGTAGCTGCTGCTGTACCCTAAGTAGCTCCTACTCTACTATTTTTTCTCTTTGTCTCTTGAGCTTAGTGTTGTGTTCTACAATTCAGTTAGCACTTTAGTTCAGTTGTAAAGTGTTGTTTTGACTGCTAACTGTCCAGCTTGTGTGTGTGCATCAGGGCTGTTGTTGCTAACTGACTGATATTTCGTGCCTTTTCTGTTATTTCTGCCTAACCAACTGGGGATGTCGTTGCGATCTCCCTTCGCAGAGGGGGAATTCCTCTGCATTGTGTTACCTGCCTACTGCTGCTACTGTAATATGTTATGGTTCAATTGTTTAGGATGCCTAATTTGCTACTGCTACTGCTATTATGGTTCAGTTCTTTAGTTTATGGTTCAGTGGTTGCTGATGCCCTACATTGTCCAGCTAGCTTTGTACATACCAACTAGTTGCTGATGCCCTGCTTTGTCCTGTTTTTTCACTGCTGCTGCTACTGGTCCTGTCATGCCATGGCAGCTGCTGTTGTTATCTCCTGTTTTGCCATGGATCTGCTTGGGTACTCTCAACACAAGTCAAGTCAAGCAAAGTTACCGAGCTGGCCTGTGATGCCATGGCAGCAGCTTCTGTTTTTGTGAAGTTCAGAAGTCCTCAAGTTGAAGAGCTGCAGTCCTGTGTGGCTTCTATTATGATTCCTGTTATGCTTCCAAGTTCAGAAGTTCAGTTCAGGTACAGAAGGTCAGACGCAGAAGTTGTGTTGGTTGCTGTCGTCATGCTTTCAAGTTCAATCCATTGTATAGTGCAGTATTGTGCTAGGCTGTATGTAACTGGTATTCTACAGTTATGATTTTGTTAGTATCTTCTGGCCGTTGTTTTCCCTCCCTCTTCTAGATGGATTGAAAACAACGAGTATCTTTTAGCCCTTGTAGCCATTTGGCAATTGCAATTTTCTCTACTTTTTTGGTTTTCCTTTCTTTTCCTCCTGGGGTATGCCCCTTGTAGGCTGTATATTCGTTTTATCTCTTTTCTATTTCAAGCTGGTTTATCCAAAAAAAAAAAAAAAAAAACCCGCATGGAGAGTGAGATAAAGTGACATATGAAATACAAATGGATCTGAATAGAACCATGAAATAAATGAGGTGAAAATGAAGTACGTACTGGCACAACCCGCCAGATTAGGAAATAAAGTAAATAAGGTAGATAGTCATGGTCAATGATGACCACATGATAACCAGCGCTGAGGAGAGATCTTCCTCCTCGTAGGCTGGACTAAGAAATCCAAGAGCCATGTCTTCCTTCACCCCAAAGCTAGCATAATACACACTCAACAGAAGTCAACTACTACAGAGGGACTCAGACTGAGAGAGGCTCGTCCTGGCGATGTCTGCATCCGACAGGGCTGCCCTGCTAAGCACCCTGCACACCACGCCCAATCCAACCAGACTACTACAACCTTGCCCAAATCCCCTAGGCTCGCTAACGACTAAAAGCGGAACAGAACGAGAGGCCACCAAAAGTAGTCACTCGAACCTCAAGTGGACCAAGCTGCTCCTTTCGGTCAGTGCAAACCACCAATCTAGTCAGAAACAGACTGCAAAGCTACCCCTTTCGATCAGAGAGAATCCACCAATCTAGTCAATGATATCTTCGGCAACTACCTTGCTCAATCATAAAAAGAAATTTTGCTTGACAAACATAAAACTTCCCCACTGCCCGGGCCATCCTGCCCGGGCTGGCCTCCCATCGGGTGGCTGCTGCCTGCTGATGCCGCTGCCCGCTGCTGCTACCGGGAGCTGCTGCCGCCTGCTGCTGCCTGCTGCTTGCCCGGGCTAGCTGCTGCTGGACGGGGAATGACTCGAGTTGTCCGGGCATAAGCTGCTGCCTAGCCTCCGCCCGAGCAAAACAAGCATTGACAGCCACGGCTGCCCCCCGCCCGAGCCATTCAAGGATGGCCTGCCCAGGCTGGCTGGCTGGTTGCTCGGGCTGAGTGCCCGGGCTGGCTGGAAGGGGCTGGTAGGGCGCTAGGCTGGCCACGCCAGGCTAGCTGACTGGCTTGATGTTGATGGCCACCGTAGGAGGTGAATCACCCTCCCACGATTGTGAATGAGCCATGGCTGTTGAGCCACGGCGGATGAAGGCCGAGGCGACGGCTGGGTCCGGCCATGGCAGTCCCTGCCATTGAGAAGACCGGCAACGATTGAGACGCCCTTAGTTGATTGTCCCTACCGCTGGTCGGAATTGATTGTCCACCGATTAATCAATGGATGTTGTGGGTTGTTCGTTGAAGATGATGAACAGTAACGCCTGACATGGCCGGCGCACTTCCAGATCCGAAAAGCCGGTAAGAGAACTTGCCGGAGATAAAGGCAACTCAGCCACGAGGGCTAAGCTGCTATACTGGCCGGGCCTGGACGGCCGGCTGTGGGTTGAAAAGGCCATCGAAGGCCAGCTGTGGGCTGGCCGGGTAGGAGGGCTGGAACTTGCTTGATTCCAGATCTGGGATTTAGAAGGGGCGGTGGAGGAGAGCCCCTGTCGTGCGAGGGGGTCCCTTGCCCGAGGACTACTGCCGTTGGATGGCCGGCGTGGCTAGGCTGGGCTGGGCTGAGCTGAACCAGGCGTGGCTGGCTGCTGCTGCCTGCTTTTGGCCGGGGGGGAGCTTTCTCTCTCTAGCTTAGAGAGAGAAGCTCCCAAGGGTCCTCTCCCCATAGGATTGTATGTTAGCTCTCATTCTGGTCACATTGTTTGGTTGGTCATTTCCTAGATGAGAGGATGGATTTTCGACTAGCAAATTCAACTGCTCATAAGCAGTGGGGAAAAAATACTAAATATGGCCTGCTGTCAGTAAAGTCAGATAATGCAGGATTCTTATATTTTGAATTTAAAGATGAAGCTTGTCAACTTGCAGTCCTAGAAGGGGGGCCTTGGTTCTTCTCCCAAAAATTCCTTGTTCTACAGAAATGGAGAAGAATGATGAATCCAACTAAGATTTCTCCGTCCTCTATCCCTTCTTGGGTTAAGCTTCATAACTTGCCCCTAGAGTGTTGGACAGAAGTGGGATTAAGCAGGGTGGCTAGTGCAATAGGACAGCCCAAATATGTTGATCGAGCTACAGAAAAGAGGACTAGGCTTGCATATGCTAGGGTGTGTGTGGAAATTGAGGCTGCTGATGTACTACCAGATGACATACAGGTCACAGTGGATGGGGAGAGTGTATCAGTTAGGGTGGAATACCAACTAATGCCTCCTGTTTGCTCAGAGTGTAGGGTTTTTGGACATGCAACCTCCAAATGTTCAAAGTCCATCCTTATAAACAAGCACAGGATCATGAAGTTCCGAAGGAGGATTGGCATGCTGTTAGTAAAGGAACCTCTATCAACGTAGGGGGTTCAGTAGCACTGGAGGCAGTTACAATTCCTGTGGTGGCTGTGGTGGAAACTTCAATGCCTAAGGTCTCAAAAGAGGACATAGATGGGAGTGATTCAGAAGAGGAGGAGCTGAATTTCAATACTGATATTCCTTTTGAGGTGATGGTGGATACGGGGGTTCTCAATTGTAGTGTGGAGGCTGGTAATCCTTCTAATGATCTAGACCCTGAGGTATTCCCTGCTCAACCTGATCCGCAAGAGAAACCATTTCCTCCGGATGATAAGTCTAAAGAAGTAAAGGGAAAGGCTCCCTTTCAGAGTTCCAAGGGTTTCAACAAGTCTGGTGGAAAAAACAATAACAAAAAGTGGAGTAGCAGCTCCAAAAGACGGAATAAATGATATCCTTTTTGGTATCCTTTTGAATAGTTGTAGCTTTATTTCTTTCAAGCTATGCTTCTTGTTGTTACTTTGTGATTTTGTTTCCAATGTCTTTTCAAACTTTCAATTTAGGTTTTTGGAACATCCGTGGTCTGAATGACCCCATTAAGCAGAAAGAAGCAAGGTCTTTTGTGAACACCAATAAGTTGAGTCTTGTTGGATTACTTGAGCATAAAATAAGGGCAACTTGGGCAGATAGAATCACCCAATTCATTTGTCCTGGCTGGAGTTTTGTGAACAATTACCCCCAAGCTGCTTTAGGGAGGATTTTTGTTGGATGGGACCCTGGTGTCTTGTCTATTACAGTGTTATGTCAGGCAGATCAATTTATTCATTGTCAGGTCCATCCAAAAGATGGGAGTGCATTATTTTTGGTCAGTATGGTCTATAGGGCAAACTCTATCTCAGACCGTAGATCTCTTTGGCTTAGCCTTTCTCAATTTAGGACCTCTTCTCCCTGGGTGGTCCTTGGTGACCTTAATGCTAGTAGGCATCCTAGGGAGAAAGTTGGGGGGAATGCACAGTGGTATCCTCCCATGGATGACATTAATCACTGTTTGTTCTCATCTGAGCTTGATGACCTTAGGTTTTCAGGGTGCTTATTTACGTGGTCCAATAAGCAGGTCCCTCCTCATTTTGTGGCTTCCAAAATTGATAGGGTCTTAGTGAATGAGCCTTGGATGAAAACATTTTCTCAATCATCGGCTCAATTTTTGGTTCCTGGAATTTCAGACCATTCTCTAGGTGTGGTGTTTGTCCAGCCCAATCCAAGAAGGTCAATTAAACCCTTCAGGTTTTTTGACTTCCTTGTTGACCACCCTCAATTCCTTGCAATTGTCCAGAGGAGCTGGAGGACAATTGCACTTGGGAACCCCATGTTCTGTGTGTGTGTGTGAAGCTTAAACGCCTTCAACATGATTTGAAGCAACTTAATAAGGAAGAGTTTAGTGGCATCTCTGAGAGGGTGAGTGCCACTAAGCAAGCCTTAGAAAACATACAAGTAATTATAGGCTCATCCAAATAACAGCGCTGCCATAGAACAAGAGAGAGTGGTACACAAACAATACATCACATTTTTTTTTGGGTAAATCAGCTTGAAATTAAAAGAGGTTAAGCGAATATACAGCCTACAAGGGGCATACCCCAGGTAAGACAAAGCAAAAAGAAAACGACAAAAATATAAAAAGCCAAGTGGCTACATGGGTTGCCCGTGTCCAAGCCCCATCAAACAAACTATCCCAAGGAATAGAGGGTTCAACGGGAAACCTGGACACGGGCATGGTAATAGCAGAAAATCCACGACACAACCCGTCGGGATAGGGGTAAATTAGAGGCCCTCGAAGTCCTCGCAAGCACAGAAATAACTACTGCTACCAGAAGCAACCAGTAATACTAAAAGTAAACAGTAGTAGACTGTATGATAGATAAATGCCCGAGCCACACTGCCCGGGATGGCAAAAATTTGTTGGCCAAGCCTGTGGTTGGCTGGCCTGGCTGACCTGGGCTGGCTGGCCTTGGCCTTGCCTGGCTGGCCTTGGCTTTGTCGCCTGCTGCTGCTGCCCGCTGCGTGGCCCGGGATGGCTGATGATTGCCCAGGCTGGAAGGCCAACTGACCCCCGCGGCGGCTGACTGGATGAGGGCCGGGCCAAAAAAACCACGGCTGTTGAAGTGGCCAGAGAGGGCCTTGACTGCCCGGGGCTGGCGGCCCAGGCTGATGAGGATGCTGATGCTGACTGGGGCCGAAGGCCCAAGCTGCTGGCTGGACTGGCCTTACCAGCCTGCCAGGCTGCTGTCTGTCTGGATTGCCCGGGCTGGCCTTGCCTGGATGGCCTGGCCTACCGGCTGGCCTGCGTGGCCTTGAAAGCACCACTGCCCGGGCTGCTTAGACGCCATCTATGGCATTTCATTGGACCAGAACGAGTTGACTGGTACCCATTGCAGAGACCGGGCTGTAGAGCCCGGGGCCCGTCCAGTGATGGCCAGCTATGGCTGGCCGGAACTGTTCATCTTCTTCCTTGTGCAGCTGGTACTTTTGAGTTTGAGACCAACTCCATATAGATGACCCAACCGATCCAGAACCGACATGGGATTACTCCACCCGCCGTGACATCTTGACACATAACGGGAGGAAACTGATTTATGGAGAGGTCAGAGCTCAGGGCCGAGGAAAGAATACATCACATTGCTTAGGGCTGAGGAAAGTTTAGCTAAACAAAAGTCTCGAATACAATGGTTGAAACTTGGAGATCAATGTACTTCCTATTTCTTTAAAGCTGTGAGCAATAGGAGGAATAGGAGCAAAATAACAAGTTTAGAATTAAATGATGGATCTACCACACATGACCTCATGGTCATCAAAGAACAGTTTGTTAACTTTTACACAACTCTTTTTGGCACGTCCCATCTCACACCTCATTTGGGACCAACTAGAGTGGGTCAATTAATCAGGAATAAACTCAGCCCTGAGCAAAGTCTTAATATGGTCTCCCCTGTCTCAGATTTGGAGATCAAAGAGACCATTTGGTCTATTAATCCCACCAAAGCACCTGGCCCTGATGGGTATAATGGAGGGTTTTTTAGGAAAGCATGGTCTGTCATTGGGAGAGAGGTCACCTCAGCTGTCCAGAACTTCTTCAGGTCTGGACAACTGCTCACTAAAGCTAATTCCACTATTGTAGCACTTGTTCCTAAGGTACCAAACCCTTCCAGGGTGGGTGACTTTAGGCCCATTTCATGCTGCAATACCATTTACAAATGCATCTCTCGGATTTTAGCCAAGAGATTGCAATCTGCTCTTCCTTTGCTCATAGATCCGGTCCAATCAGGATTTGTGAAAGGAAGGAGAATTGCTGATAACATTTTCCTCACCCATGAACTCATGAGAGGGTATCACAAGTCCTCTCCTACCCCTAGGTGTGCCATGAAAGTTGACATAATGAAAGCATATGACCATGTTAGGTGGGAATTTCTTTGGGATGTCCTGTCCGCCATGAACTTCCATCCTACAATGATTAAGTGGCTTCAAGCATGTGTCACCACTGCAAACTCCCTATGTATCAATGGGGAAGTGACGGGGTACATTAAAGGGAGGAAGGGGCTGAGACAGGGGGATCCTTTATCCACGTATCTCTTTGTTATTGTGATGGAAGTTCTTACGATTTTACTTAAGGAGAAAGCCCAGCTCCCGGACTTTCATTATCACTGGAGATGTAAAACTAATCAATTGATAAATCTGTGCTTTGCTGATGATCTAATGATATTTTGCAAGGGAGAGCCTTCTTCGATTAAACTCATCAAGGAAGCTTTGAATGAGTTTGAGGCTCTTTTTGGTCTCTCCCCTAGCACAGGTAAGAGTAGCATATTCTTCTCTGGTGTTAGTGTGGGAGTTAAGGAGACTATTTTGCAGGATTTGGGATTTCAGGAGGGTTCCCTTCCAGTGAGATATCTGGGAGTTCCATTGTTATCTACTAAGCTTAAAGCTGTGGACTGCCAAAGGCTGGTCGAAAGTATCACTGCCAAAACTAGAAGTTGGACCAATAGGGACCTTACTTATGCGGGGAGAGTCCAGCTTATCAAGAACATCTTGTTCTCAATGCAAACGTATTGGTCCTCCCTGTTCATTTTACCAAAAAAGGTCATCAAGGAAGTTGAATCTATCCTTAGGGCCTTTTTATGGTCTGGCCCTGACCTTAAAAGATCAGGGGCTAAGATAGCTTGGGAGAAGTTATGCGCTCCTAAAGATGAGGGGGGTCTTGGTTTCAAATCTATGGAGGTGTGGAATAAGGCTGCGGTGGCCTTATTCCACTTGAAGTTTGGGGGGCTACTTTGGTGGTCTCTCTTCCTGTTCCGCTTATAGTTGTTAGCGAGCCTAGGGGATTTGGGTGAGGTTGTAGTAGTCTGGATGGAATGGGCGTGGTGTGCAGGGTGCTTAGCAGGGTAGCCTTGTCGGATGCCGACATCTCCAGTTCGAACCTCTCTCGGTCCGAGTCCCTCTGTAGTAGTTGACTTCTTTTGAGTGGGTATTATGCTAGCTTCAGGGTGATGGGCTTCTCGGTTCTTGGTCTTCTTATCCCAGCCGTGGAGGAGGAGAATCTCTCCTCAGCGCTGGTTATCATGTGGTCACCGTTGACCATGACTATCTACCGTATTTACTTTATTTCCTAGCCTGGCGGGTTGTGCCAGGAAGTAATTCAAATTCACATTTCACGTATTACAGTACGCATAGCATTTTGTTATGTATTTACTCTATCTCACTCTCCATGCGGGTTGTGCATGGTTTACTGCACTTTTTTCATTCTTATTTGTTTTCCTTTTCTTTTCCTCCTGGGGTATGCCCCTTGTAGGCTGTACATTCGCTTAACCTTTTTTAATTTCAAGCTAAGTTACCCAAAAAAAAAAAAAAAAAAAGGCTGCGGTGGCCAAGCATATATGGTACTTGATCTCCGGGGGAGAGCAATGCATGTGGTGCCAATGGGTTAAATCCTACTTATTAAAGGGTAGGAACTTTTGGAGCCTTAAAATGCCAGCTAATCCCTCTTGGGTTTGGCGTAAATTACTTAATCTAAGACATTTAGTCCAACCCTTCATCCGTCATTTCATTGGCAATGGGGAGAACACATCCATGTGGTTTGACCTTTGGCATCCGTTAGGCCCTTTGTTGGATAAGTTTGGTTCCAGAATTGTTTATGACTCTGGCCTTCCCTTGAATGCCAAAGTGTCCCGCATAGTTCACAATTCTGGTTGGACTTTCCCAATCACGCAAACATGGGAGTTGAATGAAGTTAGACGGCATCTCCCACCTTTGCGTGGCTCCAGGGACCAAGTTAGATGGACTCTGAATGCATCTGGACAGTTTAGCATAGCCTCTCTATGGGAGGAATTGAGGGTTCCTTTCCCCAAGGTTAATTGGCACAAGGCTGTTTGGTTTTCTGGCCATATACCTAAGTGTAGCTTCATTACATGGCTGGCCATCTCGGGTAGACTCTCCACTGAGGATAGATTAGTTCTCTTTGGGATTAAATCAATTTCCCAATGCAGTTTTTGCCATGGTAGTGAAAGCCATGATCATTTGTTCTTCAACTGTAGTTTTTCCACACGGGTTTGGAATGCTATTTTTTTTTTTTGGGTAACTCAGCTTGAAAATAAAAAAAGGATAACCGGATGTACAGCCTACAAGGGGCATACCCCAGGAGGAAAACAAAACAAAGAAAAGAAAATGAAGATTGAGAAAATTGAAAAGCTAGGCCAAGTGGCTACAAAGTGGCTACAGTAGATGACAAGCTAAATAGATGGAAACAAAACAAATAAAAGTTACATTTGTTTCCTATCCATCTACAAAAGGGGTAAAGATTGAACATACACAATCCTCAATTCAGAAGTTGTAGCTGCTGCTGCTGATTGTAGCAGCCAACAGTGATTGTAGCTGCTGCTGATTGAATTCAGAAGTTGTAGTGCCAGCTATAAGTGGCTCAGTCATTGAAGAAGCAGGTCAGGCATTGAATCTGCTGATGGAATTTGTAGACACCCCAATTTGGCCTAACGATTATTTCAAGTCCCACCTTGGGACAATCCCGATGATGAAATGGATACAATGATTGCTGATTGCTTCCTTGAGGACCTTAGGACTTTCGGTAAGAACTTTGAACCACTTAGAGGACCCAATTCAAAGCCATACAGCCTTTCAGACAGAAATACAGAAGCCTAGGAGAATCCATCTGACGGCCGTGACATCGATCCCACGGCCCTAACATCATTTCCTCACCCGAGCAACCTGTTGCCAGCTAAATCTCCCTGAGAGATCAATTCCTCGGCCGCAAGATCTATCCTTCGGCCGAGACATCCATTCCTCGGCCGCGACATCCTTTGCTCGGCTGCCAGATCGACCTTTTTCCAGACTCTGGAACGTTCTGTCAGACGTTTGGTTTGATCCAACTACACTACCTTTCCGATGCGTTCGGGCTACGCTCAGAGATCACGACGTAGAGTTAGAGATGCATTGCAATTGCAATTGTCATCTCGTGATTTGATTGGCCGGAGTGAGTCATCCCTATGCCTATATAAAGGGGGCTTTGGGCTCCGAAATAAACACACAGAAATTGATATACTCATACACTCAATCAAGCCACGAAACTCTGCAGAAATACTCTCTCAATCCCATACTTCAAAAGCCCTAACCTTCCGAAGGCAGCCGTCAATCCGGCAATCAAACCCCGAAGTTCAAACCCTAACTCTAGGGTTCTCGATCAAGCAATCAGTCAATCACACCCAATCCAAAGCAATCAAGCAACTGAGGGATCAAGGTGGTGAGGCCCAACGGCCTCTGGTTTGTCTTATTTACTGTCTTTTTGACTAATCGTAACGCTTTGATTACCTGTTAATTTTTAGTCTGGTGTGAGGAAGAACACCGACCGGGGCTTCGATCCCTCGGCCGGTACATCGAACCAGGAGGATCCCTCGGCCGTGACATCCATTCACCGGCCGCGGGATCCATCTCCCTGGGACAGTTTGTTTTGTTCTGCTTTCTGATGCATGCTTACTTATCGCACTGGCTCACTTTGCTTACTGTTTAAAGGAATAATTAAACAGACTATGTGTCAAAATTAAACAAAGCATCTATACGTCTTATGTTGAACGATTATGGGCCAGTCTCACGACTGGGCGAAGAGGGGTGCCTAACACCTTCCCCTTATTGTACTTTTGGCTCCCGTATCCAGAATCTCTATCTATTTTCCCAGTTTTAATAAACTGGGTGGCGACTCTATTTGATGATAACCGTTATCATGTGGCGATGTTCCTAGCCATGGGAATGTCCATGATTTTGGTTTATGAGGTGAGCAACCAATCAAGCAAACACAATGTGATCAATCTGTATGGCGATGCCCCGTTTGGGAGGTGTCTACAGTTTTTGGCGACTCCGCTGGGGATTATGAGAGCCATAACCAGAAAGTTCAACATAAGACTAATACATGCCTTGTTTAATTCATTTATCATATGCATCGAGCGGGCAACCCGTTGAGTTCACCTGATATCCCGGCATGACACGGGCTATGTTGGGGGTTCCAGCAAACTCCACAGTCACTCGTACCTAGTGGTATATCAAAAAGGAAATCACCCAATCGCCGCCTATAATGGGCTGGTGAGAGGATTGGTGCCCTTTGACAACGGAGCACCCTGAAACTACCAAAAACCTTGCATGCTTTAGAAAGCCATAGAACTTATCAAACTAAGACAGGAACCTACAGGCTAGGAACCTACTTGCATTCTGCTTGCAAAAGTTCTTCCTCACACCTTGTATCATTTGTTGTTGTATTAACTCTTTCTGTAAAGAAGGGTTGGGATTTTCGAACCCAAATCCTGGCCCTACACAGGCCAAATACTGACTTCCAGGTATTCTATTTTTCAAGCAGGCACCATAGGTAGGTTAAAGAAGCAACCTCAGCCAGTCTTATACTCTTACAATACCCGAAGTCACGCCAAACAGAGGTCTTTACAGTCATCTCATCGGTCGCCTTCGTCTGCCAAGACACCCTCACCGCAACGGTCCCAATCAGTTTCAGGGACTTCGCGGTTTTCTTCTCAACAAAACCGATTATCTACCCAATTCCAAGCCTCACCAAACAATCTCCCTACCTACACCCCAAAAATGGCAGATAAAGATGCTACCATCACCGAGCTCCGAGCCCAAATTGCCTATTTACAAGCTGAGAAAGCAGCAAGAGATGCTGAAGACAAGAAAAACGAGGAGGAAGCAGAAGATCCTCATGAAATTATAGAAAACCCTGAATTGGTCAAACAAGTCAAAGAGATCAAGCACGCTTTGGCTCGTTCACAAGGAGACCAAATTCTGGATTTCGAAGGACTCTGTCTCTTTCCAGAATCTCAACTGCCTGGATGGTTCAAAATGCCAAACATCGAGAAATTCAACGGGACTGGTAACCCTACCAGCCATGTCCGCCATGTCATCAACACTCTGAAGCCTATGGGTTTGACCGACGAGCTCATTGCTCAATTGTTTCAAAGGCCTCTCACTGGAAGCGCCCTCGATTGGTTTCTCACTTTGGAATTTGTGCATTATCAAACTTGGCCTGAAATTGCTAACGCTTTTGTCAAGCAGTATGCGTACAATGTCCAAATTGAGCTAACTACCCGAGATTTGGAGATGACCAAACAAGAATCCAATGAGGACTTTGCTGCCTTTGTGGCAAGATGGAGAGAGAAGGCTGCCAAGATGAAAAGCCGCCCTACCGAGGAAGATCAAGTGAGGATAGTTGTCAAAAACTTACAGCCTAAATACCTCACTCATATTCACACTCAAGCTATCACCGACTTCAAACGTCTATACGCCACTGGATTACAAATCGAGGATGGGATCAAGTTGGGCCTCATTGGAAGAGAAGAAACCCCTCCACCCAGAAAAACCTTTCCAAACCGTGCATCTCCTGCCTCCGTCAACACCCTTGACTCAGTCTTGCCACAAGACCCTTTTCAAACTAGCTCATCCAGAAACACAAATCGCCCTCGCCGCAATTTCAGCCCACTCTGTATGACTCCATCCCAAGCCTTAGCCATCCTAAGCCGTCAAGGGCACCTTAGGCTCTTGAATAATCCGCCTCCTCAGCCACCTTACGGCCCAAGCTATGATGCCAATAAGCAGTGTGCTTACCATCAACACCCTGGACATGAGACAGACCGCTGCATGCGTCTTCGTCATGACATCCAGGATCTCATTGATAGTCAAGCTATAAAACCTCCTAAGCCTAATGTACAAACCAATCCACTTCCCGCTCACAACAACGAACCACCACCTCAAAATATCAATCTCATAAGCCTATCCAATAGCCCCACATATAATCCTGCCCTACACATTATTTCAAATACCCAAGCCAAACCATCCCTAATCCTCTCTGAGAACGAGGAATGCTTTGCAACAGGGAGAGAACCCCACATCTATGCCATTGATGATGGAGATTGGTGGTTGGACATGCGTCAAACCCTGCCAAATGATTGGAAAGTTGGAAGAATTGAGCCTGCTGATCCTTGGGGTACCCAAGAAGAAGAAGTGGGTCACCTCATCCGAAGCGGAAGGGTGTATAAACCGCCTAAACTAAGTGGAGAAAGTTCAACCTCAACACGAGTAATGGAAGAAGAAGAAGGAGAAGAAAGCCAAAGGACCGAACCTGAAGAAGACAGGGTGCTAAGGCAACTAAAGAAAATCCAAGCTGATATCTCTATTTGGGGATTGCTTATGTCCTCCTACGAGCATCGCAATTCCTTCTTTAAAACCTTGGGGAAAGCCAAAGTTCCCATCGACATCACCCCCGAAGAACTGGTGGGTTTTATAATGGCGTCAAAAGCTCCAAAACCAACGATAGCTTTCACTGACAAGGATCTACCCCCTGAAGGGCCTGCACACAACAAACCTCTCTACATTTCACTTAAATGTCTCACCAAATGGATCCCACTAGTCTTGGTGGATAATGGGTCTGCTTTAAACGTATGTCCTCAAAGGACCCTCGACAAGCTAGGGATAAACGCCACCGACGTACGACCTTCAAGCCAGGGAGTAAGAGGGTATGACAATTCAAAGAGAAGAGTGGTTGGGTGTGTCACACTACCAGTAGAAGTGGAGAAGATCAAAAGGGACGTAGAGTTCCATGTGATGGATATACCGGCCACCTTCAATCTCTTGTTAGGAAGGCCTTGGCTACATGACGCCGGGGCAGTACCCTCCACTTTGCATCAAAAAGTCAAATTCGCGGTAGATGGAAGGGTTATAACCATTCTGGGGGATTCATCAATCCGGACACATTCTGATACGCCTGTCCAAGAGGTAGAAACCGAGGAAACCTTCCTTACAGGATTCAGTCTTGAGGAAGCAACTGCTGTGCAAGCCTTAATGGCTGAGAGAAACTTCTATGTAAATGCCCCCGCCATTTGGATGATGAAGAAGCAAAAATACCTCCCTGGGTTGGGTTTAGGCAAAAGATCACAAGGCATCTCGCAGATGATTGATCCTCCGCATAATCAATACGCCTTTGGTCTTGGCTACACCCCAACAGAAGCCGAGGTAAAAAGGAAGAGAAACATGGAAAAGGCTAGGGCAAGAGGAAGCAGGATCAAAGAAGAGAAACTCGTGATCCCAAAAACGCTCAATGGCTGGTTTTTTTTTTTTTTTTTTGGGTAAATCAGCTTGAAATTAAAAGAGGTTAAGCGAATATACAGCCTACAAGGGGCATACCCCAGGTAAGACAAAGCAAAAAGAAAACGACAAAAATATAAAAAGCCAAGTGGCTACATGGGTTGCCCGTGTCCAAGCCCCGTCAAACAAACTATCCCAAGGAATAGAGGGTTCAACGGGAAACCTGGACATGGGCAAGGTAAAAGCAGAAAATCCACGACACAACCCGTCGGGATAGGGGTAAATTAGAGGCCCTCGAAGTCCTCGCAAGCACAGAAATAACTAAGTAAGTCAGCTACTGCTACCAGAAGCAACCAGTAATACTAAAAGTAAACAATAGTAGACTGTATGATAGATAAATGCCCGAGCCACACTGCCCGGGATGGCAAAAATTTGTTGGCCAAGCCTGTGGTTGGCTGGCCTGGCTGGCCTGGGCTGGCTGGCCTTGGCCTTGTCGCCTGCTGCTGCTGCCCGCTGCGTGGCCCGGGCTGGCTGATGATTGCCCGGGCTGGAAGGCCAACTGACCCCCGCGGCGGCTGACTGGATGAAGGCCGGGCCAAAAAAACCACGGCTGTTGAAGTGGCCAGAGAGGGCCTTGATTGCTCGGGGCTGGCGGCCCAGGCTGATGAGGATGCTGATGCTGACTGGGGCCGAAGGCCCAAGTTGCTGGCTGGACTGGCCTTACCAGCCTGCCAGGTTGCTGTCTGTCTGGATTGCCCGGGCTGGCCTTGCCTGGATGGCCTGGCCTACCGGCTGCCCTGCGTGGCCTTGAATGCACCGCTGCCCGGGCTGCTTAGACGCCATCTATGGCATTTCATTGGACCAGATCGAGCCGACTGGTACCCATTGCTATGGCTGGCCGGAACTGTTCATCTTCTTCCTTGTGCAGCTGGTACTTTTGAGTTTGAGACCAACTCCATATAGATGACCCAACCGATCCAGAACCGACATGGTATTACTCCACCCGCCGTGACATCTTGACACATAACGGGAGGAAACTGATTTGTGGAGAGGTCAGAGCTCAGAGAAAGGACCCAAACTCTGGAAGCACCTGCGCGAAGAACGAGTGTACAGGGGGTGCAGGGCTGTGCATCGATGAGGTTAGGGCCGGAGCCCGATTTGTACAGGAGGAGCAGTCCTGCGACCAACAGATCTGGGTTGGGTCGATCCGTGGCCGGAAGCTGTCCACTAGTGATGGCCAGACCGTAGTAGGCCTGCCGCTGCTGTCGCCGGAGCTGGACACCACGGCGGATGTTAAGCCTCACGGCGAGGTCGTGGTTGGAGGCCGGACCAGATCTAGACCGTACCTGTTGTAGTTTGCCCGAGTGTGAAGCCCCGGTCCAGCGTTGGTCGGACTGGACCAGGTGATGGCCGTCGACTGCCGGATGTGGAGGGCGATGGAGGAAGTGTTGACCACGGCCGGAGCTGTTGCACCGGAGCTGGAGCTGGTCGATTGAGGCCAGATCTTATCAATGGATGGCTAGACCAGTGGGTAGCCAGTTGGGGAACGGGCGATGGAGGAGAGCCCCTGTCGAGAGGGGGCTCCCTTGCCCTAGAGTGCTTCGGCCTCCTTGCTGTTGTTACCGGCGAGATCCCGCCGGAAATGGTGGTGGAAGACCGGAGGGAGCTTTCTCTCTCTAGGTTAGAGAGAGAGAAGCTCCCAAGCCTTCTCAATGGCTGGTTTGTGAGGGAAGGAGAAGACTTTCCATTCTGCGGCTTCGCAGAGACATGGGAAGACGAAGTTACCAAGCAACGGTACCCTGGAATGCAAATCTTCTTTGATCAGGAATGGACCGACAGTGATTTGGAAGAAGAACCAACTGATTCATCTCCTACCCCCAAAGATTGGATTGAAGTGCTAGCTGAATTTGACCTAAAGATTCTGTTTGGCAAAGAGGGTGAAGAAGAGTATAAAACTGCAAAGGGAAAAGGAATCATTCCTGAAATACCGCAGTAAATCGCATGACAAAAACATTACTTTCATTTCCTAAAGACAAGTTAAGACATGTTTTGGGCCCCTGTTTGGGCATTATCTACGATTGAATAAATCCCCATTTTTATCACTTCTATGCTTGACAAATGATTCCATCTTTAAAATGTGATTGTTATACACTACAATCTCTCTGCCAAAGATAAAAGGATTTTGAAGAATCTAATTCTTTATGTTACTGACCAAAAGGAAAGAAGGGACGAACCCTGGTTACTTAGAACTAGGCTTTTTATCAAAACTCAGGAAAAAGACGCTATCTCCGTGAGAACACTTAGGGTTAGCTTGCCCATTGTGAAAGTACAAACACAACAGGAGATTCATAAAAACATCTCCATCAAATTCCTCTCCAAACACCTCTTGAGAGAAAAATGCTCATTGGGTAAGATATACACCCAAGCAAAAGTAAGAGCAAAGCCTGCTAGGACAAAGAAAAAGCGAAAAAAACGCAGCCTAGGCAAAAGTTAAGGCATTTGAAGGAAAGCTCGCTAGGGACTCAACCTCTATCAGGTAACCTAGGCAAAATCTAGAGCATGAGAGAAAGAAAAATTAAGAGTGAAAACCCAACCCCCAAAGGTGGTAATCTTGGAACTACGTAAAAGGCCTGATTCCCTGATTGGGATACGTAGGCAATCTCGCGTCGAGATGCGGCCCAAATATTTGGAGAGAAGAAAGATGATACCAAAAGGGTTTGTATTCAATGATAGGCATGGCTAACCTTGCGTATTGAGCTCACAAAAGATAAGTTAGTCATTTTCCAGGGAATTGACAAAAACAAAGGTATACAAGAATCATCGTTCGTCCTCTCTGACTCAGAAGTCGTCAACATAAGGGATCAAGCATTCTAGCAAAACATGGCAAAGAGATTGCAAGAATAACAAAAACAAATAAAAGAGCTTGAATCAAATGCAAGTGTAAGAAGAAAAGAAAAAAAATGTTTGGCTAATAGCAAAAACCTAACTTCTTTAGGAAATGGAAGTAGCGGCCGAAGAATGGAACCCTCGGCCGAGTGATCCATTCCTCGGCCCAAGTTTAAATCCAGGCATTCACGAAACTTTGAAAAATATTGCATAAATATCTAATTTCTCATACGTGCTGAGGATGCTTCAAATACAAACAAAAAATACAAATGTCAAATTATCTGTTTTTAGAACTAACAACTACAGGTACAAGAAAAGAAAGGCTAGCTACTGCCCACGACCCCTCTTGGGCGCGGGATGAAAACGCTCAGGAACTGGGATACTGATCCTCTGTCCCTCGCCAGTCGCGGCATCTCCATCACCAGCTTCAGTACTCCCACCCTCGCTAACTCCAGCACTCTGGGTGACCGACACTATCGGTACTCGCTCTGCTTCAAGCTGCAGAGACACAAGGATATAGGCATTTAGTTTCACATGGAACATAGGATGGAAAAAGAAGAGATCAAAGGATGCATACCGCAGCTATTCGACTGCGCTGCCGCCGAGCCAAAGCCTCTGCGCTCTGGAAAGCACGCAACCATTCCTGAAACACCCCAGCGGGCACCTACAGAGGAAGCAATTGCATATACAATCAAGTAAGCAAGGAATGCTGAAGGAAACCAAAGCAGAATCTACAAATATTACCTGTTGGACCCCGGCAGGAAGCACGTAGAACTGCGTAGTACACGGTGTCAGTAGCAAACGCTCCTCTTCTCCACTTGCATTGTGGAAAGAAATGAAACTGGGGGCCCGTGGCCAAACAGGAGGAGCAGCAGCAGCAGTAGTGGTTGGAAGGGTCAAGGAGGCCGAACGAAAGGCTGAGTAGTCTCCTACTACGAGAAAACTCAAGGCTGGCTGTCTCTCAAGAGCAAGTAGCAAGCTATCCCCGGTCAAAAGATGGGTCGATCTCATGCCAACAGGAGGAGGGAGAGGAACAAGCTGCAACGCCTCAGAACGTGGAAAGTACTGGCTCGCTACCCTCTCCCCAAGATACCATGCTCTCGAAAATGGCCCCTCCAGAAGGAAGTGCTGGCTGTCCAACGCCCGAGCTGAGGTCAACTCCAAAGGAGCATCGTCAAGTAGCACGCCCCATGGGTCGAAACGCACCTATAACAAGGGAAATAGCATCAAAATAACAGAATAAGGAAATTGCACGAAAATTAGAGGACGGAGAAGATGTCATACCTGATCCACCGTTAGGCGATCCAAAACTCGCCTCCAATCCAGCAAGTCCATGGCGGGCGACCGTGACTTCCGAACTCCTTTCAACCAACGGGCTGCTCGCGGAACAAACCTAGGCTCTCTGTGCCCAGTCGGAGGAGGAAACTGCAACAAGTGCTCAAAAGCCCAAAGCTACAAGCAAAGACGGAGAACATGAATAATAAAGGTAGAAGCAACAAGAGAATAATGCAGAAATCAAAATATATACCTCGAGAATACGATGGTGTCCGCCAAGCGACAAACTAACTCCCCGGGAACAAGCACTGAGGTGTCCGTACAACGTGGCTAGGGCAGGAGTTCCCCAATCAAACTCTGCTATGGTCTCTAAGTGCACCAAAGCAGCTAAGAACTGGACATGTACCGAATTCTCCTTGTTGCAAAACAAAGTTTGCCCAAGGAGATAAAGCAGGAAAGCTCGTACCAGCTGAGAAAGGGGAATCTCCGTCAAGATATCAACTTGATCAAACTCTTCCCGAAGCCAGGTGTATGTGATATGGCCACTCTCGGATACAATGGGAACCTTCCCCAAGAGGTATCCAAGGGCACCCTTCCGCTCATGGATCCGCGGGTCAATTGGAAGAGGATCGCCGCCAACCCTCAGGCTTGTGAGCAAAGCAAAGTCACCCGGAGTGATCGTCATCTCCCCAGCCTCCGGAAGGTGGAAAGTGTTGGTGGTATCCCACCACCGCTCGACCAAGGATGTGGTCAATCCCAGCTCCGCCTTCGGAAGATGGAAACCAAGAATCAAGGGCTCGAAGCCAGCCAAAGCAACCGCATCCTTGGCTTCCTGAGGAAGCCTCTCATACCACTCAAACACCTGGGGGCAGCTTCCCCACACGCGCAGCCTCTCGTTTGCCTGACAAAATACGAACAAGTCAAATACACAAGATATCGCCTATACAGGGGGCAACTTCTAGAACTCAAACTCCCTATCAAAATATCAAACTATCACTCTGCAAAATCTCACATGCGAAAATCATTTGACAGGGTAAAATTCTACCTTCCTGTTGGTGGAACCAAAGTGCTGCTCTGGCTCCCTGTGCAAGACCTCAGGTGGGATGTCACTGAGGAGAGGACGGTATCGCAAAGAACCACCACGCCCGACCAAGTGAACCTGAGGAGCGTAAGTGGCAATGTCAAAAGGGGGAAGAATATCACCACCCACATCAGTAGAAATCTCGGGTTCAACCCCGGGAGGAATGGGTTGCGAGGAACTCCCCCCAGCAGTGGCCCTGCGCCGACTTGAACGTAAGACGCGGGAACTTGAAACCCCGCCAAGAATCTCGGCCTCGACGGCCGGAGCCTTGCCCGAATCTCTAGATGCGGCGGGGATATCGGATGGTGGAGGAGGAGGCGGGCTCGAAGCCATGGCAGCCAAAACCGTGGTGGTCGGAGGATCGGCGGCGAGAAGGCGGAGAACGACGAGGAGGGAGAGGAGGCGGTGGCGACGATCGCTTGAACGGGAGAGGAGGATGAGGGGTAGTAGGGGAAGAATGACCCGTGAGATCGATTTAACTAAACTTAAATCGTTTTCCTGACTTTTGGCGTTCTCACGGCCGAGACATCCATTACTCGGCCGAGACATCAATTCTTCGGCCGAGGGATCGATCTCCTGGCCCCTTAATCAAATTCCCTCAGCAACAGCAGATTTCGCTCGGTGCACTGACTCAAGCCACTATAGGCTTCTGGGCCCTCAACCAACCAAGTAGCCTTGGGTGCATCCCCGAGCCAATACAACGAAATCAAAACTGGCCTTGGGGGCATGCCCAAGCATCGAAGATCTCTCTCCACAAACTGCTGGCCAAAGCAAGTTGAAACACCTAGCAACTTTACGCCCATATCCATTATCAATTCAGCGGCTCGAGGTCCATATTAATTCAGCGGTCCTGTACCCATCATCTCTACACGACTCAGCGGCTCCTAGCCCGCTATCTCAACTGGCTCAAAGCCATAACGACCAGCTTAGCGGCTCTAAGCCCATTATCGACAGGCTCTACGCCCTCTATCACAATCTCAGCGGCCCTAAGTCCATTACCTCAACAGGCTCGAAGCCTATGTCGACCATCTCAGCAGCTCCAAGCCCTCGGCTAAGCAGCTCTACGCTCGCTATCACAACAAACAGGCTCTACGCCCGTTTATCTCACCAAAGCAGCTCTACGCCCGCTATCTCAACTGGCTCGAAGCCGTAACAACTAACTCAGCGGCTCAAAGCCCACTATCTCAACTGGCTCGAAGCCGTAAACAAGCAACAGGCTCTAAGCCGCCCCAACAATCAAGACATCTATTCTCAGGCTCTACGCCTGAATGCTCAAAAATCTAACATTTTTGAATGCTCAAGCTCTACGCTTGGATGCCCAACCACTGTGTACTGGATGCTCAAGTTATACACTTGAATGCTCAAGCTCTACGCTTGGATGCCCAACCACTGTGTACTGGACGCTCAAAGCCTGTACTTTGAATGCTCGGATTCTGTCGTCCGAATGCTCGAGCTCTACGCTCCTAATGCTCAAGTCCGGAACTTGATAGAAGCTCTAAGCTTAAAACAAACACACACGCACGGGCCCGTGCACATATTGCATTATCACGTCGAGTCTGCATCATCATATCTGTTCACATCTAACAACCATCATCGCACATATACACTCTGCATATCTCTCATGAAACAGGTCAACCCTGCAATCAACCGGCTCTATGCCTCGGTTTTATTGATCGGCCCAACGCCTCAATCCTTTGGCTCCACGCCAACACTTATGATGAGAAAGCTCCGTGCACAGACCATCAGAATGCAACCAGCTCTACGCTTCGGTTTATATCACATCAAGCTCTAAGCTCCGACAACTCAGGCCCTTGCCTCAAGACTGCAGCAGGCTCCACGCCTCAATCTAATCACCTCAGGCTCCACGCCTCAGTTCCTTCACCTCGGGCTCTTGCCTTATACCAGCTCCGCGCTTCGGTTCATCACGTCAAGCTCAGAGCTCTGACACCACAGGTTCTCATCCTGATCAACACCAGCTCCGCGCTTCGGTCCCATCAAAGCTCTAAGCTCACCTCAGGCCTCCACCTCATAAACCACAGCAGGCTCCACGCCTCAATCTAGTCCCCTCAGGCTCTCGCCTTATGATCAACACCAGCTCCGCGCTTCGGTCTTACCCAATCTTCTCAGGCCTTCGCCTCAAGATTACAACAGGCTCCATGCCTCGATTCTGTCACGCTCCAGGCTCTCGCTTCATGGCTACAACCGGCTCCGTGCCTCGGTTCCCTCATCACCAAAGCTCCGTGCTCCAGTTACTGGCCCTGCGCCCCCCATATCTCAAAAGTAACCCGGCGTCCAATTCATCCCCAGTAGATGGTCTGGATTCCACCCCATTACATCAAACCCCTTCCAGCTCATTCGCAAGGATAGGCTGCTCTACCGAGCCCCTTTCAGTCAAAGTAAGGATGAGCAAGAAAAGCAAACGCACCTGCAGTGTACTGATCTACCCCAAAATACTAAGGAAGCTCTACGCAAAAACTCCCATGGCAGCCCTGCGCTCCTTCAACTATCTTTCGCCAAAACCCTGGCTCAGTCTAGGTACGTCACACTACGGCTTTTTAAGCCCTAAGGTACGTCTTCTGTCCCTAACCCTCCAAACTTTTTACTTTTTCTTTATTGCCCGAACTACGATTGGTCTGAATTTCCCTTGCGGAATACGTAGGCAGCCTCCCGGCCCGACCATAACAAAACCTTTTTCGAAAACCCCTTGGAATAGTGGTTGGACCAAATTGAGTTGCTTTTTACAGCTTTGACTCTTACTCAAACATGTCTCGCGATCCGTCTGAGTTCAGTCAAAGAGGGGCATCTGTAGACACCCCAATTTGGCCTACAGATTATTTCAAGTCCCACCTTGGGACAAACCCGATGATGAAATGGATACAATGATTGCTGATTGCTTCCTTGAGGACCTTAGGACTTTCGGTAAGAACTTTGAACCACTTAGAGGACCCAATTCAAAGCCATACAGCCTTTCAGATAGAAATACAGAAGCCTAGGAGAATCCATCTGACGGCCGTGACATAGATCCCACGGCCCTAACATCATTTCCTCACCCGAGCAACCTGTTGCCAGCAAAATCTCCCTGAGAGATCAATTCCTCAGCCGCAAGATCTATCCTTCGGCCGAGACATCCATTCCTCGGCCGCAACATCCTTTGCTCGGCCGCCAGATCGACCTTTTTCCAGACTCTGGAACGTTCTGTCAGACGTTTGGTTTGATCCAACTACACTACCTTTCCGATGCGTTCGGGCTACGCTCAGAGATCACGACGTAGAGTTAGAGATGCATTGCAATTGCAATTGTCATCTCGTGATTTGATTGGCCGGAGTGAGTCATCCCTATGCCTATATAAAGGGGGCTTTGGGCTCCGAAATAAACACACAGAAATTGATATACTCATACACTCAATCAAGCCACGAAACTCTGCAGAAATACTCTCTCAATCCCATACTTCAAAAGCCCTAACCTTCCGAAGGCAGCCGTCAATCCGGCAATCAAACCCCGAAGTTCAAACCCTAACTCTAGGGTTCTCGATCAAGCAATCAGTCAATCACACCCAATCCAAAGCAATCAAGCAACTGAGGGATCAAGGTGGTGAGGCCCAACGGCCTCTGGTTTGTCTTATTTACTGTCTTTTTGACTAATCGTAACGCTTTGATTACCTGTTAATTTTTAGTCTGGTGTGAGGAAGAACACCGACCGGGGCTTCGATCCCTCGGCCGGTACATCGAACCAGGAGGATCCCTCGGCCGTGACATCCATTCACCGGCCGTGGGATCCATCTCCCTGGGACAGTTTGTTTTGTTCTGCTTTCTGATGCATGCTTACTTATCGCACTGGCTCACTTTGCTTACTGTTTAAAGGAATAATTAAACAGACTATGTGTCAGAATTAAACAAAGCATCTATACGTCTTATGTTGAACGATTATGGGCCAGTCTCACGACTGGGCGAAGAGGGGTGCCTAACACCTTCCCCTTATTGTACTTTTGGCTCCCGTATCCAGAATCTCTATCTGTTTTCCCAGTTTTAATAAACTGGGTGGCGACTCTATTTGATGATAACCGTTCTCATGTGGCGATGTTCCTAGCCATGGGAATGTCCATGATTTTGGTTTATGAGGTGAGCAACCAATCAAGCAAACACAATGTGATCAATCTGTATGGCGATGCCCCGTTTGGGAGGTGTCTACAGAATTGTAGCTGCTGCAGGTATTGAAGACCCCCATTGAAGTTGTAGCTGCTGCAGGTAGCGGCTGCTAAGTCATATGAGTGGCTACCATGTTGTCTGCAGCAGCATGGTAGCAGCCGTAACAGCATGGTAGCAGCATGGTAACAGCATGGTAGCAGCATGGTAACAGCATGGTAGCAGCATCCATCCAAGTATTATGTACTAAGAACATGCCCCCTAGCAACAAGCCAGGAACAGATATCCAACAGAAGAGCAGCAGCAGCAAGTATGATAGACAGTAAGTATGCTTCATGTATTATGCAGAGGACATCCCCCTCTGCGAAGGGAGATCCCAACGACATCCCTAGTTGGTTAGGCATAAATAAATGCAAAATAGCACCAAAACAGGTTGTGGACAGCACTAAACTGGTCTGCCCCAATCTAGACAGCAAATCAGTCCAGCAGCAGCAAACAGCTAGCAGCAGAACAGAAATGCAGTAATAACAGAAATGCAGAAATGACAAAACTGCTAGCAGCTAGCAGCTCACACAGTGTATACACTGGATAAACTGTAATAGTAGTGATAATAGTAAGCTGTAATAGCAAGTAGCAATCAGTGGTAGCAGCAGCATGACAAAACTGCTAGAATAGCTCAAAACAGGTAAACAGCTGCAGCCTCAGCACTGAGAGTAAAACAAGCATTGAATAAGTCTAATGGGTATGCTCCATACACATCACTGAACAACATCATTGTGCAACTGAAATTCCACTCCTCCCACTCACTCACAATACTAAGAGTAATGGATCCACTTTCTCCCTCCACTGCACCTCACAAGACTCCCCCACTAATTATTTCCTCCTCTCTCAAAGAATGTTGGGTCTCTAGCACACAACTCACAAGGACAACACACATTATAGTAAGGACTCTCACAATCTGTAGTTCCCTACAACAGTCAACAAGGCATAAGTTAACTACCTGAATACTAGAAGTAAATAGGAGTTCCATACAGTGATCTGACCTAGCTGCTGTAAAGAGCCAGCAGCTGTTGCTGGCTCTTATTGAATTAATGGAGCTAGAGGAAGCTTTGAAAGCCCTCCCCTTTGAGCTATGACCTGCAAGTAAAAGCAAGTGAGAAGTTGTGCCCTTCAATCTATTACATGTACCTAAATCAAACATGAATGTTCCACATAGAAAGTAAGGGAGAAGGCCCTCTGATGGAGAGGGACAGTATCTTGCATCTTACTACATTTATGATTTTGTTAGCAACCACTCCAGGAGGGCAACTTAGATTCTGAAACTTCCTATGATTCCTCTCAAGCCACATTTGGTGCACATACACTGTGAATACTAGCTTAGCAATTGAGGTTGCCAAAGATTTACCCTTTAGAGAGGATAGTTTACTTACCCACTGAGTCCAAGTAGCCATACCAACCATATGAGGGGTCTTAGGAGACAGGATTGCCCTAATCCGAGTAGCCATAGGGCAATCAAATAAGAGGTGTTCATGTGATTCGACACCCATACACAGGCGGCAAAGAGAGGATGATTTCATGCCAAACATGACTAATCTATCCTCAGTAGATAATTTATTAAGAATGGCCATCCAGGAGATCACACTACACCTAGGGATGTGTCCTGAAAACCACACCACATTGTGCCAAGTAACAGTAGGAAAGTGTGTTCTTAAATGTTCCCAAAGAGAGGAGATGGTAAACTTCCTGGAGGTATTGAGAGTCCAGAAACACCTATCCTCAATGTCAAGGTTAATGGGGACATCCTGAAGATTAGATCTTACATCATTAAGTTCAGGAGATTAAGTTATTGGGAAAGCCCACTGGTTATTCCTGATAATAGTCTGCACAGTGGCATCCTTGGGAAGACCAGCATCATACCTAATTCTAGGACCAAACCTAGGTAGAAGTGGGCCCAGGGGATGCCAGTTGTCAAACCACAAAGAAGTTAATTGGCCATTACCAATTGTATACTTTATGTGAGGCTGGATTAGAGGTCTAAGATTAAGAAGTTTCCGCCAGACCCAGGAGGGATCACTTGGGATTTTGACACTCCAAAAACTCCTACCCTTAAGTAAGTAAGACTTGACCCATTGGCACCACATGGATTGCTCCCCCCCGAGACAAGGAACCATATATGTTTGGCTACAGCTGCCTTATTCCAAATCTCCAAGGATTTAAAACCCAAACCACCTTCTTTGATAGGGGAGCACAGGTGTTCCCATGAGACTTTGGCCCCAGTCCTCTTAAGATCAGGACCAGACCAGAAAAAGGCCCTAAGGATTGATTCAATCTCTTTAATAATCTTCTTAGGAAGAATAAAAAGAGATGACCAATAGGTTTGCATTGAGAAAAGTATAGACTTTATTAATTTTTTTTTTTGTGGGTAATTTAGCTTGAAATTAAAAAAGGTTAAGCGAATGTACAGCCTACAAGGGGCATACCCCAGGAGGAAAAGAAAAAGGAAAAAACAAGAATGAAAAAAGTACGGTAACCATGCACAACCCGCATGGAGAGTAAATAAAGTGACATAGGTGATACAAATGGGTCTGAGTAGAACCATGTAGTAAATGAAATGAAATGAACTGAAATGGAAATACTACCTGGCACAACCCGCCAGGCTAGGAGTTAATGTAAATAAAATATATAGTCATGGTCAACGGTGACCACATGATAACCAGCGCTGAGGAGAGATCCTCCTCCTCCAAGGCTGGGATAAGAAATCCAAGACCCGAGAAGCCCCTCACCCCGAAGCTAGCATAATACCCACTCAAAGAAGCCAACTACTACAGAGGGACTCGGACCGAGAGAGGTTCGAACTGGAGATGTCGGCATCCGACAAGGCTACCCTGCTAAGCACCCTGCACACCACGCCCATTCCATCCAGACTACTACATCCTAGCCCAATCCCCTAGGCTCGCTAACGGCTATAAGCGGAACAGGAAGAGGGACCACCAAAAGTAGCCCCCCAAACCACAAGTGGACCAAACAGCTCTATTCGATCCGTGCAACCACTAAATCTAATCAGAAACAGATTGCAAAACTATCCTTTTCGATCAGTGAGAATCCACCAATCTAGTCAACGACAGCTCCAGCAACTACCTTGCTCGATCAGACTCATCCATAATCTAATCATCGGCGCCCACAGCTGCTGCTACTGCGAGACTGCCCCTTAACTAGGATAATCCAATCTAATCAATAGTAGCCACGACCACAAGAATACTACGCAACTCCTCAGGGCTTAAAGCCCTGGCTCAAGGGATACAGAGGGCTCGACGAAGAGCCCGCCCCCGATTTCAGTCCAACAGATGACCGCCTATCGGGGGATGCAAAATCTAACAGTAAACTGGCCCATAAGTCCAGCAACAATATGACAATAGATTGATAAGTGCAATGAGCTTAGTTGCATTGCATAAAGGTAAGAGAAGGGATACCACCCCACTGCCCGAGCCACCAGCCGGCTTGCCTGCCCTAGCTGGCCTGCCATCGGGCGGGCTGATGCCTGCTGCTGCTGCTGCCTGCAGCCTGCTGCCACTGCCTGCCGCTGCAACTGCCTGCTGCCGCCTGCTGGATGAAGGAAGACTCGAATCGCCCGGGCAGAAGCTGCTGCCTAACCTCTGCCCGAGCAGAACAGTCATGGCAGCACACAGCTGCCCCCTCCGCCCGAGCCACTCCCGGATGGCCTGCCCGGGCTGGCTTGCTTGGCCGTTAATGTGGCTGGGTTAATTGTTGGCCGGGCTGACCTGGCTGGCCTTGTCTGCTACAAGCTACTGCTGCCTGCTGCTGCCGGCTGGCCTGCCTTGCCGAATGGAGGTCCCACAAATTGCTGACTAATTCCCCACTGCTCAAGCACATCCAACATCACCGGCGAGGCCCGATAGTGCCGAACCAGGCTCCGCTCCATTAGGCTCCGAACCTCGGAATGATGACTGCTCCGAACTGGATCTGTTGAGTAAATGGACCCACCACCAGTAGCAATGGGTAATCGATTGAAGTTTGGTGAAGACAGCCGTGGACAAACCCACCGCCGTGCCACCGAGAATGGGAGAACTTGCCGAGCTTTGACTGTGACCCGTACTTCCCTCTTTTACATGGGTGTTGAACAGTACCCATTTCCGGCGAATAACTAACCTACTTTATTAATTGTATCCTTCCAGCATAAGACAAATACCTATGGGTCCATGATTTGGTTTTATTTACAATCCTATCCACTATGCTTTTACAGTCGGTGTGTTTGAGCTTTGTGGAAAGAAGAGGTACGCCCAAGTACCTCACAGGTAGAGTCCCTTCCCGAAACCCCAATAAGTTGAGTATGGAAGATTTGATGGTCGGATTGACACCAGAAAAGAAGATGTCACTCTTAGTAGGACTTGGAGAGAGGCCAGACAAGGCCTCAAACTCAGTCAATGACTGTTTAATGTGATTGATAGAGCTGACCTCACCTTTGCAAAAGATCATCAGGTCATCTGCAAAACAGAGGTTTACAAGTTTGGTGGAACCACATTTCCAGTGGAATTTAAAGTCTGGGAGAAGAGTCTTTTCCCTAAGAATGCAAGTCAAGACCTCCATTACAATCACAAATAAGTAGGAAGACAAGGGATCTCCTTGTCTTAAACCTTTCTGCCCAGGAATGTATCCTATTGCTTCCCCATTGAAGCACAAGGAGTAGTTTGCTGTGGACACACAGGCTCTCAGCCATTGAATCATTTTTGGATGGAAATTCATGGAAGCAAGAACATCCCAGAGGAACTCCCATCTGACATTGTCATAAGCCTTCATGATGTCTACCTTCATGGCACACCTAGGGGATGATGAGTGTTTATGGTATCCCCTCATTAATTCCTGAGTGAGGAATATGTTATCTGCGATTCTTCTACCTTGTACAAAGCCAGACTGAGCAGGATCAATGAGATAAGGTAAGACAGATTTGATTTTATTGGCCAAAATTTTAGCAATACACTTATATATTACATTGCAACATGAGATTGGTCTGTAATCCCCCACCTTCGAGGGATTGGGGATTTTAGGCACCAAAGCTACAGAGGTAGCATTAGCCTTTTTCAAAAGTTGGCCAGATCTAAAGAACAGTTTAACGGCTGAGGTCACTTCATGGCCCACCACTGGCCATGCTTTTTGGAAAAAGGCTGCATTGTATCCATCAGGACCTGGTGCTTTTTGAGGATTAAGAGACCAGAAGGTATCCTTGATCTCTTTATCTGTCACCTCCATCACCATATCCAAGCTTTGAGAAGGTGAGAGCCTCCTAGCAATAAGTTGGTCAACTCTGGCGGATCCAGAATAAACGGTCAGATGTTTGGAACCTAACAACTTAGTGTAGTAGTTGATGAAAGTACTTTTCACCAACCCAATGTCATGTGTGATAGAGCCATCCTCCAGTACCAAGCTAGAGATTCTGTTCCTATTCCTGGAATTATTGATAGTTTTGAAGAAAAAGGACGTACATTGATCCCCCAGCTTTAACCACTGAACTCTTGACTTTTGCTGAGCAAAACTTTCTTCTGCTCTAGCGTAAAGAAGGTACTTTTTACACAGATCACGTTCAGTGGCTTGCTTAGAGGGATCGTTGGGATGAGAACCAAGCTCTCTTTGGATGGTTTCCAATTGATGTTTAAGAGTGGCCACCCTGGCTGACAAATCACTAAACTCCTTATTGTTCAATTGTTTGAGGCCCTCCTGTAAATGCTTCAATTTCTCACAAACGCAGTACATTGGATTTCCTAAGATTACCTTTCTCCATACCTGCTGGACAGATTCCATGAATTTTGGATGTTCTGCCAGAAAATTAAAGAACCGAAAAGGCCAATCCTAGTGGGGGAATTAGCTGTCAAATACACAACAGCAGGTGAATGATCGGATACACCAGGGTTGATAAAATGAGCATTGGACCAACATAAATCTGTGATCCAACTATCATTAACTAAGACTCTATCAATCTTAGTGCTAATGTGAGCAACACCCAATTGTTTATTAGACCAAGTGTATTGGCAACCAGAGTACCTAAGGTCAACTAGCTCTGTTGAATGGAGACAGGAATTGAATTCCTCCATCCAAGGCGACCAGGATCTATCCCCACCCACTTTTTCAGTAAGGGACTTTATGGCGTTGAAATCACCTAATACAACCGAAGGGGTGACAACACATAGTTGTTGAAGGTCAGCCCAAAGCTGTTGCCTCTCAAGGTAACAAGTAGCCCCATAAACAAAAGTAGCCACAAAAGAGTAATGGCCATCACAAGTAATAACCTTACAATGGATAAACTGGTTGGACTGACTCAGAACCTGAACTTGGAAAACCAAAGGGTTCCAACAAATCAAAAGTCTCCCCATTATAGAACTGGAGTGATTGCTAACAAAGTTCCAATGAGGGAGCATAGTGTTGACAATACTAGACACTTTGGGTTCTTTGACTTTATGTTCAATGAGTCCAACTAGAGATAAGTTATTCTTAAAAACCCAATTTTTTGCCTCCCTTTGCTTGAGGGGATCATTAAGGCCCCTCAGATTCTAAAAACCAAAATTTCTAATTGAGCAATCCATAAAGTAAACTAGGAACAACTGCACTATACAGATAAAGAGATACAACTGAAATAGATAAATATAGACAATATAGATAAAGAGAGCTACTTCCTTTTATGGAGATAGCTTTTAGCATAGCCCTTTTGCTTCCTTGTCTGCCCAGTGTTGGAGGAGCCCCCCATCAATAGTTTCCTATCTGACAATGCACCAGGATCCAGAGATTGTTGGCTTCTAAGTTTTGCAGCTAGTTTTGCAGCTTTCTTGGCTGCTGATCTGGAAATTGGGGTAGGCTGCTGTTCACTGCTAGCTTCATGCTGTTCAACATTGTCCTGTACAGGCTGCTGCTGATTGGGAACATTATTCTGAAGCTGGGTCAGTGTTTCATGTGTACTACTTACCACTCCTACGAGTACCTCCACTAACTCTTCCTCAGAATCAGTAGACACTTCTACTTGGGGACTAACAATGGTAGTCTTGGAGGAATTTAAAGCTCCAATAGTATCCGATTGAGAAGGGAGGTTTGGATGTTTCCCATTACCCACTATAATCCATTCTTGAGTGGGTTGACTGGATTGTGGGGGAGCATTCTTGGAGCATTGGGCAGTAGCATGTCTAAAGACTTTGCAGTGTTTGCATAAGAGAGGCAGCACCTGATATTCAATAGGCACCACCACTGAGTTTCCCCCCATTGTAATTCTGACATCTTCTGGAAGATCATGTTCAGCACTAATCTCGATACAGATTCTAGCACTTGTTGATTTAGTTTGAAGTAGTCCTGGTTGCTTTGAGGTTTTAGCCGTTGCATGATCTACATGTAGTGGTTTACCTATTGTACTAGCTACCCTACTTAGACACTCTTGGTTCCATAACTCAAGAGGCAGATTATGCAATTTAACCCAGGCTGGTATGTGGGAGGGCTGCTCCTTAACCGGTTGCATCATGCGATGCCAGTCCCTTAGAACTAGGTATTTCTGCGAAAAGAAATATGGACCACCATCCAATACTTGCTGTTTGGCTTGTTCATCTCGGAATTCGAACAGATAGCAGCCAGCCACATCTGGCTTTACAGCCACAAACAGTTCTTTCCATTGGTAACGAGCAGTGGAAACAACCAATGGGTAGGCCATTTTCCCATCTAAGAAGTGGCCCACTAAGTACCTGTTCCATTTACCAACATCTGTTAGCTCTACATCTATTTCTACCTGGGCTTGTTTCCCTTGAAAGAGATCAGGATAGAAGTCAAGTTTCATGTCCATTGAAGGACTCTGTGACTGCAATAAGGAAGCCCAATTTTTCGGTTTGGCTTTAGAAGTGTTTGGATTCAGTCTGGATTTATCAGGAAATTGTCGAGGGAAATTCTGGGGTCATCTAGGTTTACTGTCGGTTTCGCTGTAGCCCATGTTGGGATCCCCTTCTAGGTACTGAATACCTCTAGCATTGATAAAAGCTTTTGGATTTAGGTTAGAGGGAGGTACCTCGTGAGGCTGACCTTGGGATTGTACTGCGGCTCTCGCCTCTGCTTCCCGAACCAAGCCATCCTCGAATATCGCCTGCTGATGCTTCGATGGAGGATTAGAGTTTGTTCTTGATTTAGGGCTGCAAGCCCCAATCTCAGAAGAAGATGCGATGGCAGTGAGACGAGTTGCTCGCTCTTCCTCTTCCTTCTGAAGATCTTCTTTCCATGATTGCTGAATGCTTTGTAGTTTAGCTGTCACGACATCAAGAATGAAAGGATCCTCCGAATTGTTGAGCTCATCCTCCAGGTGACCCACAATTTCGAGCATCCGAGCTTCGGATTCCATCTGCTTTCGTTCGTTCTGAAAGACCTGTTGGAGTTTACGAGCAGGGCTCGTCTTGATGTGTTTTGGACTGTGAGTTCCAAATTTAATTTGGGGATCTGATGTTTCAGTCGTTTTGGGTGAGTGTGAGGTTTGCTCGATGAGGACTGTGCCTTCACCGTGTTGTATTGAGCTCTTCTGCTTGCGGCGAAGCTCATTTGAATCCTGGGCCTTGCTGCCCAGCCCTTCGGAGAAGGAGATTGTGCCGTCTGCCATGGGGGAATCACATTAGTTCCATGACTTCACCAGAGATCGCCATGGCCTTGTCAGAAATCGCCCTTGTCAGAGTATTGGGGTCTTGCTTGGAATGCTATGTTGGAAAAGATGGATACGAGTTGGTCCCCTAGGTCTTGGCCAGCATGGATTACCCACTTCTCCTCTTTTAGGGGAAAATCTCTAAGGAATATCGTCTCTAAGTTGATTTTCACTACTACAGTATATCATATTTGGATTGAAAGGAACTTAAGGAAGTTTCAAAATACAACTAGCACCTGGGAAGTGGTTGTTCACAAAGTCTTTAACATGGTTAAGGGTAGATTACTGTCGTTGCCAAAGTTGCCCGTAGGCTCACAAAATAGTAGGTTTATTAGAGTGTGGGGCATCAATGGGTAATGAGGTATTTGTGTGTTTGTGATGATATTGTTATTGGGTATTGATATTGTGGCCATGGTTGTAGATACTTTATTTGCAAGTTTGGTCAGCAGGCAGGCTTCCTTGGATCAGAGGACAAGCAGCAGGGGCTGTACTTCAGCCATCACTAAATTACTTCTACTATGATTCAGCAGAGCATAGACAAGTACAGTCAGGTTCTATTTACTTCTACTATTCAGGTAGTTACCTTAATCTTGTTGGTGCTACATGGATTCTGATTTCCTACTATATTGTGTGTGACCTTGTGAGTGGTGTGCTAGAGCCCCTACATTTCTTGAGAGAGGAGGGAATAAATAGTGGGGGTGTCATGTGAGGTTTAGTGGAGGGAGTCCTGGATGGTGTGAGGTTCCAACAGAATTTGAATCCTATTATGTTCTGCTGTATCTGTGCCTGCTGTCATGCTAGCAGTTCTGTCATGATAGCAGAATCAGTTCTGTCATGATACCTGTTGGACTGCTAAGGTTAGCTGCTGTCCTGTTCCATTAAGGCCAGCTAGTGAAGTGACTGCTGTGTGCTGCTGTTCTGAAACTGTGTGATAGAATCTGATGTTCTGAATCTCTGAATCTGCTGTTCTGTTGGACAGCTAAGTAGAGGGATCTCCCTTTGTATCCCGTTTACTTAGTTGTAATAGGGATGTTTGTATAGAAGTTTGTAAGTCCAATTTGTACCTTTTGCCTAACCAATAGGGGCTGTCATTGGGATCTCCCTTCGCAGAGGGGGACGTCCTCTGCATGTTTGTAACTGCTAGTCTGTGGTTTTGCATTTCTGCTGTTCTGTTCCCGCTTTTGGTGCATTTCCTGTTAACTAAGGTTGCTGCATTTCCTGTTATGGTGAAGCTGCATATCTTGTTATGGAGAACAAGTGCAATTAATGCACAAAGTGATCTCCCTTCTAGGTTCAGCATTCTGCATGCCTGTTGCTGCTGCTGAGTTCTGATCCTGTTAGTGGAGAACAAGTTTGCTGTTGACTGAGTTCCTATGATGCATACCAAATGAGGCATATTTAATGCTTCGTATGAAGGTTTCAGTTACTCCCTTTTGGCTGCATTCCTTGCACAGCATGGCTGCTATAGGTTTGGTCTGCTGCTGTTTGGTTGACTCTGCAGCTGTGGTCTGTTTTAGTATATGCCTAAGGTTCAGAATCTGATGATGTAGTGTAGCTGGTCTTTGTGTTTTGTTTAGTTCGGAACCTGCTGTGGAGTGCTTTATTCTGTATTGTATAGGCCTATCCTAGGGGGGATGTCCCTTGGAGTGTATGTTTTGTATCTGCTGCTGCTGCTGGCTACATTAAGGCAGGGCAAGTGCAAGGCAAGTGCTGGCTAGATTGCTGTCCAGATTGCTGTTCAGATTGCTGCTGTCCAGATTGCTGTTCTGTACCTGTTGCTGTTGGTCAAGTTCAGAACTTGACCAGAATTGACTCTGCATTTTGATTCTCAAATGAATTGTGCAAGTTCTGATCCTGCTGATGTTGTGCAAGGTCTAAACCTGCTGTTATGAACCTGTTGATATGTATAGTGCTCTGTATTGTGGTCTTGTAATTAGTCCAGTCTGGTTGATTGGGATAAGTTTTATTAGCCTTGTAATGTCCTGCATTGGCGTTGTTTTCCTTCCCTCTCCTAGATGGATTGGAAACACTGCATGATAGTTATATCATGTAGCCACTTGGCTTAGGTATTTTCTTTACTTTTTCCTTTTCTTTTCTTTTCCTCCTGGGGTATGCCTCTTGTAGGCTGTATATTCGCTTAGCCTCTTTTATATTTCAAGTTGTTTTACCAAAAAAAAAAAGGTTTTTATCCAGGACTCATTCACTAACACTCTATCAAGTTTGGAGGTCACAAAATGGGAGGGAACCTGCTTATTTGACCAAGTAAATAAGCATCCAGCAAACCTAAGGTCATCAAGTTCAGATGCAAATAGACAGTGATTAATGTCATCCATGTGCGGAGACCAATGGGCATTCCCCCCAACTTTCTCCCTAGGATATCTAATTGCATTAAAGTCACCAAGAACCACCCAAGGAGAAGAGGACCTGAACTGGGTTAGGCTATGCCAAAGAGACCTACGCTCTAAAATAGAATTTGCCCCATACACCATGGTGACCAAAAAGAGTGCACTCCCATCTTTTGGTTGGACCTCACAATGAATGTATTGGTCCGACTGACTCAACACAGTAAGGGACATTACACCAGGATCACAACCTACAAAAATCCTCCCTAAAGACGCCTGGGGGTAATTATTCACAAAACTCCATTCAGGACAGATGAATTGAGTAATTTTGTCAGCCCAAACTGCCCTGATCTTATGCTCAAGAAAGCCTACTAGGCTAAGTTTATTATTTCTCATAAAAGATTTAGCTTCTTTCTGCTTAATGGGGTCGTTTAGACCACGAATGTTCCAAAAACCTAAATTGAAAGCTTGTAGCGACATAAGAAACAAAATCACAAAGGAACATTATGATGCAGAGATTGAAAGAAAAAACTGCATATACTCAAAAGGATACCAAAAGGATATCATTTATTCCTTCTCTTGGAGCTGTTGCTCCACTTTTTACCATTGTTTTTCCCATTGCCCTTGTTATTGTGAGACTTCAATTCATGAGGGCTCTGAAAGGCAGCCTTCCCCTTAACAGGTTCAGCTATATCATCCGGTGGAACTGGATTCACTATAAGAACAGGGTGTGAAGGAAATACCATTGTTGCAGCAGGGTTCGGCTCCTAAGGAAGGCTCACAGATGCCTCCTCGCTGCTCGAAGGCCCTACAGCCCCCTTCACCTCAAGAGGAATATCAGCTATAACAATCAGCTCCTCCCCTTCCGATTCACTTCCCTTAATGACCCCCTCCATAACCCTAGGCAAGGAAGTATCCACCACATCCACTACAGGAATAGTAACTGCATCCAAAGCTACAGAACCCCTATGTTCCTAGCAGAGTTCCCTTTAATGACAGTTTGCCATTCCTTGTTAGGAGGACCTTGAACAAGTGTTTGGGTGAGAGGAACGCTCCTTGGACACCTAGATGAAGCATGGCCAAAAACCATACAACCTGTGTAGACTGGGGGCATCAATTGGTACTCCACCCGAACTGTTACACTCTCCCCTTCCAATGTGACCTGTATTTCCTCTGTTAGTTCATCAGCTGCATCAATTTCTACACACACTCGAGCATAAGCAAGTCTAGTCCTCTTCTCTGTGGCTCTGTCAACATGTTTGGGCTAGCCAATTGCACTAGCCACTCTACTTAAACCCTCCTCTGTCCAGCACTCTGGGGCAAATTATGAAGCTTAACCCAAGTGGGGATAGAAGATGGGGAGATCTTAGTAGGCGTCATCATTCTTCTCCATTTCTTCAAAACCAGAAATTTTTGTGAAAAGAACCAAGGACCCCCTACAACACGGCTGGGAGCTTCAAAGCTACCTTCAATCCACCCGGCTGCCACCTCCGGCCAGCAGTAGCAGCAACAACATGGCAGTCATCCGGGCAAGGGATCCTCTCTCCTTAGAGAGTCTCTCCTCCACCGCCCTCCACAGCCGACAGCCCTCGGGCTGTCTCTCCTCCACTGCCCTCCGCCGCTCCAGCCAGATCTGGTCTGGTTCGGTCGACCTCACACTGGTCCAGTCGCCGTGGCTCAACAGCCGTAGGTGTGGTCTCCAACCTCAACCCCGCCGTGAACCGGTGGGTAACTTTATTGGGATCTGCACCGGGCAGATCTGAACGTACAACCGCCATTACTGGCCAATCACAGCCAGGGCGCTGCAGTCGCCGTGGGGACCAGCCCCGCCGCCGCCGTGGGTTCTCTCCATTCCCAACCCCGCCGCCATGGGGCTTAGCCGCCGTGGGGCACAACTCCAAGCCGTGGGTTCTCTCCGACGTGGGAACCCATTCCCAGCCCCGCCGCCGCCGTGGGGCTTAGCCGTGGGTCTACCAGCCATGGTTTTTTACCCCTCGAACGGAGGAGGGTTCGTCCATGGTTGGAGGTGGGTAGCCCCAACAGCCATGGCCGCCGGTCACGGTTGATCCAAGTTTTCAGATCCACAGGTCGTTGGTCGGTACAGCAGCGACCAGGCCCTTTTGGGCTCAACAGCCGTCGGCTGCCGGAGTCAGTCCGGCCGTCACGGATCATGGCCCTCACCTCCTGTACGGCTCGGGCACTGGCCCTAGTCATCGGGCTAGTCAACTAGGCCAGGCCAGTCAACAAGGCCAGCCTGCGGCCAGAAGCAGCAGGCCCGTCGGGGCGTCATCAGCCGAGCGAGCCAGCCCGGGCAGGCCATCCGTGAGTGGCTCGGGCGGGGGGCAGCTTGGCTGCCTGTGATTGTTTTGCTCGGGCAGAGGCTTGGCAGCAGCTTCAGCCCGGGTGATTCGAGTCTTCCTCGTCCAACCGCTGGAAAGGCCATCCGCAGCGGGCCCGGGCAAACAGCCAGCCCGGGCTAGGCAGCAGGCAGCAGCAGCAGCAGGCAGCTGGCAGCAGCAACAGCAGGCTGCAGCCGCCCGATGGCAGGCCAGCCCGGGCAGGTAAGCCGGCTGGGTGGCCCGGGCAGTGGGGCATTTTAATATTCAGTCATGCTATGTACGGTTTTTGCATTTATCTTGTTGCTGGACTTATGGGCCAGTTTACTGTTAGTTTTGGCAACCCCCGATAGGCGGTCATCTGTTGGACTGAAATCGGGGGTCGGGCTCTTCGTCGAGCCCTCTATATCCATTGAGCCAGCGCTTTTAGCTCTGAGGATTTGCGTAGTATTCTTGTGGCCGTGGCTATTATTGATTAGATTGGAGTCTCCTAGTTAAGGGGCAGTCTCGCAGTAGCAGCAGCTGTGGGTGTCGATGATTAGATTATGGAGAGTCTGGTTGAGCAAGGTAGTTGCCGGAGCTGTCATTGACTAGATTGGTGGATTCTCACTGATTGAAAGGGGTAGCTTCGTAGTCTGTTTCAGATTAGATTTAGTGGTTTGCACTGATCGAATAGTACAGCTTGGTCCACTTGAGGTTTGGGGGCTACTTTTGGTGGTCCTCTTCCTGTTCCGCTTATTGTTGTTAGCGAGCCTAGGGGATTTGGGCGAGGATGTAGTAGTCTGGATGGAATGGGCGTGGTGTGCAGGGTGCTTAGCAGGGTAGCCTTGTCGGATGCCAACATCTCCAGTTCGAGCCTCTCTCGGTCCGAGTCCCTCTGTAGTAGTTGACTTCTGTTGAGTGGGTATTATGCAAGCTTCGGGGTGATGGGCTTCTCGGTTCTTGGTCCTTTATCCCAGCCTTGGAGGAGGAGGATCTCTCCTCAGCGCTGGTTATCATGTGGTCACCGTCGACCATGACTATCTACCGTATTTACTTTATTTCCTAGCCTGGCGGGTTGTGCCAGGTAGTAGTTCAATTTCTCATTTCACGTATTACAGTACGCATAGCATTTTGTTATGTATTTACTCTATCTCACTCTCCATGCGGGTTGTGCATGGTTTACCGCACTTTTTTCACTCTTATTTGTTTTCCTTTTCTTTTCCTCCTGGGGTATGCCCCTTGTAGGCTGTACATTCGCTTAACCTTTTTTAATTTCAAGCTAAATTACCCAAAAAAAAAAAAAAACCAAGGACCCCCTTCTAAAACAGCAAGCTGACTTGCTTCATCTTTAAATTCAAAATATAAGAACCCTGCATTATCTGACTTCACTGACAGCAGCCCATATTTCGTCGTCTTTCCCCAAAGCTTATGGGCAGTTGAATTATCTAATCTATAGTCCATCCTTTCATCAAGGAAGTGGCCTACCAAGTAATGTGACCAGCAATTCTCATCCAAATGCGTAACATCCAGTTCAACAACTGCATTCTTCCCTTTCTTTAATTCTGGATGAAATTCTAACTTCATATTACTCGAGGGCCCTTGGGACCTAAATAGGGATGCCCAGTAGGCTGGCTGACTCGTACGATTCCTGGTTCTAGTTTGTGAAGCAGGGATACTACTAGTAGAAGGGTGAGAATCTGAATTTGGGACTTTACCTGATTTAGCATATCGGGGTTTAAGATCCTCACCACTATAACCTAGGTTAGGATCACCTTCGACATATGGATTTCCCCGTGCGTTGAACAATACCTCAGAGTTAGGGTTAGAGTTCTGTACCTCTGAAACAAGAACCTCATGTTGCTGTTGTCTAGCTCGTTCCTCAGCTTCCAGAATCAAACCTTCCTCAAAGAGCTCCTGCTGAAGTTTCCGAGAGGGACTAGATTTCTTGTTTGGGTTCGGACTGCTAACACCAAAGCCAGCTGTAGATGATGGATGCAAGGAAGACTCTGGAGGGATTAGCGCCCCAGGGCAACGTGTGTCAGGTAAACGAGCCGCTCGCTCCTCCGCTTCCTTCCACGATTGCTGAATGCTTTGTAGTTTAGCTGTAACAATGTCAAGCACGAAAGGATCTACCGAATTGTTGAGCTCATCCTCAAGATGACCCACAATTTCAAGCATTCGAGCTTCAGAATCTAGTTACATTCCTTCATTCTAAAACACCGGCTGCAGTTTACGAGCGGGGCTCGACTTATTGTATTTGGGACTGTGAACCCCAAAATTAGTTTGGGGATCTGATTCTTTAAGGCTGGACACTCCAAACCCAGATGTAGACGAGGTGGGAGACTCCAGTTCCAACGAATTACCACTATTAGGGTTTACAAAGCGCGGCTGCTGTAGATGAAGTGAACCATTGGACTCTGAGATGTTCTTCTGTTTTCTACGAATTTCATTGGAGTCAAGAGCTTTGAATCTGAGTCCCTCCGCCATGGATATCGAACCGTCTGCCATGGAGAGTCCGCTTCTCCACGACCCTGTCAGATTCCGCCCAAATCGCCTACATGTCAGAGCTTTCCCCCTCTGTTCTCTAAGATGCTACGGTATGGATATTTTGGTAAGGTATTGTACTGTTTTGGTACCGTATGGATGTTTTGGCACGGTATTGTACCATTTTGGGGTGTTTTGGAACCGTATGGGTGTTTTGGTTTGATAAGGTATTGTACCGTTTTGGTGTGTTTCGGAACAATATGCATGTTTTTGTAGGGTATTGTACCGTTTTGGTGTGATTTGGAACCCTATGGATGTTTTGGTAAGGTATTGTACCATTTTGGCGTGCTTTGAAAGCGTATGGATGATTTTGTACGGTATTGTACGGTTTTGGCATGTTTCGGAACCGTACGGATGTATTGGTAAAGAATTGTACCGTTTTGTTGTGTTTTGGAACCGTATGGATGTTTTGGAAAGGTATTGTTCCATTTTGGCGTGTTTTGGAACCGTATGGATGTGTTGGGAAGGTAATGTACCGTTTTGGTGTGTTACGGAACCATATGGATGTTTTGGTAAGGCATTGTACCGTTTTGGCATGGTATTGTACCATTTTGGTGTGTTTTGGAACCGTATGGATGTTTTGGTTTAATAAGGTATTGTACCGTTTTGGTGTGTTTTGGAACCATATGGATGTTTTGGTAGGTTATTGTACCGTTTTGGTGTGATTTGGAACCCTATGGACGTTTTGGTAAGGTATTGTACCGTTTTGGCATGTTTTGGATCCGTATGGATGATTTTGTACGGTATTTTTTTTTTGGGTAAATCAGCTTGAAATTAAAAGAGGTTAACCGAATGTACAGCTTACAAGGAGCATACCCCATGAGGAAAAGAAAACAAAACAAGAAGATTGAGAAAAATGCGTTAACCATGCACAACCCGCATGGAGAGTAGGATAATGTAGATAAAATAACAAAAGTGTCATAAGTGTAGAAATCATACCCCCGTAGTACTATCCTTCTACTTAGATGGATAGTACTACGGGGGTATGATATGAAGTGGTACGAGTATAAATTACATGATATGAACTGAAATTGAACTACCACCTGGCACAACCCGCCAGGCTAGGAAGTAAAGTACATAGTCACGGCCAGAGATGACCACATGATAACCAACATTGAGGAGAACGGCAGCAAAGCAACATGGCTTCAAAGCAAGCTGAACGGCGATCGGCTACTACAGAGGAACATGGCACCAAGAGAGGCTCAACCAGAGATGACGGCATCCGACAAGGCTACCCCCAAGCACCCTGCACACCACGCCCAATCCTTCCGGCCTACTACTCCCTCATCCAAACCTAAGGCTCGCCCGAACCACCTGAAGTCAACCAACTACCAACTACCACCTCCACCAAAGTTGGAATAAGCAAACCAAGAACCTACTACAACCAACAGACCCAAAGAGCATGCAAAGTACCCACTCAAAGAGATCAGCTACTACAGAGGGACAAGGAACCGAGAAGAGGCTCGAACCGGAGATGTCTGCATCCGACAGGGCTACCCTGCTAAGTACCCTACACACCACGCCCATTCCATCCAGACTACTACTCCCTCAACCTAATCCCTTAGGCTCGCTAACGACTAACAACGGGACAGAAAGATGAACCACACGAAGTGGTCACACGAACCGTAGGAGGGCCAAGCTGCATCTTTCGATCAGCGCCAAACCGCCAATCTAGTCAAAAAACAACCTGCAAAGATGTCCCTTTCAATCAGTGAACGACCACCAATCTAATCATGGACAGCCCCGGCAGCTACCTCGCTCAACCAGAATCCACACCAATCTAATTAGTGGCAGCCGCAAGGCAACCCCTTTCAATCAACACAAACTCTAATCTAATCAATGATAGCTACACCCTACCATACTACGCACAACTTCCGGGCTAAGAAGCAAAGGATCTAGGAATATAACGCGACTCGACAAAGAGCCCAAACACTCAAACTCAGTCCAACAGGTGACTGCCCGTCGAGGTTCTCAGAAAATCACATTAAACTGGCCCTAATGTCTAGCAACAATTTGGTAGGAATTGGTCCATCTAAAAGTCAAGATTAACCCGATCTCAGTCCAAGCAGGTGACTGTCCATCGGGGATCTCGAAATGAACCAGTTGTGTGTCAAAATGAATCTGCAATTTGTATTAATATTGCAGCCAGTAGACTGCCCAATTCACAGATGTCTTCAATACCTGCAAACTGGGAATGTCTTCAATGTCTGGCAGCAACCTGAGGTCGTCGTCGCCGGTGGACTGAGACCGCCGGACTGAGACCAGCGGTGAAGGAGCTCCGACGCCGGAAAAGGACCACGGGTTTGAGACTCACCCACTGTTGCCGTGAAAGGACCACGGGTCACCTTGGTTTCCACCGGCCCGATGGGATCTGAATCCTCCATTAACGGCAGCCTTGAGCTTTGAACGCCGGAGAAGAGAACCCAGCTTCGAACGCCGGCGGGTTGATTGATGGACCTGCTTTAGTGGTGGGCGGTGGAGAGAGGCTCCCTTGCCCGGTTGCCGTCCGCCTGTGATGGCCGGACCAGAGCTGGCCGGCTGCAGCTGCCGCCGGTCGTAAGGTCCACCAGATCTAGACAAGACCCCACTATTTCTGACGAGCAACTGCTCTCCGCCGTGCGATGGGATGGCTGCTAAGCCACGTTGGATCCGATCGGGTCATCAGAACCCATGAGCAGGAGCTCTGGGTCTTCTCCGTGGAGATGAAATGAAGCCCCGCTGCTCCGGGGTGGTCTTTGAGACGCCTGTCTGAAGTGAACCACGGTCCACACAGATGAAATCCAACCCAGGTGAATGGTGCAATGGGAGGACTGCTGCCTGTGAGGATTGTTAAAACCCACGGCTGGAATGGCCGGATAAAGGTTGGCCGGACCAGGAGGCCGGACCGGATATGGGTTTGGGCGGTGGAGGAGAACTTCTCTAGAGAGAGAAGTTCCCTTGCCCCTTATCATGGTTCTTTGTACGGTATTGTACGGTTTTGGCGTGTTTTGGAACCGTACGGATGTATTGATAAAGTATTGTACCGTTTTGTTGTGTTTTGGTACCGTATGGAAGTTTTGGCACGGTATTGTACAGTTTTGGTGTGTTTTGGAACCGTATGGATGTTTTAGTATGGTAAGGTATTGTACTCTTTTGGTGTGTTTTGGAACCATATTGATGTTTAGGTAAGGTATTTTACCGTTTTGGTGTGTTTTGGTAAAATATATATGTTTTGGCATGGTATTGTACCGTTTTGATGTGTTTTGGAACCGCACGGATGTTTTGGATTTTTTTTTTTGGGGTTAAAACAGCTTGAAATAGGAAAGAGGCTAAACGAATATACAGCCTACAAGGGGCATACCCAGGAGGAAAAAAAAAAAAAAAAGGAAAAAAGTAAAGAAAATTACCTAAGCCAAGTGGCTACATGAGATAACTAATATGCGATGTTTCCAATCCATCTAGAAGAGGGAGGGAAAACAACGCCATTGCAGGACATTACAAAGCTTATAATAACTTATACCAACCAAACTGACTGGACTAATTACAAGAACAAATGTAGCAGCACAAATGCCAGCAACCATGTAACAGAAACAGTATGCCAGCAACAGTAGGCCAGCAGCAGCAGATATAGCAATTGAGCTTGGAAGCATATCAAATCACAGCTGCAACATCACAGCAATCAATGTAGTTTTTGTCAAGGGAGTGAGAGTCATGATCACCTTTTCTTTAATTGTGTATTCTCTCAGCAGGTGTGGAACGCCATGCTCTCCAAAATTAGGGTCTCGTGGTCCTCTTGAACTTGGCCTGAATGGGTCACTTTCCTCTCCAATTTAAAAGGGAAATCTTTTCAAACTGTTATCGCAAAATTGGTCTTTACAACTACTGTCTACCACGTTTTGGATTGAGAGGAATGTGAGGAAGTTTCAAGGTGTATCTTCCTCTTGGGAGGTGGTTGCTCACAAAATTTTCTCCATGGTGAGGTCACGACTTTTATCATTACCATCCTTGCCTCCATTTAGGGCAGGGTGGATTGCACATGAATGGAGATTCTGATTATACCTTGGTTTCTACCTGTCCGTAGTTCTGTCATGACTGTGGCAGCAGCAGCTTGTTGTAGCTGCTGCTGCTATACTGTTCGGTTCTGCTCTGTCATAACAGGGCAGTCCTATTTTGGTGCCTTTTACTGCCTAGCTAGCTGTTTTCTGTTCTCTGATAGTGGTATCAGCTAGTTGTTACATTTTGATAAGTTGCTGAACTGATAGGGGGCTGTTATGTTCTGTTATGTTTCACCTGCTAGTTGGTTCCAGCTAGCTGTTTGTTCTGTTAGCAGGTTCTGTTTTCAGTGCTGTGATGGCTGTTACTGTTACTGTTACTGCTACTGCCTGCATCTGCTAACTACTGTTCTGCATCTGGCACCAACTAGAAGGTTGGCTCCACAGGGACACTCAAAGGGGGCTGTAGTCAGACATGAAGCTTTACCTTCCTTACCCCTACCATTTCTGTTGAGATGTTATGATTCAGTAGTTGTGATCAGCTGCATTCTGAATGTTAGTTTGGTCTTATTCTGTTGTTTTTTTTTTTTTTTTTTTTTTTTTTTTTTTTTTTTTTTGGGTAATTTAGCTTGAAATTAAAAAAGGGTTAAGCGAATGTACAGCCTACAAGGGGCATACCCCAGGAGGAAAAGAAAAGGGAAAACAACAAGAATGAAAAAGTACGGTAACCATGCACAACCCGCATGGAGAGTAAAATAAGTGACATAGGCAATACAAATGGGTCTGAGTAGAGCCATGTAGTAAATGAAATGACGTGAGGCGTAGTGTAATTACTTCCTGGCACAACCCGCCAGGCTAGGAATTAATGTAAGTAAAGTAGATAGTCTTGGTCAACGATGACCACATGATAACCTGCGCTGAGGAGAGATCCTCCTCCTCCAAGGCTGGGATAAGAAATCCAAGAACCGAGAAGCCCCTCACCCCGAAGCTAGCATAATACCCACTCAAAAGAAGTCAACTACTACAGAGGGACTCGGACCGAGAGGTTCGAACTGGAGATGTCGGCATCCGACAAGGCTACCCTGCTAAGCACCCTGCACACCACGCCCATTCCAACCAGACTACTACATCCTCACCCAAATCCCCTAGGCTCGCTAACTGCTCTTAGCGGAACGGGAAGAGGGACCACCAAAAGTAGCCCCCCAAACCACAAGTGGACCAAGCTGCTCTTTTCGATCAGTGCAACCACCAAATCTAATCAGAAACAGACTGCAAAACTACCCCTTTCGATCAGCAAGGATCCACCAATCTAGTCAATGATAGCTCCGGCAACTACCTCTTTCGATCAGACTCATCCATAATCTGATCATCGGCGCCCACAGCTGCTGCTACTGCGAGATAGCCCCTTAACTAGGATAATCCAATCTAATCGATAGCAGCCACGACCACAAGAATACTACGCAACTCCTCAGGGCTAAAAGCACTGGCTCAAGGGATACAGAGGGCTCTACGAAGAGCCCGCCCCCGATTTCAGTCCAACAGATGACTGCCTATCGGGGGTTGCAAAATCTAATAGTAAACTGGCCCTTAAGTCCAGCAACAATATGACAATAACAGTGCAATATACAGTGTATTGCTTGACCAATATATCAATAAAACATTAAAATTGCCCACTGCCCGGGCCATCCAGCCTGCTTACCTGCCCGGGCTGGCTTGCCATCGGGTGGCTGCTGCCTGCTACTGCTGCTGCCCGCTGCTGCTGCCGGGAGCTGCTGCCGCCTGCTGCTGCCTGCTGCTTGGAGATGGACTCAAGTCGCCCGGGCTGAAGTGCCCGAGCAAAACAGTCCCTGGCAGCACTGCTACCTCCCCGCCCGAGCCACTCACGGGTGGCCTGCCCAGGCTGGCTTGCTGGCTGGTTCCCAGGCAGAATGCCCGGGCTGGCTGGTAGGGGCTGGTGGGTTGCTAGGCTGGCCTCGCCAGGCTAGCTGTGGCTGGCCGCCCCACTGCGGCTGGAGATGGTGGCCGATGGCTGCTGATGAAGGCCGACGGCTGACTGGCCGGACAGATCAGGCCGGAGAGGGCCCTGACCGCCCGGGCTATAAGGAGAGCATTGGCCAGGCCTGGCCACTGAGGTACCCGACGCCAGGGCTGAATGAGCCCCACGGCGGCTGTGGGCCATGGCGGTTGCCAAGATGGCTGAGCCACGGCGGGGATGGGGATGAAAACAAAGACCAGTGGCTGAGCCACGGCGGTTGATTGAGCCACGGCAGTTGGTGTTCCAGAGCTCCATGAACCTTTGCTGTTCAGATCTGAACTTGTAGACCTCAGTGGTGACTTTGCTTTGCCGCCGTGCCACTGTACGAGCACAATTGAAGCAGCAAAGGTATCTCCGGCAAGGCCTGGCAGTACAGTAACGAAGAGCTTCGATCCATGGGGTTCCGGACCCAAGGGTTGCCGGGTGTAAGATGGGCGTACCCCTGTTGTTGAACCGTCCACCGCGTGGACTGAGACCGCCGGACTGTGGTTAAAGTAGAACGGCGGTGTAGGAGCTCCGGACTGTGGCCCGGCCCGAAGGGATCTGAATCCTCCATTAACGGCAGCCTTGAGCTTTGAACGCCGGTGATGGAGGCGATGAAGGATACCACGGGATGCGGTTGGGATTTCCAAAAAACCCCCTTTCTAACTGACCTGAACTCACCGTAGATGTTGACTGGACCAGAGAAGGCCAGATATGGGCTGGTCGACGCCGGTTGACCGGACCAGTGGTGGGTGGAAGATGGTCGTTGACCGGACCCAAGGGGATCCGATTGTGAATGGGCGGTGGAGGAGAGCCTCTATAGCGATAGAGGTTCCCTTGCCCGAGGTCTGCTGTTGCTGCCGCCGAGTGGGAGCCGGCGTGGCTGGGCCAGGTGCGGCTGGGCCAGCGTGGTTGGGCCAGGGGAGCTTTCTCTCTCTAGGCTAGAGAGAGAAGCTCCGTCTTATTCTGTTGTTCTGCTGCTGTGATGGCAGAAGAGCATGGCCCATGTTGATTGTAATGTTATTACCTAATACGCCTAACCAATAGGGGCTGTCATTGGGATCTCCCTTCGCGGAGGGGGACGTCCTCTGCTATTTTGCATTTTGCATTGTTATATCTGTTAAGGTTCAGAATCTGGGGGTCTGATGGTAGCTGTGCAGCTGATTTGTGAACTAGTGCTACTGATGGACTACATCTGTTATTGTTGACTGCAGTAAGCATATGGTATTGTTTTGGTTCAATTGCATGTCAGTGAATGATATTGGAGCTTCAGAAGTTTGGTCTGCTGCAGAGCATCTGCTGCTGCTGGCTGCTTCACAGCCCAACTACACAGTTTAAGGCTCTTGCTACACACCCCAATTATCAAGTGCAGCAAGCAATTTTCAAGTGTAGAACTGGTTGGGATTATCAAGTGCAGCAAGCAATTTTCATGTTTAGAGGTATAAAGAGTCTGCCTGGGCAGTTGAAGAGTTCCCAAGTGTTTTCAAGTGGTAGTTTTATACGGCTGTTTGGGATCTATCATGTACAGCAAGCAGTTTTCATATTTAGATGTTTCAAGCTGTTATCAAGCTATTTTGTTGGTGCCTTTAAGGCGTTGTTTTCCTTCCCTCTTTCTAGATGGACGGGAAACATCGCATTCCTTTTAGTCCATGTAGCCTTTTGGCATAAGCAATTTTCTTTATCTTTGTTTTGTTTTCTTTTTTTTCTTTTCCTCCTGGGGTGTATGCCCCTTGTAGGCTGTATATTCGGTTAGCCCTTTTTTTCAATTTCAAGCTGATTTACCCAAAAAAAAAAACATCACAGCAGAATGCAAAACAGAGCAGAACGGCAAAGCTGAACCGTCTGCCACTACTGGACAGCAGCAGCAGCTGGCAGGCTAGACGAAGCCAACACACCTTGACAGTAGCAGTACACACAGAAGAACACTCCCTTGACATCTAAATGGAAAATGAGTTCTCCATAGCAGCAAAACAGAGCAGCAGCAGTCGAAAGCATCTAGGCTGCTACTACAAGACATAGTAGCCATTAACAAGACATAGTAGCCTTAGGAAAATATAGCAGAAGACTAGCCATTTGAACAGCCATTAACTGCAGCAAACGGAACAGCAGCAGAATATGGCACTGGACAGCAGCATGTGGGACTGGACAGCAGCTCCTTGTGGCAGCAGCAACCACAAGGAGATAGCAGCAGTTGGAATAACCACAAGGAGCTGCAGCAGAGGAACCGCAGCAGTTTTGAACACACTAGTACAGCAGCAACATTGAATTCAACTAAATTCAATGTTGAATCAGCTACATGAACCAACTGCAGTAGCAGCTAGGTCAATGGCCACACAGTAGTCATGGAGATAACAGCACATTCTACACTGAGCAGTAGCTATATGTAACAGTAACTATAGAGCCAATTACTCAACAGAACAGCAGGCAAAATAGAAAAAAAAAAAACAGTACAGAGGACATCCCCCTCTGTGAAGGGAGATCCCACCAACAGCCCCCGATGGTTAGGCATAATCTAAAACCCAAAAGGTACATAACAGACCCCTAGATAGGTCAGCAATATGGAAAAAAAGTGAAAGAAAATCCAATGCAAAACACAAGGAATGCAGAGCAATAACAGCAGCACAGCCATAGTAGCAGCCCTATCACTGAACTAAAATGAAACCAAAAGAACAGCAGCCAAGGGTAATAGCAGCCACTAATCTGAAAGTTTGAACTGCATCTATGAGCAACATACCCAAAAAAAAAAAAAACATACCAACAGAAGTAACAAATAATAGATGCCAATGAAAGCTAGGAATAAGCCCCAAGAGAAGCTAAAAACACTCCAAGGATCCATTAATAGACACAGATACAGCTACAGGATCAAAATCTGGACAGCTACAAAGCAGTAACAGTCCATTCCGGATGAGTTCCCTACTGAGATTTTGCTATTACACTTGCATCAGAAGCAACAGAACAACAGAACTGCACATAGTAGAAAACAGAACAGCTGTTCCAGCAACTATCAAACTACCAGGACAGCACCCACATAACAGAAAACTGGACAGCACTCACAAAACCCACTCCTCTATTCAATTATGTACAAGGACACGGCTCCAATAACTCCCTCCCTAGTACTCGCAATAAGTCCCCACTATTTATTACCTCCTCTCGCAAAGAAAGGATGGGGCACTAGCACTCATCTCACAAGGTTGCACACTGTTTGAGGAAGGTTCACACACAGTTTCCAAGTAACTTTACCAAGAATAAGGTATATACCTGATAAATAAAAGTAATAGAAACTTTTTTTTTGGGTAAATCAGCTTGAAATTGAAAAAAGGCTACCCGAATATACAGCCTACAAGGGGGCATACCCCAGGAGGAAAAGAAAAGAAAAACAAACGGAAGAAAATTACAATAAAATGCTAACGCCAAATGGCTACATAAAGCTAAAAGAAGCACGATGTTTGCAATCCATCTGACAAGAGGGAAGGAAAACACCTAACAAGATAACATAGAGACGAGGTACTCAGCCTAATAAAACAGCTGCAACAGGCCTATACAAAACCTAATAACATTGGATAGCACTCATTTAAAGCTACCATCACAGTCAATGGTAGATCAGCAACAGATCAGTCCAATAGATCAGTCAAGAAGGCCGTAGCAGATCAAAACTACATTACATGGCACCACATCAGCTGTGATGGCACCATATCAGCTCCGTGGCATTCTAGCAAAACTGGACAGCAGTTGGCAAAATGCAGAACACAGCTACACGTCTACAATGCCGTGTCCGAAAGTAACAGCAAGACAGAAAATACCAAGTGATTGTACATGGGTTTGGAGGAACTTTTGAATCTCAGACCCTTGGTTAAACCATATGTAATTAATATACTAGGGAATGGGAATTCCACATTCTTGTGGCATGACAATTGGCACCCCCTCGGTCCTTTAATAGATAGATTTGGTTCACGTATTGCGTATGACGCTGGTATACCACAGGATGCTTTTGTGTCTCACATTATCAATAACTCAAATTGGGTGTTTCCCATTACTCAGACCTTTGACCTAAATGAGGTGAGAAACACTCTTCCCCCTCTTGTTCAAGCCAGGTTGAATGTGGCTGATCAGACAAGGTGGACCCTTAACTCCAATGGGCAGTTCACAATTGCATCACTATGGGACAAAATGAGAACCCCCTTCCCTAGGGTTTTGTGGCATAAGGTAGTATGGTTTTCTGCACACATCCCTAAATGCAGCTTTATTACTTGGCTGGCCATTCACAACAGGCTATCCACTGCAGATAGACTTCTGTCATTCGGTCTTAACGTTTCCCCATAGTGTGGTTTGTGTCAGGGGAGTGAAAGCCATGACCATCTTTTATTTAATTGCCCATTCACCACACAGGTGTGGAATTCCATTCAGGCCAACCTCCATGCTTCTTGGCCTGCTAGATCTTGGGTAGATTGGGTGACCTTGTTATCTGGTGTTAAGGGTAAATCCCTTAAGAGTGTGATCACTCGGTTGGCCTTTACTGTCACTGTTTATCATATTTGGATTGAGAGAAATTTGAGGAAGTTCCAAAATCAATCATGTACCTGGGAGATAGTTGTTCACAAAATTTGCATGATGGTAAGAGATAGGATTACATCACTTTCTAATTTGCAGTATGCTCAAGCAGATTGGATTGTTCATGTGTGGAACAATATTTAAGCTAATTTTGTACAAGTTACTGTATCATTACTGTATCTGTTGGATTTGGATTTAACTGTACTCCATAGTGGCTTTGTGTTTCAATATGGCAGGTTGTTCATTGTAATGGTATGCATAGCTGTGGATTCATTTGTGTTGTTAGAGTTCTGCCATGTGCGGGTGTTGAGTGAGCCAGTATATGTAGAACCTGTGAGGAGAGTGTTTGAGCCTCTACCTTATTTTGAGCGGAGGTAATACTTAGTGGGAGGCGCTTTGTGAGGGAGAGTGGAGGGAGTTGGGATGTAGCCATGTAGCCATCAATTTCATGTTGATATTATTAGTTCCAGGATTGCATTACCACTTTGCTGTTGTACCACTTTGCTGCTGTACCACTTTGCGCATTACCACTTTGCTTATAGCTGCTGTACCACTTTGCTGCTACTATTATGCTGCTCAGTTCTGTTACTACCAGTCACTGCCATCGGCTTTATTTGATGTGCTGAGATGTTGCTGTCTCAGTTTTAGTTTCAATTACTGCCTTTTGATGTGCTGAGCTGTTGTGTAGCTACCTTTATTGTATTGAATCTGTTGCCTTTATTGTATTCAACTGTAGTATATGCCTAACCAAAAGGGGGCTGTCGTTGGGATCTCCCTTCAACGATTGCCACAACTAATGCAGCCCTTGGATACACTCATGCTCATGCTCTTTGGCCATACTGCCCAAACTGCCCAGAAAACTGAGTACTTAGCAGTATTAGGAGGCCCAAGTTTGCGGATCTGCTGAGTCAGGAATGACTCCAGTCCTCCTTCCTTGAACTGTGAATGAGTTTTTTTTTTGGGTAAATCAGCTTGAAATAGAAAAAAAGGCTAACCGAATATACAGCCTACAAGGGGCATACCCCAGGAGGAAAAGAAAAGAAAAGAAAATAAGAGTAAAGGAAATAGCATACGCCAAATGGCTACATGGACGAACTGATTCATTGTTTCCAATCTATCTAAAAAGAGAGAAGGAAAACAACGCCAAAATGGAACCAACACAATATAAATAACATCTAAAAGGCATACTCGCATCTATAGGCTGCCCTTACAGACAGCAGCCTTGATAGAAACACAGCAGCTACAAGTAAGGCAAACTACTTGTACTTCTACTAAAACATCAGCAGCAGCTACCAGCAGAGAAAGAGAGGCAATGCTATAGCATGGGACTAGTTAGAACATGGAACTTCATTTGAGCATTATCAACAGCTACCAGCACTGCTGCATCAAAACTTCTGAACTTGGGCAGCTGGGCTGTGTAGTAACCAGCAACAGCAGAACAGCAGCATCAACAAGTGTATCCTCTGAGGTATAAAACGGCTTTGACTTGGGGATTCTGCACTGAACTTCTGAAGCTTCCTTATCAGGTGTCAACATCATCACATTCAGCTGATCAGTCCCATACCAGAATCAGCAAACAGATTTACAGCAAGCAGATGCAGTCCCAGGCATTCCCCAGTGGGCTGCTACTCTTCTGCCATCAGAGCTACTAACAGAAACCAAAGAAACCAAAGTATTCTGTACCAGCAGAGGAAGCACAACAACTGAATAGACCATTAGTCAGTTACTGCTTGTAAACAAAACATGGGGCTGCTTGACTACAACTTCTGTAACATAAAAGACCATAACAAAGGCAGCAGCTACTTGGACTACACAGCTACTATGACTACAACTTCTGACCTTGTACAATACAATACAATACCGAAAACAATTACAAACTATACAGAGGACGTCCCCCTCTGAGAAGGGAGATCCCATTGACAGCCCCCGATGGTTAGGCATAACTGAAAACAAGACCTGCTACAACTTTTGAACATGTCTGTCGTCTTCTGAACCTGCTACACCTTGACTAGGCAACAGAAAATTAGCACAGATGGGCTGCCCAAGTAGCAGCAACCAATAATAGCATAACTAGCAACAACCAAACTTTTTTTTTTTTTGGGTAAATCAGCTTGAAAATTAAAAAAGGCTAATCGGATATACAACCTACAAGGGGCATACCCCAGGAGGAAAACAAAACAAAGAAAAGAATGAAAACTAGAGAAAATGGTAAGGTAGGCCAAATGGCTACATGGGGAAGGTAATACCAGAAGATATTACACTACATATATGGAAACAAAACAAAAGGGTATACGCAACAACCAAACTTGTAATACAACTGTGAATGAGTTGCTGAATACTTGTGCTATTTGAGCCACTTGTGCACTGCTCCCTGCAAATAGGAGACTAGAAACCTGACAAATGTATCACTTCAACTTAGAGTTAACAAACTAATATTAAGAATACAATGAAGCATGAGTTAAAATATGTAACAAAATGAACAGTTAACTTCCAGCATAATGCCATTCATTAATAACTTGTTCTGCCTGAATTTGGGGAAGATTGGGTAAGGATAGAATCCTTGCTCTCACCATTGAACAAATTTTATGCACAACTACCTCCCAAGTAGATGGATTCCCTTGGAATTTCCTCACATTCCTTTCAATCCACACATGATAAACTGTACTTGTAAAACCTAGCTTGGTGATAACAGTTTGGAGAGATTTGCCCTTAGAATTTGTGAGAAGGGAGACCCAATCAGCCCAAGTTCTAGAGGGCCAAGAAACATGAAGCTTGGACTAAATAGAACCCCAGACTAGATTAGAAAATGAGCAATTAAAGTAAAGGTGGTCATGGCTTTCATTTTCCTGGCAAAAACTACATTGAGTTGGAAGTGGGAGACCAAAAGACACAAGTCTATCTGCTGTAGAAAGCCTGTTCTGAATAGCCAGCCAGGTGATAAAGCTACACTTGGGAATGTGACCAGAAAACCACACCAATTTGTGCCACAACACTTTGGGAAAGGGAGATCTTAATTTGTCCCAAAGAGAGGAGATTGTGAATTGACCATTAGGGGTGAGGGACCATCTGAACTGGTCATTTTCATTCACCCTGGAAGGTAAAAGTATAGGTAGAGCACTCCTAATCTCATTAAGCTCTATAGTTTGGGTTATGGGGAAAGCCCACCTAGAATTATGAATGATGTGAGACACAGTAGCCTCTTTTGGTATTCACTACAACAAATAAGACCTTTCATAGCATGCCAAAAACGCTATAAATTTATATACATAGCGTTCTGAAGAACGCCTTATTAGGCGATGCTATTAAAAGTCCTTTCTTTCAATAGCGTTCATTGTCCGCTATTGTTAAGATATTCCACAGCAAACAAAGAACGCTATAAAATGTTAACCATAGCGTTTAGATGAACGCTGTACTAGCCCTTGCTGTTATAGATACTTGACCTTCCATAGCGTTCAAAGACTGCTGTAAGTAAGAGACCTTCCATAGCATACAAAGACTGCTATAAATAAGTAACTACACTAATATAAAAACGGACATTCCATAGCATTTATGCTCGCTATAACCTATCAGCTCCTTCATATATACAATTGTAAGCATTCATCGCATCCTATGCGAAGCTCTGAAAAGAACCAATTAAAACCAATCATTGAGTTTAATTAATTGCCATAAAGAAGCTCCCATATATTCATACATTAATTGTTCCATACAAAAAAGGAGCTAGCTAGAGCCTTCATCTTGCTAACATTTGCAAGGAGGAAAGTTGCCACTAAAAGAGTATCCCAGCTATACAAAAAAGGAGCTGGGAGCTATACAAAAAAGGAGCATCCCAGCTATACAAAAAAGGAGCTGGGAGGCTCTACAAAAACAGGAGATATCAATGCAAAAACTTCAATTGAGATCCAACGTCCAACACTAGCAAGATCATAATCTCCATCTCGAGCAAAAAGTGATGAAATATCGATCTTCTCTTTCAACAAATCGACCTACATACAAAACAAGAAGAGACTTAGAAGATTGCAAGAATGTTATTTGTTGAAGGGTCGTATACAAATATATATTTTGTGTCCAAAATCTGTGAGTCTCATGGCCACGAGCAAAATCTATGCTATATTATAACAAACGAACTCTGAGTAAAACAAATAACTTCGCAACCCTGACAACACTGAACGAACTAATGAGCATATATGAATTGCAAGTTCAATCTTAGCAAGCTTTAAAATGGATTGAAGATATCTCACTTTTGTATTTGTTTGAAAATCTATTTTTGGGGATTCTTAACCTAGTCTAAATTCAATTTCCACTCTTGTATTTGTTTGAAAATCTCCAATCAGCTAGAAAAAGAACTTTCTAAAGCTAAATTAGTTCCACGATAATCTGCCATACCTTGTGGGAGATGTGAAGGAATGAGGTTCTTCTTTCTATCTGCGCTGCCAGCAGCAGCATCGAACGGTGACAGTGTCCTCTCTCTCTCTCCCTCTCTCTAGACGTTGTCGGCGGGAGCAAACCAGTTCACTCCGAAACCGACTCACCAGTTCACAAATATGGAACATGGGGGAGGTACAAACAAAGCTGTCTTGTGGAAAGCTGAAAATGTAAGGCCAACTGAGCCGCAAGGGGAAGGGAATCCTATAAGCTTAATTAGGTGATGGGCACCAAGTCCTTGCAATAGCAAAAACTCTCCCCCTAATGTTACATGGAATCTAGGTAAGCGTCCAAGTCCCGGCTCCCAGGACGTATGCATACACGTGGTTATCAATTTACTTCTTTGATTTGAAGTATAGAATGACGCTATAAGGTGTCATAGAGCAATTCAAGCATAGTTATAGAGTTCTATGTGCACATGTATTGTAAGCATAGATTACTTAATTTTTTGAGGTGAGTACATGACTGTGAATGCCTGATACGAATCTTGTACCCTTACCCAAGGGACGAGTGTCGGACATGGGTACTTCAGACAAGTAGAGGAGTCCACAAAACATATCTCTTCACATATGAAGGTGGTCTGACAGCCTTTCATCTTGCTGTAAAAGATGAACAATCAGAATTTCTTAACTGTTTCCCAATTATTCAGCAAAATGACACAAGTCATTCTTCTCCAAAACTAAGAGGGGAGTATCCTATCTTAATATCTTTCCCCTCAATTTACATAGAGGTGTTCCAATCGAGAAGCCACAATTGCAGGCTGAAAACTTAGGCTATGTTCGTTTAGTGTATTTGGAAATTTTTAACTTTGTTTTCCAATCATTACCCTACATCTTTCTCCAATCATTACCCTATTTTTCCAATCATTAATTTCATTTCTCTCTCTATCTCTCTCCACTCATTACCCCCTCTCTCCAATCATTACCCTATTTCTCTCTCCATCCACTACCAAATCAAAAATTTCCAAAGTATCTAAACGAACATAGCCTTAGTTTCTGAAAATGATAAAAAGGCTGAAAAGATCCTAATTACAGCCAACAAGTACCCCTAAAATATGATTTGTCAAATCTGATGTTCACGAGACGAGATTACCTAAATTAGGTTTACAGTACTCAGGTGGAAAACAACATCATACTGGATCAAACTCTTCCCCGCTCCCCACGAACAAAAACTTCATCATATGAAGAATCGCCTTACAGGTTGTTCTTAGTTCTTACAAGTAAAATACACCAAACCAAATCGCCTCAAGTCAATTCAATTTCCAATTTTTTTAAGGCAAAAAGGGCTAAACAATGTACTAATAAATACTGAAACCATCATCAATCATCAGATGTATATATCGAACATGCAACCGGCGAGACAGTAATTGTTTTCAAGTTTTAGAGAGAGTATTACCTGAAAGGTGATTAATCAATCTGAAGAACCTAAAACAGAAAATCACAAGGCCAAAGAATTTGGAGAAGTAGTCAGTTTTTGGCACTTGCAATAGGATTAAGTATTCTAATAATGGCAAAGACTAGTAGAGTGAGAGAAAGATTAACATGTCTTCACTTCCTTGTGCTTGACACTTATAAGCTTGTAGTTAGATTGTAAAAGCTAGTAACTCCATTCAACTTCCAGGAACTTTAAACAAAATAAATGTCAGAGCTTAGTAAAACAGCCACACAGCAATGCAACAATTACCGAACTAAGAAAGCACTAAAAAAAAAACAAGCTTGTCCCTTTTGTGCTCCTACAATTGCGATAATGATGAGACTAATTTTGAACGATAATGACGAGACTAGTATTCCCTCTTATCTTACGTTTACCTATTAAGAAGAAGTGCATTCAAGATTTTATCCATGGAAGCCTACCTCCCTCACAACGCAGTTTGAGGAAGTGTACAACGTCTCATTTTCCTTTTACGTACAAGAACAATCAGCATTTCAGGCAACATAGGAGAGACCACCTTTATATAGGGGTTGAACCATGCGACACGGACAACTTATCTTGGACATGTGACAAGTTCCCATGGTTTGACAATAGGTAAGTTTATTTTCTAACTCGTCCTAGGTGCGAGACTATGGGTGGTCATATCATGGGATGAATCAGATATGCCCTCATCGCGATAAGTATGACATGTGCTCCGAAATTTTACAAGCCACTTTTCCTACGATAGTCCAGGTGGAGGCATTGACAAGGATAGGGCGAGCAACCTTGACGATTCCTAAGCTCTAATAATAGCCAAGTGTTTCAAGTGCAGTTCCTAGGTCTTACTCCTAACCCAAGTGTCTTGGAGGCATCAACAGGGGCTTCTAAGAGCGTTTGCATGTGCGGTTGTAGTTGCACAACCAATTTGTGAATATATTTGCTCAAGCAGAGATCTTTTAGACAAGCAAAGGTATGCTGCTAGCCAGCATCTATACCAAGACATATCCATCAGGCAAAGCGCACCATGTGAGCTTGCATTTCCCATGACGCATTCGAGAGGAGAAATGATAGCATGGGGGCCTGCATTTATCCTCACGGCACCTCACGAGGATTATGGTGATAAACATCCACGACGGAGATGATAGGGATGGTCCACACGACGATCAGATACCCGACACCTTAGAAAGAAGTACCTTGCCCGTAAGAAAGTGTAAATATCCAAAGTTTCCCTACAGTGTTACAGATAACCTTCTAGGCTTCTAAACATGGTACAAAGGCCAATCCAAAGTTTCCCTACAGTGTTACAGCTAGCTGCTTAGGTAATGGCCAATCCACCTCCTTGTGGTATGATAATTGGCATCCACTTGGTCCTTTGTTAGCCAAATTTGGTCCCAGAATTGCTTATGATTCTGGAATTCCAAAGGAGGCTACTGTGTCTCACATTATCCAAAATTCATGCTGGGCTTTTCCCATCACCCAAACTTTGGAGATCAATGAGGTAAGAAGTACTTTACCACCTCTTATTTCTTCCAGGCTGAGTAGGGATGATCATATTAGGTGGTCTCTCAATTCTAATGGCCAGTTCACAGTTGCTTCCCTTTGGGATAAACTAAGGACTCCCTTTCCAAAAGTAGTATGGCATAGGTTGGTGTGGTTCTCAGGTCACATTCCGAAATGTAGTTTTATCACATGGATAGCTATTCAGAATAGGCTTTCCACTGCAGATAGGTTGGTGTCTTTTGGCCTTCCTATTCCTGCCCAATGTAGTTTTTTGTCAAGACTGTGAAGTCACAATCACATATTCTTTAATTGCTCGTTTACTAAGCAAGTGTGGGATTCTATTCAAACCAAGCTACATGTCTCGGACATCTAGAACTTGGTCCGAATGGGTCTCTTTTCTCTCTAATTCTAGAGGGAAATCTATAAAGGCTATTATCACTAAATTGGCCTTTACAGTCACTATTTACTACGTCTGGATTGAAAGGAATGCCAGGAAGTTCCAGGGCATGTCCTGTTCTTGGGAAGTTGTTGTTCATAAAATACTTTCAATGATGAGAACAAGGATTCTATCTTTACCTAAACTTCAAGCAGAATGGATTGTGAATGACTGGTAAAATGGTAGAAGTTAACTACTTTATGTTGTTCCTACTGTGAATATTTGTAAGCATTGTTCTTGTTTTCCTACTCTGACATGACAGGCTATAGCAGAATATGTTCAAAGGAGGGTCAGCAAGGGTCAAGGGCTGGCTCCTCTATGGTCAAGTTAACTACTATTTTGGTAGTTTGTGCAGTTAAGAGCAGTTCAGATAGTACTCCTATTTACACAGGTAGTTATCTTATACCTTGGTTTCTACCGGATCTGAAGGTGTGTAAGGGAGAGGAGGTAATTCTTGGCACCTTGTGTGGTCTGTTAAGAGCAGCCTTGCTGCTCCATTATGTTAAGAACACCCTTCATGCTATCTTTGGATCACTGCTCCATCTTAGTGGTGTGTTGGTGATGGAGCAGTGGATCATTTTGTGATGCATTTTCTGCTGCTCCTCAGTACATTGGTGTCACAGATTCTGCATCTCTGCATTTGGTTAGTTTGGTTCAGTTGTTAGTTGCATGATGACTGATGGTTCAGTAGTTAGTAGATGCAGTTTCAGTTGACTGTTGGTTTTTTCTGCTGTCCAATTGATGACTGTTGGTTTCAGATGACTGTTGGTTCAGTAAGTTGGTTTAGTGATTTTGGTCACCCTCACTGCTCCATATTAGTGGTGTGTTGGTGATGGAGCATTGGATTATTGTGTAGTGCTTTTTCTGCTGCTCCTCAGTACATTGGTGTCACTGTTTCTGCATTTCTCCATTTTCTGCTGCACCTCAGTGGTTTAGGTCTGGTTCATAGCTGGCTGATGACTGATGGTTCAGTAGTTAGTAGGTGCAGTTTCAGTTGCTAGTTGTTTATTTCTGCTGTCCAATTGCTTCCTGTTTTGATTGCCTATACACTAGGGGCTGTCGTGGGATCTCCCTTCGCAGAGGGGGAATTCCTCTACAATTATGGTTCAATTGTTCTGTAATATGTTTATGGTTCAGCTTGTAATGTTATCAGTTCTGCATCAGTCAGCTCTGATGTTCTGATGTTCTGATGTTCTGAAAGGTTCAGTTGGCTTATCATTATACTTATTGTAGGAATGTTGTCATCAGTCCCCCTCTGAATGTTGGAATGTTGCCCTGGAATACATCAGTTCTGAATATTGATTGGCATGTTCAGTTCAGAAGTGTTGTAAACTGTGACTGTTTTGAAGATTTTCTACTAGTCTGTTTTGTGGTTTTTTCATTTGTAATTTTCGCCTAACCAATAGGGGCTGTCATTGGGATCTCCCTTCGCAGAGGGGACGTCCTCTGCATTGTTACAGTTCTGTCACTTCTGTTCAGTTAGAACTTCAGAAGTCTGATCTGTGCTGAGAGATACAAGGTTCAAGGTATGAGAGGAGAGTATGCAAGTTCAAGCTACAAGGTTCAGTTTAGTGCATTTTGTGATGCATCAAGTTCTGAATCATTCTGCATCAGATGAGTATCATCAGTCTGTATTGTTTTGGTTCATTTTCATCACTGTTGGACAGCTAACACACAACTTCATGTGTCCTTGTTGTGTCCCCAAGTCCCCAATCCAGCTGCCCAGTCAGCTAGCTGCTTCAGAAGATACACAAGGTATTGGGCCTGTCAGCATTGGGTAGGCTGCCTTCAGAAGATACACAAGGCTGCCTTTGAGTAGGCTGCTTCAAAAACAATGTACAAATGGATGTTTAACTGGTCCCCCTTTTGTAGATGGTAGGAAACAAATGTTTTGTAGTTTGTCATCTAGTTCACAACAATCCAATCCATGTAGCCACTTGGCTTAGTTTTCATTTTTTCAATCTTTGTTTTATTTTGTTTTCCTCCTGGGGTATGCCCTTGTAGGCTGTATATTCGGTTAGCCCCCCCCCCCCCCCCCCCCCCCCCCCCCCCCCCTCCCCCTTTTTATTTTCAAGCTGATTTACCCAAAAAAAAAACATGGTACAAAGGCAATTCACTTGTACAGAAGCTTCAAACTTCATTTAAGCAGAAATTAATTTCCTAGCATTAGTAGTCGGGTTTCAACAAAGAAATGTTAATAATTTGCCAACCCCAAGGGATTTGGTCAAGTGGATACGAGAAAGGACTATGCGCGCACAAGCTGGCCTAGACATTCCAAACCTTGGAGCCAACCCCAAGGTTGCGAGTATGATGAATCCCATGAAGACCAAACATTCCAAACCTTGGAGCCACCAAAGGTTTGTCCGATCGTTAACTTTTGGACCATGGAATGAGACAAGGCGCGCACAAGCTGGCCTAGACATCCGGTTATCAAAAATATTGTTAGTAGATGATTTTCCTCAAGACCATTCAAATTCAATTCCAATTCTCCAAAGTTCCAAACACAACTAGGCCTCAAAACTATCAACATGCTATGCTTTCCATAAAAATGCAACACTACCAGACCTGACTCAAATGCGCGAATTATTATCCCCTTTAGTCTAACGAACCCATATCAAGTCATTCTGTTCCAAAATTGGTCCAATTAAGGCCTCCAAAAATTCCACAGTACACATGCGTACACAACATATCTAAATTTTTCGCTCTAGACCCAAAAAACTTCTCAGAATACAAATTGACTCAAACCCAAATACTAGTGATTAATGAAGTAAAAAATTTAACCGATTTACCTGTGAGAGAGGGAGCACTTTCGTGAATCAAATCTGAGACGAACTCCAAAGAAAAGAGCTTCTCATAAGCCCCGAAATAAGGTTTTGCCCACCTCTTTTCAGATAATGCAAATCCCGAAAATGGCAAAATATGAAGCCATCCAGTTACCTATACAGATTAATGTGACAAAAAACTTGTTCAAGAGAAACCCAATATATGATGTCTGACATTCTATTGAAAGGAACTAGAGCAGAACACTCTCAACGGGTCAATGTATCAATTCTTCTCCGTGAAATCATAAATTACTCATAAGCACATAATGAAATCCAAGCCGTATATACAGATTTATACAAACCAGGAGTTCATTTAGGGCTGGATAAGAGAACTAGGGTTTACACTTTGGGCTAAATTTCTGGAAACAATTCAGGGTTTTCGAATCTGGTTTCTTTTCTAGAAAAAATCTAGGGTTTTATAAAACTGGGAGTTATTGATTTTCCCGTATATGTATAGCAAGAGAAAGAGAGAAGCAACCAAGTTGTCGTATTTGTCACGTGTTGTTGCTACTCGTGGGTTCTCTGAAATTGGGCTTAATTTTGGGGAACTTCTCTCACTCGCAAATGGCGGAGACCGGTGGTGCTTACATCCTCGTTTTCCTGTGTCAACACCCACACACAAACAGAGGAGAGGGGGAGGAAGGGGAAGACGATCACAACTATGCAATCTAAATCGAATCTAACAGATCGAGCCAATCAATACCCGGAAAACAGGGCTGCAAATTAGCAAACACAAAAACTAAAATCAAAACCTCACTTATAATGGCCAGTTCACAGTTGCTTCCCTTTGGGATAAACTAAGGACTCCCTTTCCAAAAGTTGGATGGCATAGGTTGGTGTGGTTCTCAGGTCACATTCTGAAATGTAGTTTTATCACTTGGATAGCTATTCAGAATAGGCTCTCCACTGCAGATAGGTTGGTGTCTTTTGGCCTTCCTATTCCTGCCCAATGTAGTTTTTGTCAGAACTGTGAAAGTCACAATCACATATTCTTCAATTGCGCATTTACTAAGCAGGTGTGGGATTATATTCAAACCAAATTACGTGTCTCATGGACATCTAGAACTTGGTCTGAATGGGTCTCTTTTCTCTCTAATTCTAGAGGGAAATCTATAAAGGCTATTATCACTAAATTGGCCTTTACAGTCACTATTTACTACGTCTGGAATGAAAGGAATGCCAGGAAGTTCTAGGGCATGTCCTGTTCTTGGGAAGTTGTTGTTCATAAAATACTGTCAATGATGAAAACAAGGATTCTATCTTTACCTAAACTTCAAGCAGAATGGATTATGAATGACTAGTGTTAAATACTTTATGTTTGTAGCATTCTTCTTGTTTTCCTACCCTGACTTGACAGGCTATAGCAGGATGTGCTCAAAGGAGGGACAACAAAGGTCAAGGGCACAGTTGTAGCATTCTTCTTGTTTTCCTACCTGAATTGCATGGTGTTATGGTACTTTTTCTGCTGCACTTTCACTCGAATGGTTCTGTGGTGCACAGTTGGTGATGGAACATTGGTTTATTATATAGTGCATTTTCTACATTTTCTGCATTTTTCTGCACTTTCACTTGACTGGTTCTGTGGTGCACAGTGGTGATGGAGCATTGGTGTCATTTCTGCAGTAAGTTGAGATACAGGGTATGGTGGTATGGTTGTATGGTATGGTTTTGTGGATTGCCTAACCATAGGGGCTGTCGTGGGATCTCCCTTCGCAGAGGGGGAATTCCTCTGCAATTATGGTTCAGTTGGTAGTTTGTGCTTCAGTTGTACTTTAGCAGTTCAGATTGTAAACCTGCTACAACAAAACTCTGATCAGAAGTTGTAGCAGGTTCAGTTCTGTATCAGTGCTGTTTTAGTCTGTAATGTTTCTGAAAGGTTGTCACTAGTCTGTAGCAGCTGCTGTATAGTCTGATAGCAGTGCTGTTGATGCTGTCAATCCTCTCTCAGCAGTGCTTGGCCTTCTAATACAACTAAGTACTCAGGTGTGGGAGCTATGCTGCTCCTGATGCATCCCTTGCTGCTGTTCTGTCATGGTTTGCATTTGACTGATGACTGATGACTGATGGTTGCATTTTGATAAACCTGTTTTGTGTCCCCCTTTCAATTCAAGTCAAGATCTGTTTTCAGTTAGCAGGTTCAGTTTTCAGTTCTTACTGTTCTGCTGCTGCTTACTGTAGTGACTGTGCCAGCTGTGGTTCACTTGTGGCAAGCTCAGTTTAAGAGCAGGCTCTGTTATACCTGTTGATGTTCTGAACTTAATGAAGTTTGTTTAGTGGTTTTTTCATTTCTTAGCATTTCTAATATAAGCCTAACCAATAGGGGCTGTCATTGGGATCTCCCTTCGCAGAGGGGGACGTCCTCTGCATTTTGACTGTGTGTGAATTAGTACAGAATGTGGAATGGATGTTGTTTCCACATCCTGTGCTGTATTAGTCCAGGTTGTGAATTAGTCCAAAAGTTGGAGAATGCCTGTGCTGATTCTCCCTACTGTTCTTTCTACTGTTCTGCTGTGCTGTTATGTAATAGCAGTGGAATGGATGTAGAAACTATGTTGAAGCTTCTATCAGTTCTGAAGCTAGGGCCATGTTGTGTCCATGTTGTGTCCCCATGTCAGAAGACCTCATCCAAGCTGATTGTGGTGAGATTCCAAGTGTGCAGAACTGTGGTCGTGTGCAGTAGCAGCTGATTGTGGTGAGATTCCAAGTGTTTTGAAGAGGTTCCAACTTTACCTGCACAAGTATCTCAGTTTCAGTTTCACAAGGTTGTGCACTATCACAGTCTCATCAATTTGTTCAGTTCTGCAGTCAGATTGTTCAGTTACCTACTATGTTGTAGCAGCTAATGGTTGTTGTTGCTATTGTAATGGTTGCTTTCCTACCAGATTGGTACACTACTAGCTGGTTGCTAGGGTGGTTGGTAGTGTGAGGACAGCTCCTACTATTGGTGCAAGATGATATAAATGTGTGTTGTAACTGTTTCCCTTTTGTAGATGGGTAGGAAACAAATGTATGTTGTAGTTTGTTTTGTCTCCATCTAGATTACAACAATCCAATCCTTGTAGAAGTGGCTTAGATTTCAATTTTCTCATTCTTTGTTTTCTTTTGTTTCCTCCTGGGGTATGCCCCTTGTAGGCTGTATATTCGGTTAGCCCCCCCTTTTTATTTCAAGCTGATTTACCCAAAAAAAAAAAAAAATCAAAACCTCAAAATGTGAAAAACAAAAAAAGCAGAAACCCATGTGAAGTAAATGGGGAATCTAGTGAACGAGGTAAGACTGATTTCGGGAATGAAATTGGACGGACGTACCCACTCGAAGGCAGAACCAGTAGCGGTCGTCGGGTAGGTAGGGATCTGGAGCGGTGAAGTCAACGACCTTGGGGGCTTCGATCTTCTCGTAGAACTCTTCCTCCTCGAGTCCTCCTCTTTCTTCTTTGTTGTTGGTGGTCAACTGGGTCGGAGGAAAAATGAAATTTTCAGAAGGGGGGTGCAATTTAGGGCGCCAAATAAAGTAAGAACGCTATTGTATACGTCAATGAACGCTATAGTATTTTAGGGGCGAGATTTTCCTATGCTTCTCATCACCAAACGCTGTAATTGGTTCCTTTTCATAGCATTCCTAAAAAAACGCTATTAGATAATGCTATAAAAGGTCATATTTGTTGTAGTGATTCCTAAATCAAAGGTAACTCTAGGGCCAAATTTGTCAATTAATGGGCCCATGGGATGCCAGTTATCATACCACAATGAAGTAGAGTGACCATTACCAATCACACTAAAAATATAAGGTTGCACCTTGGGCCTAAGATTCAGCAGCTTCCTCCAAACCCAAGAGCAATCGCCTGGAATCTTCAATCTGAAGATTCCAGAAATTGTTCCTTTAGATTAAGTAAGATTTGACCCACTGACACCACATAGACTGCTCCCCCCAGAGATAATGAACCAAATGTGCTTGGCAATGGCTGCCTGATTCCAAATTTGCATGGACTTGAATCCTAAACCTCCCTCTTGCTTTGGAGAACAAAGATGTTCCCAAGAGACCTTGGCACCAGATTTTCTAAGGTCAGGTCCAGTCCAAAGAAATGCTCTAAGAATTGATTCAACTTCCTTAATCACCTTTTTGGGGATGATAAACAAGGATGACCAATAGGTTTGAATGGAAAAGAGAACATTTTGAATTAATTGGACCCTTCCAGCATATGTAAGACCCCTATTGATCCAGGACTTAGTTTTGGCAGTTATACGATCTACCAAACTCTGACAATCAGAAGCTTTGAGTTTGGTAGAGAGGAGGGGAACTCCAAGATACCTGACAGGGAGAGAGCCTTCTTTAAATTTCAGGACACCTAAAATGGCCAGCCTAGTGGTCGAGTTAACCCCAGAAAAGTACACGCTACTCTTCCCAGGGCTAGGAGAAAGTCCAGACAGGGCTTGAAACTCAGAGAGTGCCTCCTGTATATGATTAACAGCCCTTTACAAAAAATCATTAAATCATCAGCAAAGCAAAGGTTGATAAGCTGATTTCTTCCACATCTCCAATGAAAGTGGAAATCAGGAAAGAGAGACTTCTCCCTAAGAAGGCAGGTGAGAACTTCCATGACAATCACAAAGAGATAGGAGGATAGAGGGTCGCCTTGTCTAAGACCCTTTTTCCCCACAATGAAACCGGTGACTTCTCCATTTATACTAAAAGTGTAAATTTTTTTTTTTTGGTTAAATCAGCTTGAAATTGAAAAGAGAGTAACCGAATATACAGCCTACAAGGGGCATACCCCAGGAGGAAAAGAAAACAAAACAAAACAAAAGTAGAGAAAATTGCCTACGCCAAGCGGCTACATGGGATAAATGATCTACGATGTTTCCAATCCATCTAGTAAGAGGGAAGGAAAACAACGATTAAATGAATGACAAAGCCTGTGCTTGGACTCCCAAGTATTACAAAAAACAGGTATTACAAAAAACAGGTAGCAGAACTGAATGTCAGGTAAGACTAGCAAACACAGGGGACTGTACAATTGCTGAACTGAAATTACAGCAGTTGAATATCAGTAGACTAGCAAACTGAATGTCAGATAAGGCAGCAGTTTGCATACTCTCCTCTCATAACTTGAACCTTGTAGCTCTCAGCAGGCACAACACAACACAACTTCTGAATTGTTGGACATTGCACATTGCACTCTTGTAAATTAGTACCCCTGCTGGCTGCTGGAATGGAAGGAGCAGCAGCAGCAGGCATAAAACTGCAGCAGCAACAGCAAGCTTCAGAACTGATGCAGCTTGGATGAGGTATAAACGGCTTCTAACTTGGGGACACAACATGGAGCAAGGCTGCTATCATAGAACAGCAGCAGTCCACCAGATCAGACTTCTGAAGCTCCAACTTCTGAACAGAAGTGACAGTAGTCCAGCAGATCAGAATTGACTACAGGGAGCTTCCAAACTTCTGAAGCTCCCAAAGAACTGAAACAAAATGCAGAGGACGTCCCCCTCTGCGAAGGGAGATCCCAATGACAGCCCCTATTGGTTAGGCGAATATTACAAATGAAAAAACCACTAAACAAACTTCTATACGAACATCCCGATTACAACTAAACAAAAGGGATACAAAAAAAAAAGGGGGGGGGACCCCTCTGTGGGCATGAGTTGCTAGCTGCCACTTGACCTCAAAATGGAAAAACCACTAAAAGGATACACATCTAAAATCAGCAACTAGATGAGTTGCTAGCTCCCCCTAGCAGTCAGAATTCAGTCGCAGTAAATACACAACAGCAGCAGCTAGCTTAATGGCCACTCTGAGCAACCAACTGATAGACTGATAGCAAAATAGCCAAAACAATGTTTGTCCAATAGGCTCTCAGGGGTTTTGACTGACACAGGGCGACTTCTGACAAGTCCAATGGCGATTTCTGAGATCCAATTCTTCCAGTGATCTTCTTCAATGGCGGACGGTATGGGCCTTCAGGCCATGGATTCTACTGAAGTTCGGCGACCACAACAGGGTTCAGAAAATACGAATCCGCAGCAGTCTCATTCGACTACAACATCAAGGGCCACCATATCAGATGGCACAATCTCTGAAGGGTTGGGCAGCAAGGCCCAGGATTCAAATGAGCTTCGCCGTAGGCAGAAGAGCTCAGTACAGCGTGGTGAAGGCACAGTTCTCTCCGAGCAAACCCCACTCCCACCCAAATCGACTGCAACATCAGATCCCCAAATTAAATTTGGAACCCACAGTCCAAAACACATCAAGACGAGCCCTGCTCGTATACTCCAACAGGCATATCAGAACGAACAAAAGCAGAGGGAATCCGAAGCTCGGATGCTCGAGATTGTGGGTAACCTGGAGGATGAGCTCAACAATTCGGAGGATCCTTTCGTTCTTGATGTCGTTACAGCTAAACTACAGACCATTCAACAATCATGGAAAGAAGATCGTCAGAGGCTCCATTCAGGTGATACACTCCATCTGGGCCTCGAACCTGGTAATCCTAATCTCAAGAAGCCGACTGATGGTACCTCAGGAGAGGGTGATGATGGACCCTCGATCTCAAGAGCTGGGTCGCAAGCTTCTCCTCATAGAATTGGGGATCTCAGCCCTAAATCGTGTAAAAGCCCTGGTTCGGCTAGGAAGCTACAACAGGTGTTTTTGGAGGAAGGTTTGAGGGTTGAAGCTGAAGCTGCCGTGGGATCAGTCCTGCCTTCGAAGGGGCCTGGGGTTAACACTATTGCAGAAGCAAGAGCTCGGGTCACGCATTTGCATGGAAACACTTACCAGTTCGAGCGTACACCTGCACAGGTTCGGAAAACTAACCCTAATCCATATGTAGAAGGAGACCCTAAGCTAGGGTTTCCTGTCGAGGATACTAGAACTAAGTCGGGTGTTGTACCTAACCCAGTGTCACATGCATCAACAAGTACTAATCCTGCTCAGCCTAAAGCCATGAATCGTACATCTCAAACTAATAAGAATTGGGCCTCCCTATTTAGGTCTCAAGGGCCCTCAAGTAATATGAAGTTAGATTTCTATCCAGAATTAAAGAGAGGGAAAAATGCTGTTGTTGAACTTGATGTTACTCACTTGGATGAGAATTGTTGGTCACATTGTTTGGTTGGACATTTCCTAGATGGTAGGATGGATTTTCGACTGGCAAATTCAACTGCTCATAAACAGTGGGGAAAAAACACTAACTATGGCCTGCTGTCAGTTAAGTCAGATAATGCAGGATTCTTATATTTTGAATTTAAAGATGAAGCTTGCCAACTTGCAGTCCTAGAAGGGGGGCCTTGGTTCTTCTCCCAAAAATTCCTTGTTCTGCAGAAATGGAGAAGAATGATGAATCCAACTAAGATTTCTCCGTCCTCTATCCCGTCCTGGGTTAAGCTTCATAACTTGCCCCTAGAGTGTTGGACAGAAGTGGGACTAAGCAGGGTGGCTAGTGCAATAGGACAGCCCAAATATGTTGATCGAGCTACAGAAAAGAGGTCTAGGCTTGCATATGCTAGGGTGTGTGTGGAAATAGAGGCTGCTGATGTACTACCAGATGACATACAGGTCACAGTGGATGGGGAGAGTGTATCAGTTAGGGTGGAATACCAGCTAATGCCTCCGGTTTGCTCAGAATGTGGGGTTTTTGGACATGCAACCGCTAAATGTTCAAAGTCCATCCTTAATAAGAAAGCTCAGGGTCATGAAGTTCTGAAGGAGGATTGGCATGCTGTTAGTAAAGGAATCTCTATCGAAGTAGGGGGTTCAGTAGCACTGGAGGCAGTTACAATACCTGTGGTGGCTGTGGTGGATACGTCAATGCCTAAGGTCTCAAAAGAGGACATAGATGAAAGTGACCCAGAGGAGGAGGAGCTGAATTTCAATACTGATATTCCTTTTGAGGTGATGATGGATACAGGGGCTCTCAATTGTAGCTTGGAGACAGGTCCAAGTAATACCTATAATGATCTAGACCCAGAGGTATTCCCTGCTCAACTTGATCCGCAAGCTAAACCAATTCCTCCGGATGATAAGTCTAAAGAAGTAAAGGGAAAGGCTCCCTTTCAGAGTTCCAAGGGTTTCAACAAGTCCGGTGGAAAAAACAATAACAAAAAGTGGAGTAGCAACTCCAAAAGGCGGAATAAATGATATCCTTTTGGTATCCTTTTGAATAACTGTAGCTTTATTTCTGTCAAGCTATGCTTCTTGTTGTTACTTTGTGATTTAGTTTCCAATGTCTTTTCAAACTTTCAATTTAGGTTTTTGGAACATCCGTGGTCTGAATGACCCAATTAAGCAGAAAGAAGCAAGATCTTTTGTGAACACTAATAAGTTGAGTCTTGTTGGTTTACTTGAGCATAAAATAAGGGCAACTTGGGCAGATAGAATCACCCAATTCATCTGCCCTGGTTGGAGCTTTGTGAACAATTACCCCCAAGCTGATTTAGGAAGGATTTTTGTTGGATGGGACCCTGGTGTCTTGTCTCTTACAGTGTTATATCAGACTGATCAATTTATTCACTGTCAAGTCCATCCAAAAGATGGGAGTGCATCATTTTTGGTCACAATGGTCTATGGGGCAAACTCTATCTCAGACCGTAGATCTCTTTGGATTAGCCTCTCGCAGTTTAGGACCTCTTCTCCATGGGTGGTCCTTGGTGACTTTAATGCTATTAGGCATCCTAGGGAGAAAGTTGGGGGGACTGTACAGTGGTATCCTCCCATGGATGACATTAATCACTGTTTGTTCTCCTCCGAGCTTGATGACCTTAGATTTTCAGGGTGCTTATTTACGTGGTCCAATAAGCGGGTCCCTCCTCATTTTGTGGCTTCCAAAATTGATAGGGTATTAGTGAATGAGCCTTGGATGAGAACTTATTCTCAATCATCGGCTCAATTTTTGGTGCCTGGAATCTCAGATCATTCTCCAGGTGTGGTGTTCGTCCAGCCCAACCCAAGAAGGTCAATTAAACCCTTCAGGTTTTTTGACTTCCTTGCTGACCACCCTCAATTCCTTGCAATTGTCCAGAGGAACTGGAGGACAATTGTACTTGGGAACCCCATGTTCTGTGTGTGTGAGAAGCTTAAACGCCTTCAAAAGGATTTGAAGCAGCTTAATAAGGAAGAGTTTAGTGGCATCTCTGAGAGGGTGAGTGCCACTAAGCAAGCCTTAGAAAACATACAAATAATGATAGGCTCTCATCCTAATAATAGTGCTGCCATAGAACAAGAGAGAGCGGTTCACAAACAATACATCACGTTGCTTAGGGCTGAGGAAAGCTTAGCTAAACAAAAGTCTCGAATACAATGGTTGAAACTTGGAGATCAATGTACGTCCTATTTCTTTAAAGCTGTGACCAATAGGAGGAATAGGAGCAAAATAACAAGCTTAGAATTAAATAATGGATCTACCTCACATGATCTTATGGTCATCAAAGAACAGTTTGTTAACTTTTACACAACTCTTTTTGGAACGTCCCATCTCACACCTCATCTGGGTCCAACTAGAGTGTGTCAATTAATCAGAAATAAACTCAGCCCTGAGCATAGTCTTAATATGGTCTCCCCTGTCACAGACTTGGAGATTAAGGAGACCATGTGGTCTATTAACCCCTCCAAAGCTCCTGGCCCTGATGGGTATAATGGAGGGTTTTTTAGGAAGGCATGGTCTGTTATTGGGAGAGAGGTAACCTCAGCTGTCCAGAACTTCTTCAGGTCTGGACAACTGCTCACTAAAGCTAATTCCACTATTGTAGCTCTTGTTCCTAAGGTTCCAAACCCTTCCAGGGTGGGTGACTTTAGGCCCATTTCATGCTGCAATACTATTTACAAATGCATCTCTCGGATTCTAGCCAAGAGATTGCAATCTGCTCTTCCATTGCTCATAGATCCGGTCCAATCAGGATTTGTGAAAGGAAGGAGAATTGCAGATAACATTTTCCTTACCCAAGAACTCATGAGAGGGTATCACAAGTCCTCTCCTTCCCCTAGGTGTGCCATGAAAGTTGATATTATGAAAGCATATGACCATGTAAGGTGGGAATTTATTTGGGACGTCCTGTCCGCCATGAACTTCCATCCTACAATGATTAAGTGGCTTCAAGCATGTGTAACCACTGCAAACTATTCTCTATGTATCAATGGGGAAGTGACGGGGTACATTAAAGGGAAGAAGGGGCTGAGACAGGGGGATCCGTTATCCCCGTATCTCTTTGTTATTGTGATGGAAGTGCTTACGAGTTTACTTAAGGAGAAAGCCCAGATCCCGGGCTTTCATTATCACTGGAGATGTAAAACTAATCAATTGATAAATCTGTGCTTTGCAGATGATCTAATGATATTTTGCAAGGGAGAGTCTTCTTCGATTAAACTCATCAAGGAAGCATTGAATGAGTTTGAGGCTCTCTCTGGTCTCTCCCCTAGCACAGGTAAGAGTAGCATATTCTTCTCTGGTGTTAGTGTGGGAGTTAAGGAGAATATTTTGCAGGTTTTGGGATTTCAGGAGGGGTCCCTGCCAGTGAGATACCTGGGAGTTCCATTGTTATCTACAAAGCTTAAAGCTGTAGACTGCCAAAGGCTGGTTGATAGTATCACTGCCAAAACTAGAAGTTGGACCAATAGGGACCTTACTTATGCGGGGAGAGTCCAGCTTATCAAGAACATCTTGTTCTCGATGCAAACGTATTGGTCCTCCCTGTTCATTTTACCAAAAAAGGTCATCAAGGAAGTTGAATCTATCCTTAGGGCCTTTTTATGGTCTGGCCCTGACCTTAAAAGATCAGGGGCTAAGATTGCTTGGGAGAAGTTATGCGCCCCTAAAGATGAGGGGGGTCTTGGCTTCAAATCTATGGAGGTGTGGAATAAGGCTGCGGTGGCCAAGCATATATGGTACTTGATCTCCGGGGGAGAGCAATCCATGTGGTGCCAATGGGTTAAATCCTACTTATTAAAGGGTAGGAACTTTTGGAGCCTTAAAATGCCTGCTAATCCCTCTTGGGTTTGGCGGAAATTACTTAATCTAAGACATTTAGTCCAACCCTTCATACGTTACTTAGTTGGCAATGGGGAGAACACATCCATGTGGTTTGACCTTTGGCACCCGTTAGGCCCTCTGTTGGATAAGTTTGGTTCCAGAATTGTTTATGACTCTGGCCTTCCATTGAATGCCAAAGTGTCCCTCATAGTTCACAATTCTGGTTGGACTTTCCCAATCACGCAAACATGGGAGTTGAATGAAGTTAGACGGCATCTTCCACCTTTGTGTGGCTCCAGGGACCAAGTTAGATGGACTTTGAATGCATCTGGACAGTTTAGTATAGCCTCTCTATGGGAGAAATTGAGGGCTCCTTTCCCCAAGGTAAATTGGCATAAGGCTGTTTGGTTTGCTGGGCATATTCCTAAGTGTAGCTTCATTACATGGCTGGCCATCCAGGGTAGACTCTCCACGGAGGATAGATTAGTTCTCTTTGGGATTAAATCAATCTCCCAATGCAGTTTTTGCCAGGGTAGTGAAACCCATGATCATTTGTTCTTCAACTGTAGTTTTTCCACACGGGTTTGGAATGCTATGTTGGAAAAGATGGATACGAGTTGGTCCCCTAGGCCTTGGCCAGCATGGATTACCCACTTCTCCTCTTTTAGGGGAAAATCGCTAAGGAATATTGTCTCTAAGTTGATTTTTACTACTACAGTATATCATATTTGGATTGAAAGGAACTTAAGGAAGTTTCAAAGTACAACTAGCACCTGGGAGGTGGTTGTTCACAAAATCTTTAACATGGTTAAGGGTAGATTACTGTCGTTGCCAAAGTTGCCCGTAGGCTCACAAAATAATAGGTTTAATAGAGTGTGGGGCATCAATGGGTAATGGGGTAGTTGTGTGGTAGTGTATTCATATTGTGGCATGAGATGTTGCAGGTTTGGTCAGCAGGATTGGGGTTCAAATGAGAATCCACATCACTCAAAGGGGCCTGTTGTGACTGCAGCCTGTTATGACTTCTATTACTTCTATTCTAGCAGGTAGTTACCTTAATCCTTGGCATGAGAGGTCAGCTGATGTTCTGGTGTTAAAGCAATATATTTCCTCATTTCTGTCATTGGTGTTGTCTGATGTCTGCTGTTGTTAAGGTTCAGTAGTTTGATTGATGACTGATGACTGATGTTGTTCTGCTGTTGCCATGGATCAGCTTAGTTGTTATGGTTCAGTTTAGTTGCCTGAACTGAGTTCTGAATGGCAACTCCAACCTTGCAATGATAGGTTCTGCTGTATCTGTGCCTGCTATGTGAACCTGTACTATGTTCTGCTGTATCTGTGCCTGCTGTCATGCTAGAAGTCTGTCATGATAATAGTCCTGTTGTCCTTTTGGACTGCTAAGGGTAGCAGCTCTAGGTGTGTTAACCCTGTGAGTTGTGAGCTAGAGCCCCAACATTCCTTGAGAGAGGAGGTAATATCTAGTGGGGGAGCTATGTGAGGTTCAGAGGAGGGAGTGAGGGTTCTCTTAGTGAGGAAAGTAGATGGTTCTCATAGCTGCTTTTGCTCATGAAGAATTGCATGTTCATGTTGTGCACCAGTAGACTACTTCGGTAGACTGTGCACCACTTTGTTACATATGTTACTATTGGGACCAGCATTCAAGCTTTCAGCATTCCTGTTTTGACAGGGTAACTTTTGGATGCTGAACTGTTGCTGAGTGAACTGTGGTGTGCTCTGACATGTGTAGCATACTTGTGACCTTGTAATACCAAAGTGTTGCTACAATCCTGCAGTTGGTACATAATTGACAGATGACTGATGACTGATTTAACTAAGGCCCAGTTCTGATTGTGTTCAGTTCTGAATGTTCTGAACCTGTTTTGGTAGCTGAAATGCTTTCTGTGGTGCATCATTTGTGTGCCAAGTCAGGAGCTACATGGGTTCAACTTGGGGGGTTGGCTGGCTATATCTCCTATTACTTCTATTTTATCAGTTTGTGCAGGTCAGAAGTTAGAGCTGACTGCTGTTCTGTTTGGGCATTTGTTGTTAAATGTTCCAATTCAGGACTGCAGTGTACTTCCAGTTATGTTTTGTTGCTTGCCTAACCAATAGGGGCTGTCATTGGGATCTCCCTTCGCAGAGGGGGAATTCCTCTGCAATGTGTTACCTGCATGTGTTACCTCAATTCCTCTGTATTGTTTTGCTTTGTTTTCAGTATTGTTTAGTATGGTGCAAGTTCAGTTGTTGTAGTCCAAGTAACTGTGTAGTCCAAGTAGCTGCATTAGTGACTGTGTTTGATATGGTCCAGTATTGTATTTGTTTGGTCTGCTGCTGCTGTTGCTGTCCAGTATTCTGAACCAAGCTGCATCAGTTTTGAAGTTCAGCCTGCTCTTTGGAAGCCTGCTCTTTGTTGTATCCAGGTAGCTGCTGTGGCAGCTCTGAAGCTGGCCTAACTGCTATGGAACAAGTTTCCCAAGCCTTATCAGTTGCAGCAGCAGAAATAGATGCTCAAGCCTTGTCAGTTGCAGCAGCAGAAATAAATACCTTGTCAGTTTCCCAAGCTGCTATGATGCTGAATTGAGCAGATGCAGTTGCTGTCAGAAGTGAGGGCTGAACCTGTGCATGTTTTGAGCTATATTGTTGTCATGCTATGTTTTGGAGCAAAGTATCCCAAGCTATGTAATTGGTTTTTTTTTATGTTATGTTATGTTTTGTTGTCATTGCGTTGTTTTCTTCCCCTCTTCTAGATGGGCTGGAAACAGCGTCTATTAGGTTATTTCCTAGGCATGTAGCCATTTGGTATAGTCATTTCCTCCTGGGGTATGCCCCTTGTAGGCTGTATATAAGGTTCGATTCTTTTTTTTTCTATTAAAGCTGTTTTACCCAAAAAAAAAAAATAGCCAAAACAGTAACAGAAAACAGAACAGCCGCAGCAAAACAGATCAGACTGAGCAGCAGCAGCAGCCACGTCCCTAACAGCTAGCAATCAGACTGAGCAGCAGTCGCAAATAAAGGTGCAGTACATCAACAACAAAACCATAGCAGCAGCCACAACAGCTTCAGAACAATTTGCAGTCAAGTAAACACCATAGATGCTAGGGACAAGCCCCCTAGGAAAGCTTAAAACGATCCAAGGGACAACCCCCCAAGGATAGGAAAAGGAGTGACAGTCCAAATACATTACCAATTGCAGACCCAAAGAATTTACACTAGCTTGCACTATACAAAACAGAGCTAGCTATAGAGAACCACATGACAGTAATGTAATGAGCAGACACCAAAATTACTGTAATAGAAGAGCAGAAACTGTAACAGAACAGCAGCAATTGTTAAAACCCTTGGTATGTATATAGCTCACACTACTACTCCCTTGAATTCTCACAACTCCCACTCTATTACAATACCAAGAGCTAGGGACCCTATTCTCCCTCCACTGTTTCTCACAAGATTCCCCTTCTAATTATTACCTCCTCTCACAAAGAAGGATGGGGCTCTAGCACACAACTGACATGGGTACCACAGCATAGTAAGATCACTCAAGAATGAAGAAGCATCAATTCAATCTACTCAAAGTAAGATATCTACCTGGATACTTAGAAGTAATAGAAGGCCAACATGAAGGCATCAGTGAAGCCTTCAGAAATTGAACCCAACCTTGCTAGAGAAACCCATCCTCCAGATAACAAGCTCCTACTAGCAGAATAGCTGAGCTTAGCTCCAAAACTTCATAACAAATAAGTATCCCCCTTTGACCTGTCTTATGTGTCACAAAAACCACTAAAGAAAAAGTTAAAATCAGGTCCAACAGATACAGTAATGAAACCGTAACTGATATAAAATGAGCTTAAACAGTGTTCCACACATGTACAATCCAATCTGCTTGAGAGTGCGGCAAATTAGAAAGTGATAAAATCCTAGCTCTTACCATCGTGCAAATTTTGGGAACAACTACCTCTCGGGAACAGGATTGATTTTGAAACTTCCTCAAATTTCTTTCAATCCAAATATGATAAACAGTTACAGTAAAGGCCAATCGAATGATCACACTTTTAAGGGATTTACCCTTAACACCTGACAACAAGGTCACCCAGTCTGCCCAAGGTCTAGCAGGCCAAGAGACTTGGAGTTTAGCCTGAATGTAATTCCACACCTGATTGGTAAATGGACAATTAAAGAAAAGATGGTCATGGCTTTCACTCCCCTGACACAAACCACACTGAGGGGAGATATTTAGACCAAATGACACAAGTCTATCTGTGGTGGATAGCCTGTTCTGAATGGCAAGCCACGTGACAAAGCTACATTTTGGGATGTGAGCCAAGAACCAAACTACCTTACGCCACAATACCCTAGGAAAGGGAGTTCTCAATTTGTCCCATAGAGATGCAACTGTGAACTGACCATTGGAATTAAGGGTCCACCTTGTTTGATCAGCCCCATTCAACCTTGCTTGAACAAGAGGAGGTAGAGTGCTCCTCACCTCATTTAGATCAAAGGTTTGAGTAATGGGAAACACCCAATTTGAGTTATTAATAATGTGAGACACAAATGCGTCCTGTGGTATACCAGCGTCATATGCAATTCAAGAACCAAATCTATCCATTAAAGGACCGAGGGGGTGCCAGTTGTCATGCCACAAGTACGTGCAATTCCCATTCCCAAGTATATTAAGAACATATGGTTTAACCAAAGGTCTGAGATTCAAAAGTTTCCTCCAAACCCATGTACAATCACCAGGTATTTTCAAAGTCCAAAAACTCCTACCTTTTAACAAGTACGACTTGACCCAATGACACCACATGGACTGCTCTCCCCCGGAAATGAGAAACCAGATATGTTTTGCAATAGCTGCTTTGTTCCAAACTTGCAACGATTTGAAACCAAGACCCCCCTCCTCTTTAGGGGAACACAGATGCTCCCACGAAACTTTAGCCCCCGTTTTTTTTAGGTCAGGTCCGGACCACAAAAAGGCCCTAAGAATTGACTCAACCTCCTTGATTACCTTTTTGGGAAGGATGAACAGGGAGACCTCATTAGTAAATAGCTGGGGCAAGGGAGTTTCTCTCTCTAGGGAAACTCTCCTCCACCGCCCATCACTATTGCCGGCCACCTCTGGTCCGGCCTACTCTCGTCCGGCCATTTTTCCGGCCACGGGTCGGCATCCAACCCGGTATCCCGGTCTGGCCATCTATCCATCCAAGGGCTCTCCTCCATCGCCCTCCACTTCCGGCAACCGAATCAAGCAGTCGACGGCCTCTAGGCCGATCTGGTCCATTAAGCAGTCATTGGCCATCATCTGGTCCGGCCACCACTGATACTTAGCAGGGTGGTCCGCCTCTGGCCCGCAAAGGTCTGGTCAGGCCAACACTGGATCGGGCCTTTTCGGGCAAGCTCCAACAGGTACGGTCTAGATCTGGTCCGGCCTTCACAGTTACTCCGTTTCTCTGGTCCGGCCAAGCTCCATCCGTCGGCCTTCATCTTCATCTCCAACCACAACCTCGCCGTGGGGCTCAACCGCCACCGTGGTTACCAGCTCGGGCGGCGGCAGCGGCGGGCCTACTCTGGTCCGGCCATCACTGGCGGACACCACTCGGGCAAGGGAGCCTCTCTCGCTAGGGAGGCTCTCCTCCACCGCCCACCTCTCATACCGGCCATCTCTGGTCCGGCCCCTAAGGTCCAGCAATTTAGGCCTCGGATCGACTTCCAACCCAGATCTGTTGTCGCCACAGATTTAGGGCGTCACAGGTCGTGGCCGGCCTCCACCACCTGGTCCGGTCAAGATCCACTCTGGTCCGGTCTTCCATCCGGCCTAGAAATCAACACCCGCAGTGGCCCAACAGCCGTCGGCCTTCAACTCTGCGGGCATCAACAGCCGAGCAAGCAGCAAGCCAGCCCGGGCAGGCCATCCGTGAGTATCTCGGGCGGGGGGCAGCGGTGGGCTGCCAGTGATTGTTTTGCTCGGGCAGAGGCTAGGCAGCAGCTTTTTGCCCGGGCGATTCGAGTCAATATTCGTCCAGCCACAAGGAAGGCAGCAGCCCGCTCGATGGCAGGTTGGGGCTAAATTTCTTTATAAAAAAAAAAAAAAAAAGTGGCACGGATTCCAAACATAATTCCAAGTCCAATATTGGACAGAACAAGCCTGTAGTCAATTTGTTGCTGGACCTATGGGCCAGTTTACTGTTAGTATCTGCGATCCCCGATAGGCGGTCACCTGTTGGACTGAAATCAGGGGTTGTCGGGCTCTTGGTCGAGCCTTTTATATTCCTAGATCCTGTGCTTTTAGCCCTGAGGTTGTGTGTAGTATTCTTGTGGTCGTGGCTATCGTTGATTAGATTGGGATCTGTTCTGATTGAAAAGGGTAGTTCGCAGTAGCAGCAGCTGTGGGTGCCACTGATTGGATTGGTGGATGGATTCTGATTGAGCGAGATAGCTGCCGGAGCTGTCATTGATTAGATTGGTGGTTGTTCACTGATCGAAAGGGGTAGCTTTGCGGTCTGTTTTTGATTAGATTGGTGGCTTCGCTGATCGAAAGGAGCAGCTTGGTCCACTTGAGGTTTGAGTGGCTATCGTTGATTAGATTAGAATCTGTTCTGATTGAAAAGGGTAGTTCGCAGTAGCAGCAGCTGTGGGTGCCACTGATTAGATTGGTGGATGGATTCTGATTGAGCGAGATAGCTGCCGGAGCTGTCATTGATTAGATTGGTGGTTATTCACTGATCCAAAGGGGCAGCTTGGTCCTCTTTCAGTCGTTAGCGAGCCTAGGGGATGTAGGCGAGGTTGTAGTAGTCTGGATGGAATGGGCGTGGTGTGCAGGGTACTTGGCAGGGTAGCCTTGTCGGATGCCGACATCTCCAGTTCGAGCCTCTCTCAGTCCGTGTCCCTCTGTAGTAGTTGGCTTCTGTTGAGTGGGTATTATACTAGCTTTGGGGTTGATGGAAGTACTAGGTTCTTGGTTCTCTTATCCCAGCCTTCGAGGAGGAGGTTATTAGGTAGTTGGGTTCAGCAGGAGGTTTTGGCCAGCCTTAGGCTTGGATGAGGGAGTAGTAGGCCGGAAGGTTTGAGCGTGGTGAGCAGGGTACTGAGCAGCAGCAGTAGCCTTGTCGGATGTCGTCAACTCTGGTTCGAGCCTCTTGATGCCTTGTTCCTCTGTAGTAGCCGATCAGCCTGCTTTGTAGCCGTCTTACTCGGTGGCTTCTCCTCAGTGTTGGTTATCATGTGGTCATCTCTAACCTCGATTATCTACTTTACTTACCTTATTTCCTAGCCTGGCGGGTTGTGCCAGGTGGTAGCTCTATTTCATTTAGCTCTATGTACTTTACTTACCGTACACATGGCATCTTCATGTATTTACTTTATCTAACTCTCCATGCGGGTTGTGCATGGTTTACCGCACTTTTGTTATTCTTGTTTTTTCCTTTTCTTTTCCTCCTGGGGTATGCCCCTTGTAGGCTGTACATTCGGTTAACCTTTTTTAATTTCAAGCTAATTTACCCAAAAAAAAAAAGGATGAACAGGGAGGACCAATAAGTTTGAATGGAAAAGAGAACATTCTTAATTAATTGAACCCTACCAGCATATGTTAGGTCTCTATTAGTCCAAGTCTTAGTTCTGGCCGTCATGCTTTCCACCAAACGTTGGCAATCAGAGGCCTTGAGTTTGGTAGAAAGGAGGGGCACACCAAGGTATTTGACAGGAAGTGTGCCCTCCTGGAATACTAAGACATCCAGAATAGCCAATCTAGTGGTGTTGTTGACCCCAGAGAAATAAATGCTACTTTTCCCCGGGCTAGGAGAGAGACCAGACAATGTTTGGAACTCAGTGAGGGCTTCCTGAATGTGGATGATTGATGACAACTCACCCTTACAAAAAATCATGAGGTCATCGGCAAAGCAGAGATTGATGATCTTAGTATTCCCGCATCTCCAGTGGAAGTGAAAATCAGGTAACAAGGATTTCTCTCTCAGTAGACAGGTGAGAACCTCCATTACAATGACAAAGAGATACGAGGACAGAGGGTCACCTTGCCTTAGACCTTTTTGCCCAATGATGTAACCAGTGTTTTCCCCATTCAAGCTTATTGTGTAGTTAGCAGTGGTGACACAAGCTTGAAGCCATTTGATCATTGTAGGATGGAAATTCATAGAGGACAAAATATCCCAAAGAAAATCCCATCTGACATTATCATAAGCTTTCCTTATATCTACCTTAAGAGCACATCTTGGTGTTGATGTGGATTTATGGTAGCCTCTCATTAGTTCTTGGGTGAGGAAGATATTGTCAGCAATCCTCCTCCCTTTAACAAACCCTGATTGAACAGGGTCAATTAGAACAGGGAGGACGTTCTGCAATCTTTTAGAAAGTATTCTAGCAATGCATTTGTATATGGTATTACAACTTGAGATAGGCCTAAAATCCCCAACTTTGGATGGGTTAGGGACCTTAGGAACAAGAGCTACCACAGTAGAGTTGGCCTTCCTGAGCAGCTTACCAGACCTAAAAAAGATCTTGACAGCTGCTGTGACCTCATGGCCAATGATGGGCCAAGCTTTCCTAAAAAAACCAGCATTGTAGCCATCCGGACCAGGGGCTTTGCTGGGGTTGAGGGACCAAAATGTGTCCTTGATTTCTTGATCTGTTATCTCAGCAATCATTGCCAACTTTTGATTATCAGAAAGTTTTTTATTGACAAGTTGCTGAATTCTGCTATGCCCATGGTAAGAATCAGGATGGGTAGTACCGAGCAGCTCTGTGTAAAAGTTAACAAAACTTGACTTAATGACCCCATTGTCATGGGTGAGAGTCCCGTCCTCTAAGACCAAACTGGTTAACTTACTTCTATTTCTCCTGTTGGTCACAGATTTGAAGAAATAAGAAGTACATTGGTCACCCAACTTCAACCATTGAACCCTAGATTTTTGCTTAGCCAAACTTTCCTCGGCTCTAAGCATTGTGAGAAGTTGATTATAAACCACTCTTTCTTGACTAATCAGAGAAGGATCAGGGTTATGAGAACTCAAGGCATGCTGCAAATTTTGTAGGAGTTGTCTAGTGTCAACAACCCTAGCCGAAACATCACTAAAATCTCTAGTATTAATTAACTTAAACTCCCCTTGCAACATCTTGAGCTTTTCACATACAATAAACATAGGATTCCCAATAACCACTCTTCGCCAAACCTTTTGCACCACAGCAAAAAACTGTGGGTGGTCAGCTAGGAAATCAAAAAATTTAAAAGGTTTGCTAGAATTCCTATGGCCAGGAAGGATGGTTGTAATGGTTGGGGAATGATCAGATACCCCAGTAGTGGAAAAATGAGCAAAGGAACAATTGAAGACCCTCATCCAATGCTCATTAACTAACACTCGATCCAGCTTTGTACTGACAAAATGAGTGGGGTCCTGTTTGTTGGCCCAAGTGAGGAAGCAGCCAGAGTACCTAAGATCATCAAGTTGTAATGCATACAAGCAGTTATTAAACTCATCCATATAAGAGGGCCAAGAAACAGTGCCCCCAACTTTTTCTCTAGGAAATCTAATGACATTGAAATCGCCAAGCACTATCCAAGGGGATGAAGAACTTAGATGATGTAGGCTAGACCAAAGAGCTTGCCTACTCAAGTAATTGTTTTCACCATATACAAAGGTTGCAAGGAAGGATGGGTCTCCACATTTAGGATGCACTTCACAATGGATAAACTGATCAGACTGATCAATAACCTGAATTTGGAGAACATTTGAGTCCGAACACACAAAAATCCTGCCCAATGGAGCATGAGGATAGTTATTCACAAAATTCCATTGAGGGCAAACATATTTCATCACCCTAGTAGCCTTATCTTCCTTTATTTTATGCTCTAATAAACCCAAAAGTTAGAGCTTGTTATTATTCACAAAACATTTAACCTCCTTTTGTTTAATTGGGTCGTTAAGACCCCTAATGTTCCAAAAGCCAATATTAAGGGGTTGTTGAGCCATAAAATAAACTTAAAGCGCACTGGAAAAAAGTAAATGGCAAAATATGAAAGAATTAAGATACTGCCCTGACAAAAGGATGAGTATGCAGATGAGCTAGTTCCTGCCCTTGGAACGAGAACTTCGAGATTGTTCCCGTGCAAGCTTCTTCATTCTCTTTTGAGCTGATCGAGAAAGAACCTTGTGGAATTTCCCCTGAAGATCATCGTTTGTGACTTTGACCCTTACCTCTGAACCTTGGGGATCCGGCGGCTTAGGAGAGAGAGATTGATTCAATTCAAGAACCATGCCAGTCCCAAGTACTGCAAAAGTTGAAGGATTTGATGCACTGGTTGTGTCCGCCAATAAAAATTGTGCTTGCAGATCAGCTTCATGGGTGCTACTAACTATACCTTCCAGTACTCCCATCAATTCTCCCTCAGATTCAGTCTCACTCACCGTATCAACTGAATCAACTTTATCAGCTGAATTGCTAGCATGTGGCTGTTTAGGCAGAGATCTAGTTTTGAAGGGATCCATTGGCGCCTGAATGGGATCATTTGATCTTTGTTCCAAGGCAGCTATCTGCTTCCCATTTCCTGCTTGAGACTCAACTTGGGAGGCAGATTTCAGAGAGGAAGAAGCTCCCTTAGTACAACGTTCTGTTGAGTGACCGAAAACAAGGCAATGCTTACAATTTGGGGGGAGGACTTGATATTCAAACAGGAACCAACACAGTCTCCCCTTCCACAGTGATTGCAACCTCATCAGGGAGGTCTAGTTCAGCACTAATTTCTATACAGATTCTAGCTGAAGTGGACTTAGTATGCAATAGGCCATGCTGTTTGGCGGTCTTAGCAGTGGCCTGGTCCACATGCAAGGGTCGCCCTATTGTACTAGCCACCCGACTTAAACACTCTTGATTCCATAGTTCAAATGGTAAGCCATGAAATTTAACCCAAGCAGGAATTCTGACAGGTTGTTCAGGAGCAAGTTTCATCATTTTTTTTGGATAAACCAGCTTGAAATAGAAAAGAGATTAAACGAATATACAGCCTACAAGGGGCATACCCCAGGAGGAAAAAAAAGAAAACCAAAAGTAGAGAAAATTGCAATTGCCAAATGGCTACAAGGGCTAAAAGATACTCGTTGTTTTCAATCCATCTAGAAGAGGGAGGGAAAACAACGGCCAGAAGAAACTAACAAAATCATAACTGTTGAATACCAGTTACATACAGCCTAGTACAATACTGCACTATACAATGGATTGAACTTGAAAGCATGATGACAGCAACCAACACAACTTCTGTGTCTGACCTGCTGTGCCTGAACTGTAACTTCTGAAGGTCTGACCTTCTGTGTTTGACCTGCAGGTCTTCACAACACTTGGCTACTACATGCCAAACTGACTTGGAAGCAGCTGGCAGCCTGATTCAGTACAACTAATTCTGAAACTTGAGGACTTCTGAACTTCACAAAACCAGAAGCTGCTGCCATGGCATCACAGACCAGCTCAGTAACTTTGCTTTACTTGACTTGTGTTGAGAGTAACCAAGCAGGTCCATGGCAAAACAGGAGATAACAACAGCAGCTGCCATGGCATGACAGGACAACTAGTTGATATGTACAAAGCTAGCTGGACAAATAGGGCATCAGCAATCACTGAACCATAAAGTAAAGACCTGCATTCCTAAACAACTGAACCATAACATATTACAGGTAACACAATGCAGAGGAATTCCCCCTCTGCGAAGGGAGATCCCAACGACATCCCCAGTTGGTTAGGAAAATAACAGAAAAGGCACGAAATATCAGTCAGTTAGCAACAACAGCCCTGAAGCACACACACAAGCTGGACTTTACAACTGAACTAAAGGGCTAACTGAATTGTAGAACCCAACACTAAGCTCAAGAAACAAAGAGAAAAATAGTAGAATAGGAGCTACTTAGGGTACATCAGCAGCTACTAAGAGACTCAAAACATCTGAAAATAAGAACATGAGCTGAACTGACCACTGTCAGAACAGCCCAATATCACCATGTAAAAGCACAATAATAGCCATTGCATCCAACACCAACCAATTAAAACTGAGTAGCATCCATTTGTAACAAGAAATTCCCCAAATGACTGGGCAGCCAAATCAGTTATGAACTAACAGTAACTGGACAGCCACTCCTGAATTGTACCTTGAAAAGAAGTTGATCCAAAAGGGAACCAAACTATACCAACTGAAGCAGAATAGCAGTCCAGCATAACAGAGTATCTGAACTGCTAAAGCACAAACTACCAACTGAACCATAATTGCAGAGGAATTCCCCCTCTGCGAAGGGAGATCCCACGACAGCCCCTATGGTTAGGCAATCCACAAAACCATACCCTGTTTCTCTATTACTGCAGAACCATCAGTCATTAGTCAACTAGCAACTGAACCACATGCAGAAAATGCAGAAGAAGCATAACAACAGTAGACCATCAGTCCATCAGTCAGCAGACCAAATGCACAAACTACCAATTGTTATTTAGCAGCAGAAGCAGCAGCCCATCACCAACAGCTGCAACTAAATGCAGTGCAGCAACCAAAGATGAGGCTACAACTTCTTATTGAATTGAAATGGTCTAACAACAGTCACTAGTTGGTTAGGCATAGCAACAGTTTATATCAGCACAAACAGAATGCAGAAGCTGGCCAATAGCAGCAGCCCTGTAATAGCTTCAGAACAGCATGCAACAATCTGAAAGATAGGCTTGGAAAACAAATGCAACTCTAAGAAGAAAACACATGTACCCAATTCACAATTCACATATACAAACACCATGCAATATATGGTTATTCCACAATGAGACCCCATTCTCTAATAAATCTAGTGTCATTAGAACCTGGAGGCAATTTGGGCAGGGACAGAAGTCTACCTTTAACCATGTGATAAATTTTGTGAACTATTGCCTCCCAGGTGCTAGTAGCAGCTTGGAACTTCCTCGTGTTCCTCTCAATCCAAAGGTGGTACACCGTTACAGTGAATATCAATCTGATAACAACACTCTTAATAGATTTTCCTTGAAAAGTGGATAGGTGAGAAATCCAGTCTACCCAAGATCGTGGAGGCCACCTCTCATCAATTCTTGCTAGGATTGCATTCCAGACTTGAGCGGAGAATACACAATTAAAGAATAAATGATCATGACTTTCACTGCCAGGACAGAGGCAGCACTGAGAAGAAGGTTTAATCCCAAAAAGAACAAGCCTATCTTCAGTGGAAAGTCTACCTTGAATGGCAATCCAGGTAATGAAACTACATTTTGGGATATGGCCAGGAAACCAAACTACTTTGTGCCAAATTACTTTGGGAAATGGCTCTCTCAATTCATTCCATAGAGAGGCAATACTGAACTGACCATTTGAGTTAAGAGTCCACCTAATCTGGTCCCTACCATTCCTTACTGTGGGAAGCTGAGATCTGACTTCGTTCAGCTCCCAAGTTTGTGTGATTGGGAATGTCCAAGCAGAGTTTAGGATTACCCGAGACACATTGGCATTCAATGGAAGGCCAGAATCATATACAATTCTGGCACCAAATTTGTTCAATAAGGGGCCCAAAGGATGCCAATGGTCATACCACAGGGATGTTATGTCCCCATTTCCGATAATGTGAAGTATGAATGGTTGAACTAACCTTCTCAAATTAAGCATCTTCCTCCAAACCCAGGAGGGATTACATGGCATTTTAAGGCTCCAAAAATTCCTACCTTTTAATAAATAGGATTTAACCCATTGACACCACATTGATTGCTCGCCCCCCGAAAGCAAGTTTCATCATCCTATGCCAATCTTTGAGAACTAAATATTTCTGAGAAAAAAAGTACGGGCCACCCTCGAGGACTATCATTTTAGCCTGTTCATCTTTGAATTCAAAGAGATAGAACCCCACCACATTAGGTTTAACAGCTACAAAGAGATCTTTCCACTGATTTCGGGCAGTGGATACTAGTAACGGATAATCCATTCTACCATCCAGGAAGTGACCTACCAAATATCTATTCCACTTGCCAATATCAGTTAATTCAATGTCTATTTCAACTATGGCTTCCTTGCCTCTCTGAAGATCAGGAAAATGTTCGAGCTTCGAGCTTCATATCCGAAGAAGGACTCTGAGATTGAAGTAATGAGGCCCAATTCTTAGGTTTAGGTTTAGCCTGACCAATCCTAGGTTTGGATGAATTAGGTGCAGTCCTCGACTCAGGTTTGCGAGAACCATAACGAGGTTTGGTATCCTCAAGGTTATAGCCCATGTTAGGATCCCCTTCCTCATAAGGGTTTCCTCTGGCATTTATCAGAATCCGAGGCTTAGGGTTAGGAAGTTGTACCTTTTCTAATTCAGGATTGACAAGCAACTGGGCCGCTCTCTCCTCTACTTCCCTTTGCAGAGCTTCTTCGAAGGCCTGCTGCAGTTTCCTAGAGGGGCTAGGGTTCTTTGATGATTTCGGACTGAATGGCCCAAAATCTTCTGCAGCAGGAGCAGGTGCAACACTTCTGAGAGTGGTACCGAGACCTGAAGGAGATGAATCCAGGGAAAGAGCACCTGGGCAAAGATCGAAGGGTTTGTGAAGGGTCTTGGTAGGAGAAGACCGAATGGTAAAAAGTCTAGAGGTGTTGGGGAGCTTCTCTCTCTAGCTTAGAGAGAGAAAGCACCCCTTCGGCCCAGGCAGCCCCAGCCATGGCAGCCAGGCCTCCGGCCGGCCACCCAGCAGCAGCCAAGGCCACTGGCCATCAGAAGCAGCAGCTACGGGCTGAGGGTGTTCGCCTGGCCACCACGCCGGTCTCCCACTACGATGGCAGCAGCAGCAGCCATGTCGGGCAAGGGAGCCCCTCGCACGACAGGGGCTCTCCTCCACCGCCCTCCCACTCCGGTCTGAAGCTCAGCCGTGGCTTCGTCCTACCTCAACCCCGCCGTGAACCGGTGGGTACTATCTCAGATCTACTTTGGGCAGATCTGAATCAACCTCAACCCGGCAACACCACGAAGCCGGCCTTCATCCGCCTCCAGCCACCGTGGCCTCCATCACCGCCGTGGCCTCCAGCCGCCATGGCCTCCAGCCGCCATGGCCTCCATCACAGTCGTTTTTCGGCGGCTACGTTTTGGATCTGCTCCGGGCAGATCTGAAGCCACTACCGGCCATCTGGTCCGGCCTCCTCCTGGTCCGGCCACCAGCCACCAGCCACCGTGGCCACCAGCCACCAGCCACCAGCCACCATGGGTTTCGACAGTGGCCACCAGCCACCGTGGCCACCAGCCACCGTGGCCACCAGCCACCAGCCACCAGCCATCAGCCACCAGCCACCTTGGGTTTCGACAGTGGCCACCAGCCACCGTGGCCACCAGCACCGTGGGCCACCAGCCACCGTGGGCTAGGCCACCATCAACAGCCGTGGGTCAGTTTGGGCCAGGCCCTCAACAGGGGCCAGCCAGCCCGTTGGCCTGCCATCGGGCTGCCCGTCGGGCACAGCCTGCCTTCAACCCGTCGGGCACAGCCTGCCTTCAACCCTTCAACCCGTCGGGCACAGCCTGCCTTCTGCCAGGGCAGCAAGCAGCAAGCCAAGGCCCGGGCAGGCAGCCCAACCAGTAGCCCAGGCCGGTATACCTGGGTCAATTCATTAATAATGTTTGTGCAATATGAGCCTGGAATATGGCTATTTACATTTACATTGTTGCTGGACTAGTGGGCCAGTTTTCTGTTAGTTTTGCAACCCCCGATA